>CAMZMU010000078.1:27784848-28384848 GCA_947311845.1 Poa pratensis | reverse complement strand
GGCACCTGACTTGCGAAGTGGGCTTCGTGGGCTATAGCTGGACCGATGAATTGGAACATGTAGCGTGAACAGTTTTGAGTATGTAGTTCTTCCAGCACCGAGCAGAGGCAAGCGGCGGCCACACGACGGGATAGATCCCCAAACTACACTCGCAAAAGCCCTTGCAAAACAAGTCGGCTCCGGCGACTCTCCGGCAGCGGGAGAGCGGTGAGGGGCGCCTGATCTAGCTCGCCGGCGAGGAGGATGGGTACGAGCTCGATTTCCGCAGACACCGTCTCGCAGTGCGCTGCCCGCGGTGAGGGGATAGGAGAATCAAGCGGGCCGGCGAGGTAGGTGATGGTTAACCCATTGTGGCCCCGGAGTTTTAGGGAACTTCCGTGATTTTTTTAGATCTTTAGAACTTGCAGTAATCGATTTGATTTGCGTTTTCAGATCTGTAGTTGGGTGCGGCGGTTCCAATCGGACACGGGGTGGCCCGGAGTGCACTGTCTGTTCAGAAACGAACGCCGGCTGGATGCGTAGGTGTGTTCTGTGATCACGCGTGTCTACTTTCTAAATTATATCGATCTAGTTTGTTAGTCTCAAAAAGGAAATACAAACAACCGGCTGGAGCTCACTGGCGAGAGGCCTCGTGTTTCTGTTTGTAGGATAAGGATAGGCACTAGGCAGGGCACCGGCCGATAGACCCAAGAACCCAGATCGTAGGACAGCCCTTGAGTTGTCACTGCGGGATTATGTTGTGAGGAAGGAAGGATCAGTGGTGAAGCCGGACGTCGGTACATTCCTTGGAAGAGGCTTATAATTTCTATAACCTGTATTCCTGGGAGGTTGGGTTTGGTGTGCGATACGCAAAGAGCAGACTCAACGTCCATCGGGTCAAGTGCATGCAAGAGATAGTTTGCGACTGTGCGGTGCGTATTGCTCAACCTTGATTTCAGTTCATGTGCTACTTGTTTACACCGTTTGTGGTGAGAAGATGTTTAACCTTTTGATCTTGTGTCCTGTAGGGCAAACCTCTGCAAGAAAACAACAAGTCGACCAGAGTTGGTTGCATGGCGATGTTGCGGCTGCTGCGGTCGGAAGACAGCAGATGGTACTACGAGGAGGATGCTCTTGATGTGCCAATCCCAGTGGTAAGCCACGGTCTAATCCTTTCATCCTTAACATATCAAACATAAAACTCCAGTTAATCTTATCATAAGCCTTTTTGAAATCCACTTTAAAGAAAACTGCACTAGACTTTTTGGCTTTTACCTCATGCAAAGCCTCATGCAAAAAAAACCACCCATCCAGAATATTTCTACCCTTAGTAAAAGTTGTCTGAACCGGTGCAATTATCTTGTCAGCTAGTTTTGCCACCCCTATTTGTTTATCACCTTCGTAAAAATCTTTAAAAATAACATTCAGCAAACATATTGGTCTGTACTGTTGTATACTACAAGCATCTACACTTTTAGGCAACAGAGTTATAATATACCATAATTAAATCTAGATAAATCTAACTCCCTCGCATGAAACTCATGAAACAATTTCATCAAGTCTCCACACACCAGGGGCCAGAACTTCTGATAAAACTCAATAGGCAGTCCGTCCGGACCAGGTGCTTTATTTAACTTCATGTTAAACACTGCAAACTTCCCCTCCTCTGTACTAAAAGTTTTTCCCAAGTCGAATCTGTCCTCAATACTTAAAAACATTTTCTAGAGGTGCATCTAGAACAATCTTAGCAGAAACATCAAATAGGACCGAAGAGTTTTTATATAAAAAGAAGTTGCATAACTTAAAAATATCCTCATCACCAATTATCAATCCCCCATCATGCTTTTAACTAGTTATTTTCGTTTTCCTTTTTCTACCAGAATCTTTTGGTATAATATGAGAAGTCAGGGTGTCCCCCCTGCACAAGTTCAGTCTCTTTGGCTCGCTGGAACCATTTAACCTGCTCTGCCCTCCTTAGTTTATGCAACTGAGCTTCTAAAGTTTTCCGAATATTATATTTCTCTACTGAAAAGGCCTACCGGTTCACTTTCTTTATCTATTTCATCAATGGCGCTAGACAAAGCTATCAACCACATATGTTATCCGGTATCGAGAGAAGATAACGAGCTTTAGAAATTGGTTCTCGATCTTCCTTGCTGTGCAAACTCTAGTCTCTCAAAGTGAGTCTTCATCGTGATCTCATTGACACCCCTTGTCACTTTCAAACAATAATTGCACATGATGTAAGTGAATATCAACACATGCTTCGCTACAAGGCATAGCTTATAACAGAGCTATTGAGAAAGTCCTTCATGGACTAAGCGCCTTGCTTGGCCCCCATACTAAAATGCTGAAAAAATGTTTCAGGACTGTCTAGCTGTGTTTAGCAAGAAGCGACTGTACGAGATCATGGCGATGCGTGGGGACGTCGGTGCGCGCCCTGGCTTCATGCTGACCGACGAGGAAGACTGAAGACTCCACACTCAGCACGCAAAGGATGGTGCTGAATTTTGGTATCAAAACATAGCTGCAGTTTCATGTGCAGTTGGTCAGTAAGTGGGCATCTGGGCATGGATTTGTAAGCGCAAAAAGACTACAAAACGGTTGCGCGACAAATTTAAATTCGTGCCAGCATCTTTTTGCTACCAATCGTGCTAGTTTGTGAGCTTCTGAGCCTTGAATTTGCTACTGTCTTAAAGTTTAGTACTCTATTCTATATTTGCATGGTCGGGTTGCCTTCTCTGATTTTGCTTCTGATTTCTTTGCATGATTTAACCCCCCTGTTTACTCGTTTGATCGTGGGAAAGGAAACAAAACTCACGAATCTAGGAGTCCTTAAATCTACATTATTCAAAACCCTGTCCGAGAATCAGGTTTACGTGTGCAACACAAACCCGTCTATCTGGCAGCTTGATGGGTCATAGCCGTTTCCTAAAAATGAAAAGGAAAAAAGAGATAAAATTTAGCTTGATGGGTCATAGGTCCGTTTCAAACGCTAGCCTAGGCTTCGTGTGCAATACCCAACGCCTGCAAAAAATGAAAAAAACTTTCCAAATGTCAGTGAATATCAAACATGCTTCGCTACGCATTGGAGCCCGTCCTACAGGGGAGGACGTTTTTGAATTTTTTGAAAACGTTTCAAAAAATTCGAAAAGAAATAGCTGGATGTAGCCTACCACACACACTACGATCCTGGAGATTTGTAGTCCGAAAAACTTTGTATTTTTGGCTCAGCAAAAAAAGACAAATCGAATAAATATTAGAGAAAAAAAAGTTGAACTGTACATGCCCCAGATCTGTATTTTTTTTCTTTTTTTCTGAGGCTAAAATACATTATATTTCACATAAATACTTTGTACTAAGCGTAGTGCACAGGTTTGTCTACATCATGGTATTTTTTCGAATTTTTTCGGAAACTTTAAATTTAATTATTTTAAAATTTCAAATACCAACCTGTCAAAACAATCTCAATAAAAATCCTGACTAACCACGGAACATGTTAGATTGGAACATGGTCTTGCCTTCTGACTCAGCTGTTCTGGAACGGGAATCTTCATCCGCGTACTGTGCCATCTCACGTGTGCCCGTATCTTCCGACTAGCATACGCGCATAGAATACGTCCAGGTGTCGGCAATCATTCGATTCGAGCGGGCTGGATGTCGTGCTGCCTGGAGGACGAGCTCCAATGCGTTTATTCGTAGATACACCCGTTATGTAATATATTTTCAAATATTTATTAAAATGTCAAAAAAAAAGTTAACCAAAATTTCGGGTATAGACCCGCATATTTTATGTTCGCATAAAAAGTTTCGCTACAAAATGACAAATTTTTTTACACAAGACAAAAAAAAAATATCATTTTTCACGAAACTTTATTTACTAAAATAAAATACGCGGGCATATATCCGAAATTTTTGTTTATTATTTTTCAACATTTTAAAATGCCATTTTTAAACAGTGGGTACATCTACCCTAGTGAGCCAAAGATAATTTGCCCCACACTAGCCAGTTAGCTAGTAGCTAGCTAGCCACCCACACTAGCATGGAGCTCGACTGGCCGCTGCAGGTGAAATTTGACAAAATTAACCCTTTTTTAAAACTTCAACAAAAAATAACCCTTTTTTCGAAAAAATTCTGAAACTAACCCTTTTGTGTGGCTCCCGCACCGGGGGCACATACATGTGCAACTCCCCAGACTGGGGCGCCACACATACATGTGCAACTCCCCGGCCTGGGGCGCCACACCTGTTCGCTGGGGCGCCACACGTGAACAGGTGTGGCGCCCCAGGCTGGGGAGTTGCACATGTTTGTGTGGCGCCCCCGGTGCGGGAGCCACACAAAAGGGTTAGTTTCAGAATTTTTTCGAAAAAAGGGTTATTTTTTGTTGAAGTTTCAAAAAAGGGTTATTTTTGTCAAAATTCACCCGTTGCAGTAACATCACAAGTTCGATCTAACTTGGAATTGGAAATCCCGGCAAAAGCTAGTAGCGCCTTACGTTCTACAGTATATATGGAGTACAATACAAATTGGGGACCGGAAACGAGCTTTAGTAGGCCTTTTTTTGTCATGAATCGTGCGTCCCTCACAAGCACCAGAAGGAGCTATACTAGCTAGCATGAAAAGCACATCGTTACGCCGTAAAGCTGGAACTAAAAGTGCTCCAAATGAAATGTTTCAACGTTCATCCACGTTCAGTATAGTGAAAGAGAGGGCACTAGCAATACGTTGGATGCAAAAGACGAATTGGTCTTTTACCTAAGCCAATGGCTGCACATGCACGGGCCTCTAGAGGATAACGCAAAATGGTGACAGCTCCGTCGTTGAGCACGACCCTTCTCTGAAAGCAACGACGCTCCTCCAGACAAAAGTCCGAAAATCGGCTTAAAATACGCCCCATCAACAACACCCGAGGAGACCGTCTTAAAAAGAACTAGTGAAATTTCGCGCGGCGTGACGCCGCATTTTCGTTAGTTTTTAATTTTTTATTGACGGTACCTTGTTGTTGTTATTGTATTTTACAATGTGTTTTTTTGCGTGCATATAGGTTGTCTGTAGCTAACTAATTAGGTATATATGCGGTGGATTGTAGATATAAAGAAACTTGCTTCCTATAATTTGTTAGAAATGAAAGATAATGTGATGAACGAAAGACATGGTGCATGAAGTAATTGCATAGGAAGTTTACAGAGGATTACATAAAGGTCAGTCCGTATTTTATATCAAGTAAACATAAAGGTCAGTCCGGATTTTATATCAGGTAAACGAATCTGTATTTTTGTGTGCATATAGGTTGTCTGTAGATAAATAATTAGGTATATATGCAGTGGATTGTAGATACAAATAGGAAGGTTTACAGAGGATTACACAAAGATCAGTCCTCTTCCACAATAAGTATTTTTACAAATACTAATTAGTTGAGCTGGCAAACATGCATGCAAAAAGAAGACAGCAGTGGAAAGCATCATCTTCAGACTGGCCTCATCAATATTATAGCCAGGTTGTGCTCACAAAACATTAGATGCTACCTATATTATAGCAAGAGAGATTAAGTAACTTTCTTGGGCTGTGACATAAGATCAGAGAAAGTTGATTGTTGGCTAGTGGAGGATCAATCTTGTAACATCTGTGTCGTCAGTCCGATGAGCATATCGACATCAGTAAAGATTGGATACGATTCGTCTTCTGTGGACAGAGGCTGCAGCCTGACAATAACCATTATAATCTGTATTTAAATATGTAAAATGTATACACGAAATGTGTTGATTGTATTAAAAATATGCAATTTGGTATACATGAACATTTCCACTAACAGCACAATTAAGGGATGTAAAATCCCTGAGTTTGTTTGAACGATTACTACGAGAAGAAAATGAAAATTAATAGTAAGCAACCAGCACAATTAAGCGAAAATATGTGGATCAAACGGGAAGCAAAATAGCAGTTTCACTTCCATACTACAGATTTAGGCCACTCTCTTTTACAGCTAGTTTTAAACCAAATTAACTCGAACTGGCTACAGGAAAGAAAACTGACACTTTCCAACCTTTATTAACTTTTAGAAAAGCAAGATTTGGTTCCAACATTCCACCTCTAGTGCTAAACTGTGTTAGCTCAGAAATGAGAACACTGAAAGCTTACAACATCCAGCCACTGGCTACAACTACTCAATTATGAATCACAGTCATAATGTTGAATCATGAATACTGCATGTCTGCGGCTGCAAGAATCTAAATGGATTAATTGCCGGAGATGAACAACCTTTTTGGGGATCACCTCGGTTAGTCATGCAGCATTGCAACAATGTGCCCCCTCGACGGTATGTCGCGAGCATTAGTTGTGATCTTCATGTCCATAAATGGAAGGAAATACATGAAAGTAAATGTGGTTCCTGGCCTGGAGAAGTAGAGATATGAAGAATACAAAATAAGAAAAGGTTCCCCTGACCTTGGGATGACGACGATTGTGGAAAGAAGTGACCTTACGGTATGATGAGATCTCGAATATGGCTCTTTTCTTTGTAATCTAAAAATGTACCATTTACTGATACAAAAAATCATCTCTCATAATAAGTGAAGCGTACCTAAACCGAGCGCCTCAGCAAAACCTTTTCCTTGAAAATTTAAGTAGGACAAATCAGAGGGAAATTATGTATACGTTAAGGACAAATGGTACTACGAAAACAATTTTATGGAAAGCACACACACATATATATAGCAAACAATGTAATAATAGCCGATTGGCGACAGCAGACCTACAGGAAAACGTAATATTTCGCAAACAATGCTTTATTAAAATATTGCAGATGTCCAAAGCATACTAAAGGAATGGTTTAGAATCGAGAAGATTAAGTAGTCCACGTTACCAAACCCAGAGTTATTGGTTCTTCATAATGTAATGACCCGTAGTTATAGAGTAGAAAGGGGCTAAATTAAATTTGTGCATTTGCATAGCATGCATCTGAAATTACGGGAAAATTTAAAACTTTTTCAACAAAGTCATAGAGTGTTCAACCACCACTCGAAAGGCTAGTTGAGAATGCCGTTAGTTTGACGAGTAACTAAAAACTTGGAATCCAACTTGTGAAACTTATATCGAGGTTTCGCTGATGTTGGTGGATTAGACTTAGTCATCAACATGAGTGCTATAAACTTCAAAATCTTGTCTTATCTAAACTCTCAAACATTTGGTTACAAACGAATAATACAAGAAACTATAAATCAAATGATGAGTATGACTTACATCATTAATCGAATAAGTACATATCTTAAAGAAAAGAAAAGAAAAGAAGGAGTATATGGAAGGTGGATAAAAGACTAAACTAAATCTTAATCTAGATCTACTTATCCTATCAAGACTATCTTATCCTCTTATCTCACAATCTCCTCCAATTCTTTCTACAAGAGAAGGCAACACAAGAAAGAAGGAAGTCAACAAGAAGATTATGAAGAAGGATTGATTAGATATGCATAGTAGTGCTATGCCAATCTATCACAGAGACAATGGGAACTCTTGCATCTGTTATGTTCTTATTAATCTCTCAAGAAATAGTGTGATATTCCAATGTTTGTGTTATATAGAATTAGTTGGGTGACAAGCTTTGCAACCTTGTTAACAAATCACTTTTGTATGCTCAAACAATTGAGTGTCATATACAAATAAACAAAAGGACAAATAATACATGGTATTTCTCCAAGAGTATGATTATCAGGGAGAAAGTAAAGCCAAAGCATTAAAAAAAACCATATGATCATCATCCATATGTAATCATCACATGAATTAACTCTCAAATTCATGTGAGTGTGAACATGTCTCATAAGAGAGGGGTTCACAAGTTCATCATGTGACCAAGACCATTTGGCTTATTTAAGATTCATTCACAAGAGGAGATAAATCTGGACATGTGGTAAATGGAACCACATGGACTACTTAGTCAGCAATTGTTTTAGCAACTTGCTTCCACAGAAACAAGATCATCTATTTTATTCAAAGGAGTAAATCATCCTTTTGATCATCAGAATGAGCTATGGAATTAAGCAAGATTATGTTCTCATCATTTTACCCATTTATCCTACCATAAGACCTGACCTCAGGCAGGATATCTTCTCTTGTGCATCCACAGACATTTGATAATGTTTTCACATGATTTAATTGTCAGGTATCACAAGCCAAAGCCACTAGGGCCATATTTTGAGCTTGGCATGAATTTGAATTGAAACACTGTGTATACTCTTTGTAGTCACCACAGTAAGCAAATCATGTTATATTGCTGGACAACAATTTGATGTTGTCCAGGAATTAATAAAGCACTCAGAACAAGTTGAAATATTTAACTGGAGCTGAAGTCAAACAAGAAACTATCCTTTGCATTTGAAAATAATATGTATCCACAAATAAAAAGCGTAACAAAAATAATTCAGTTGTTATATTAAGTGCACAATAAAAAAATAGAGGTCATAAACTAGAAATCTTATTAAAAGAAATACATCCAAATATGTTCAAATTCACTTTAAGTGTAAGTGAATTTAAAACACACAAAGGATTAAAAATCCAAGTCCTAAATAAACTTATTTGTAAAAATCTACACATACTATAAAAGGAAATAAATCAAAATAGGTACAAATTCATTCCAAATATTAAATGAATTCAAAATACTCTAAATATTCAAATTTCAGTACTGAAATGAACTTCCTTGTGAAATTTTAAACATTCCAGGACCTTTCTATAATTTTCCTGTTACAAAAAGGTCCTCAAACCAGTTAAAACAGGAACCAGGGGCCTGTTTAAAACTGTTCTTGCAGTTTCCAGAAACTACAGGGGGTTTTGTAAAAAAATGTTTAATTCTTTCTTCTTCCTCCCGCCAGAAGGATGAGGAGGCCGTCGCCGTGTCGACCTCGCGCGTGCCACCTCCTCTGTGCTCGCCTGCTTCCCTGGATAAGACGAAGAGGAGACGTCCGCATCTCTCTCTCGCCCACACTCCTCTCTCTCTCCCGTGTCCTCTATTTCGCACCCCACGAAACCCTAGCTCGTCGGGCCGCCGCCGTTTACCGTCGATTCCGGCCACCCCAGGCCGCTCTCAGTTGCTGGGGAGATCCGCCGTGGATGTATTGTCCTCCTCATCGACTCACGCGTGCTGGGAAGCTCGGGAGCGGAAGAAATTCGCAGTCTTCTTCAACTCCAGCCGCCGGCTGTCGACCATGGATGCGTCGCCGTCCGTCCGCGCCGTTCTTCTCCGAGCTGTCCTACGTGCTCGTGGTGAGCTTGTGCAACTCCTCGTGCTCTCAATTTAATTCAATTCGTTCGGGGAAGAGTTTGCACCGAGAGCCATCTCCGGCCGCCGCGCGAGCTCGTCGCCGGCGAAGCCCCGATGACCATTTTGGAGCGGCGCCGCCACCAATAGGTTCGCCTTGGTCTCCTCTATCCCTTGCCATCGAGCAAACAAGAAAACAAAGCCAGAATCGCAGCGGATTCATCGAATCTGTGCTCAGCAGAGGAGGTTCTTCTGCTGACGTCAGCGTGACGTCGGCGGACCAATCAGAATTTTCCTGGTTTTCTTTTCAAAAATAAATAAATTTCTGACATGTGGACCCACATGTCAGATGTTTAATAATTTAGTAAAATAGGTTGGTATTTATTAAAATTATGACAAGTGGGACCAACTCATTTTAATAAATTCTAGAAATTGTTTATAATTGAATTTAAACTTTGGAAATTCATAACTAAATCATTTTAAATCAGAATAATACAAATAATATACCAAAATGATCAGAAAAATAAAATTTATCTGTTTGTATAAATAAGATGTTTGTTTGACTAATTTGAATCATTCTAAAATTGAAATAACAATTTGCTTATTATTTCAAATATGAAGTTAAATTTGAAATGTTAATTTAGATATATTTTAATTTCATGTAAAATGTTTCACATGTTTCACTTCAAATTCTAAAATATGTTTTCACCATAACATATAATGTTTTTATTTCAATAATTGATTAATTAAAATGATACTTTATTTAAGAAAATAATTAATAAGGATTATTTTTCAGAATTGTGAAAATGAAGTTATAAGCTTATGAAATTTGATCTACTATTATTTAATAACCATTTTGTTTATGAATAAAAATCTAACAACACTTTGAACCACTAAGTTTCCTTTGAATAAATGTTTCAGATACTTCATTTATTACTTAACTTCCTTTCATTTATATTTTGGTTAAGTAAAGAAAATTGGAAACAACTTAAAAATTCATAAACACTAATGTAGCAATGCAAAATGTTCTACTCTAAAAACAAATCCTCCATCCAAAAATAAACAAAGCTAAGTATAAGCTAGTAAGTACTTGAGTAAGTAAAATAAATACCCTTATGATATGTGTTGATACCAGCAAATGTATATATTATTTATTTCTTCAAAAGTTATTCTTTTTGTAATCATAAATAATAATACTACACCATTTCTTTAATTAATTCAAGTCAATACATGTTCTTTATAAACATAAAGATTATAATCAACCCTAAAACAACCACTTAGTGTGATGGTGTTGTTTTCCTTTATTCTTATGTTTAACATGGTACTTCAAAATTAGAATTTTAAATTCAGCTTTCTTGTGAAGTAAACTTGAAGACAAAACTAATCTAAAAGTAATCACCAAACTCAAACAACCCTCAACCATCGAGAGTTAGCTACGTGGTTTTAAGCGATGCATCTCATATTTATGCATAATAGCATATTGCTTCTTCAAACATTAGTCCTTACCGGACCAATGACGCTTTTTCCAGATTTTGGAGTCTTTATTGTATCGAAGACCTTGGCTGCATAATCTTGCAGTCAAAAAGGCAAGTTCACTCTTGCTCATGTCCTACTTGATTATGTTTATCAAAGTAAATGCAAAATACTATGGTTTATCATTGCATGAAAAAGTAAAACCTATTTTCGAATGATGTGAATTGCTATATATATATTGTTGGCTGGCAGATGGAACCATGGAATGATGTGGTTGGTGGAGGTTCCATTTGCACGGGAAAGTATTATCTAGGACTTAATAACCAATGCCGTCAGTGTTCTTGCGCCGTAAATGAAGCGTTAACCATGAGACTTGGAATGGGATGGGAAAGTCATCTGTGATCTTCTCCCTTTCGCATGTCAACGGGCAGCCAGAGCCGTACGCTGTAGGTCTTGCGGGACTACATGCACATGGGTGGGACCCCTTAATGCCCACGGACTCTGGTGCCTATGATGGTCTGCAAGGGGATGCCTAGGTATCTACCGTGAGGGGTAGAGCCAGGGGTGATTCTGCTATGCATGAATTGGGTGGGCATGCGGGGTTGTTGGAGAAGCATGGCGAATGGCTTGGATCAACAATCGGGCCCCACACCATAGGAAGTGTGGACAGGAAAGTACACCTGGTTGTGCAACATGATGTTGATCTCTTATGGGTAAAGTAACGCACCTCTGCAGAGTGTAAAAATGTGACATGTTACTCCCCGTTCCAGGAAGGAACGACGAACGCTGCAGGAAAGGAGGCTCCTCAAGGCCCTAGCACCTGTGAATGGATGACGGGCATAGTTTTCTGAAGATAAAATAAATCTTTTCCTAAAAATGTTTTACAAAGATATGCATGTTCATCCATGACCTTTTGGTATGGATGGTAGCTAGTGCATAAAACACCTTATTCCTGTTATATGAACTTGTCGAGTAACGCTCGTGTTGCTCACCCTTTCCTCCATTGACCCCCTGCTTAGATTACTGGAGACAACAAAGGAAGGACAAGAATCCATAGCAATACTGGTGAGATCTTCGACAAGGAGTCAAATCAACCAGGTGGAGTTTGAAGGAATCAACCTCTACTTTGCCAACGGATGAGTGATGACAACAATGTCTATGGAGAAGACAATGATTATTTGGAAGGAGGAGCACAACTCCAGACAAAGATATTCCAGATGGATAGATTAGGGCTGTGACAACAACAGTAGTGGATTAGGAGTTAGAAGTAGAGCTGGTATCCAGCTTAGTGCTTCGACTTGAGTCTTTCGGGAGTTTTATTTGCACGTGACCTACTTCTATTTGTAAAGGAGGTTCTCGAGATTTTGTATTGAATAGTGTTGTAATCCTATAGTGTTACCTTGGACCGACTATGTTTCTGTTGTACTACTCTGAAGGATGTAATATTTACGGATTGGTCCTTCCGTGAGTATTATGTCAACGACTTGTACACTACAACATGCAGTGGTGTGCTGGGTCACTACACATAAGCAGTCAAACCATAGAAATATATGTACGAGAATAGTTCCTTTTAACCAATGGCAATCTACGAAACAACAATGACCTACAACTCTAGCGCCTCTGGAAAATAATCACCCAGGTGGTTTATGTAGATGGAAAACTGACATTAATTTGAATCCAATTTCAAATGGCAGACATCCAATTGTGGTAAAATATAAGAAAGCAATAATCCTAGTAAAATAACAGCAAAGAAATGGTTTAGATGTAGTAAGCAGCATATACCTTTTCATTTTGCGTCGGTGTCTCTCCCCACTCGAAAAGAGCTTCTAGAATCTCCTACACCCTGATAGTTAAATTTTTAGTAATATAACTTGTAAATTAGTAGGAACCAAGAAATCCATATTGAAACACATAAAAGTATAAAAGGTATGAATAAGAAAGGAACAACCAGCTTGCCAATCGGAGATAAGTTGTAGACATTCATCCTATTCCATAGAAACAAATTAGAGGGATCACAATCTGTTGATGATCATCACAATAGAAGGCGAGAAGATTAAAGTTGTCCACAACCTTTTAATGTGACTCTTTAAGTGGAGCTCATAAACCACTTACCAAGGGCTTAGTTCAAGGAATTGGCCAAAGGCTTACAATGACAGCAGACCTACAGGAAAACGTAATATTTCGCAAACAATGCTTTATTAAAGTATTGCAGATGTCCAAAGCATACTAAAGGAATGGTTTAGAATCAAGAAGATTAAGTAGTCCTCGTTACCAAACCCAGAGTTATTGGTTCTTCATAAGCAGTCAAACCATAGAAATATATGTAAGAGAATAGTTCCTTTTAACCAATGGCAATCTACGAAACAACAATGACCTACAACTCTAGCGCCTCTGGAAAATAATCACCCAGGTGGTTTATGTAGATGGAAAACTGACATTAATCTGAATCCAATTTCAAATGACAGACATCCAATTGTGGTAACATATAAGAAAGCAATAATCCTAGTAAAATAACAGCAAAGAAATGGTTTAGATGTAGTAAGCAGCATATACCTTTTCATTTTGCGTCGGTGTCTCTCCCCACTCGAAAAGAACTTCTAGAATCTCCTACACCCTGATAGTTAAATTTTTAGTAATATAACTTGTAAATTAGTAGAAACCAAGAAATCCATATTGAAACACATAAAATTATAAAAGGTATGAATCAGAAAGGAACAACCAGCTTGCCAATCGGAGATAAGTTGTAGACATTCATCCTATTCCATAGAAACAAATTAGAGGGATCACAATCTGTTGATGATCATCACAATAGAAGGCGAGAAGATTAAAGCTGTCCACAACCTTTTAATGTGACTCTTTAAGTGGAGCTCATAAACCACTTTCCAAGGGCTTAGTTCAAGGAATTGGCCAAAGGCTTACAATGACAGATGAATAATAGTTGATAGTGTGAACTGACCAGTGCACTTTTCGTGTTGAGTATCAACTGCCTTCCTATTTTCTTTGATCTACATGACAACACGTACGAAAGGTGTAGAGAGAATATAGTTGTTACCTCATCCGATTATGGAAAGAGAAACACGAAATAAAATTTGCAGCTCAGGGAGATGGTAGAAGTGAAGAACAGAAATGTTGCAGGCATATCATATTTTTTTGCTCTTTAGAACGCAATCAAGAAAAAATAGGCAGTGTAATTCATATACTTGTGAGCTCATAAGCGTTCTCTACTAAAAATGGCAGTGTAATCGCATGCCGTAAGCGTAGAACTCTACTAAAAAGCCCATCAGCTAGCTACTGGAAGCATAATGATGAATAAATAAGTAGATAAACCACGAAATTGGTAGCCCAGGGAAAGCAAATAGGATTTACGCATGTGAGTGATAACACTTTTGAATCTAACGACTATCATGGTGAAGCGCTAATTGATTGATAAAACGGTATGATAATTCTCGTTAATATGACGCAATAGTTAACTATTAGTATACATAGTGTCATCATAGTTTTCGAGCAAAGCACAACGTTCCTTCATCCAAAATTAGAAAAGAGAGAATAACAGGCAAAGGAAAACTGTAGTAGAAGTGTAGAACATATTCTACAAAACCACTGTCAGATGTAAAAAAAACTTCTTATTTTCTCTGCATATTCATACTAAAATGTGCAGTATTGTAAACAAACAGCATTCCTTGAACAACAACAATAGACAGTCATCTCAAGCAAAAGAAGACTACCAAACCATCTGAACACATGCAAACCAGAGCAGGGATTCAAAATCCTAGAGCAGAATACAAATACAACTTTGAAGTGTTTATTTAGAGGGATCACATACTAAATCGAGAGGCTCGTGATTTATATTGAAGCAATATTTTTTGTCATAGGATGAAAATAGACATTTCAGTAGGTTCATGAAAACCGATAAAGATCCTGGCGTAGGATTTATGAAGTTGCTGATCATCACAACACTAAAAAAAGAAAATTAGACCTAAGATAGCTTGGGCGATCTCTAAAAAGAAGTCACAAAAGCAATAAGCTTATTTGATAAAAAAATCATGTAAAGCTTATGAAACAACCTAATTGAGAAGTCTATGATCAGCCTAAACTAAAACAAAATCCTATGTTAAGATGACATCTCCACTTTGCCATCAGGCTAAAAGTAAAGCAGATCTTGTCAAGGGGAAGGAAATGACTCAAACAAAAAGGAGTACTCACTTGGTAATGCGCGTCTGTAAATACATGGTAGTAAGGATCTCTTCAGCAGAAATGAAAAACGAAAGACTGAAATGCAAATGAGTATTGGATAGTGCCCTGGGCAACATCATCTTGTATCAGCTCCGAGCTACAAAACAATTAAGAAGAAAGCTAGATGACCAACAGTGAGAATATCAAATGTTCATGTGAGAATAATCTGCCAAATATTAGAAGACACCAAGCATAAAGAGAAGACGGAGTTCTATTCCTCTCAGGATTTTAGTCAACCATATAAACAGAAATATAAAAAACGTTATGTAGTTTTTAATTGAGAGGCAAGAAATTAGCACCACCAAGAATTGCATATCTCATATATGCGACTCGATGTACCACTTGCTTACATACCATCACACCAATCAGACATCACTCATGGGAAATTAAATAAACCGAGGACCAAGAGCGGAATGATGTCGTACTTGTTGTTGATCCACTGCAGCAACACAAATTGGTTCATGAGAAGCGACACATCGTGTGCAAAATCAAGCAAAAAATAAATGGTGAGAAGAGAGCCTTGATAACTTGCGATCAGATGCAGGAAGATTGCTGCCGTGTCACTGACCTGAGAGCCAATTCGTGCCAACGTTGCGAAAATTATTGCAGAAATCTAACTTTGTGCTTTTATTGAATTACTTCCGTTCATGCCATGCAGACATGGAGGCGCAGAATTTATTGGACACGATGAAGAGGATTTGAGAAGGCAGAGATTGCATCTCCATCATGTGCTGGACAAATCAATCGGAGGCAGGCCAGAGGATTAGATGGATACAGAAATCAACTTCTCGTCGCTAGACCTAGCAAGAAGAAACAATAAATCGTTGCAGATATATAGATCAAGACCCAAACGCGGCGGTTGGAGCAAGCTCACGGCGCCGGAGCAGATGCATAGCCAACTTAAATGGGTTTATAAAAACATACCCATATTCTAAATTTATGGTTTAATAGTGTTTGACTAATGGCACCAATGTAATTATTTTAAACATGCATGATAATGACATTATTAAAAAGATATCATTTTTCTGATCATTTTGATATATAAATCATTTTTTCTGATTTAAAATGAATAAGCTATGATTTTTCAAAGTTTAAAAATTTAAACAATTTTCAGAAATTAAAAGTAATTAAAAACAACAGAAGTGATGACGTCATTGTGACATCAGCAATGGAGCTGAGCTCCTGCTGCGCACGGACGCGACGCATGGGCGAGCGCGAACAAACGCCGCTGGGCGCGTTGGACGCGCCTGGTCGCGGGAGACCAGAAGGTGGCAGCGCCGCCCCTAAATGGTCATCGGAGTTGCTCCGGCGACACTCGAGCGCGGCGGCCAAAAGAGGAGCACGGCGGCCAGAGCAACTGGAGCGAGAGGGAGAGGGAAAAGAGGTCCTGGAGGACCGGGGACTCACCCTGGAGCTCGTGGAAGTGTAGAATCGTTGAGGCGAGGTCGAGGACGGCCGGAATAAAGCTCACTGGCGGCGGACAGAGGCAAAGGGAACGGCGAAACTCGTTGGGCTGCTGGTTTCCCAGCAAGCACGACTCGACCTGGAGGGAGAGGGAAGCACGGCGAAGGTCTAGGAGGCCTCGGTTCGTCGCGAGGAAGCCGGAGACGGCGGCCGTACGGCTAGGGTTACGGCCAGAGGACGGAGGAGAGCACGGGGAGGAGAGGTCGAGATGTGTGTGAGTTTTTGCAGTAAGGACCTGGGTTTTTGGAAAATTGAGTTAGGGTTCAGTTTATATGTAGGGAGGACCGATTCCGAAATTTCATAAAACACAGGGGCTTTTTTCGCAAAAATGACACGGGTACTGTTCAACATTGGTCATCACTGTAGCTAGCTACAGTAGCACGAGCGCTCACAGCTCGCTAAACGGCTCGTCTTTCATATAGTTAGTAATATAGGTAGCAAATGTTCAAATTTTAGAACCTGAGGCAAACAAGTTGCCAGCCGTTTGATTTTTTATCGGTAGTGGATGGCAACTGCTATCGAACACATCTATTTCAACTGGATTTCGCTGCATGAATTAAAGCAAAGCATTAATATCCTCAGACCATTTAGCGTTGGTGCGGGTGGCATGCATGGTCCAAATTGCACGGTTCAGAGTAGTAGTATATCTATATACTTCCTTTGACTTATGTTTTGGGTTTAGATAAATTAATTTTTATAAATTTGTTCAAGAAACATCAACATATATAATACTAAATACATACATTAAGGTGTGGGTTGCCTAACAGCGGCATGATGTGTACTTTGTTCTCTCCTTAAGCTTAATAAAGAAACGCGCAATCTCTTGCGGGTTCTCTAAAAAAATACTAAATACATGACATGAACTTTTTACCAAACTTTAGAAAGGCTAACATTTGGCTTTGAATGAATGCAGAACACAAGGTAAGTAAAAATAGAGTTAGTCCAAAGATGAAGCTACTCACGTCTCGCGAAATGGTGAATCTCCTCATGACAGTCACCACGTGCTGGCTTGACTAGCTGTTTTCACTGGATCGTGACGACTGGCACTGGGCGACTTGGCTTTTAGAATCTCTATGTTTTTCCGTTGCTTCGTAATGTCCAGTGATGCTCCATGCCCTGATTTCTCTTGAACTTGGGTTCAGCTCGGACCGTCCATTCGGGGGCCATCCTTCTTTAGAATCTCACTGTAATTAAGCCGGTAGTCGGTCAAAAACGACTGCCAACACAAGTGCTCTTAATTAGCTCATAAAATTTGATTGGCTGAAATTACTAGTTTCAAAGTTTGAATGAGGAAGCAAGCTAAAAACCTTTTTTTTTCTACGGAAAGGAAGGGAACATAAGTGTTTGAGGGGAATGATGCCTCGTTAGAGTGCATCGGTTGCATGTTATATAGGTAGAAACAGCCTCTACTGTGGCGTATTACAGAGGGTATGAAACGGGTTGGTGTACTACACCATACTCGTATTATACATACACATGAAGTTTAACACCCTCCCTTAATCTAAACGTTTACAAAGGTTTAGATTATACTTAAACTTATTTAGCTCTCTAACGGGAAGGGCTTTAGTAAAACCATCTGCCCCTTGGTTTTTGCTTGAGATGAACTTAATCTCTAAGTTTTTGCTGGCAACTCTCTCACGAACAAAATGATAATCAATCTCTATATGTTTTGTTCTAGCATGGAAGATAAGATTTGCAGACAAATAGGTAGCACCTAAATTGTCACACCATAAACATGGTTTTTCCTGAAGACGAACACCAAGCTCATGAAGAAGTGCTTCAACCCATATTAACTCTGCAGTGGCATTAGCAACAGATTTATACTCGGCTTCAGTGCTTGAACGAGAAACTGTGGCTTATTTTCAAGAACTCCGTGAAACAAGATTTGGACCAAGGAAGATTGCAAAACCTCCAATGGACCTGCGATCATCAGGACATCCTGCCCAATCTGCATCTGAAAAAGCACTCAACCGCGTATGTGAGGCGCGCATGAAGGTAAGCCCAAGAGACAATGTACTTTGAACATATCTCAAGATTCTTTTTGCAGCTGTCCAATGAGTTGTTGTTGGTGCATGAAGGTACTGACAAACTCTATTAACTGAAAAAGATATATCAGAACGTGTGAGAGTCAAGTATTGGAGGGCACCAACAATGCTCCTGTACTGTGTGCTATCTTCAGGGCCGAATTGAGTTCCTTCATGGAGCGATAAAGGCTCAGTGGGAGTCAAGGGCGTAGGAGCAGGCTTGCAGTTTTTCATCCCCACTCGGGCTAAAAGATCCATAGCATATTTCTCTTGTGTCAGTATCAAACCACCCTGTTCTTTCTTAACTTCAATGCCCAAAAAGAAATATAAGTCACCAAGATCCTTGATAGCAAAGTGTTCATTAAGATCTTTGAGCAGAGCAGAAAAACCTTCATTTGAGGAACTAGCAACAATAATGTCATCAACATATATTAGGACAAATATTGTGATACCTGATCTCTGATAGTGAAACAGAGAGGTGTCAGCCTTGGATGGTGTGAACCCAAAATCATGAAGCTTAGAGCTGAGGCGAGAGAACCAGGCCCTTAGAGCTTGTTTTAATCCATAGAGAGCCTTACCAAGCTTACAAATGTGATGTGGAGCATTTTTATCAACAAAACCTGGAGGCTGTTTCATGTAAACTTCCTCTTCTAGAACACCATGTAAAAACGCATTCTTAACATCTAGCTGCCGCAAACTCCAGCCCCGAGAAACTACAATTTCTAGAACCACCCTGATAGTTGCAGCTTTAACAACAGGACTAAAGGTGTCTTCATAATCTATACCATACCTTTGCTTGAACCCTTTTGCCACTAAACATGCTTTATACCTGTCAATAGTACCATCGGCATTTTTCTAGATACGATAGACCCACTTGCAGTCAATCAGATTTTTGTTGGAACTTGCTGGAACAAGGTGCCAAGTGTTGTTTTTGAACAAGGCGTCATATTCTTACTCCATTATCTTCTTCCATTCTGGATGATCCAGCGCCTCAGAGAGGGAGGATGGTTCTCCTTTGGATGTTAGCAGACCATATCTAACAGAATTTGCCTCTTGTAAATTTTAGGTTGTCGACCATATGTAATAGTGCCATCTTTATACTTTTTCGATTGTTTTGTACCTTTTTGGAGACGTGTACGTGCTTCAGGTACAGGTGGAGCCACAAGAGAAGTCGCCGCAGAAGATCCGAGTCCCGGGAAGAGACAAGAGGCGACAGCTGATCACTGTTGTTGTCCACATCGGGGGCTAGTGTAGAAGATCCACCCGCACCAGCAGGTGAACCGGGAGGTGACAGCTGGCCGCTGTCGCTATCGAGGGCGTCGTCTTCCGTATTGTCATCAGGTGGATGAGAGGATCCACCCGCGGCAGCAGGTGAATCGGGCTGCGACAGCTGATCGCTATCGCTGTCAAGGGCGTCGTCTGTCGTGTTGTCATGTGCGTCGGAGGTGATGTCCGCTGCACCAGCGAACGAGGAATCAACCTCGGGATCCACACCGAGTGAATCAGCAGCAGAGACAGACGGGACAGGATTCGCTCCGGATTGCTGTCTGCGCGGTCTGAGACGGAATCATCATCGGAGACCACGCCATGGCTGTCGTTTTGTGCATGCATGTGGGCATCATTTTGTGCTCCATTTGCACTCGTTTCTTCACTGATTTGCATAGAATTTTCAGCAGCTTGAGCTTCTATATCCTGTGTATGATTAGTAATAGGCACATATGGCAAAGGCATGTGATCATTAACTTGTGCAACCCCATGTGTAGAAGATGTAGGAAGAAGCAAAATATCTTGTTGAAGACGTTTTCCTGCATTTGGATTTGCAGAGGCAAAAAGGAAACACTTGTTCATCAAACACTACATCTCGAGAGATATAAACTCGTCCTGTTTTTGGGTCTATGCATTTTACTCCTTTATGACGAGGGCTATAGCCTAATAAAACACACCGTGTAGAACGGAAAGCCAATTTGTGTTTGTTGTAGGGGCGAAGGTGGGGCCAGCAAGCGCAACCAAAAACACGAAGTGAGTCATAATTCGGTTTGGTCTGAAGAAGGCGTTCAACAGGAGTTTCAAAATTAAGAACTTTGCTTCGAAGTAAGTTGATGAGAAACGTGGCTGTAAGGAAAGCTTCATCGCAGAATTAAGTGGCATGGACCATTAGCAAGCAAAGCTAGACCAACCCAACAACGTGGCAATGTTTTCTCTCAACAGAACCATTTTGTTGATTAACATGTGGACAAGATACATGATGAGTATTTAGTTTCTCATACTCACCACCCCAATCAGTTTGCATGGTGATGATTTTTCTATCAAACTTGCGCTCAACAAGAGACTGAAAGTTGTGAAAGACTTTATAAACATCAGAGCGTTTCTTGAGCAAACAGATCCATGTGTATTTACTAAAATCATCAATAAAGATTACATAATAAGTGTGCCTGCCAACAGAAGCAGGGGCAGGACCCCAAACATCAGAAAACACTTGTTCCAAGGGGACAGTGGAAACACTAGTAGAAACAGGATATGGCAGTTGATGACTTTTTGCTAGTTGACAAGAATCACAAATGTAAGGATTTATTTCTAGGGAATGAGATAGCTCATTTTTCCTAAGAATTTGTTGCACCAAAAAAGAAGATGGATGACCTAAACGTCGATGCCTTGTGGATGACGACGACTTTATTGTGATAAAGCATGCTTGGATGACCCTGTAGAGATGGGCACTAGGGGTATGAAAGTGCATGTGTTGCCCCATGCGTGGTTTTGGTAATTAATGATAATCCTTATGGACTAATGTTTGCATTGAGATATTCTTGTAGATCTTGTCCATAGGAAAAGATTGGAGTTCATGTGTTGGACTCTAGAAGATTACATGACTATCAATGCTCTATTCAAGGGTTTATATGAAGAATAGTCATGTGTTGAGTTCAGCATATTGCAAGTATGTCTTGAAGGATTCAAGACATCATCTTTGTGAAACGGATCTTAGCGAGACTCTCTCATAATGGAGTATGGGGAGCATTTGGAAAAGTCTTCATCAAGCATGTGCTAGCAAGCACAATCAAGAAAGGTGTTCCAACTTGAGGGAGTCAAGATCGTCATCATCTAGCTCAAGTGGAATGCTCAAGACAAATGTATGATCTTGACAGAGTTTCTATTTTACCGGTCTCGTGGGGTTAGTGGGAGACCGGGTTATAGGACAGACGGCGTACTATCAGGAGGGGCTCTCAAGTGAGTAACTTGATCGCATCTTTGTGAAGAGCTCAAACCTTTGCATATTTGGCATATCATCTTTCTTGGTTCTTATTTGGCTTTTATCCATGTGAGAATTTTGAGCTTGTTTTCATCTCCATACCAAGCTCTAGTTCATCAAAAACGAATTTCATTTGAATATCTTGTGATGTTTTTTATGTTCGAGGTTTTACCGGTTCGTCTTTTGTAGAGAGGTCAAACTCTCCTCTTGTGTTCTCCTGCTCACATTATGGCCTATGATGTGTATATGCATGATCTTGTAGGGCTTGTGATTATCTTCAAAACAAGTCCAAGATCATAGAAAATGGAGTCCGGATGAAAAACTTGTTGAGTTTTCGTGATGGAAATATTATCGGTTTATCCTTGAAGAAAGTTCCACACCTTCTCATGGGTGGTGACTTTACTATATTTATGTTTTTGTAGGAAAGCTCTTGTTGCTATCTTTCCAACAAAATTGGTTTCATCCTATTTGGAGTTTTCTTGCAAAAGTTAGAGGTCGATGAAGATCTCTTTCTGGGTCTGGTTGGCCGGCCTGGCCGGGCCCTACGCCGGGCCTAAGGCCGGGCCCCTCGGGTGGTTGGCCGGCCTCCAAGCCGGCCAGGCCGGGCTAGCTCTCCCCTCAAGGCCAGGCCTCCCCTCGGGTGCCTTGCCGGCCTCTTTGCACATCCGCGCATCTGGGAAGAGGCCGGCCTCACGAAAAACTGCCCAACGGGCAGATTTTCAAGGGACCTATTTAAGGGGCTTTCTTCCCCATTGATTTATTATCTTCTTGAGCTCGTTTTTCCCTCTCTCTCCTCCATTGTTGACCTTTGGAAAATCTTGCCTACCTCTCAATCCCTCCCATGACTCTTGCATATCTTTGAGGGAAAGTGAGAGGAGATCTAGATCTACAATCTCACCAATCCATCTCTCCTCTAAGTGAGGGGAACCTAGTATATCTTGATCTTGGAGTTCTTGTGTGGTTCTCTTCTTTGTTCTTTCTCTCTTCTCCCCCTATATGCATTAGTTGCTTTTGGTGGGATTTGAGAGGGGATGTAGATCTACAATCCCACCAATCCATCTCTCCTCTAAGTGAGGGGAACCTAGTAATCTTGATCTTGGAGTTCTTGTATGGTTATCTTCTTTGTTCTTCTTCTCTTCTCCCCCCATAAGCATTAGTTGCTTTTGGTGGGATTTGAGAGTGAAAGATTTGAGCACTTGTGCTCTTGCCATTGCATTGTGCATCGGTTTGTGCTCTCCACGAGGATTCGTGGAAGTTGAAAGTTTGTGAGCTTGTTACTCTTGGGTCATTGGACCCTAGACGCCCTTGTGGTGGTTGAGACCTTTTGTGGTCACTTGTAGCCGTTTGGGAGCCCCCAATCCAGTTGTGGGTTGTGCCCGGATTGTTGTTGTAAAGACTCTGGATTCCGCCTTGAATGATTCTAATAGTGAAAGGTGAACCAAACCTTTTGTGGTGTGGTTCATCGGAGAAGAAGGTGAAGCCTTTGTGGCTGTTGAGTCATTGTGTTGACCCACACCTCTCCAACAAGATGTACTCCCTAAAAAGGAGGAACTCAGGAATACATCCTCGTCTCCGCGTGCCTCGGTTATTTCTATACCCGAGCTCTTTACTTATTCACTTTACATTGTGATAGCCTTTGTGCTTGAAGTATTCTATTGCTATCACTTTGTTACTTGTCTTGCTTAGCATAAGTTGTTGGTGCACATAGGTGAACCTAGTATATTTAGGTTGTTGGCTTGTTAATTTAAACACCTAGTTTATTCCGCGATTACCAAGACTAAACCGGAAAAGTTTTAATCACCTATTCACCCCCCCCCTCTAGGCGACATCATTGTCTTTTCAGGGTAGAGGCCACCACGACAGGGACCTTTAGACATAATTCTCCTTGTTGCCTGATCCTTGATCAAAAAGAAGAAAGGATGAAATTCAATGAATATATCATTATCAAGGGTGAGCTTGTGAATGGATAACAAGTTTTTAGATGCATTGGGGACATGAAGAATATTTTTTAGATGCAAATATCTGTGTGGGGTGTGCAAAGTCAAATGACCAACAAGACTTATAACCATAACTTTTCCATCGGCTGTGTGCACACGTTCTCTTCCATTGTACCTCTCACGAGTAGTGAGCTTGTTTAGCTCACTAGTAATGTGGTCGGTGGCGCCAGTATCCCCGTACCAGTCGGTATCCACACCATATGAGGCCATGTGTGCAGCTTTGTCATCTTGATCACCTTCACTGGCAGAACCATCATTCTTGTAGCGCCACCAGCAATCAGAAGCAGGGTGGCCATGGATTTTGCATATGTGGCATGTAGTATCAATGTATGGAGTAGGCTCACGGTCACGGCGACCACCTCCATCACAGCGACGGCCATCACGGCCACTGTCACGTCAGCCATCATCACGACGACGACCTCCATCATCACGGCACCCGCCATCATTGCGACGCCCAACATCATCACGATGGCGTCCATCTCGACGCCCTCCATCACGATCACGGTCACCACGATCACCGCGACATCCTATGTCATCTGAGCGGCCACGCCGATCACCATAGCGGTCATCAAAGCGACCACGTCTATCAGCATAGCGATCATCAGCACGGCTGTGCCTATTATCATAGCTATCATCTTGGCGTTCTCCACCTCCACGCCGTGCACATTGGCAGACGAAACAAAACCATCTCCATCATAAGTCTTGTGGAGCTGATCAAAAGCCTGCAGCTGGCTAAACAAGTCTGTCAGAGTGGTGCTAGGTTTGCTCGGATGGCTGTCTTCAGGGTGTTGTAGGAGTCACCAAGACCATGCAGAATCGACCATATCAGTTCATCATCATCAAGAGACTTTCCACAAGCAGCAAGCTCGGTGCCAATGGTCTTCATCTTGGCGAAATATTCTCAACAGAAAGGTCACCCTTCTTTGTGTCATTCAGCGCAGAACGGAGTTGTTGAGTCCAAGATCGTGACTGTGTGGTTGTAATTTCCTCAAGGACTTTCCATACTTCAGCAGAGGTTTCAAGACCAATGACATGAGACAAGATTTCGGGCGACACGGCATTCAGAATGTACCTCAGAACCTGCTGATCACGCACATTCAGGAGACATACGCGGTGTTCTGGACCTTCACCTTCTTTCCATTGGTATCCTCAATCCCGATCTCTTCGGCAGGCGCAGGTGATACGTCTCAAACGTATCTATAATTTTTGATGTTCCATGCTTGTTTTATACCAATTGCTACATGTTTTGCATCTAGTTCATATCACCTTTATACATTTTTTGGACTAACCTATTAACAAGATGCCGAAGTGCCAGTTCTTGTTTTCTGCTGTTTTTGTATTCCAGAAAAGCTAGTCTGAAAATATTCTCGGAATTGGACAAAACTTCACGGGGGTCCCTATTTACCAGAACACACCTGAAGGACCGAAGGAGCAACAGAGAGGAGCCAGGAGGGCCCCACACGCACCTAGGGCGCGGGGCCCCCTCATGGACTGACTACTTGGATGATCATCCAAACCTTCTATGCAGGATTAAATTTTTCTTCAAGGAATTTATTGGATTCGGCCGCTGGAGGTACCTTTATGTCCATCACTTTGGGTGCTGCAACAAAGCTTCTTGATGATATGATGATTAATTATTCTGAGTGGCACACCGAGAGAGCTCCAACAGGTAAGAAGGTAAATTCTGTTGAGGAAACCTCTTCCTTGAGTGCCAAAATTGATACTATTATGTCTATGCTTGCAAATGGTCAAACACATGTTGATCCAAATAATGTTCCTTTAGCTTCTTTGGTTGCTCAAGAAGAGCATGTTGATGTGAACTTCATTAAAAATAATAACTTCAACAACAATGCTTATAGGAATAATTTTGGTAATAGCAATTATAGGCCCTATCCTTCTAATAGTGGCAATGGTTATGGAAATTCCTATAGTAACTCCTATAACAATAATAAGAGTGTACCCTCTGATCTTGAAGTTATGCTTAAGGATTTTATTAGTACACAAACTGCTTTCAATAAAACTGTTGAGGAGAAATTTGGGAAAATTGATGTGCTTTCCTCTAAAGTTGATAGTCTTGCTCTTGATGTTGACTTGTTGAAACTAAAGAACATGCCTCATGATGTTAAAGAGAGCAAAACTCTCAATGCTATACAAGTTAAAATTGATAACAATGTGAGGATGTTAGCTGAATTGCATGCTAGATGGGAAAGAGAGGATGAAATTGCTAGAAAGATAATATTGCTAGAGTTTATACTATTACTACTTCTGAAAATGCTTCAAACTCAAGTGTTAACAAACCTCCTACCATTAATGGCAAGATAATTGGTGTTGGTAATGTTTCCACTTCTATTGCAAAATGTCCTAAATTGCCTGATAACTCTGAAACTGTCCTTGATAAAGATGCTGAAATTTCTAGCAATAAGGAAGATAATAACTCCATTACTTTTGATAATAATGACTTTGATTTTGATGGTTGCAATATTTCTGAAGTAATTAAGTTCTTGCAAAAGCTAGCTAGAAGTCCTAATGCTAGTGCTATAAACATGGCTTTTACTAAACATATTACTAATGCTCTCATGCAAGTTAGGGAAGAAAATTAAAACATGAAGCTTCTATCCCTAGGAAGTTAGAAGATGGTTGGGAGCCCATCATTAAATGAAATTGAATGACTTTGATTGCAATGCTTTGTGTGACCTTGGTGCTAGTATTTCTGTTATGCCTAAAAGATTATATGATATGCTTGATTTAGCACCTTTGGAAAATTGTTACTTGGATGTTCACCTTGTTGATTCTACTATTAAAAAACCTTTGGGAAGAATTGATGATGTTCTTATCATGGTTAACAACAATTATGTCCCCGTTGATTTTATTGTCTTGGATATTGATGCAATCCATCATGCCCTATTGTGCTGGGAAGACCTTTTCTTAGACTGTAGGTGCTATTATTGATATGAAAGAAGGGAATATAAAATATCAATTTCCTCTCAAGAAAGGTATGGAACACTTTCCTAGGAAGAAGATTAAGCCACCTTATGATTCTATTGTTCGAACAAATTACAATGTTGATGCTTCTTCACTTGGTAATACTTGATGCATGCTTTGTGCCTAGCTAAAAGGCGTTAAAGAAAAGCGCTTATGGGAGGCAACCCATTTTTTTTTCTGCAATTTTTCTTTTATTGAGTCAAGGAGGTGTTTACTTCTGTAGCAACTCCTTTGTATCTTTATTTTCTCGCATTGTTGTGCCAAGAGTAGCCTCTAATGTTAAGATGATGCTTAATTTTGATTGCTGCGCAGAAACAGATTTTTGCTGTTCACTGTACGAAATTCCTAAAATCACCAGATTGTTAATTAAATCTGAAATTTTTGTGCGTAATCTTTATGAATGTCTGAACTTTCATTAGTTCAGAGTTTCTCGATCTGAGCGTCGTAAGTGCCTCGAAAAAATTCGTCTTTGCGGACTGTTCTGTTTTAGACAGATTATGCCTTTTTATTTTGCATTCTCTCTTTTACTAGTGTTGAGTGAAATTCTTTTTTGGGTGGAAGAGCTTCACATAACATCAGTGGCTGTAGCTAATGTTTAAAGTAACAAATCATATTGCGTCTTTATAGAACATGTGAATTTTTGATTATGCACTAACCCTCTAATGAGATCTACTTTGAGTTTGGTGTGACGGAAGTTTTCAAGGGTCAAGAGAGAAGGATGATATAATAGGATCAAGAAGAGTGAAGAGCTTAAGCTTGGGGAGGCTCCCATGGATCTCCCCAGCATATTTCAAGAAGACTCAAGCGTCTAAGCTTGGGGATGCCCAAGGCATCCCCTTCTTCATCGTCAAAATTATCAGGTCATCTCTAGTGAAACTATATTTTAATTCTTTCACATCATATGTGCTTTTCTTGGAGCGTCTGTGTGCTTTTATTTTCAGTATTGCACTTTTATTTTCAATAAAGCTTGACTGGACCCTAGCATTCTTGATTGGGAGAGAGACACGCTCCGCTTTTTCATGAGAATACTCCTATTCTTCACTTATATTTGTTGAGTATTCATATCTAGCGCTGTTCAGCTTTTAGCTCTTGTTTTCATGTATCTCTTGTCAGAGCTATTAGCTTTCTTTTGTAGAAAGTACTCTCTTGCTTCACTTATATTTGTTTGGAGAGTTGATGAAATAAATTGATTGGTGTTTGGTTGGTTCAGAAAATGTTGCATGTGGTAATTGGTATAAGGAAAAACTTGCTTAATCTTGTAGATCACTAATGGATAACTTGATGCTTGTCAATTGTTTTGAGTTAACAAGTAGATCATGATTAAATTGTGCATCACATGAGTTAAGCCTATTAGTGAAGAACTACCGTAAAGCTTGTTGAAAATTTGGTTTGCATCGGTGGTATCTCTAAGGTCTAGATATTTTCTAATAACAGGGTTTGGTTAACAAGGAAGACGGTATGAAGTCTTATAACGTTTGCAATATGTTTGTCATATAAAACTTGGTGTACGGGTTGATATTCTTGTTTGCTTACATAACCTTGCTAGCCTAAACTCTGTACTGAGAGGGAATGCTTCTCGTGCATCCAAATCCTTGAGCCAAAATCCATGCCATTTGTGTCCACCATAACTACCTATATGTGGTATTTCCTTGCCACTCCAAGTAAATTTTTCATGTGCTACCTTTAAATTATTCAAAATGTTATTATTCCCTTTTTGTGTCAATGTTTACTAGCTCATGAGGAATTAGTGTGGTTATTCTTTATTCTATTTGTGAATGGACTTTTACACCTGGACTAGTGGCATATACATCCGCTTATCCAATAACTTGCAAAAAGAGCTGGCAACGGGGTGCCCAGTCCCAATTAATTACAACTTTAACCAATTAATTCTCTTCACACTTTTGCCCTGATTCATCAGTAAGCAATGACAAACAGTGAAATACCTGAATGTGTGTAAACCAAAGAGAAAGAGGGATGATCTGCCTTGCTGGTAGAAATAACGTCCTTCATGGGAGCCGCTCTTAAAAGTCCGTTCGACAGGTAGAATACTGTTCTCACCCGCTACCATTCGTTGACAATTAACAAACACCTCTCAAAAATAGATACTCCTCCATGGTATGTGATTGATGGAAGGCACCCGAGGATTCGGTTAGCCATGGCTTGTGTTAGCAAGGTTGGGAGGAGTATCAAATATTTTATGCAATCTCTATATGCTTTCAAAAACCTAAAAGCTCTAGCACATGATTTAATCCCTGCTTCCCTCTGCGAAGGGCCTTTCTTTTACTTTTATGTTGAGTCAGTTTTCCTATTCTTTCTGTCTTCCACAAGCAAACACTAGTGTCAACTTTGTTACAACATGCGTTATATGCAATGTATTGGACTTGTTATACTACTTTGTGTTGACAATATCCATGAGATAAATATGTTGAAAGTTGAAGCAAATGCTGAAACTAAATTCTTCCTTTGTGTTGATTAAATACCTTTTATTAGAAACTATTGCTTTATGAGTTAACACTTATGCAAAACTGTTTGATGCTTGTCTCGAAAGTACTATTCATGAAAACGTTTAGCTTGTGTGATTCATTGTTTACTCATTATCTATTTGGTAGCAAATTATAGACCATTGACTTGGATCACTTCATTCATTTACATGTGCCTTGCAATATTATATGATCAAGATTATGATGGTAGCATGTCACCTCAAAAATTATTTTGTTTTTATCGTTTACCTACTCGAGGACGAGTAGGAACTAAGCTTGGGGATGCTGATACGTCTCAAACGTATCTATAATTTTTGATGTTCCATGCTTGTTTTATACCAATTGCTACATGTTTTGCATCTACTTTATATCACTTTTATACATTTTTTGGGACTAACCTATTAACAAGATGCCGAAGTGCCAGTTCCTGTTTTCTGCTGTTTTTGTATTCCAGAAAAGCTAGTCTGGAAATATTCTCGGAATTGGACGAAACTACACGGGGGTCCCTATTTTTCCAGAACACACCTGACGGAGCGAAGGAGCAACAGAGGAGCCAGGAGGCCCACACGCACCTAGGGCGCGGGCCCCCCTCTGCCGCGCCCTAGGGTGGTGTGGGCCCCTCGGGGGTCGCAGCCGCCGCCCTTTCGCCTACTTATTCCCCCCGACGCGAAAACCCTAAGCCTGAGCAAATATCCACGAAAAGTTCCAGAGACGCCGCCGTCGTCAACCCTAGCTCGGGAGGGTTCAGAACCTCTTCCCGGCACCCTGCCGGAGAGGGGAATCGTCACCGGAGGCTTCTACATCGCCATGCCTGCCTCCGGAGTGATGCGTGAGTAGTTCATCCTTGGACTACGGGTCCATAGCAGTAGCTAGATGGTTGTCTCTCCACTTTGTGCCATCATGTTTAGATCTTGTGAGCTGCCCTACATGATCAAGATCATATTATTGTAATGCTACATGTTGTGTTTGCTGGGATCCGATGAATATTGAATATATGTCAAGTTGATTATCAATCTATCTTATATGTTATTTAAGATCTTGCATGCTTTCCGTTACTCGTAGATGCTTTGGCCAAGTAGATGCTTGTAACTCCAAGAGAGAGTATTTATGCTAGATAGTGGGTTCATGCCTCCGTTTAACCTGGGACAGTGACAGAAAGTTCTAAGGTTGTGGATGTGCTGTTGCCACTAGGGATAACCTAACGATGCTATGTCCACGGGCATATGTGTTTGTTTACATTACGCACTTTACTTAATGCAATTATCCGTTGCTTGCAACTTAATACCAACGGGGGACTCGGATGACAACCCGGCGGTGGATTATTAGTCATAGATGCTGTTGGATAACGGTCTATGTATTTGTCGTAATGCCCAATTAAATATCATAGTAGTCAACATGTCATGTATATGCATTGTCATGCGCTCACTATTGTCAATTGCCCAGCTGTAATTTGTTCACCCAACATGTTAGTTATCTTTTATGGAGAGACACCACTAGTGAACTGTGGACCCCGGTCCATTCTTTTACACTGATTAAACAACCACAAACTGCAAACTGTTCCTTTTTCATTCTCTGCAATTTAATACTCATTTTCCACACCATACGTTTAATCCTTTGTTTTCAGCAAGCCGGTGAGATTGACAACCTCACTGTTTCGTTGGGGCAAAGTAGTTTGATTGTGTTGTGTGCAGTTCCGCGTTGGTGATCGAGTACGGCGTCACCAACAACCTTCTGAAGAGTTGCTGCTCCTACTGGTTCGATAACCTTGGTTTCTTTCTGAGGGAAAACTTGCTGCTGAACTGCATCATACCTTCCTCTTGGGGTCTCCCAACGAGCGTGTGATTCACGCCATCAGCAGGCTCGAGTCCTTTCACCAGATTGAGAACTCGAGCACCAGCAGAGCAGGGACAACCAGAGCTTTCCACATGAGAGCATTCTCCCGCGTCAGAAGTTGGGCTGGCGGCGCTCCGAGAGTCGCGGCCAGGGAGGTCACAGCCGAAGATGACGAAGCCATGGGTTTTTGGTTGTGGGCTAACTGCGGTGGCGACAAAAAGATGCAGCAGCGGCCTTGAGTTTTGGGTCGTGGGGTTTTAGCGGCGGCGGCAAAAGATGCGGCGGCGGCTTGGTTTTGGTCGTGGGGTTTTAGGGTTTTGGCAGCGGCGGCAAGAAGATGCGGCGGCGGCTTGGTTTGTGTGGGTTGTAGATGTGATGTTTGGATCGGCGGCGGCAGAAAAGCTGCGGCGGCGACAGTGTGTAGCGGCGGCGGCGGCAGGTGAACTGCGGCGGAGGCGGCGGGTTTTCAGCGGCGGCTAGGTCAGGGAAGAGACCTGCTCTGATACCATATAAGTGTTTGAGGAGAACGATGCCTCGTTAGAGTGCGTCGGTTGCATGTTATATAGGTAGAAACAGCCTCTACCGGGGCATATTGCAGAGGGTATGATACGGGTTGGTGTACTACACCATACCCGTATTATACGTATGCATGAAGTTTAACAGGAAAACCCTAGCCTCTTGAAACTCATCTATACATATAACTTATGAAATATGAAGAATAATATGTGTCAACGCAGGGACTAGGGACGGAGCCAGAAGGGCGCGCTGGTCCATGGCTCCCCATGATGATTTTTTTAAAGCCCCCATACAGCAATTAATCACCATGTACTACGGATCACCCTCCTTACGAAGGCTTGTCGATCATACTATTAAGTACTCCCTCCGTTTAAAAATAATTATTTTAATTTGTTGAAATATAGATGTATGTAGATGTAGCGACCTCATCTTTTACTAAAGGGCTGAGATCCCTGTGTAATGTGCTAGTTCCTGGATCGAATAGCTAGCACCACAGTTCAAGTTGAAATACCATGCAAATGTGTCAAAAACTTTATTACATCGCATGATCTAGACTTTCAATATCCAAAATCGCTGAGGAAAAAATTAGAGCGCTACGGTGAATGAAATTGAATGGGATCTGTCGGAATGGAACGAACTCGACAAGGGGAACTACTTTCGTGTTCAAGCCGAACCGATTCGAGATTGTTTTGGTGGTCGAATAATGGAGGAGATGAAAAGGCTTGATACGTCAACAGTGGCGGCTAGGGTTTCGGGAGAGAGACTATGGATGCGAAAAAGAGAGGAAGTACAGGAGGGGTGATGCTCTTATAAGCTGTGAGGTCGGTTGGGAATTGATTTGGCGTATAGGTCACGAAGATTTTTTTTTTTGAGATTCGTATAGGTCACGAAGATGGGGCGTACAGGATCAGGTCAGGTTCCGAAATCACTAGAAAAAGGGTTCCCTTTGCAAAGCGAACCAAGCGGACCATCTCGTGATAACAAGTGTCGCTTTCTCCTTCCACTTGCACGCATGTTCGCCAAGTGTCACAACCATATTGAAAGTGGGAGCAGGAGAGAGAAAGGCACATGGGAGGTGGGAGGACAACTTTTCCCTTTTATTTTTCAAAACTGAAACTTTAAAACGAAATATCTTGAGAATCGTTTATCCAAATTACGAACCGTTTTCAATTTTGAGCTCTTCGCGTCGAGATCTTCGAAAGTAGATCCCATGTTGATAGGTTTCGACGAACTTTATTTTTGTACTATCGGTTATGCATAGTTGTACAACTTGTGTCTGTTACTTTGTACAACCATTTCTGTGTACTTCGTACTTTTTGTTCTGTGTATTTTTGTATGATGAGAGAGAAGAGATAGTGTGGTGGGAGGGTAGTTTTTTCCCTTTTATTTTTCTAAACCGAATTTTTGAAATGAAATATGTCGAGAACCGTTTATCCAAATTACGAACCATTTTCATTTTTGAGTTCCTCGCGTCGAGATTTTCAAAACTAGATCCCATGTTGATAGGTTTCGACGAACTTTATTTTTATACTACCGGTTATGCATAGTCGTACAATTTGTGTCTGTGTTGTTGTACAACATGTGTCTGTACAAACTGTGTCTGCGTAGTTGTACAACCTGTGTCTGTATAGTTGTACAACCTGTGTCTGTACAACATGTGTCTATTTAGTTGTATAATCTGTGTATGTACAACTTGTGTGTGTCTAATTGTACAACATGTGTTATGTAGTTGTACAATCTGTGTCTGTACAACATGTGTTGTCTAGTTATACAACTTGTGTATGTCTAATTATACAACATGTGTTATGTAGTTGTACAACTAGACAAAAGGGTTGCCCTAAAGTTTATACGTTGTTCTCGTTGTTCTCTATGTAGTGTATCCAATTCTTTTTCCTTATTCTCGTCCTCCGTGGCACGTGCAAGCTCATCTTTCCTGTACTCCCAGCATGTACGTGTACATGCCCATCGAAGCAAGCCAACGTGGAGGCTTCTCATCTGGGATCGATCGCCGGGGGCTTCGCTTCCGCGCTGGACGTACGCGCGCGCCCAAAACGCACGTACGTGAAACCGGAGCACCAGCACCCGCGGGGGACTTCGTTCGCGAGCGGTCTTCGTCCGCGTCACACGCCGCACGCTGGTGGACCACGCCGGTGCCGTAATGAAGTTTGATTTCTGCCAAGCCACCACGTGGCGAGCTCTGATGATCTGCTTTTGCCCTTCAGGAAGGAAACCCTTTTGTTTTTGTTTTTTTTTTGAGATTTTACACGACTTTATTACACCACAGATAGAATGTTTACAGGAATTCCCAAATCAACTGGGGGAGTAGAAAACCAAACATGTCTGCCTAGAGATAAGGTGGTAGCTGCTCGGGCAAGTCTGTGCGCCTCCCCATTTGACTCCCGGCGTTCGTGGATAATGCTAGCTTCATGGAAGCTCCTCAGATTATGTTTTATCTCCCTCAAGATCATGCAGTTTGGGCCACTGCCAACGCCAGTTTTTAACTCCTTAACCACGTTTAAGCAGTCCGAAGCAATCAGAATATTGCTCATGTGTAGATCAGTGGCCAAGGCTAGTGCTTCTGAGCAAGCTTGAGCTTCTAGAATCTCCGGATCAGTCACCCCATCGACTACCACAGCCGATGCCGCCATGAAGACACCATTGCTGTCTCTGCACACCACGCCCACTGCCCCGAGTTGCTGCGAACGGGCAACAGCTCCATCAACATTAAGCTTGTTAACCCAGCAGGTGGAGGTTTCCATGCTTCACTCATCACGGTACCAGCCCCGGGGATTACGATCGAGCTCGGCTTCTGGGTCTGAATATCAAGATCTGACAAGTATCGCTTGATGAACATATCTGTTGACAGCGGCGACTGTTGTTCCTCCTCATGGATCAGCTTCCGACGAGCCCACCATATCGCCCATAGTGTTGTCAACACCTCGATGAAACGATCTTGCGTGAGGGTGGAACTCAAGGTGAATAACCAGAGACGCGGATCCATCGTTTCATCCCCAAAGACTGGGGTCATCAGATCATCCTCCTTCATTGCCCAGACCGCTCGAGCCATATTGCACTCCAACAAAGCATGACGCCAGGAATCCACAGCTGAACCACATACTGAACAGGCAGGTGTAGTCGCCATCTTCCTGTGAGCCCTTACTTCCCCGTTGGGATAGAAGCTCGAGCAAGCCTCCACGCAAAGATTCGCAGTTTCGAAGGCACCTTAATCTTCCATAATTTCTTCCATCCTTTCTCCACCTCCTCCGTGTTTGAAGGTTCCGAGCACCCCTTCAGGTAGTTCACCCGTCTCCTTCTTGTTTCCATGATCATTTTGTATGCAGAACTAACAGTGAACATGCCCCGCTTATTATAATGCCATGCCCAGAAGTCCGGCAGCCTACGGTTGCTAATCGGAATCTGCTTCACCGCCTCCACATCCATCGGCAGAAGATGCGTCTGGAGCTTGGACACATCCCATGTTCTTGTAGCTGCACAAATAAAATCTGAAACTTGAATTGGTGGGCTATTGGTTCGGCAAGCAAGGGGCCGAAGCTTGAAATCCCTCGGAATCCAATTTTCTAGCCATGCATCAGTACCATGACCATCTCCAATCCGTTTAATGAGTCCCAACTTCAACATATCTCGGCCTCACATAAGGATCTCCAAATCTGAGATGGACGAGACCCCAAAGGAGCAGACAGAACATCAGTATTTGGAAAATAAACAGCCTTGAGAATTCTGGCACTCAAGGACTCCGGGTCCATCAAAATTCTCCAAACTTGACGAGCTAGAAGTGCCAAGTTAAAAACCTCAATATCCCTAAATCCCATACCACCCCTGTACTTGGGCATTGTCATAGTCTCCCAAGACACCCATGCCACTTTCCTCTCACCATGTTTGCTGCCCCACCAAAACTTACGCACCATTGCCGTTATATGCTCGCATAAACCCCTAGGAAGTTTAAACAAGGCCATCGAATAAGAGGGTATAGCCTGTAAAACAGATTTGATAAGAATTTCTTTACCTCCTCCTGAAAGAGCTTTCTCCATCCATCCTTGTACCCGTTTCCAGATTCTATCTTTCAGATATGCAAAAGCCCCATTCTTTGATCTGCCCACATCAGTAGGTAACCCAAGATATTTATCCGAGAGCGCTTCAGTTTGCACCTCCAGGATGTTCTTGATATTGCCTCTCACCGCCTCGTGACACCCTTTCCCAAAGAAAAGGGATGACTTATCATTATTTATTCTCTGACCCGAGGCATTACAATAGACAACAAGGATCTCCTTCATCCTCAAAGTGTCCGCAGAGGTAGCTTTGCTAAACAAAATGCAGTCGTCAGCAAAGAGTAGATGGTTAATTTTCAGAGCTGTTTCTGCAACCTGAATGCCCTCCATCTCATTATTCCTCATTGCATTCTTCAAAAGACAAGATAAACCCTCAGCTGCCAGCAAGAAAAGGAACGGGGAGATCGGATCCCCTTGTCGGATGCCTCTAGTTGGTTTGAACTCCTCAGTTTTACCACCATTGAACAAGATCGAGAAAGTGACAGATCTCACCCCTCTCATTATAGTTTCAACAAAACGTGGTGCAAAGCCCAACTTCTTCATTATTGCCTCCAGATAATCCCATTCAACCCTATCGTATGCCTTCCGCATATCCAATTTCAGAGCACAGAATGAGTTCTTCTTGCTCTTCTTGGACTTCATGAAATGTAAGCATTCATAAGCAGTGATCACATTGTCAGTAATGAGACGACCTGGTACGAAAGCTGACTGCTCCTCGGATATAATCGTCGGAAGAAGTTTCTTTAGCCGATTTGCAAGTACCTTGGATGCAATTTTATACACCACATTGCACAAGCTGATCGGTCTGAACTGGGAGAGAGATGTGGGGTTTTGAATCTTGGGAATAAGAACAATGAACGTTTTGTTAATCTCCTCCTGTGAATCTTCTCCGTTGAGGATCCTCGTCACAATCTTCGTGATCTCCTCACTACACAAGTTCCAATGCTTCTGAAAGAAATGGGCCGGGAAACCATCCGGACCCGGGGCCTTGGTGGGGAACATCTGGAACAGCGCCTCTTTGATCTCCTCTGGGCTATAACTCTCAGACAGAGATGCATTCATCTCATTTGTAACCTTCCTTGGAACATGTGACAGCACCTCCTCAATGCCAATAGTGCCCTCTGCCTTATATAAATCTTCATAAAAGGCAGTTGTCATAGACTAGTTCATCCATGTCGGTACAGGCCGACCCATCCGCTCTGGTCAGACTAACTATTCTATTTTTCTTCCTCCGGTTGCTGGCTTTTAAGTGAAAGAACCTCGTATTCTTGTCGCCCTCAGCTAGCCATTGGACCCTGGCCGTTGCCTCCACATGATCTCCTCACGGTAGGCTAGCTCAGCCAGCCGCTCTTCAATCTTCTTCTCCTCATACGATGGCCCACCCGCATGGGATCAGACCGCAACAAATTTAGCTTTTCACGCAGCTCGCGTTGCTCCTTCCGAACAGCCCCAAAGGTGGAGATGCCCCAGCTACGCAGATGCCCTGCAGTGGCTTGAAGTTTATCACATAGTTCTGACACCGTGCCAGCCTTGCGGGAGGTCCATGTATCAGACATGAACTGCTTAAAATCTTCATGCCTTTCCCACATGAGTTCGTACCGAAAGGGTTTTTGTAAAGCTATTCGCTGATTATTCGCATCCATCTCATTTAAGAGCAGAATAGGAGAGTGGTCTGATTTCACCGCAAACAAGTGATGCACTTGTGCGAGAGGGAACCGTGCGCTCCAATCAGCTGAAGCAAGCGCCCGGTCCAGACGAACCCGGCAATACTCATTGTTCGGGAGCTTCCTTTCAAAGGTCCAATCAAGACCCACAAGCCCAAATCACCCAGCTGACACAAATCTACCGCCTCCCTAAAAAGATTTATCTGTGCCATATCCCTCTCATTCGGTCCCATTTGCTCCTCCCGCCTCAATACTTCGTTGAAATCCCCAATACAAAGCCACGGAAGGTCACAGTCAGCCTTCAAGAACGCATCATAGACCAAGTTTGATGTCTCAAACTCCTGTTGGCTTCTCCATACCAGGTAGTTAATCTCCACGGCTCCTTCCCCGCCTCTTTAACCTCCATGTCGATATGATATTTGGAAAAGTTGCGCAGCTCAAGGCTATACGGTTGTTTCCAAAAAATGCACAAACCACCACTTCTCCCTGAACTTCCCACCCCATAGGCATGATCAAAGCCTAGGGTACTAGCCAGTCCCTCAATCCGGTTTTTCGCAATCTGCGTTTCCTGCACACACAAGATTGCTGGCGAATTAGTGCGACATAAGTCGCGAAGCTCATTGACGGTCGCGGGATCGCCAAAACCGCGCCCGTTCCAGCTTAAGGTACTCATTGGGTTCGGCGGTCCCCAACTCGGAGGCCGCCGTGGTTCCCACAACCTTGTCAAACCCATCCAACTTCCTCTGCTTTGTTCGCTTCCAACTCTGATGCTGTAGCCTTTTGGTAGGGAAAGCTCTCTGTTGAAACTTGAATTCCACTAACTTCTCCTCCACTAGAATTACGAAAGATGATACACTATACACAAAGAGTCCATCATTTTTCTTCTCCCAAACGAAACCAACACACAATACTGCTATTGGATAATTTTGAAATAATTTATCATAGTATTGTATTGCTATCCCTGGATCTGGCGGCTCATCATCAACTTGTAACAGCGGAAAATGATACTGATCATAACATTACTGAGCAGAGTTCTCACGGGATATTTCGCATCACAAACTAAAACAGTTTGGGCAACGTTGAAATCTGTACCTGTGAAGCCTCTGATCTTCGCCTGTGTATCACTTAATGTAATGTTCAAAATGGCAGCTGCAATCCTAGGCAATGTTTCCACCGTACCTGATTTGCATCCATCCTTACTTATTACCTCAAAGTCAATCTGGGGTACCACGGACTGAACCTCCTCTGAGATGCCCTGTTGCCGCACATCCAGCTGCTCCTCTAAATGTGGAGGCGAGATCGCCGGCTTAGACGGCCCCTCTCCTCCTTCCTTCAGGGCGAGATCGTCGCCCTCCCCTCCTAAATTCAGCCCCCACAAGCTTCTGGCCTTCAAACGCATCAGCTCCAGACACTTCCGCTGATTTCTTGATTTCCGGAGAATTCCCAGAGCGCGAGCTCTGAAATCGCTCCACTCGGACAAGCCGAACTCGCCGCACCCGATCCGGACCCCCCGAGGAGCCACGAGCCCCCCGGTGGCCGGAACCGTCGCCATCTCGCCCGTTATCTCGCCGGCGCCAGAAAGTCCTGGACAGTCGCGGCGGCGAGACCAGAGGATAGCACTCTTAACTATGAGGGTACCCCAGTGCACAAAAGGCTGCTCCAGAAGATATGAAGCAGCTGAGGAGAGCCCAAGAACAAATCGGACAGCAAGGTCCTACCCTTTTGTTAATCCTACCCGTCAGGTTCCGTTCCTGAGCTGGTCTGGCTAGGCCTTCGGAGCACGATCGCTCCTACAATCAATGGGTGGGCTGGCTGGGCCGGCCTAATGCCTCCGATGGCTGCTGCCCCTTTTTTTTATCTGACTTTCCAAATGAGTTCAAAACCAGACCAAAACTGTTTAGAAAAATTTGATAAAATATGTTTAGGAAATCTTAACAAATTTGTAGCCTTTTTTTAAAATAATTAGGACTCAAAATATTAATTAAAAATATAATATTGCATGGAGTATAAATATAACCCTTTATGTGATTATCTAATTAGGACTTGATATTTGGAATATAAATTTCAAATTTTGTGACTTAAATGCAAGGATGACATGAGATGATGAATGCATGCATGATTTTAATTTTTTTGAAAATTTGCAAAAATCTGGGATGTTACAGTAGATGTGTTTCATGTAACTATGAACCCTTGAACGGTAAACATTAATTATGCGATCGTTTGCTAGTTCAACGAGGCAACTTGAGATGTTGAAGAGTTGTGCGGAGGAAAAGAAGCATACAACAACTGAGACGAAAAAGAGAACAAAATTAACGGGAACGAAGAAACATGACAAAGGAACATGCATGGCCACGTACGCGGCGGTGTTGTAAGAAGAGAGACGAGCGCAACAGTGAAGATATATATATACGTGTTCTGCATGAAGCTACAAGGAGCTTTCTGCATTGTATCGATACTAGAAGGATAGGACGCGCTTTGCTGCGCCCATTTCTATTACTTGCATTAGGCTGTTTTGTCAGCTATTGGGGCGTTTGGCCTGGGTCTATCTGAGGAGGTATTGAGTATTAGCAAATGGCGACGTTCCGAACGTATTAGACTCTGGCCATTTTTATAGTAGAGGGAAATTAAGCCTCCGTGTCGCCACTCAACAACACACACCCGACCGAAGCTTGCCACACAGAAGCAACGGAATAAGAATAGCAAAACGGCACATCAAAGCTCATAGGGTTGTTCTAGTTTGAGTCTGCTTGCAAACATATGAACTGAATTTAAAGAAAACATCTCAAATAACATCTACTCTGTAGCTGCTAAAAGTAGTGAATATTTGCGTACATCAACACTTTAGGTAGAGCACTAACAGTGCATACACCACACTAAAAAGACGCACTCCTGAAATTGTATCAAAATCATCGAGCTCAATACAAAGCCAGCCGGGTATGTCAATTCATCCAATGAAGACTCCAAATGTTACAAAAAAGAATAGTTGTACAGTGGTTCACTGGATTCCATAACGAAGGCTTGTAAACAGAATATCGATGAGATCACTCACTCTCTATTGTTAGCCTTACTTGCAGCAATCTGACACCACAGTGGCAATAGAACTATGTATATGGCATTACTACGGAAGCAGGTGAATGTGTTGATCCAGGCGATCAATTTGATCGAGAATCTGGCATTAAAGACAATAACATTTTAGTAACTCCTCACTTAGTTAAGCAGGGAAAAATCCAAAGTACAACAAGCAAACATCTCTTATTGTTAAGGAACCAGTGGTAAAACAATGGTGCACTATTCCAAATTTCAGAGTAAGGACAAAAGACGAAGTCCATAAGAAAAGGGGAATTACTATCTGATTAAAAGTGTTAGCTGTGATTTTCATATTAATGATGTAGACTACACTATGTTCTTAGGACAGGGCATTTTCTAGGAGTAGTTCCATTCAGAAGAAACTTCCTGGCATATATCACTACTTGATTAGAAGTGTAAGTTGTGACCTGACTCTAATGATTAAGCTACAATGGTTAAGAAAATTCAAAGCATGATATACCCCACATAAGTTCAGGGTTAAATTATCAAAACATTATCGCTAAAGCTAGTTATATGAATAATCTCTATCCCTGCAAAAAATATCTGAATGGTCCCTATAATGGAGGACTGATCGAGCTGAAAAGAAAGACCTTAGTGCAAAGCAATGAGGTCAACTTAGTGCAAAGCAATGGGGTCAAAGCACATCACCCCACTTTCACACGATCGGTCATGCCTAAGATAACGCATCTAGGGAGTGCATGTGCTGACACAAGAACTTACACAGAGAGTCTTGGTCAAGATCTATAGGCTCAGATTAACATGATGTAAGGTTGGCCGACCCAGCTAATCCAAACAAATATATCACACAATTAGACATATGAACAATTAGTGGACCTAGAAATGCTTTGAGGTACCCGATTCGAAGATGCTATTGCATGAGAATGCATGGTCGACCAATGTGATATGGAACTGTTCTAATTAATGAATCTACAATACAAATATTACCCACATTTCCTGTAGAAAAATCTTGCTGGATGACGGGGTGGCCATTCCATTGAGCTCAACCTCAAACTTGTATGGGGTAAAAATACAGTACATGTAGTTGATATATCTGAAAAAGAGAATGGGATGTGTAAGATTATGCAACAACTACAAAATAATTGATGATGCTCATGCATAATGCCATTTGGCCGTTGTAGAGATATGATGAAGAGACACGCCTCCTAGACCCGCCTTTGGTTATTTCTTATTTTGAATCTCACATAAGTTTGTCATGTTTACTGGCCAATAATTCAAGCCTACCTCTTCACTTAAAAAGGCCTAAACATGTACCTCTAATCATGTTTGAAACTTACAAAGATTACATGAACTTGTACCACAGATATAGTACCTGATAGCAAAAGCAATTGGTGCCCAAAAAACAATAATGCCAGCAAAGCAGGATAAGTAATGTTGCAGGAGAATTTCCTTATCAACACAACACTACAATGAGCTACTTTCTCAGCCTAAATGCCCTGAACCAAAGGCCAAAGTGATACTGGTTTTAACTTCCAATTGTAAGCTTTGATGACAACACCATTAGTAAAAAAACAGGGTCGAGCGATAGTAGAATGGGCAGGGACACATTGCTTATCAGCTTGGTTAGGCTTATTTCTGCCTTTTTGGATTTTTTCTTATAAGCCGCCAAAAGCCAAAACCAAGCCTAACCAAACACCTGATTCTGAACTAAAATGAAAAGAGATTGCAAGTCAAAAAAAAAATTGAAAAGAGATTGTACTATGTATCTCTAAGGCACATGGGGGAAAGAAAGGTGCTGATTGCAGTGTTTAACCTGAAGGAAAGTACTTTGATTAATTCTATCAATCTGATCCATTATGTAGGAGGAAAAGTAAAGGATGTGAGTACGTGATAGCAGCATTTTGCCAGCATTAGAGTTAGCCGTTCTTTTTCTTTTGATAAAAAATAAACACTAATAATTACCACTATCTCTTCTTTTACTTCTCTTGCTTGTTTTTATATTTCCCCTACATGTATCCAAAATTTATAGATTGTAAAAAGAGAGGTGACAAAGTCCATGTCACCGGATCCAACATTCATCATATCCAGAAAAGATCCATTGCTCTCCATTTGTGAGTTGTCCATCCCCGAATTGTTCATCTATACAAGCAAAATTCTGCAGCAATTTAGTAAACAGCACAAGCAGCAGCAGCTATTCAGTACAATGATCAGTACAAAAGTTCTTCAATTAACAGCACGCACGCACGCAGCTAAGCAAAAATTCAGCAAGCAGTAGCACCAGGATTTCAATAAAGCCGGAGACAAGCAGCACGCACGCACGCACGCATCTATTCACGCACGAACGCACACACCTTTTCCCCAGGTCGGCCGAGCTCTCTCGCCAGCGACCAGCACCACCCCGAGCTCCCTCGCGCCCCGCCCTCTCCTCAGCCCCTCCCCTTCCCCAGCACCACCCCGAATTCCCTCGCCGGCAGCCGCCCTCTCCTCTGCCCCTCCCCTTCCCCAGGACCGCCCCGAGCTCCATCTCCGGCCCACACATGCCCCGCCCTATCCTCTGCCCCTCCGGCGACACCAAGCTGCCGAATTGAATCCGGTGGCGCCCCCATCAAATTCCTATCTCAAAATCGAGAAAAGGGCAGAAATTACCTGGGGACGGCGAGTCGGGGAGTGGCGCCAGTGTGCTGCTCGTCTCCTACAATCACCGGATGCGCGCGGGAGGCCTGCTCGCGAGCGAGCGGCTGCTGGAGATGCTCTAAGCGGCGGCCCTCGTAGTCTCGTCTAGGATAGGCCGTTAGGGCTACGAAGCGCCGCCGCCGCCGCCGCGCATTGGAGAAATTGGGAAATGGAGGTCCGGTGAGAACTCTCGGTCTCCACCGACAGAAGACTGACATCGACGGGCAGGCCCATCACACGCTTCGGGAGAGCTCGCGGAGAGGCGGTTGTACGGAGTACTCACACTGACAGATGGGTCCAACTGCAAACTCACGTAGCACCACATGTGTCGCTGAATTGCGGGCCCGAGTCGTGGATGCACAGAGGCCAGAGATTCTAACTCGATTGTATGTTGTAGAGATAAACGACTGGTCACGCATGCATGCATGCATGGAATTGCCTTTTATACTTTCAGTGTCATGGATACATACACGGCTGTCTTCCTTTTGAGGTTCACATCGAGCAGCGATAGAAACAGGCCGCCATGGCTGCGATATCGAGGATATCGATCCGTCACATGTACGTACCCGGGACGTAGGTTCAACGGTTCAATGGAGAGTGACTGGTATATATACTTCGTACTGGGGAGGCTGCAAAGAGAAAGGGTGGCTGGAATTCCGTGTCAGAATTGGTTTGTGCGGGCCTGAATTCTCGCGATTCTTCTGCGCAGGAGAACGACAAGTTGGAATATTTTCATCTCTGCCTGTTGAATCGATGGAATCCAAGCTCTTGTAGCAGCCAGCCGGAGTCTTTTTTCTTTCTACGTACCGAAAGCGATGCAGTGCGCCAATACTGCGGTCGTTGGTGCCGGCCGTAGTGGCCGGAGGTGTAGCAACAGAAGTGTAGACTACTTTTCTTCAACTACTAACGCTACGATCAGTCTACGTCGGTCTACGGCAATGTATTGTACTTGTGTCTACCCATTTACTCGACTCATTTGACTCGTGGCTTTCCCTGCTTGGACATTTTAAACGGTCAATGGATACAAAATTGATACTACCTCCAATATATAATAAGTGTGGCAGGTTTGAACTAATCCCAATTTAAAACTACGACACTTAATTTAAATCAGAGGGAGCACCACGAAACCTCCCAAGCTAACGTGGTTTTATATTTATCAAACGAGGCTCCCCACTCCCCACAGGCAAACGTGGTAAGCGACAAACTTAATTGTTTGGAAATAAGATGCGTGGTTTTGTTTTTTAGTAGTAGCGTGGATCAAACTAGTCAGAGCAGCGACCCCGGAAACAGGCGTCATGCGCGCTCGTGGTTGAAAAAGCCGGTGAGCCGTAAACATCACGTCCACCACCAGCTTCCCCGGACGTAAACTCAAAATTAATCTATCTATCGGGGTTACGCTTAATTACAAACAGGCACCACGGCATGTGCAAGCTGTTTGACCGGCTAGGATGCTAAGCATGCATGACTCGATACTCGGGACTAACCGAATTAACCGGAGCCAAAAGTTGACCGCTTGTTGCTTTCGCCCTGTCGAACGAATGGAGTATCACTTTAGCTAGACCAGTTTCGTGTAACTTTTCCTCGCTGCACTCTACTCCGGCGGTTCGATCCAAGTTGCTCTGCTTATGCATGTACCGGTAGGCCTGCAATTCGAGCCGGCTCGGCTCGACGCGTTAAAACTCGATCAACTAACGAGTAACCTCGGCTCAGCTCGACTTGTTTATAAACGAGTTCAGAATAAAACTCATCTTGTCTCACTAAACTCACAAGTTTGCTCGTTTAGCTCGGTAAAATTGTTAGCATGCATTATGATAAATTTTCTATAAAATTATTTCTAATAATTTGGGCCTGTATGATGCAACTATCAAAACAATCAATGACAATATGACACTATCAAATAGTCTCTCTGTTTCTGAATGTAAGACGTATAGTTTTCTGCACGAATATTAAGACGTGGGTATTTGGCATACGGTGGACTAATTTATTTCTAAAAAAATCAGAAAAGAGGAGTCCCTAATAGCCACCAAATGAAAACTATCAGTAAATCCCTCCGTTCGAGAATAAAACTCATTTTTGAATGAGTAAAATTGTCCATAAATCGTAATAAACTCTATTTTAGATTTTTTTTTCTCAAAAAACTATACGCATTACACTCAGGAATGGAGGGAGTAATATATAATAGTTAGACTATAATAATATAGAAAATTTGGTCACAAAGATAAAAATACATGTAACGCCTTTTATTTACCGAGTTAAACGTGCTAAACGAGTAGCTCGGAACTTCGCTCGTTTAACTCGAACTCGTTTAATGTCTAAAATGAAAACTCGGTTCAGCTCGTTTAGTAACGAGTTCGATCCAAGCCGAGTCAAATTCCGAACTACTCGTTTAACTCGCGAGTTTCGATTTTTAGTTCAACCCCTAGTTAGCACCAGCCCATGCCTGATCCTTGATCAAAAAGAAGAAATGATGAAATTCAATGAATATATCATTATCAAGGGTGAGCTTGTGAATGGATAACAAGTTTTTAGATGCATTGGGGACATGAAGAATATTTTTTAGATGCAAATATGTGTGTGGGGTGTGCAAAGTCAAATGACCAACAAGACTTATAACCATACCTTTTCCATCGGCTGTGTGGACACGTTCTCTTCCATTGTACCTCTCACGAGTAGTAAGCTTGTTCAGCTCACTAGTAATGTGGTCGGTGGCGCCAGTATCCCGTACCAGTTGGTATCCACACCATATGAGACCATGTGTGTAGCTTTGTCATCTTGATCACCTTCATTGGCAGAACCATCATTCTTGTAGCGCCACCAGCAGTCAGAAGCAGGGTGGCCATGGATTTTGCATATCTGGCATGTAGTATCAATGTACGGAGTAGGCTCACGATCACGGCGACCACGTCCATCACGGCCACTTTCATGTTAGCCATCATCATGACGACGACCTCCATCATCACGGCACCCGCCATCATTGCGACGCCCAGCATCATCACGATGGCGTCCATCTCGACGCCCTCCATCACGATCACGGTCACCACGATCACCGCGACATCCTTTGTCATCTGAGCGGCCACGCCGATCACCATAGCGGTCATCAAAGCGACCACGTCTATCAGCATAGCGATCATCAACACGGCTGCGCCTATCATCATAGCTATCATCTTGGCGTTCTCCACCTCCACGCCGTGCCACATTGGCAGATGAAACAAAACCATCTCCATCATAAGTCTTGTGGAGCTGATCAAAAGCCTGCAGCTGGCTAAACAAGTCTGTCAGAGCGGTGCTGGGGTTTGCTCAGATGGCTGTCTTCAGGGTGTTGTAGGAGTCACCAAGACCATGCAGAATCGACCATATCAGTTCATCATCATCAAGAGACTTTCCACAAGCAGCAAGCTCGGAGCCAATGGTCTTCATCTTGACGATATTCCTCAGCAGAAAGGTCACCCTTCTTTGTGTCATTCAACACAGAACAGAGTTGTTGAGTCCGAGATTGTGACTGTGTGGTTGTAAGTTCCTCAAGGACTTTCCATACTTCAGCAGAGGTTTCAAGACCAATGACATGAGACAAGATTTCGGGCGACACGGCATTCAGAATGTACCTCAGAACCTGCTGATCACGCACAATCCAGGAGACATACGCGGTGTTCTGGACCTTCACCTTCTATCCATTGGTATCTTCAATCTCGATCTCTTCGGCAGGCGCAGGCACGAGTCCTTTCACCAGATTGAGAACTCGAGCACCTACAGAGCAGGAACAACCAGAGCTTTCCACATGAGAGCATTCTCCCGTGTCAGAAGTTGGGCTGGCGGCGCTCCGAGAGTCGCGGCCAGGGAGGTCACAGTCGAAGATGACGAAGCCATGGGTTTTTGGTTGTGGGCTAACGGCGGTGGCGACACAAAGATGCAGCGGCGGCCTTGAGTTTTGGGTCGTGGGGTTTTAGCGGCGGCGGCTTGGTTTTGGTCGTGGGGTTTTAGGGTTTTGGCAGCGGCGGCAAGAAGATGCGGCGGCGGCTTGGTTTGTGTGGGTTGTAGATGTGATGTTTGGATCGGCGGCGGCAGAAAAGCTGCGGCGGCGACAGTGTGTAGTGGCGGCGGCGGGTTTTCAGCAGCGGCTAGGTCAGGGAAGAGACCTGCTCCGATACCATATAAGTGTTTGAGGGGAACGATGCCTCGTTAGAGTGCATCGGTTGCATGTTATATAGGTAGAAACAGCCTCTACCGGGGCATATTGCAGAGGGTTTGATACGGGTTGGTGTACTACACCATACCCATATTATACGTATGCATGAAGTTTAACAGGGAAAACCCTAGCCTCTTGAAACTCATCTATACATATAACTTATGAAATATGAAGAATAATATGTGTCAACGCAGGGACCAGGGACGGAGCCAGGAGGGCGCGCTGGTCCATAGCTCCCACATGATGATTTTTTAAAAAAAAACCATACAGCAATTAATCACCATGCACTACGGATCACCCTCCTTACGAAGGCTTGCCGATCATACTATTAAGTACTCCCTCCGTTCCAAAATAATTATTTTTAATTTGTTCAAATATAGATGTATATAGATGTAGCGACCTCACCTTTTACTAAAGGGCTGAGATCCCTGTGTAATGTGCTAGTCCCTGGATCGAATAGCTAGCACCACAGTTCAAGATGAAATACCATGCAAATGTGTCAAAAACTTTATTACATCCATGATCCAGACTTTCAATATCCATTACAACAAAACTGGAAACACTGTGGGTATAAAGTTTGTTAAATTTGGGCTTACGTTTTAAAAGATATGAATTTTTGAAGTTTAATAGGTTTCTGTCTATTTCTTATATAAGAGACGAATTGAAACAAAACTGGAAACACTTGGCTCTTTCTGATTCGTCGATACCTCTTCAGCAAGTGGAACAATGTGGACCGCTAGATCTTGATCGGACGGCAACTGTGCGGCCGCTCCTCAGCTTCGTTACACATAGCTTCGAAACTGATCTGACTTGCAAAGGCAAATACGTACATCAAATGGAAAATATTACAACATGAAAGTTGTGTAGAATGTATGGATCTACCTTTCTACCAAAGGAGTTTTCGTTCGGTGTCACCAGTGAGGAGAGATCTGAGATTTACTTCGTAAGATCCAAAATAGTTGAGGACAAAATTAGAGCGCTACGGTGAATGAAATTGAATGGTATTTGTCGGAATGGAATGAACTCGACAAGGGAACAACTTTCGTGTTCAAGCCGAACCGATTCGAGATTGTTTTGGTGGTCGAATAATGGAGGAGATGAAAAGGCTTGATACGCCAACAGTGGCGGCTAGGGTTTCGGGAGAGAGACTATGGATGCGAAAAAGAGAGAGGGGTGATGCTCTTATAAGCTGAGAGGTCGGTTGGGAATTTATTTTTTGGCGTATAGGCCACGAAGATGGGGCGTACAGGATCAGGTCAGGTTCAGTTCCTGAGCTGGTCTGGCTATGCCTTTGGTGGGCTGGCTGGGTCGGCCTAGTGCATCCGATGGCTGCTGCCCCTTTTTTTTATCTGACTTTCCAAATGAGTTCAAAACCAGACCAAAACTGCTTAGAAAATTTTGATAAAATATGTTTAGGAAATCTTAACAAATTTGTAGCCTTTTTAAAAATAATTAGGACTCAAAATATTAATTAAAAATATAATATTGCATAGAGTATAAATATAACCCTTTATGTGATTATCTAATTAGGGCTTGATATTTGGAATATAAATTTCAAATTTTGTGACTTAAATGCAAGGATGGCATGAGATGATGCATGCATGCATGGAATTGCCTTTTATACTTTCAGTGTCATGGATACATACACGGCTGTCTTCCTTTTGAGGTTCACATCGAGCAGCGATAGAAACAGGCCGCCATGGCTGCGATATCGAGGATCGATAGAATGGGTGGCTGGAATTCCGTGTCAGAATTGGTTTGTGCGGGCCTGAATTCTCGCAATTCTTTTGCGCAGGAGAACGACAAGTTGGAAATTTTTCATCTCTGTGCCTGTGGAATCGATGGAATACAAGCTCTTGTACGTAGCAGCCAGCCGGAGTCTTTTTTCTTTCTACGTACCGAAAGCGATGCAGTGCGCCAATACTGCGGTCGTTGGTGCCGTAGTGGCCGGAGGTGTAGACTACTTTTCTTCAACTACTAATGCTACGATCAGTCTACGTCGGTCTACGGCAATGTATTGTACTTGTGTCTACCCATTTACTCGACTCATTTGACTCGTGGCTTTCCCTGCTTGGACATTTTAAACGGTCAATGGATACAAAATTGATACTACCTCCAATATATAATAAGTGTGGCAGGTTTGAACTAATCCCAATTTAAAACTACTACACTTAATTTAGAGCAGCGACCCCGGAAACAGGCGTCATGCGCGCTCGTGGTTGAAAAAGCCGGTGAGCCGTAAACATCACGTCCACCACCAGCTTCCCCGGACGTAAACTCAAAATTAATCTATCTATCGGGGTTACGCTTAATTACAAACAGGCACCACGGCATGTGCAAGCTGTTTGACTGGCTTGAATGTTAAGCATGCATGCCTCGATACTCGGGACTAACCGAATTAACCGGAGCCAAAAGTTGACCGCATGTTGCTTTCGCCCTGTCGAACGAATGGAGTATCACTTTAGCTAGACCAGTTTCGTGTAACTTTTCCTCTCTGCACTCTACTCCGGCGGTTCGATCCAAGTTGCTCTGCTTATGCATGTACCGATAGGCCTGCAATTCGAGCCGGCTCGGCTCGGCTCGACTCGTTAAAACTCGATCAACTAACGAGTAACCTCGGCTCAGCTCGACTTGTTTATAAACAAGTTCAGAATAAAACTTATCTTGTCTCACTAAACTCACAAGTTTGCTTGTTCAGCTCGGCAAAATTGTTAGCATGCATTATGATAAATTTTCTATAAATTTATTTCTAATAATTTGGGCATGTATGATGCAACTATCAAAACAATCAATGACAATATGACACTATCAAATAGTCTCTCTGTTTCTGAATGTAAGGCGTATAGTTTTCTGCACGAATATTAAGACGTGGGTATTTGGCATGCGGTGGACTAATTTATTTCTGAAAAAAAAATCAGAAAAGAGGAGTCCCTAATAGCCACCAAATGAAAACTATCAGTAAATCCCCCCGTTCGAGAATAAAACTCATTTTTGAATGAGTAAAATTGTCCATAAATTGTAATAAACTCTATATTTTAGATTTTTTTTCCTCAAAAAACTATACGCATTACATTCAGGAATGGAGGGAGTAATATATAATAGTTAGACTATAATAATATAGAAAAATTGGTCACAAAGATAAAAATACATGTAACGATTTTTATTTACCGAGTTAAACGAGCTAAGCGAGTAGCTCGGAACTTTGCTCGTTTAACTCTAACTCGTTTAATGTCTAAAATGAAAACTCGGTTTGGCTCATTTAGTAACGAGTTCGATCCAAGCCGAGTCAAATTCCGAACTACTCGTTTAACTCACGAGTTTCGATTTTTAGTTCAACCCTAGTTAGCACCAGCCCATGCTGACTAGTGCTACCGCTGACAAATTTAACCATGTAACGCAAATGTTAACGGTCTATTGCGCCCAAAAAATGAGCTAAAATTGTCACAGCCACGGAGCAAAACTGCGGCACATTGCCATTTGGGACCACACTATTTACGGAAGTAGTCAAATATAAGATCAGAGGAAAACGAAAACAAGGCCATAGCAAAACCCGAACTTACAACACCAGGAAGGAGAGATTAAACAGCCACTCTAATTAACAGGCTACTACAGCTACAAAATAGTATAGTCGGTGTTCATCCTAAAACAGGGCACTCGATCCCTTGGAGAGAAACAACAAAAAAGCAAGAAGCATCTGCATGGACCGATTTACACACCATGCACGCGGACGGACGGATCTAGGCACGAAAACGCTAGGCGGCCCAAGGGAGGAGCTAGACGCAAGACGGGCTCTGATTGCGGCAACCCGGGATGCACTCGACGGCTATGTGGCGTCGACGGCCTCGGGGCACTCGAGGATGCACTCGAGCCGCGGGCGCCACCCATCGGCGCGCGACTGCGGCTTGGTGTCGTCCGCGCCGGTGCCCCGGGCGGTGCCCATCTGGCGGAGCACGTCCTCCAGGCGCTGCTCGCCGCTCTTGAGCTGCGCCATGAGCCACTCCAGCTCCGCCCTTGTCAGCACCACCTTCACCTTCATCCCGGCCGCCGTCGCCGGCACCGGCACTTCATCCTCGTCTTCCTCCTGCAGCAGCACCTCGCCGATGCTCCTGAAGGTGGCCTCCTCCTCCCGCTCCTCCGGCACGACTCTCTCGCCGCGGCGTCGCCGCATCTCCTGCTTCTTAGACGCCTTGTTCAGGCAATTGCCCATAGCCTCGCTCGCCGGTCGAGGAGGTGGAGTAGAGCAGCTAGCTAGCTGGGAGATGGCCTTTGTTGAGCTTTATAATTTGCTAAGAGGTGGCAGGAGCGGAGGCGCGGGGCGTTTTATAACGGCGAGGAAGGCGAAAGCCAAAGCGCCTTGGGCTTGGGTTGGTGCGTGGTGTGCGGGCTCCGTGGGTGGGCCCCACAGGTAAAGGGCAAAGGCATGCTGCGTGCACATGGTGGGACCGACCGGGGGACTGGTGTGGTGCGGTCTCTGTGTGGTTCGGTGCGTGGCCCCTAAACAGCAGGCACCTTTTTGCCTTGGCTTTGCTTTTGGTTTGGTCGGTCGCTGGCAGCCGTGTTTTGCAAAAAGGAGAATAAAGAAGTACAGTACAGAATAAAGAGTATTTGAATTTCTGCTAGATGAAAACTAAATTGAAGCCTGAACTCTAAATTCCTGAAACCGGCACTCTGAACATCAAATACTGGCCTATTTTCAACCTTAAATCGATTTGGCGCGTGAACAATAAATAGTTAAATATTGAGCAATTGCTAAGTCGAATAATTTGCTACTCTCACGGACAAAGAAGCCCCACCTGTCATATACATCTTCCATACCCTGGTAGATACTCCCGTGTCAACAAAGCGCCTACCATCCCGAACATCACCGGCAGCCATTTCTCCGGTTGCTTGTTTGAGTGGATTTTCAGCAGGTACACGAATCGAACACTAATTTCGGCCATATGTGCAGTTGCTCGCCATGATGCTCTGGTGCGTGCTGCTAGCTGTACTCGGTGAAGCCACGCGAGAGAGATTGGACACTCGTCGTGTCGTCGCCACGTGCTGATGCCATGGCCAGGACGCGCCCAAGCACGGCGACAAGCCTCGCTAGCAGGGCCATGGCAACGGTGGCTTGCTGGAGTTCGGCGATGTGCAGTCGGTGATGGCTAGCAGGGCTGGGGCACAAGCCCAAATCGTCCATCCATCATGCCCTACCGTGGCGAACGTGAAAGATTTAGGAGGGGATGGATATGACATGCAGGCCCAAATTGTCAGTGAGAAAAAGTAAGAGTAGCACACCTAACTGGAATTCAAACAAATCTAAATAGATCGGGATTGACGACTTCAGAGTACCAATTTTAGAAATTTGTTTTGGACTTTTTTTCTTTTGAAAAAGGTTTATTTCGTGGGACAGACGGTGACTGACGAGATCTCCCTCCGGACGGGACCGGGCGCATGGCGGATGCCGGATGGTGCGGCCAGCGGGCGCGCGTGCATGGTCGATCGATCGATCCTCCGCTCACCATCATGCGTGCTTCTGCTACACGCATGCACGGCCTCCCGACGAGACGGCCGGGAATCGATCCATCCATGGCGCGGTCGACTCGAATTGATCTGGCTGTTCAAGTGTCCATCGTCCATCCATCATGCCCTACCGTGCGTAGGGTTATGTCCAGCCAATTCAAAAAAAAATTATGTCAGCCACGCAACCGGTTTTGATCAAATCTGGGAGGCTTTTGTTTGATAATACTTTGATGACGGTCGTTTCGGGTACAGGAGCATATCTAGGAGACCGCAAAATCTTTATAAGGAATTCAAACCTATTACAGTTTTAACATCAGAGAAGACAAGACAACACAACAATAATCCGTATTACAACAACTGTTCAAATCAAATAATTAAACAAATAATGAATGGTTCGAAAGGTACAAAATAGTTCACATCACATAAAAAATAATAAACCGGGAGACTAGCTCCTATACAACTACGTCAATGAGATCCTCTTGAAACTGGGTGTGCGTGCCCTTGTGCTCACCCTGCCGGTATGTCCCTACAGATGTTTCCGGGTTTCTCTCGTAGGCTTCACGCGACTACCAACATTGTCATAGAACACTTTATGTTTAAATCCCTCTCATCATCGATGATTATGTTGTGTAGAATAACACATGCCGTCATGATATTTGAGAGGGGTTTCTTGTCCCAGGAGCAAGCAGGTCACCGAATTTGGGGAAAAATTAAGGATGGCAATGGGGCAGGTTCGGGCGGATATACCAAAACCAGATACAAATCCAAATCCATCGGCATCACTATGGCCTACCGACGAAACTATCTATGTGCATGGATGTCGCCCCATATCCAAACCCGCCGGATGTCCGGATATCCATGGATATCCACAAGTAATGCATCGGAGTATAAAATCAACAATATTTCAACCACAAAGTACTTAAAATATGTAGAATCTCAAACAATTACACCACAAAATACATAATCTCATATCAATCTCACGAAACATAGCCAATACTTCTTATTACAAGTTTCCAACACAACAATTCATGCATTCAAATTATAAACTTTAGTACTGACTCTTTAAATTGGATACAACCTCCCATTGAATAGTTGTGGACAAACACATCACAATTTACATCGAGTCGGTGATGCTCTTGAGATATGAGAAAACATGAGGAAAATGATTGGAGATGATGAGAAATGAATTGTCTCCTGTGCACAAATACGACCAAAACATTACTTAGATTATTTTGTTTTTCCAGTATTTTGTACATATATTTTATAAGAAATATATTTAAGAAATCTAATATTTGTGGAAATTGTTCTTAACATTTATTCAACCTTACACGTGCATTGCACGTGCACAATTACTAATATAGTAAAAGATAGCAGCAATGCTGTCTTGAATATTGGATTATTGGAGCCTCATTCTTCAGTGACAATGGATTCATTGGCATCCATTGGATATTTCGTGGAGCAAAATCTTTGCCCGTGCCCAACCCATGAGTTAGTGGATATCCGCCCCATGAAATCCATGGGCAAAAACTTCCCTCCAAACCCTCATCCACCGGGTCGGATATCCATGGATACCCGGTTCCATGGATAAAGTTGCCATCCTTAAAAATAGGCCGTTTTGCCTTCAGGATGTTGGATGATCTTCACAAATGTTGACCATGAGGGGTAGATATCAGCGGCTAGTTAACCCGATGGTATAGTCATGTCAATTCACAGTATAGTTGCAAGCCAGAACATCTCCACTAGCAAGCCAAGCAAAAATACGAGATCTTGCCTCATTCGACAACGTCTACGGAAAAGACGAGACGGGTAGGTGATCACTGGCACGAAGCAATCCTTTGAGCAAGTCGTGCCCGTGAGCTTGGTTCCGAGGAATACAAAGACGCCGACTTTGGAGCCTCTCCTCTTTCTCTTTTTCTCCTTCTCTCGTTCCTTCACGATGAAAAGTAAGATGAGATGCTCGGCATCGTCCTCCTCAATCACCGAGATGCTCAACAACGAACTCATCTGCATAGTTTAACCTAGAAATCAGTGACAGCTACAAACAAATCGAGTTGGAAAGATCCAACACGAACAATTCTAAAAAAATTGCATCCAACTCGGAGCGGTGGCTGCGCAACTCAAGAACGAACACTGGGGTATCCTGTGAAGCTATGTCATACATCCATGGCAGCCACCATCGGCCCGTGTCAACAGGTGCGGAAAGGAACGAACGACGAGATTCCGAAGGCGTGGGAATGTCGTGGCGCAAGACCCGGGGGATTCTAGGCAGCATGAAGTTGAAAGGGGAGGGCCGAATTGGCGGCGTCAGGTGGTAGGGCGCGTGCTGAAATTTCAACCCGCCAACGCTTTCCAAAGGATGAGAGAAACTTAAAAATTCGAGCCAAACCTGAATATATAGGGCGGTTCAACTTTGTTTTGAGGGGCGCTTTAAAAAATTAAGGTTCTGACCAAATATAAAACATGCGTGGGTCAGTTTTTCTGACTGAAACCTATAAAACTGTTATTATAAGGGTTACAGTGATAAAGGGATCTGGTGGTGTTTGTTAGTTCGTTCATTTTTAGTGTCACTTGGAACTCCTTTGGTTCAAAGGAATGTGATAAGATTCTTATAGGATTGGATCATATAGGAAATTTTCCTATATAAGGTGTTTGATTCATGGGATCATATCACATAAGAATCATTCATGTAGCAATCTTGTAGTGCAAATCGCATAGAAAAATAACATGAGGTCCAAGCTCATGAAAGATTCCTTCAACTCAATCAACCAAACTTAGTCTTCCCATAGGAGACCGTTAGACATGCCATTTCAATCCTATAAAAATTATGTTACTACACTTTCCTACTTTGCCCTTAGATATCTCCACTCGCGACGTCCAAAAGTATTTTTGGTCATTTATGATACAGCGCACACGAAATACTTTTGATTAGACGTGCTCTTGGGAACTGAAAGATCATGTCGGATTTTTGTAACGCCGATGTTAGCTACTCGCTCCGTTCCAAATTACTTGACACACATTTGTCTAAAGATAGATGTATCTAGACACTAAATACATCCATATTTGTACAAATGCAAGTCAACTAATTTGAAACGAAGGGAGTAGTTTGGCACCGATCAAACAGGCCGAATTTAGTACCGGCACTACACTTGGCAGAAGAAAAGCACACGCACGTCTAGAGATAGGGCATGTCTCATGCCCAGTTGTCTGTGTACGGGACTACGGGTTACCACATGCCACAGCCTCGTGATGGTAGGGGACGTGGAGCCTTGCCCAACTAGCCGCACGTGAACACACGCCAGTACAAACGGCCCGTGCACCAGCTACTACTGTATATACTATCGGCCAGTCTCGACTCGTCTCGGAGCGTGCTCACGGGCACACATACGCTACCTGCTCCTATAACAAATATTGTGATGCTCCGCTATAGGATCAGTACAGGCCAATCGATCGTCCGATTGAATTGCAGTATGTTTCGTATGAAAATTTTCATCCACTCAAATCTCATGTTACAAGTTTTTTTTTTGGGTTTTTTCCCTTGAATCAAACACTATTTGACGAAATTTCCATAAGCTACAAATCCTATAGGATTCAACTGGATACGACACTCTAATCTTGCATTTTTCCTATTTCTACGTTTTTTCTACCGTAAGAATCAAAGAGGCTTTAAGTTCTAGGAGCCTTGGAGGCTGGGCGGACTAGGGTGCTTTGTCGGCGGAGGATTTACGTTCATATTTTTCAAAGTTACCTTACTTTTTGGGGATGGTGAGGCAAGGCGCCAACGGCATGCTAAAGTAAGAATAAGGTCCTCCTGCCCTTTCCCTACTCCGGTGGTGCGCCTAGTAGCGATGGAGAGCGTGTGGAGTTTTGTATCCAACGGATCTTCTGATATTCAATCGCTTTCGTGTTCGTTGGTGGTTGTAGTTCTGACCCTTTTGATTTATGGTCCTCGTCATTGACTCGTTGGTGATGGTTCTGCTTCAGTGCGCTTTCCCATTGGGGTCTTGGCACGATGATTTTCCATACAACAAGCTCGATTGCCGCACGACGACATAAACCCGATATAGATTTAACTAATTTATTATGGAATATGGATTTACACTAAAAGTAGTTTAAATTTAAATCTTGAATACAAAACATAATTGATTCAATACCTTTTAAGCATAATGTAGAATATTTTTCTGAATCATGTGGAGAAATGGACTATCAGGTAGACAAAATGTTTTTTCAGTTTTTGAAATTACAAAATAGCACAAATATAGTCACAAGCAATCTGTAGATACAGTATATTACATGGATGCCATATGCTATATCTCCCAACTCCGCTGCCGATAAGGCATGTTCAGCGACGTCTGAAAGACCAAACGTTGAAGAACCGGCAGCTACTGACTAGTCTGCAGGCATGCTCATGTAAAAAAAGGCATTTATCGAAGAATAACAGTCATGCTGTCGCTGCAGGCAGCTACTGACAAAAGGCTGTACTCATCTACCTAGGGATGTGAAGACGGGACCCATTTGTTGCACTTTTTGTACATTTTATGCATAGTTAGTACAAAATTAAATTTTAGAGAATTTTGTACTAGCTATGCACAAAATGCAAAAAAAGTGGGACAAACGGTCCCATTTGTGCATCCTTATCTACCCCCTCCGTTCCTAAATATAGATGTTTAAACATTTGTCCCTATTCACATGCACACAAATGCTAGACACATTAATTCATCCATTTTAGTATGTATGTAGACAATATGTGTAACATCTAAACATTAGAAACGAAGGGAGTACTCCGTACTAACTAATCGGAGACGTCCTCCACTTAATCCCCATCAATAGCTCGTTATTAATTTCTGCTTCCTGCAGCCATGTATATCTTTTGACTGATCGGTTTTCTTAGTATAGTTTGGTTCAGTTTGTTGGCGATACGTCTGTTGGACCGTTCTACGGGCAGACGTATACTGACTGTTGTTAGAACCTAGGATCATCTAGGCTAGATCTTATCAGTAGAAACCTCTATACATAGCATCTGTCTAATCATCTGAGAGAGAGGACAGAGAGAAGGGGAGGAAGAGGGGTACCTTCTCCTTGGCTCGATGAGCCCGGTGTGCCGGCCATGGTGGAGGGTGGCCGGCGATGACCGGGAGTGGGCAGTGGCGGCGACGGAGCTTCCCGTGAGCACTGCGCTAACCCTAGATCGGTAGGTTGTGTCGGTGGGGTTTTACGGCTCGCGACGAACCTCGTGGTGCGTGCCGCCGGCCCTCACCCTTTATATAGCGCAGGTCACAGGGGCCCGTCAACCATATTCGGTTGGGCGCCCCTGATCAGGGTGTGGATCAAAGGCTCCGGTGGGCCGTTGGACCCACACGGTGGAGATCAACCTAACAATTGTACGACTGGACGTCTCAGTCGTCGTTGTCGATAGAGTATAGTTTGCCCAGAGTGCAGATTATTCAAGGTGGTACGTATATGTCGACGGTAACATCTAACAACCGCGTGCTTAAACTGCGTGCAAAGAGTTTATTGGGATTGGAATGCCGTCAAAGGGATTGCACGGGGTTGACGTCATGCATACCATAATCAACGATAGCGCACCCATGGCGGGATACAAAGATGAAGAGGAGGTGCCGATTAGCGAGGAGGGGGAGTACGATGGCGAGGAGGGAGAGTACAATGACGACGATGATGAAGAAGGCGAGAAGGGGGTGATCACCGAGGGTGGTACTAGGAAGAAGAAGAGGAATGTGAACTTGGGCATATGTTGGACGACCAAGGAGACCGTGACGACCTCAACTTCGATGCACCCAACTCAGAGGGACAGCCGATCAGGAACAAGAAGGCAAAGATGGCCGTCGCAGTGGCGGTGGCAATAGACAAGGTCTAGTCATCCATCGACAAGGTCCTCGCCGATGTCTCCTCCAACTCTAGCTTGAGGCACGCCGAGAATGACGCAAGGTGGGCGGCCTTGATGGAGATGACCGACATCAAGCTCAAGGCCAAAAAAGGCGTTGTGAAGAAAAGAAGCCAAAGATTTCTTGATCTTGACCGCCGACGTTTGACCTGCCTGCGAATAACATGTAGCGTGACACCATCTTGCAGGAACTAGGGCTTACCACGACGACACCCACGACGGACACCGGTGACAACTAGGGCGACCACGGTGACACCAACGACAATGTTTGATTGCGCATGGTCGAGGCGATGTTTGTTTGATTGCGCATGGCCAGACTTCGCGAAGTTTTTTATGGCCCAAGACTTTGAACTCGTGGCTTAGACTTTGAATTTATGGCCTTGAACTTAAATTATGTCAGAGTTTATGTCTTTCTTCGTTTAAATTGCAAAAAAAAAAAACTATTGGTAGCCGCGAGTGGTGAGCGACGCCCCCAATAGCCGGCGGCGCACCACACAGGCCCAATTGCATCCACCCGTCGCTGCTGCTGAACGGATTTTGAGTGCCACGAGTGGAGATGCTCTAACCTTTTTTTTTGCGAAAGGGAGATGCTCTAACTTGTGCTATGATGTAACTCTTGGTGTTCCGGATGCAGCTGCGCATTCTGATTGTAATAATCATAAAACTCCGAGTAATAAAGTGGATTACATGCTAAATGGTATAAACACCACATTTATTAGCATTTACCTAACTGCTTTAGTTAATAAATTTGCTTTCCAGACTGCATGTCTCCAAGTCACTATCTAGGATTAACTGCAGAACAGCTCTCCTCAGATGCCTCATGTAGGGAACTACCATACATTCAACAGCTAAAGTAAGCAATAATCACTTTGCCGAACATTGCTCAACCTTCCAAGTTCTGAAAAGGACTTTCCCTATCTCAGCAGCAAAATGCACTAGACGGGAATACAAGAGCATACAGTGGAAAACACAGTTTTTGTCAATATCGAATACCACATAACAAAGTTTTAATCAAAGGAACAACTTGCAGTTCGCATCACCAGTAGTTTAACTGTCTCTGAAACATTTAGGCACTTAGCATTACAATGAAGCTAGAGTTACGGCAGATAAAAAGCAGTGGTAGCCACAGCTTAAGTTAACAGTGAACTACACAGACCGGTAGACAGATAACTGTCCAGCTTACGGTAGATAAAAGGCGATGGTAGCCACAGCTTCAGAGACTGGTGTACCAGCACAGGACTAGATTATCCTGCAGCCGGACATTAGGCTCAAGCAATATATGAAGCAGTTAAGCTTCAGGATAACCTCTGTTTCTTCCTAGCAAGGTTCTTAAATATAGATTGTACCTCGTCAGATGTGACTGGTTTAGACGGATCACGGGATTCCTGCTCAAAGTATCAAAGAAAATGATAAGAGACAGATTAGGTATATGAAAAAAAAAATGTATCATGTGCATGCATAGACTATACAGCCTGTGAAGATTAAAAAAAACTAAGTTTGCCATTGAGTGACACATAGGGAGATTTGAACAATGAAATAGATCACTCTTTAAAAAAAAAATCAGCGAAATAGAAATTCAAATAAATTTATCTGTACATAACTGAAAAGGTCAAGAAATTTCAGCTAGATACACAGTAGCATACTGGTGAAACAAGCAAGCCGATTTGCGACTGCGAACGAATTGTAGAGAACAGGTTGTATCCTACTATGCAGAGGCCTGCAGGGGTGGATCCAGTTCAAGGACAAGGCTCCTCCGTAACCCAAAGGACCTAAAGCACAAACTCATGGTGACATTTTTATTTGTCAAAGATGACCCAACATATCCGAGTGAGGTTACTATTAGGTGACCGGTGACCCTGTGGCCCATTCTCTTATATCTGCCATGCAGAAAGTATCTAACTGCTCCAAAACAAAATAGTCCAATTAATTGCCATGTTACTATTGCGTTGGAAACCACCCGGGGCTGATCAAAGGGATACCATCTACCACCTTACCAAAATATAAGATGTTTTAGCATTTTTCAGGTACCAAAACCCGTATTGATTTATCTAAAACATCTTATGTTTTGGTATAGGTGAGTAGTAGATAAGGTACTGCAGCGTGGCATGATTCTTTTATTTGAATAAATATGTGCATGATGTATATTTTCTGAAGAAAAACAATTCGTTTTATAGCTTCAACTACCATGTATGTTCCAGGGTACCACTGCTTAGCCTTCAACTCACCTCTCACAATCTATACCTAATAATAAAAGCAGTAAGGCTTCCGCGGTTTGGTTTGGTAGGTCATTAGACTTACCCATGATTCTGATCAAAATTCCTATGCCTGTTCGCTTCTTTCCTTCCCACCCCAAGCAAAGGAACCATCGATCCGAATAGAACAGAACGTGATAGTTCTTTCTCTCCGGCCGCCACCGCTCGATCTCCAGCGAGAAGCCCTGTCTCCCTCCCCCGGTGGGAGAAACGGAACCACATGCCGCGGATCCCCCTCCCCGGCTCCAAGCTCCGGGCAATCCTGCGGCGGAGTATCCTTTTCCGACGCCTCCTGATTTGGACTGCGAGAAGCTGTCGACCACCAACGCCGCCGAAGAACAACGGGGCAAGGAGTTCGACAACAGGGTGACGGATTCTTTCAGGAAAACCAGAACGAGCAGGCAGCAGCACTGCTCTTCTTGTGGGACGAGCTCACAGCCTTCCCCAATCCTGACACCCAGGCCATCTGCAAATTCCGGATATGGTGTCTGCTTTGTTTCTTCTCACATAGGCTCATCTCCTAAGATGTATGATGCACAGGCAGGGTCGGTGGCGGGATGTAGGTCATAACTCATAAATGGGAAGAAACGATCACAAGGTTACAGTTCAGCCTGCTCAACAACGGATCCTGCTAATTGTGCAACAGCCGCGCGCGGTGTCCGCCGGCCAACGCACATCGAGTCCATCCAGCATAACAGAGAAAGTAGTTGCGACTAGCACATGGTATTCCTCATCTCTGTTTTTTTTTTGCTTCATCTAGATTGGGGATTGGTAGCAATCATATTCAGGAACAATATAAGAATCACTCTCACCTTAATCTCCCGTCCTTCTCCTTTCTTGCTTCATCTAGGTTGGGGAGTATCATGCATGTCATATGTTTCATTAAATGTCGGGGGTAGCACTACTGGAATGGGGATAGTGGAATAATCGATCTATTTAATTCGGTGATAGGTCAAATGTACGTTCCAAATTTATAGGTAAATATATATGCACATACTTTTTCCAAAAGGATATATGCATATCTAGCCTAAGAAATATATGCATCTGAGCCATGACATGTTGTCCGACTGTCCTCTTTATATCCTTATCAGTTTATGTGAATATGCAGGTGTCATGTATGTCTTGTCGTTTGTAATAGTTGGGTTTTCCTAATAATTTAATAAAAAGTAAATCCAAGACAGTTCGCTGTAATTTACCAAGTATGTGCATTCATGTTTTTTGCTGTAAACTCATAAATTTTGATGTGAAAAAAGATTCCACCAAGTGGTGAATATTTTTATCTTTATTTATTTCATAAATATACTTTTAGATACGGACTGAACTAATGCTATTTTCAGACCGTGGGACAACTCTTTCGACGATTATCTCATGTAACCTATATCCGGCCTATAGGAGAGGCTCGAGGGGGGATTTGAAACATATGTATATGTAGATAATTTGCATTGATCAATTTACTGGAGATTGAAACTATAATGAAGAAAATGAGGTACTTGTAGGCATATAAACTTACGAATTAAGAGTATATTTAACATAGAACATGAAAAATAGTAAATCACATGAGAATAGGACAGGCCTGAGCGCTTTTCCATTTGAGAATTCATCTTTTTCTCTTTAACAATGCCCTTTGGTAACTTTGGGTATTTTTAATCATGTTTGCTACTTGTGAAGTTTTTGAGTGGTAATTTGTTTTTCATTTTTCTAAGTACAAATTTGTTTATTTTTTCTACCCGTTGCAACGCACGGGCCCTTTAACTATCAAATTAAATGCGAATAATACTGTGTTCCTCTCTTTGAAACAAGGAAAGGATCTTTGAAGTTCAGCCTGGAGCTATATGAGAACTCGCGCAACTCAGACTGAACTCACAAAAGAAATTGGAATTCGGCCAGATGATCAGGGATTACTAATGAATCCATGTTATTAGGGGTTAATGTTGCTGCCAGATTGTTTATTAGGTTTGCATTTGTTACAGCACCAAAATTTTAACTAACCAGGAACTAGATCATGCTGCAAGCGATGACCACTAGTTTAACAATCAGAAAGAGTAAACCTATTTTGACAAATATAAAGTTTTGTTATTATCATACTTGCTAGGAATTTAGACGTCCTGATGGACTTCTGAACTATGAGGACCTTGATTCCTATCTCTGTACTAGGATGATTGCTGGTCTCATAGACAACACGACATGGAGGCACACAACCTCCAGGGATCACAGCATGAAGAAATTATTGATAACTTGCGACAAAGTGATTAACAGTCAAATAAGCAGAGAGTTTTACCATAAAGGACTGGAACTCATTCTTCATGTCATTGATGCCACTCAGAATCTCGATCTTCTGGACATGGTTAAGTGAATTTATAAAGTTAGCTTCAGCTCCTTCCTGCTGCTCCAACTTCTTCTGCCTTTTCTGCTTAGCTATCTTTTCATATTCCTCGATGGAGTCTCCTTATCTGTAAGATGTGCAATGCCCAATTGTGCATAGAAGTTGGTGCATGTTCCACAGCTACATAGAGTCTCTCTCCACCCTCTTGACAAGAAAAAGGGCATAGTTTTCTCTGAATCAGCTGACTTTGTATTTATATCCATTCCTAGCTTACAGTTGCCAGCTAAACTGCCACCCAAGTTGGACTTCTCTGAAGCTGCAATGTCTTTTGTACAGTTGTCCTTGACAGAGGTCTTTTCAACAGTTTGGTGGTCTACAAGAGCACCATTTTCATTCTTCTCAGTGTCAGTATGACCTGAACAGCCTCCTTCCACACCATTTGTATCAGCCACAACAGCTTTTGATGGTGATGCACCATTTTCATTCTTATCAGTGTCAGCATGACCTGAACAGCCTCCTTCCACGCCATTTGTATCAGCAGCAACAGCTTTTGATGGTGATGCAGAAGTCTGCTTACTAGAAGCCCAAATTGTAGCGGGGTATAATTTCAAGAAAGAACAAACAGGCGAGCATTTATGGCATATGAAGTCCTCAAAGAGCGGCTCCCCTTCCTCATCGCATGGTATCTGCAAAGCAAGGAAGCCATTAAGCACAAACTATGTTCAGTAAGTACTGATGAATATCTGAAATTGTGTAATACTAAAAACCAAAGCACAAACAAGTATGCAGTTTGCAAGACCTGCTTAAGCTTAGAAGTAAAATATGCACTATATCAATATGTAGGCTTAGTTACAGGATTGATCAAGAGGAGATGCTCAGTTGGAGGTTAACATAACAATGACATGGGAAATCATACTCCTAGGGAGGAAAATGGACAAGCAATGCACCACTGAAAACTCAAAAGCAGTAGTGATACAATGTACTTGTTTTCAACTTTTACCCAGTAAGGAAGGTGTTAATGCTATGTTTCTAAGCATCTAAACAATAAATCTAGCAGCAAAATTGTGGTAAACAGAGGCAAACGAATGTCTCAGAGCAGTACTAGGGCACAGTTAAAGATGTGTCGTGCAAATCATACAACTTACAAGAATCAGAGCACATGAAGCAGTTAACAAATATCATCCAATTAAAGAAGAACATGGAAAGTAGAAAACCTTTTCTGCAGAGTCAAGACCAATATGATCCTCATGAAACCAATCCTCACAAATACAGCACTGTATCATTTCAACTTGCTCCTTGGCCTCTGGATCAGGATAAGGCCTACTGCACGTGCAATAGGAACCCTTGAAATTTTGATTATAAGAATTTGCCGGGTTCTCAGGATCTTTCTCAGGGCTCAGTTTGCAGAGGTGGCCTCCAAACTTTGAGTTGCCACAGTCACAACGAAAGTTTCGCTTTGTCCAAAGTTCAACAACCTTTGGAGAAAAAACAGGAGCAAATTCAGGCCTTAGTTGTGTGCACAATTGCAGAGAAAAGATTGCAGAAGATAGTAACTGATTAAGCCTAATGGTACGATTCTTAAATTCTTTGCATGCAAATGAGAAACCGGCTGATCAGAAAAAGTATCCCTCACTACCATGAACCACTGGAAATTGATAATGATCTACAAGCAAACAGGAGCTATTTTTTCAAACAACTTAAATATTGACATTGGATGACTTACCTTACTTAGCATGATCAAACTATATAATGGGATATGTCTAACAATACTTAATGAAGGAGATGCTCACAGATATTCTGGTAATTGCTAATACAAGACCCAATAATCCATCTTCACAGTTTTGACACGCTGCAACACAGCAGAAACACTTCGGTTCAAGCATAATGTAACCACAAGCACACATGACTGCCAAAAAGACACAATAAACCATGAACAGTCTAACTGCCAAAAAAAAGCATGAACAATCTAGAGAACAGCAAGTCACAGCTCAGCACATTACTAAAACACGTTAAAATATTGCTGCTGCTTAAGGGTCACCATGAAAAAACGGCATTCATCCACAAAACATCATAAGTGCAAAGATACTAGCAGGAATCTGGATCCACATTTCCCCCAAATTTAGTCCCCCAATTTAGTCCGCTTTTCCCTTTCTCAGACCCCCATGAACACCAATAATCCAGCTACATACTAGAACTAAAATCTGGGCGTCCTTACCGTCCTTAGCATGATCAAACTCTATCTATAATGAGATATGTCTAACAATACTTAAGGAGATGCTCACATATAATTTGGCAACTGCTAATACAAGACCGAATATTGCATCTTCACAGCTTGACACGCCTCAACACGGCAGAAACACTATGGTTCAAGCAAAACGTAAGCACAAGCACCCATGGCTGCTGAGAGAGAACAATAAATCATAAACAAATTTAGGGAACAGCAAGTCACAGCTCCATACACTACCAAATACGTTTAAATATTGCTGCTGCTTTAGGTTCACCATGAAAAAAAAGCCATTCATCCACAAGACATCATCAATCGGCAAGGATACTAGCAGGAATTTGGATCACATTTTGCACAAATTTAGTCCCAGAATTTCGTCCGCTGCTCCCTTCTCGGAGCCCTATGAACACCAGCAATCCAGCTACATACTAGAACTAAAACTCATGCAATCTCTATTTAAGCGAATGGCACCCGAAAAAAAAATGGGTGGGGGGATCACCTCATGGCCGTCGTGGCAGGCGAGGCAGCAGGCGGTGCAGACCCCGGCGGCGCCGTCGGGCACGCAGGTGAGGCAGGAGAAGACGGCCTGGCGCTTGAGGTAGCCGGCGCCGTAGGTGCACTCGTCGCCGTCGTCCCCGCCCAGCACCAAATCCGCCTCCTAGGGTTTGATTCAAACACAAGGAGACTGAGCGCCGCCGCCAGATCGAGCTAAAAATAGAGGGAGAGAGCGCCGGTATGGGCGGGAAAGGGTTACCAGCTCCTCGGCCTCGATGCCATCCATGTACTCCCTGATGGTGACCGTCGGCTCGACCTCGTCCTCGAAGGCGGCGTCGGTCGTCCCTCGCCGGCCATGGCGGGCCTAGGGTTTGGGGCGGGGCGAGGCGAGGCGGAGGCGGCGGACGTGCGTGCGGGCGAGTGAGATTGGGTTTGGGGGAGGAGGAGGGTTGAGGGGGAGCAAATCTTGGTGGAGGAATGGCAGGAGGAGCGAGATTTTAATGTGTTTTTGCCTCCGGGAATCTCCGTGGGAGAGGTGGAAGGCGATGCGAGGAGGTTTTTCTGGTGGGAGCGGTCTCTGAGATGTGGGGTCGGGTTGGGGATTAGATGGTGGGTCCCCTTTGTCGGTGAGGAGAGCGCGCGCTGGATTTTCTGTTCGTTTTTAGATGGCGGGAGGGGAGGTGCCGCATTTGGTTTCCCGCCACGGCGATTGGACTTGCAGGCGGCTTTCGCAGGAAGTAGCTTGAAGGATCCACCAGAGTCAAGACCACAGCAGCTCTGTGCTCAAGTTGTCAAGCACTTGGCCAGCTTTTACTCCTTTTTACATGTTTTTAATGGCTATTTACACTATGGGGACAGTATCATTTTACGTGTTCACTCATATATTTTCCATAACTGTGTGTAGGATTACCATGTTGTATGAGGTGCTCATAGGGGTAGAGTGTGTGCACATGTATGTGAATGTCTACGTTGTACTGTGTTTCGCAAAAAAAAACATTTGAAATGGATAATAGCGTAAAATTAATAATAAATATATGTGTTTAAAGCATTGCATGTCGCTTTTGCTTCAGCACATCAGGCGACATGTGCTAGTTGAATCGGTGAATTATGATTCGCAAAAAAAAGGTGAATTATGATCACATTTTGAAGTTAATTTTACTCACACATGTTTTTTTTCTAACACGGATAAAATGTATAATACAAAAACATTCAAGCGTAACAAGTGTTTGATTCAAAGTTTTCAACCGTCCGGTAAAGACATAAATACATAAAAACTCACTAATGTCTCTATGTGACATGCAAAAATATGTTACGCATGTGACAAACCACAGTATATGCATTGCTTCCATATTTTTGTGAATATTTATATTTTTATTACATATATTCATTTACAACATTAGCTCATAAAAGACAAATATCAGACAAAATATGTTGTATGTGAAAATAATATGTTAAATCGATATCCATAGCCCATCAATAATTATGTATCGGCCCGGCATCGCCTAATGCTATCCCCATCATATACTAAAAGGTGGTCAACGCCCGTGTGGCATCACCTAATGATATCCCCATTGTCAGACCCAAGCCTCAGACGTATACAAGGGGATCATACCGAGTGGGCCACACAAAGTGGGAGATGCTGGGTTACCAATCCAGGCCGAAAACCTTTCGACAGGCGGCTCGGAATGGATCATCGAGTCCACACTCCCACCCGATCCCACTGTCACATATGAAATCCACCATGCATACAAATGAATCCAAGGTCTAGCCAACTCGTGTACTTCATACATACACGCATCGTACACGAGTTGGTTGGAACAATTGTTATCACAACAGAAATAATACGACACAAAGAAAGGAAAAAATATAGCCAAAAGCTCATAGAGCAAATATATATCGAATACAGTCATTCAGAGGACACATGTCCCAACATTACATCAATGTCATCACAAGCGGAAGCAAACATGGTCTGAGTACAGACAAATCTCAAATGAGCCTAAGAGGCCAGACATAAAGGAAACCCAATCCACGGAGTCCACAGGGTCCACTCTGGAACGCTAACTACTCGTCGTTGGCGTCGTCGTACTCAACGAAGTAACCTCCCTGAAGATCCTCCTACAGGTCCTCAACTGCACGAAAGAGTACAGACCAAGGATGGGTCAGGTACACCAGCCTGGCAAGCAATGCTCAAAAGATACCAACACAAAGACTACTAAGGTGAAAGGGAAGGTAGACTGAGGCGGCAGGAGCAGCACTAGACAACATGTAGAGACACTCTACAACTTCCGTCTACTGGAGAGGGATAAGAGAGCGCAACTCAACAAGCTATAACTACTCACCAAAACATAATACATCCCAGATTCACCCCCTCAACCAAGTATGAGGAAGCAATCAAGGGAAACTCACGCAGTTGTCAAGTTTTAGTTTCATCTTATGGTGTAAGTAGGTCTAACTTACAAGTCAAGTTAATTAGAATCATTAGGTGTACCCGAGCTTTTTACTTATGCACTTTACATTGTGATAGCCTTCGTGCTTGAAGTATTCTATATTGCTATCACCTTGTTGCTTGTCTTGCTTAGCATAAGTTGTTGGTGCACATAGGTGAGCCTAGTTCATTTAGGTTGTTGGCTTGTTAATTTAAACACATAGTTTTATTCCGCAATTATCAAGACTAAACCGGAAAAGTTTTAATCGCCTATTCACCCTCCCTCTAGGCGACATCCTTGTCCTTTCAACATACCACAGTAGGAAAGTCCACTTCGCGTCGTACCGCACCTATATGCTCCCCCATATCATCGAACCTCTCATAAACAAGTCACGTGCAGATGCATATGATCAAATGGAAAACCCGAACTAGTTGTGGCGCCTGGACAAGCGTAAGTTCCGGTCAGAGTCGCAGGGGGTTCCATTGGACCTCCCACGAGTGGGTAGTGTGCTCGTACTTGGATAAGAGGACAAGAACTGAGTTCCTAGTACGACACTTAGCAGAACAAAACACCAACGAATTGGCCTTCCACCGGGTGCCTTATCATTTAGTTATAACCCACAAACATTATCATCATATTAAGCAAGTTGAGCCAACCTATCATACTAAGCATGTGAAGTAAAAGATAGACAGACTCGCAACAACAAACCTAAGCATGCAACTACGACTCGCAAGGCTAACAAGTAAACAAACAACAAGGTGATAAGATGTGGGGATAAGGCTATATGTGGCTGCATGGTAAACATGAATGGGATCGAGACACAAGCATCGTAGCATCAGGATAGCATAGATCAATGGCAAGAATGGAAGACAATGTAATGGTAGCAAGTGAGCAAATCTTGCCTGGCAGCTCAGTAGCCTGGTACTGAGCAGACTCCTCAGAAGCGAAAGAGCACTCCGCAGTCACGTCGCCGTCTACTAGGAGCAATCAAACAAACATAGAAGAAAGAACGCAATCAATACAAAAATATACAAATACGCAAACATGGGATGATGCATGAAGTTGACATTTGCATTTAACTAAAGATGGCATGCAAGATCAATTTAAATGTGCTCATTGCCATTTAAACCACATGGGCAAGAACCACATATGCAAGGAATTAATTATAAGGTGATTTCAAATAATTCCGAAAATGCAAGTAGCTTAAATATGCATGCAAATGCAATGAGCATGTAGGTTGCATTTTTAGTTTCAGTTTGATATATTATTTGCAAAATTTGGACTAGTGCAACAAAAGTTATGCATTTTACAATTTTACATAATCATATAAAACATTTAATTAATTGTCACAATTTTTAATTATTCAAAACCAGAAACAAAGTTCAAATTTGGATACGTGACATTTTTCTGATATGAAAACATGTTTGAATTATTTAATTTGGAGTTACCATTTAAAAGTTATGAAGAGTTTAAAACAAGGGACTAGTTTGTGATGAAATTGAAACTCCAGGGGCTTCTGTGTAAAACGTGCAAATCTGGATCTGGAGATTTTTCTCACCGGGGCAGAGACCCACCCGAGCCACTGCCACGCGGGCCCAGGTGCCACGCTGCCGCTGACTGGGCATGTGTGGCTGCGCTGGCCACCACGGTCACCGACCGGTGGGGCCCGGCTGTCAGTGCGGAGAAAGATGAAAAAAGAAAAGGCGACATGTTTGAATTATTTAATTTGGAGTTACCATTTAAAAGTTATGAAGAGTTTAAAACTAGGGACTAGTTTGTGATGAAATTGAAACTCCAGGGGCTTCTGTGTAAAACGTGCAAATCTGGATCTGGAGATTTTTCTCACCGGGGCAGAGACCCACCCGAGCCACTGCCACGCGGGCCCAGATGCCACGCTGGCGCTGACTGGGCATGTGTTGCTGCGCTGGCCACCACGGTCACCGACCGGTGGGGCCCGGCTGTCAGTGCGGAGAAAGATGAAAAAAGAAAAGGCTTTGCCTCCGCGCGGGGGATCGAACGCGCGACGCGGCGCTGTGGAACGGTGGTGCTAGCCACTGGACTGGTGCGGTGGATGTGTTTGTTAACAGATCCACGGGGTTTTAACATGTCTAAAGATGTTTGACTGACGAAACTGAAGAAAGTTTCTGCCTTTTCGACAGTGGCACGGCGGCGGCGAGTTTCAGACAGCGACGACCAGAACCAGGCGGCGCCACCGTGCGCGTGTGGGTGCATCGTGATGCGGAAACGGTGGCGAAGCGGGTGCGCGCGCTCGGTGGGTGAAGGGAACACGCAGGCGAGGCGTGCTTGCTCGACATGGGCCATGGATTACGAGTCGCGCGACTAATCGCGACTAGTCGTCGACTAGTCGACGAGTCGTATGTTGGAGGTCGACTCGAACTGTCGACTCGACTGGTTGGGCGAGTCGCTCGACTCGTTCGACTAGTCCAGACTTATCGTGACTAGTCGCACATGTTGGGTCGATCGACTAAAAAAAAAGGCCCACATGTCATATTTTTTTTCCAATCTTGCTTTGACCCGGCTGGAAACCTAGATCGAGCAGCCATTTTCCCCCGTGACTTCCGTCCGCTCCTCTCCCTTGGCGGCCGCCGCCACGAGTTTGCCGGCCGCCGCCGCCGCGAGCACATGGCACCCCGGCCTACACCTTTCGCCCCGTAATCTGCTCCTCCACCTGCTATTCCGCTTCCGCCGGCTGCTGCTGGTGGCCTGTTCGTCACGCCGGCTGCTGCTGGTGGCCTGTTCGTCGCGCCGGCTGCTGCTAGTCTGCTCCTTCGCCGGCTGCTGCTGGTCTGCTCCTCCGCCACCAGCTGCAGCTCTCAGGCTCCTCTCCCGCAACTCTTCTTCACCGGCTGTTGCTGCTCTGTTCTGCCGGCTTCAACGGCTTCTCTGCTCATCCTGCAGGTTACTACTCCTTCCCTTGCTGCTCTGATTTTCACCAGTGTTTCTGTTTGGCTGATTGGGGCTCGATTTGTATGAAAAATTTGCTAATTTGAGGATTTTTTCTTTATCACAGCAAGCACCATGTCCCAAGTCCAACCTGAAATTTCCCAAGTTATTCGTTCAGCTCAAGTTGCAGCTGAAGGTGATGAGCATTATGATCCATTTAAAGATCCTACGAGGAGGCCAAGGAGGTCAAAGGATCCAGCATGGAAGTATGCATTCTGGCCAGATCGTGAGAACACATTCTTGCTGCAATGTAATTTGTGTGGAAAAAGAGTTACTTCTGGAGCTCAAAGGATGAAGAAGCACCTTGCTGGGGGTTTTACGGTTGTGGAGATGTGCCCCAAAACAACAGCTGAAATAAGAAAAGAGATGCACGCGTACTTGAAGACACACACATACAAGTTCAGTGCTATTGAGGGAGGAGAAGAAGGTGATGAAGCCACTGAAGAAGGGCCAGGGGGCAAGGCTGCAGCAAGTTCAAGAGCTTCCAACTCCAATGTCTCTAAGTCCCAGTCCGGGAAGAGGAAAGCAGAGGGGTCTTCTTATTTGGCGACATTAGCAGCAAAGAAGCAAGGCAAGTCCATTGCAGATGAGATTCACAAGACACCGGAAGAGGTGGTTTCCGAGAGACTTATGTCGAAGGGTCAGCCATCAAAAAAGGATTTGATGAAGCCAAAGGAGCAAAAAGATATTGTAGATGATCATGTCGCTGACTTCTTGTATGAGAATTGCCTTCCACTCCACGTTGTCAATTCAAGGAGTTGGCATGTTCTATTGGAATCTATAGGGCAGTATGGGTCTGACTATAAATCTCCTAGTTACCATCAAGTAAGGATACCATTGCTTGAGAAGGCCAAGGTGAAAACCGACAAGTTGAGAGAGAAGCATGAAGCTGCATGGAAAGAATATGGCTGCTCACTTATGTCTGATGGTTGGACGGACATGAGCGGGCGACATTTGCTCAACTTTCTCGTCAATAGTCCACAAGGTACCTTCTTCTTAGGAACAGCCAATGTTTCTTCTGAAACGGTTGATGCAGCGTTGGTAGCAAGGTTGTTGAGCGAACAGATTGATGCAATTGGCCCTGAATTGGTAGTCCAAGTAGTTAGTGACAACGGATCCAACTACAAGGCAGCTGGCAGACTTCTAATGGAGAAATATCCTACCTTGTATTGGACACCTTGTGCTGCCCACTGTTTGGATCTTATGCTAGAGGATATCGGGAAGATCAAAGAGTTCAGCCTTTGCATTGCTAAAGCCAAGAGAACAGCCAGATTTATCTATTCCCATTTAAGGATTCTTGATTTAATGAGAAGCTTGAATGGTAAAAAGGAAATTGTGAGGCCTGGAGCAACTCGTTTTGCTACATCATTCCTTACTTTGGCCAGCCTATGGACTCACAGGCAGGCACTCAAAGCTATGTTTGTTAGTTCAGAATGGTATGCAAGCAAACTAAAGATCAGCGAAGGAGGCAAGGCTGCTGAAAAAACCGTGATCTCCGTGGCATTTTGGCAATCTGTGGAGTATTGCATGAGAGCTTCACAACCACTTCTTAGAGCTTTGAGGATTGCCGATGGTGATGAGACTCCAGCTATGGCTGAGATGATGGCAGCCATGGATTATGCAAAGGAGCACATAAAAGAGGCTTTGTCAGCTAAGCCAAACCTCCTAGGTCAAGTGCTAGCAATTATTGATAGGAGGTGGGATAATCAGATGGAACAAAAGCTACACGGGGCTGCTTTGTTCTTGAACCCAAATAAATTCTTTGCCATTCGGGAGACCAACAAAAGACTAGCTAGCCGGCTCCGTTCTATGTTCAATGATGTGCTATATAGGATGGTGATCGATGATGACCTACAGAGTACTATAAGTAAGGAGGCTGATGACTACGAGCGGTCAGAAGGTGAATGTTTCTCGAAGAAATTGTCAATTAAAGACCGCGAGAAAAAGAGTCCTCGTAAGTATAAATATTCCACTAGTTATTCCACTAGTTGCTTGTTTTTTTGGCCCTAACCATCATATTGGACTTGCTGATTTTGTAGTTCTTTGGTGGAGTGCTTATGGTGGCCTTGCATTTGACCTCCAAACGCTTGCAAAGCGAATCATTGGTCTATGTTGTTCAGCCTCCGGCTGCGAGCGCAATTGGAGTACATTTGCTCATGTAAGTAGCCATTTGTTGGCTGGTTTGGTAGGGTGATTTCAGCAGCTTCTCACAGATTTATGTGCTTGGCTGTTTGCAGATCCACACCAAAGGGAGAAACCGTCTAGAGTACAGGAGAATGAACAAGCTATCATATGTCTCCTACAACCGGCAAATGGATGCTAGGTTCGAAAAGCTGCGTGTGGAAGGCTCTAAATCAAAGAAAGCTAATCCACTTATCTTAGAAGAATTTCAGTGGGATAATGAATGGGTTGACATCAATGCTGAAATGGTCCATGAAGATCAAGCTCAAATCATGGACGGTGACACACCACTACTGTGGTCTCAAGTTGATGAAGCCATTGGTGCGACGGCTGATCTTGCAGGCCGCAACTTTCCTAGGAGGTCCCGTGGTGATATTGGCGAGCCATTTGCACGACCTATAGGCCCTTATCTCACCTACACACGAAACCACTCAAGAACAAGGCTGGTGGTCCATGATGAAGAGTTGAGGGCTGAATTATTTGCGGCAGAATATGATCAAGACTTGGAGAGCAATGATGAAGCCGATGACGATTCTCCAAATAATAAAGACGTCGAGTTCCAGCTTGATGATGACCTGGGTGTTGATTGATATTATGCTTCATTGCTTGGAGATGGATGTTGTTTTAAATCTGTGATTCATGATTTCGTGTTAAACTGTGATATGGTTGCATGTAACTTAATGTTGGACTGGTTGTGTTTAATTTTATTGTTGAACTTCTTTATTTGATGTCTTCTCTTGCTATTGCATTTGCATCATTGATTCTATGATATTTGATTATTGGGCTGGAGTGTTAAATTTCATTTTGAATGTATGATGCAAATCTGATTGGTTCTTGTGTTTCGTAGGCTGTTGGTTCATGGAGAAGAGGAAGCCATTGGCCATTGCATGGAACTGCCCAGGTTTTCACCCACTCCCGTGTCCCCCAGCATTTTATTTGCACATACTATTGCTTGTATTATACTACTAGTAGTAATATAATATGATATTTTATAGCAAATATTACTGTATAATCATGTCGACTAGTCAACATGAGTCATGACTAGTCACGACTAGTCTACCAGTCGCTACTCCAGCTCGACTCGTCGACTCGTAATTCTTGACATGGGCACGGCCATGTCGAGGCCGTGGCCGGCGTCGTGCTGCGCGTCGTGTACAGGAAGCAAGCGTAGGGGAAAAGAGGGAAAATTGGGTCGGCCGCTCACTCTGGGCTTGGTGGCGAAGTTGCAGAGCTTGGGGACGACGACGGAGGCTGGACTTGCCGGAGAAGAGGAAGATGAGCGGCGGACGGCGTCGGGGATGTCGAGATCGGCACGGCGCTCCACGGGCTCCCAGGTCCGCTCCAGTGAAGAAGATCTTGCGGTCTTCGAGGCGAAGCAGATGGCGAGGTCTACGAACATGAGGCAGGCTAGCTTACCGTGGCCGCAAGCTTGACCAAGCTCCAGTCATGGCGTCGGCTATGCTTGGAAGCAGAGATGGAGGCGGCGGCGAAGAAAAAAAGGAAGGGGGAAAACTAGGGTTAGGGGTTTGGAGGGCGCATCGAGGCTTTAAAGGGGAGGGAAAGAGAGGGGAGGAGAGGTTGCGTGGTGGAGGCCACGGCCACGGCGCCATGTGCGTACGCTCCCCTCTCTCTCCGTACAGATGAGGAAGAAAGCGACAGGGTAAGTTGGGCTGGGCCGAAAGTGGGCTTGGGCCACTTCGGCCAGGCTGTCTTTTTTTTCTCTTTCCTTTTTGTTTTCTGTTTTATTTTGTAAAAACCAAAAGAAGTTGAATTTCGAATTGCAACCTTTTGCAATTAGTTTTATTTGAGCAAAATACTTTTGTTAAGTCCATTTGTAGTATTTGAGCAACAATTAACAACACAAAAATGTAGGTTTGCTTAAATGTGCATGGAAATAATTATTAAGTGAGATGAACAAATGATTATGATGCCATGATGATGCTAAAATAAAAAGAACAAGCAATATAGTTGGGTTACATTTTTGGGATGTTACACCCATCATCGCCTAATGTATGTAAATTTGGATGCATGTTAAAAGGAAACACATTATATTTGCAAACATTCCACCCTCTTACCCCTTTTATTCACTCAACCACAACATACTATGCATATACATTCAGTGGCATTCTACTCTCGATTCCGTCAAGCCACTATGCTACAGCATCGCAACAATCATGTCATTACTGTAATAAAATCTGGTACAGGGAAGGCATCGAACGTGGATTTATACAGTACGACGGTGCTCATCGAGGAAGATGGACAACATACGAGGTAGGCTGCCGGCGGTCTACGAAGCGGTAGTCGTGCTGCCCCGCATTATCTTCATCTTCACTGGTTTCGCTGTTGGCTTCTCTGATTTCTCCTGTCATGGGGTAAAATAGCAAAAAGGGTCAAGGAGTATTTCAATTGCACCAGTCTGAATCTACTAGAGTAGTAGAGTCGATGTTTTGATGGAAGCACATCTGCATATCTTGTACATTTTAGTTTGTAAACTAGTTAATAACTGCTACAGTCAGTGGGAGCCTAGGACTCGGCTTGTGAGGGATGAAAATACACATCAGTGTAGGTTTCAAAAGTCTTCCAATATTCGAAATGGAGACAAGGGACAGGGTAACTAGAAACAACTTACCTTTGCCTCCAGCAGTCCAGCTCCCTCCTTACAAATGTTGGCAGAATAAAAGCAGCATTGTGAATCTGTTAACGGGGGGGGGGGGGGGGGGGGGGGGGGGGGGGGGGGGTGATGACTAACTGCTACACAGCAAAGTCATACTGCTGGAAATTTGAGTTGTAAAGTTCATTTCTTTTCCAGCTTTCATAGCTCCGTCAATTTTCTGGACTGGATTCACAGGAGTAAAGAAGTTCGCGATGGACCTTCCTTCACGCATAGTAAAAATCCATTGACACCACTACAAATCCAAAAAAAAATGATTAGCTTAGATACATATGAATTGAGTACGCAGATAATTCTAAACAACAGAGGGCTACAGCTGACTACAAAAATACTTATACTTTGCATCAGAAATGTTCAGATATGTTTTTTTGTTGAGAATTGCATATTATATTTGACTGTAATCATTCATTAATATACATATGCACCTTGACATCAGAGTGCCACAACATGCAGTGAGAGCAGAGACCACCTTCTTAAGTGGAGATCATGGGAAGGAATATCCCAGAAAGGGTTTGTATGCTAATTGGCCAACCTACAACCTACTACTCCATTCAGTTAGAACAGGAAGACTAGTAGCTACTAGTAAGCATTTCAAACAATCCATATATTTTATCTGGCTTCAGCTCATTCCTTATGCAATCTCTGGAAAATTAGCTGATCATTCTCACATACATAAGAATACGACTATTAAGATGATTAAATTTTCAAGCAAAATGAAGTGATGGTTCATACATCAATAACTAGCTGATCAATCTCACATATATTTATAATCTCCACTAAATCATGTTTGGCTACTTCTCGTAGTATACCACCATCACCACCCCCGACAACCAAAGTATGCATCGAAGAAAAGTGAGTCTTTCTTTAATACAAATATTTTAGGAGACTCTACATCAGAAAGAGAATTACTTCTACTGTAGTACCGGGAGAAAATTCTATAGTTCAATTTAAATGCTAAATCTAATAGGTTGACAGCATACATGTGCAAACATATGGCTGAGAACAAAATACATACATTTTTTAGGAGATGGAATTGAGCATAGTGGAAGGTGAGCAACCATTTCCTGGTATGCACATTCATCCTTGTCAGTTAGCTGAACAATACCATCGAGGACAAGGACATTCCCATATGTTGAAGACTGCGTACACAATTTAACATGTTACACATTACTATGTTCGACAAACTCAGGCCACATGCACACAGTTAGAAGATCGAGAATAACCTCAAAAGCTAAAACTTGTTGGTAAGGTGATCTCCCGTGGTACAAAATCTTCTCCGCCTTCAACGAATGAGCCTCTCCTGTACTGTATATAAGAAGTAAGTGTTGTTACAAACCTGATGAGCTCAATCAAGTGGCTTACTTCAGTATTATACTAAAGTAGATATCAAGATTTTTTTTCATATATTACAACCCTGACTAGCTCAAGCAAGTAGATTACTTCAGTATTATGCCAGGATAGAGATCCAAGAATTTTCATAGACGACGCCTGTATTGGAAACAGCAGTTATCTGGCGTGATCAAAGAAGCTGCAAAGCACTTGGAATGAAGTGTAAAATGCCGTTGCAGATATGCTCTAAATGGACTGAACAAAAAACTGAATGCAGCTCGGAAGATCTCCAGCCTCTCTACTAATCGCAATACATGTTGTACCGAAGCAGCTTCAAGATCTTCAATGTTTGTGCTCAATTAGCTCCGGATTTACGATTGAGATGCAATGCAAAAACACCAATCGGACCTGAAGAACTGGAGGAACAGATCTACAACTCCAAGTATAAAGTCTGAAAATGGGTTACTGCACGACTCCAGATTCCGATTAAGCAATCTACATCTTTAATCGATGAGAAACCAATTTCACCTCTTATCTTTTTCTTTAGCTCATTTCCAACAATCACGAATACATAAATGGGGATAACCAATCGATCAAAATCTAGTCCAACGAGCAATTGGACAATGAAATGAGAAGTATACAGATCCATGTACAATCGCCAGCTATCTAAACTCCTTCCGGAGCGAGTACCTGCGCGCCTTCGATCCCCCGCCACCAGCAAGCCCATTCCTCACGGCCGGCTCTGTCTTCGACAGCTCCACCGAGGCCGACCTCTCCTGGGGCTGCCACGCAGCAACCGCGGACTCCGCGACGACGAGGTTGGTGATGTCCCTGAGCGGCACCCGTCTCCGCGCCCTCGCGAGCCGCTTCAGCTTGCAGCTCTTGACAGCGACGCCGTGAAGACGAGCGGCGGCGGCCGTCGCGGGGCAGCCGCAGGCGGCAGGTTCTCCTTGTCGGCGCGGTCAACTGTCATCTCGGGCACGAGCTGCTGCTTCTGGAGTCGGGGCTCGGTGGTGTGCTAGGCGGCGAGGTGGCTCGGCTGGAGCTTGTGATGTGACTGGATGGATCTTCCATGGGTATTTGTAATGTAGGTAGGATGGAACGAGGAGGGAAGACAAGGCAAGATTTGAGTTTTGGGGGAAAATTTTGGCTGGAGAGAGCGGAGGGATCTGTGTTTCTTGCCGTTTTTGGTCGGAAGGCTCCATGAGCCAGTGAATCTTAAAAAATTCGCGAAAAGTTGGGAGGAAATCGGGATTTGGCGGCGGGGAGGGAAACGGAGGAGCGGTGCGCGGGAGATTTGATGATAACCCCCAGTTCGCGCCACTTTGATCATATGCCCTCTTTGTGTCACTGACATGTGGGGTCCCACATGTCAGTGACACAAAGGGGGGCATATGATCAAAGTGGCGCGAACTGGGGGGGTTATCATCAATTTTTCCGCGGTGCGCGCGCTGAAAACACTGTGCGCGGTAGGGTTGAAAATGATAAGGAAACTTTCCGGGGCTTGGCTCCTCTGCAGTTGTGACGTACAGTACTTCAAAAATCAGCCGTTCAAAACAATCGAGCGGACCTCATTCCTTTCCTCCGTTAACACCTAGACCTCCTTCCGTTCCTCTGTTAACACCTAATTAGTAACAGACTAGGCGCCAAATTTGTATTTGCTCATTACACGACTTACAGAGACAACACTCGCAACAGCATTGTTGATCGCTGGTACAAGACGCACCGGAGGCAACAGTCGTCGATGAGGGCGATGTCGCCGGCCGGCCGGCCAGCTTGCACTGAACTTGCTCACCTATAACTCGCCGGACTTTCAGAGTATATACTTGCTCATCTGTATATTCATGGACTTGCAAAATATGTGTATTGATTTCTCGCTAGCCCAAACAATGAACCAGTGACAATATGAAATGAGCAATTGACCTTTAAGTAAATGTGTGAAAAAATCTTCAAACAAGTACATAGTTTAGGCTGTATTGAGATTGTTACATAGCAGAAAATCACAAACTTATTCAGTATGTATATGTCAAGCTAATGTGGCCAGCCAGTAAAATATGTGTTGTGCTGAAAGTTCCAAGTATCGTCAGGTATATTCTGCTCCATGCTAGAACCCTACAGATTAAAGAGACAAAGAATTGATTAGAACATACAGATTGACAGACTGATTTCGGCAAGTTGAGTTAAATACCATTAGCAGTTGGGTGTAGCTGGGAATCCACCCATATTCCTCAAACCCATTCTCATTTGTTCTAGTGTTTGGCTCCAGAGAAATTTGATCTTGTGGTGCTGCCATTTCTTCCCGCTCTATCTAATCAATAAAAAAAGTTTGTAAAATACTACTCTATGTTGAACAACTGTAATTAATATCTACAAAGATATAAGTAACTTACAGAATCAACTTGTTTCTCCTGTACTTTTTTACTTGATTCCTTCTTCTTTTTACGCGGCCGCTGCTTATCAAGCCAAGTTCTCTTTCTCCTTGTACTTTTCTTTTGAGGTTCCTTTTTCTTTAGGCTTGCACTCTGCAAATGTTCATCTGCTTGTTCAAGTGTAGCTTCAGCATTGCACAAACTGCTAGGAGCTTTTCCATCAACTCGCTTGCTGAAATCATCAAGGGTATTATCTAATAGTGTGCTACATTCTTCAGACTGTGCTACTCGAGAAGCTATACCGATAAATTTTCTAACAAGATAATTCAAGCGGTGCCTATCTTCAGATCTAGGATCCTCCAAAATAATATTCCCACGCTTGTCCTCAACAGAACCGCTTCGAGCTTCTCGAGTCCATCGCTTCAGTATATAGCGTTCAGGAAGTGACTTAATATTCATCACATCAAGGACTTTTAAAGCATGGCTGCATAGTATACCAGCTCGTTCAAATTTTCCACAACTGCATAAAACCGACTGGTCTGAATAATTACCAAGAACTTTGCACTCTTCTTCATATGCTGCTTCTTGGTCGAGACTTCCTATTGCAACTGTATATTCATTCTGTTCTCATAGTGCCATGATGTATGCTGACATGGATCTTTCATACTCAATCTGAAAACTCTCAAATATATTTGGAGTGTAAACTTTGCTTGCCTGAAGTAATATAGGAGTTCTCACTTTCAGTCTGGGCAATTTTTTCCGAGACTCATACTCTGAATTTAACTCATTATCTCGCTTTCCGTGGATGGCTCTCTCAAGATGCTTGAAAAAACGCAAGATGTCAAGATCTGATTTCAAATGGGTTTTCAAGTCACTATTCAAGCTCTCACTTAATTGTGTGCTTCTCATTCCTAATGTATAAACATTCCTCATGTAACAATTGGCCCACTTCTCTTTTACTTTGTAAATACTATCCAACCAAGTCTGAGTATCTACCTTGCTTCTCATGGCATGGAATACTTCATCAAAGGTTTCCTCATCCTCATACCGGTACATGCAAGCACTAAAATCAGAGAGCACATTTGTTTCATCTTTTTTGGGAGGAGGCAAATGTTTCGCAGCATTTTGCATTATATGAAAAGTGCACAATCCATGCATGCTTCTGTAAATACAACCTCTATTGCATTTCCCATCGCGGTATCTTGATCTGTGAAGATAGTTCTTGGCTGTTTCTCCTTATGTATAGATAAGAAGGTCTCAAATAGCCATTTGAAAGAGTCAAATGTTTCATCATATAGAAGAGCAGCACCAAAAATTACGGTTTCTCTAAAATGGTTGAATCCAACAAAGACACCAAAAGGTCGGTACTCTTTATTTGTGTCAAATGTAACAACATCGCCAAAATGAGCATAGTCAATGATCATCCTAGCATCAGCCCAGAAGATGTTTGATATTTGTTCTTCACAATCGTGTTGTAATGCATACTCAAATGAAGGATTCTCACCAACTCTGTCTCGAAAGTACTTTAACATACTTCCGGCTTCGCCATGCACTAACTCCCTTTGACGCTTTGTACGTAAGTAGTTCTTGTGGTCACGACGAGAATAGCCAAGTTTTGCTGACCCGCCAACTTGCCGGCTTGCTAGCTCATGTGCAGCTTTTGGAAGTATTCCTGAAGCATCTGCGGTATCAATTTCAAAAGCTTGCATGGTCGAGATCTTACGTTGTGACGGCATCAAGTGGCATATTTCTGGCAATTGAAGGGCATGGTTGTGTTCAAGAACCAAATCATGTATCTGATAATCCCCTACTTCTCGATCTAACGTGATGTCCATCCGCACTTTGCAACCTGTTCTTGTTTCCGCACGAGGACAATGTGTTTTATGATCTCGTTTGTCTTTCACTCGATAACCCTCATTGGAGCAAACATATCTTGCAGAAGTGACTACCTTGTCAAGTTTGCTCTTGTTTTCATAATTTTTCCTGACATCAAAACCAATATGTCCACCATAGCTTCTCCAAAAATCCAATGCATCTGTTCTCCATTTAAATTTCATCCCAATCTGGGGCATCCAGCTAGGGATCATGTTTGTCCTGGTCAAAACATGTATGACTCAATATAGATGCAAGTGCACAACGGAAATATACAAGTACGTAGCAGATTAAGCTATCGATAAACCATATGTACAGAATATATGTTCTGCAAGACACGGTTAAATAATACTGATGTCTTCTTATTTTTCGGAAATCACAAGAACACAACGCAGGGAAGATTGATAATACCTTGGACAGGAGACGGGAGAGGTGGGAGACGACATCAGATAATAAACGCAACACAGTAGAGAAAGGTGCCGTGTTGCTACCGGCGGCGAGGCGTCCCCGTCACAGCTGCCGGCGACGAGTACTCGCCCCCGTCACGGCTGCCGGCGGCGAGGCGCTGTGTGCTGCCGTGACTTCCGTGGCCTGATTGATCCTTGATCTGAAGTCTGTACTGGTTCTTGTTTTTTGCCGCCAGTTTAGATGTTTCATGATGGTATTTGGCGCCAAGATAGAAGATGCGTGATTTTCCCTCCGCTGTCTCCTTAAACACAGCGAATTTGTTTCTAATTAGGTGTTAACGGAGGAAAGAAATGAGGTCCGCTCAATTGTTTTGAACGGCTGATTTTCGAAGTAATGTACGCTGTACAGTAACACCACAACTGCAGAGGAGCCGAGCCCAACTTTCCGGTGGTTTCCGTAGAAAATGGAAATGAAGAGCCAAAAATGGTAAAGGAAACAGCATTTTGCGGAAACAAAATGAAAACGGCATATTCAAAAGTGAAAATGACAAAAGAAATGATTTAGCAGTTTCCGCGGAAACGGAAACGAAACGGAAAATTTCGGAAATATAAATACATAATCTTTCCGCACAAACAATACACTCTGGATTCGAGCCACCCACAGCCCAAGTGCAAACTGAGGCCTGCCTATATCGCTAGTTAGGTCCATTAGTTAATACTAAAACCTAACTAATCTAGGTACATACATGCAGCGTGCGATCACAAGCCCAGAACACCGCCTCGACAATCGCTTGGAGGATAGCCGCCTCGACTCCTTGATCCCCCGACGAATCCTCCGTGCCCAGCGCACTGCTCCGTTTCGCGCCTTCGCTTTCGAGCGGTGGACAATTCTTGTCTTGTTAGCTACTTATATTTATATTTTGTGAGTATGCACCAACATATTATACCGCTATTGTATTCCGACAAATATCCGCTTTCATATCGTATCCGTTCTGTATCCTTTCCCTATTCATTTCCGGCGATTTCCGATTCCGTATTCGTTTCCGGGGTTTCCGATTTCGTTTCGATTCCGGCAAGACGAAAGGAAACAAAAACGGTAATTCATGTTTCCTTCCGTTTCCGTTCCGTTTTCAACCCTAGTGCGCGGGCTGCTGCGTGGCTGTGGGCGAGGGAGATTCAAATATTTTCCTGAGTTTCTGGTTGGCTGTGTTCACACGAATGGTGCGAGTGAGGGCATTTCAGTTTGGGTGATGCCAAAATGGTCAGACGGTCGCCCGGACGGCCGTGGCGGGTTAATTTTTGGGAGGTTTGAATTGGACCTGAATTGGTGGTTTGCTACGTGTTTGTTCCTACTCCCTCCGTTTAAAAAAGATATCTCAGCCTATCTCAAATTTACATGCATCTACACATTAAATCATGTCTAGATACATGCAATTTGAGCTAGGTTGAGACATTATCTTACAAGGATGAAAGAAAAGTCAAAGAAAAAATAAAAGAAAAGGGAGCATACATTCAGCTCATCCACATTTTTACGAAATGACCAAACAACCATAGCAACACACCCTAGCTCACAAGCTTAAAGGCGTTCTAGTTTCTGATTGTCAGCTCCGGCAGCCATGAGATCCACAGAATTTTGCGCAGGGCCAACTTGATCACCTTCGTGGTTTATTCAAAACTTCCTGTAGATTACATTTGTAGGATCATCGGCAAACTTATGACTGAAATACGCATTCGTTTCTCATTGTCCAAAGTTTTCAATAGACAACATCTCTCACACAGAGAACCAACTCGCGTGGGGATGTTGGAAACAATTCCACCATCTTCCAGCCAAATAGAACTTTCTAGGGGTCTAACTAGACCCAAGACACACGTAACTAACTGTCAACCAAATTTGGCTGAAGAACACTAGAACAATATGTGATCCATAGTATCCTTCTTGCTCCATAAGTGACATTGATCATTCCTGTCCAGAACTTTACTCGATCTAGTTAGATAATAGGTAATTGAGTTAGTTTACGGCTTGGTCTCTTTACGCAATTTAACAAACATAATTGATGTTACAACTCTCTTCTTCTGCGTGATTGTCCTCACTGAAAATAGCTAATCAAGCCATCAAAGGTTGGATCCGGCGATGGTGTGCCAAATGGGTGTATGTCTGCTTTTAAGGCATTTATTTAGATGACCATTCTCCGTGTCGAAGTGTTGTCAGTTTTTGTCATTAGTTACGTGTGGCATTATGTTGTCATGTTTTTTTGCATTTTGTTTTCATAAAAATAGTGTGCCTATTTTGTTTAGTGGAGGTGGTTGTACCTATAGCTTGGTCCGGATTCTTTGTGGTGAATTATTCTTTCTATATAGGGTAGAACCTGTCCATAGCGATATATATGGTGCATTGATCATCCTGAAACTTCACGAGTCCAGATCCTTAGAAGTCATGTGGTATATGGTGGTGTGTGCGTTTGCAATTATATATGTTGTATTTTGGCGCTTATAAGAACATGTTGTGGCATGCTTGAGATGTGTGTCAACCAAAAGGCTTCAGATGTGTGTGTTTTAACAATCCCTAAGGGCTTCTTTGAATTCATAAGGTTCTCAAATACATCAATATGAATAACCATAGAATTGGAGGGGCATGACCTACTGAATCATGTTGGATTAAGAACTACATGACTTAAAATCAAATAGTTATTAACACCACAAGCGGGAAACTTTGCACAGAGATATGAATGGATGAAAACTTTCCTTCAAAATAGATTGCAAAAAATGTATGGGAAAGTTCGTAAGGATTTAAATCATGTGAATCCAATGACCTTGATAGAAAACAATCGAAGGTCCAAATCATTTAAAATTATATTAATTTATTGTGTATCAAAGGAGCCTTTCAGAAAGTCATCGGGATCATCGATACGGATATTACGTTGCTCTTAGTTTTAGTTTCATTTGGTCAACATTTGATCTCCTTATAGATGTGAAAATTGTACCATGTATTGAAAATGTTATCATTAGATTTCATACACATTAATATACAAGAGTCTTGTTTTGGATTGACAATATCAACACTACTGGGGATTTCTCCTTTGCACACATGGAATAATGCGTTAACCTTTGGATCCAACTCCAAGACACCCACTTTTACGAGGACATGGCGGATGACATACTTTGGAACCTTTCGGAGAGTGGTCAATACTCAGCAGCCTCCGCTTATAAAGCACAATTCCTTGGGGCCATTTCGAGTGACATGCAAAAGATGGTTTGGAAGATCTGGGCACCTCCCAAGATTAAATTATTGGGAGGGTATTACAGCTCCTCTGCCTTGATGTCGTCCATGTACCCCTGATGTTGACTGTTGGCTCGGCCTCGTCCTCTAAGGTGGCGTCGGTCCCCTCGTTGGCCATGACCGTCCTAGGGTTAGGGTTTGGGCGAGGCGAGGTGGAATGGAGGCGTCACTCTTGCGTGCGTGTGTGCTAGTGAGATTGGGTTCGTGGAGAGGAGCTAGGAGGGTAGAGAGAGAGAGAGCAAATCTTGTTGAAGGAATGGCAGGAGCGAGATTTTAATGTGTTTTGCCTCCACGAATTCTGTGGAAGAGGTGAAAGGCGATGCGAGGGGAATTTATGTGTGGGGACACGGCTGGTTTGTGACGGACTAGTGTCTGAGATGTGGGGCCGGGTCCGGATTAGAAGTTTGGTCCCACGTGGCCATGAGGAGGTAAGGCGTGCTGAACTTTGTATGTTTTTAGATAGCGGGAGGGGAGGTGCCGCTTTTGATTTCCCGCCACCACGATTGGACTGCCGCAAGGACGATGAATCTGTTGCAGGAAGCAACGTGAAGGATCCACAACAGATATGTGCTCAAGCTGTGAAGTACTTAGTTACTTCTACTCCTTTTTACATGTTTTTAATGGCTATTTACTTCACGATGGGGACAATATCATTTTTGCATGTTCACTCACTATGTAGGGTTACCATGCAACCATTTGGAATGAAAATAATGTAAAACCAATAATATCAATGTTTAAAGCGTTGGACAGAGGGGAGGTGAGGTGCCCTTTTGATTTCCCGCCACCACGATTGGACTCCACACGGAAGATGCCGTGGCGGAAAGCAACTCGAAGGATCCACAACAACTCGGTGCTCAAGCTGTCAAGCATTGGCTAGTACTCTCACAGTTGTTCCATATTATAATAGTGTAAAAAACGTCTTAATATGGAGCAGAGGTATATCATTTTTTACACTATTTTTTTCACGACCTGGACATTATCATTTTTTCACGATGTGGACAATATCATTTTTACATGTTCATTCATATGTTTTCCTTGACTATATGAAGGGTTACCAACTTACCATGCAACCATTTGGAATGACAAATTAATGATCTCAATGTTTAAAGCATCGGATATCGCTTTTGCTTCAGCACATCGGGGTGACGTGCTAGTTGAATGGGGGAACAATGATCACATTTTGAAGCTAAACTTGCTCGTCTGATGCTTTTCTAATACAAATAAAATTTATAATACAAAAACATTCAAGCAAAACAAGTGTATGATTCAATGTTTTTGGCCATCTGATTAAGGCATACATAAATAAACACTCACTATATCTTTGTGACATGAGAAAATATGTTATGCATGTGACAAAACACGTTTTATACATTACTTCTATGTTTTTTGTGAAGATTTATTTTTTATTTTCCTATATAAAAATTAATTTAGAATATTTTTTAAGAAATATTTGTGTTTACCTGCATATCAGCTCATACAAGTAAAAATATAGAGTAAAATATACGTCATACATGATGATGTACTTGTCCAATTTCAAGTGATGTGTGTGAAAATAATATGTAAAATCAGTATCAGTAGCCTATCAATAATATATATCAGATTATTTGCCAATGGGGCATCGCCTAATGCTATACCTATCTTATACCGAAATGTGGTCGCGGCCTAAAATGTCAACCCGTAAAGGAACGCATGTTACGGATCAGGGAAACACATTAATTTACCACACGTTCGCCTATGTTCCCCTTTTTATTCACTCAACCACAACATAACATATACACTCAGTGGCATTCTACTCTCGGTTCTGTCAAGCAACTATGCTACAGCACCACAAACAATCATGTCATTACTGTAATAAAAGTTGGTACAGGACAGGCGTCGAACATGGATTTTACAGCACGGCGGTGCTCATCGAGGAGGATGGACAGCATATGAATGGCTGCCGGCATTCTAGGAAGCGGTAATCGTGCTGCCTCGCATTATCTTCATCTTCACTGGTTTAGCGGTTGGCTTCTCTGGTTTCTCCTGTCATGGAATGAAATAGCAGAAGGATCAATGAGTTTTCCACTGCACCGGTCTGAATAGAGTCGATGTATTTATAGCAGCACATCTGCATATCTTGGTACATTTTAGTTTTCAAATTAGTTAATAGTTGGTACGATCAGTGGAACCCTAGACTCGCCCTGCTTGTGTGTGGAATGAAAACACACAGCGGTGTAGGTTTCAAAAATCTTGGATTATTCAAATGCAGATAAGGGACAGAGTAACAAAAAAAACTTACCTTTTCAGGAGAAGTACAATATGCCTCCAGCTCCCTCCTTACAAATGTTGGCAGAATAAAAGCAGCCCTATGAATCTGTTAAACAAAAAAATGGGTTGATGATTAACTACTGGCCAGCAAAGTCGGAATCTCGAATCGGTGTGGCAACAAAGAACACCTTTTAAGCCAAAAAAATAAACAAGAAACAGGGGGCTGTCAAAGGCATAAGGTCAAACCTCCGAATTGTAAAATCTCATTTCTCTTCCAGCTTCAGTAGCTCCTTCAATTTTCTCGATTGGATTCACAGGAGTCAAGAAGTTCACCGGTGGACCTTCCTTCGCGCATAGCAAAAATCCAATGACACCACTACAATCCAAATATTTAGATGGTTAGCTTAGATAGATATGAACTGGTAGGCAGATAATTCTAAACAACAGGGAGCTGCAGCTGACTGAAAAATTGCTTATACTTTGCACCACAAATGTTCAGAAATGGATTTTTGTTTAGAATTGCATATTATGTTTGGCTGTAATCATTCATTAATATATATGAATCTCGGCATCGGAGTGCCACAACATGCAGTGAGCAGAGACCACCTGCTTAAGTAGAGATCATGCAAGGAATATCCGAGAAAGGGTTTGTATGCTAATTGGCCAACCTACAACCTATAATTACCCATTAAGTTAGAGTAGGGAGACTAGTAGCTCATAATAAGCATTTCAAACAATCATAATTTTTTTCAGCTTCAGCTCATTCCTTATACAACCTCTGGCAGATTAGCTCAAAGTTTAGGATGCTTTGCCTAGACTAGATATTTGAGATTTCAACAGAAACTGAAATATGAATGTGTAAAATATAACAACAAATGGATATACGGAAGTTACAGAAGAAAAAGCTAACACAGATGATGCAGAGAAGTAGATAACCTAGGATATGTTGGAACGCTTGCCCATGCATAGTGCACGCCACCCTTGAATGTCTCACGACAGATACAGAGCATATCCTGGATTAGATGTGTGTGCAGCCACATACTCTCAGCTAGATTAGAAAGAACACCACCAGGTTTTAATGCTCTATAAATTGTCTGAAAAAAGGGCTTCTCCACAAGCTCCTGAGCTGGCCCTGTAACATGCAATGTGAAAGAAAGTTCAAATATCTCCACAAAACAACCATATAAATCAAACCTATAGAAATGAAAATTTTAATGTTCTTAATCAAGACAAAAGGACCGCAGGTACATGATGTAGTAATAGCAAGAACTCACCAATTGGATCTGATGAATCAACAATAATGGCATCGTATTTTCCTTCTGGAGCATTCCTTAAGAATTCCACAGCTGCAATGCAAGTTTACTATGAAATTTACATAATCAAGACTATCATTTAGCAGACATGATGTCAAGATTGAGATGGTATAGAATCTATGAACATTATACAGAATATCGCCAGCTTAACAATTTCGTAACTCTTAACGTACCATCCCCAACATGAAGCCGGACACGGGGATCTTCATATCCAACATATAAATGTGGGAAAAAATCTTTACAAACCTGCATAGTTTGAAGGCATACATAAGAATAGGACTATTTAGATGATATATTTCCAAGCAAAAGCAAGAGATGGTTCATACATCAATAACTAGCTGATCAATCTCACATATGTCTATAGTCTCCACTGAATCATGCTTTGCTACTTCTCGTAGTACGCCACCATCACCACCCCCTACAACCAAAACCTGCATTGAAGAAAAGTGAGTCTCTCTTTAGGAGTATAAAGATTTAGGAGACTCTACGTCAGAAAATAAGTGAATACTCGCAATCCAGTAATTGCACATAAAAGGAGAATTCTACTGTAGTACCTATAGAAAAATGCTCTAACTCAATTTAAATGCTAGATCCAGTAAGTTGACAACATAAATGTACAAACATATGACTGAGAACAAAATACATACATTTTTAGGAGATGGAATTGAGCATAGTGGAAGGTGAGCAACCATTTCCTGGTAGGCACATTCATCCTTGTCGGTCAGCTGAACAATACCATCAAGGACAAGGACATTTCCATATGTTGAAGACTGCGTACACAATTTAACGTGTTACATATTACTATGTTCAACAAACTCGGACCACGTGCACACAATTAGAAGATCGAGAATAACCTCAAAAACTAAAACTTCTTGGTAAGGTGATCTCCCCTGGTACAAAATCTTTTCCACCTTCAACGAATGAGCCTCTCCTGTATAGAAGAAGTAACTGTTGTTACAATCCTGATGAGCTCAAGCAAGTGGCTTACTTCAGTATTATGCTGACGTAGAGATCGAAGACTTTTTTTTCATATATTACAACCCTGACCAGCTCAAGCAAGTAGATTAATTCAGGATTATGCTAGGGAGAGATCAAAGAATTTTACAAGGCCTGTACCGGAACAGCAGTTTTCCGGCGTAATCAGAGAAAAAGCACTTCAAATAGTAAAGTGTAAAATGCCGTTTCCGATATGCCGTTTTGATCTTTCAGGTACCATATCTACTTGGATAACGCGATACCCAAAATATTATGGAATCATCGCATTATTCTGGTGAGAAGATTCCATTTGTCATTTTCAACCAGTCTTGTGCTTATGAGGGATGAGGTGGTAATGGACCGACGAATTTCATTTCATGAAACGAACAAGTGGATCACATTAACAATTAGATCAATGGTAAAATCAGCATCTAGTTCCTCGAAGCAATGCTCTTTACAGTTTCTGCCAGAGAAAAGGTTACAAACGGATTTGAAAGTTTAGGAGTATCCTGGGAAAATAAATTGTCACTTTCATAGAAAAAGGAACAGCATTTGCACAAGGATTATTTGAGAAAAACATGGTGAAAGGACATGGATTAAAGAGGCATCAGGGTATACCAGGCCACATTGGATTGTTGAAGTACTGCACTTTGCTTGTTTGACCTGAAAATGCAGCAACATGGTTTTAGATATCAGAAAAATAGAAAATTTTGTATGCCCTTGTAGTTCCCACTTCCCTTTAATGCAATAATACAGGACCAATCTGAACATACGTACCAGATCGTGAGCGGTGTTCTGTGAACCAACCAGACACCACAGTTTCGTGGCACTTGGCCTCTGATTCCGGCACAGCAGCCTTTGCCTTGACGCAGCAAGGAGGTAGCGGCTTGCAGGACCCATCAACCCCACTCCCCTTTGTCTGTGCTGCTGCGGAAACATTTCTTGCGCCTCCACCCTCCATGAACCCTGTTTTGCTTTAAAGTTCCCAGTCTCTGTCAACAGAACAATAGAAACAATAAAACTCAAGTCAGCAACAGGGATCATTTTTTCACTGGGTACGCAGCAAAAGGTACAAATTTAGTTGACAACCACAAAACAGGAACAGAGGCTAAGGTGCTAACCTTAAAATTCAAACAAACAACTAGTACTATTTGCAATCAACATGATTGAGAGGAAATGAATTGAATTATCTTTTGTACTCACGCTTTCCCTATCTCAGTTTGAGGCTTAGCTGGTAGTTAAAAGTCGAGATTTTCCCTCATATTTCAGTTCTCAACAGTCGTCCAATCCATTATACTACTTAATACATCGGAACACAACAAGTTACCAAGACAACAGCGCATATGGATATGGTGAAACTAGCTCTGCACCTAGTACTAATATCACACTGGCCACTTTATTGTACAATAAAAAACTAACAAAGTATCAAACATGCCTACAGGGAGCAATTTGCATCCAACGGTTCTAGAGGTAGCAGTCATAGGCTCATAGCTCCGTGAAGCTGAAACTCACCCAGAACAGATATAAATTAAACCAAAGGCGGGCTTATTTAGCAAACTCAATTTCACCAAGCTTACAATTTTCCTTTCTTTTTGTCAAACTATCTTTACCGGGTTGCTAACGGTAAGGAACAAATCGATAACCAAACTGAAGGACAGGAAAAAGAAGAGAATATTAATTCACAAAGAATATAACCCTTAGTCTTTCAATTCAAGACGAAAAGTCCAATCTTATAAGAGGATAAAAAGCATAAGAAAAACAAACAACCACCTAAAAATCACCAATCGCTGAAAGCATTCACAAATTATCCCGGAATACGCAGTTTTTTTTTTCAAATGAGAACCCCAATTTTATTTTTTTTGAAACGAGGCAAAAGCTTTGCCTTTTATATTGATATAGGAGAAGCAAACATGACACGGCCGAGACCAAAAAGAAAAAAAACATACATGACGGGGCGTACTAAGTACCCCTCCTAAGATCCAAATCACCCTACTCCGTCTATTCTCTCAGAAAGATATATCGTCATATCTTCAAAACGCAACTACGCGGCGCGATCACGGGGTCGAAACCGATCAGGCAGAGACGTCCAACGCCGACGGAGGCGGGAAATCGCTTCCCCCTGGGCCAGCAAGGCCAATCAAAGCTTCATCCGATGCCGTCATGGACGGCAAGTTTAGCCTGAGGAGGGTCCTCACCCGCAGATTGCCAAATCAGAGAGCTGAGCCTTCTTGCAGATGTTCATGAATTCTTTTGTAGCCTCCACCAGGGGCATATCTTCGAAGTCGAACCCCATTTTCTTGTGGAGGACACGCTGCGCTTTGCCAACCGCAGAGAGTTGAGGCTTCGTGGCGAGCCTGCTGCTACGACGGTTGGGGTCGGGAAGGGCCGCATCAACACGTGGCCTTGGCGGAATAGGCGTGGGCAGCAGCGGCACAACCGGCAGGCTAAACAGATCCGCGGCACTGCATATCACGATGCCAGATGAGGGAGTTGTACCCGCAGCGTCAACAACCTCATCATCATCACTGTCGTCTTCAGCATCGACCTCGAGGAGGTTTCCAATCGTAGCAGCCTCCACGTCAGCGTCAAGGACGTCCGCGACGGGCTGAAACTCCCTCCTCGCCCAGACGCCCACCTCCTCGCCGCCCAGCAGTAGCTCCTGCTGATCCTGATCGGCAAGGCCAGGTAGGAGCTCCTCCATCTCCTCGTCCTCATCATCCTCACTGGAAAATCCCCCGTCGCAAAGCGCGTCACCAGACGAGATCAACACCATGGTAAGGTCATCCACGCTCTCCACGTCCATGCTGGGATGTCCCCCCTCGCACGGCGCGTCATCGGACGAGAGCAGAGCGGTGTCCAACTCAGCCGTCTTACAGTCGCCTTCCTTTCCTTGCATTTGCAGCAGCCCCAGGTCAGTCCTCTTGTTCTCCGCAGAGAGCACGTCGTCCACGCTCATCTTGTAGCACCTCTCACTAGCCAGCACCAACGATGCCAATGTGGAGAAACACACATCCATCTGGTTGCCGAGCGCGAGGTCGCTGGAGGTAGAGCTCGTCGACGCGCTCCGAGAGTGGCGATCTTGAGTCGGCGGAGTGCGAGTCGCAGTCGTAGCGGGAGACAAACGCGTCGAGGTGGAGCTTGTTGGCATGCTGCATGAGCGGCCAGCCTGATCTGGCGGAGCGCGTGTCGCAGACGGTGCCTGGAGCGAAGCCACAGCGACCTTGGACCACGATAGAGCTCCCTTCGCGAGCGGGGAGGAAGAAGGGCGGCACGGCAGCGGGTGTGCAAGGGCCGGCTTGACTTGCTTGGCGGCGAGACGGAGTGGACATTCGCGCTCCTTGTGGCCGGAGAGGTTGCAGGTGAGGCAGCGCACCGGGTCGCGGCACGCGGTGGAGCAGTGGTGCTTGAGGGGAGCAAGGCAACGTCCACATTTCCCCTCGGTTCGCCTTCTGAACCGCAGCGCAGCCGCGTCCTGCTGGAAGCGGCGCGAGATGGGCCTCGTCACCCCAGACGCCATACGGCGTTCCTCGCGACGTGCATGGCGCGAGAGCACCGTACACCATGCGCCATCCGACGAGAAGCTCCTCGAGCCCCTCGGCTCCGGCTGCCGCAGAGGGGAGGGATGAGACGCAACATGAAGCCTTGGCGATGACAGGGACGCCTCGTGGATGCGGGGGGCGGGGATGCTGAAGCGCACTGTCCGGGCAATACAAGAGAAAATGTTGCGAGCGCGGGGTAAAATCAAGATTTTGTTTTCACGAAGACGCATTATCTTTGAATGTAATCATGTACTGTATTGCTTAAGGAAGGGAAAGCAACTGTCAACGGAAATTACTCCCTCAAAATCAGTAGCTGCTAAGAAACAATTCACAGATCATCTTTAGCCGCCGCAGGATCTTAGCAACGAACGCTGCCGACTAATAAATCGAAAATGCTGGAAGCGCTTTGTAGAGATCAGAGAGACTAAATCGACGCGGAACATGTACTTAAAAGCACAGTAAAATGCAACGCCACGAGCAGATCGACCAACTAGCCCAGTTTAAGCTGCTTAACCGAAGTGGAAACAACTGACACAAAGAAACAAACACCTTGCGTGCACTCGGAAGAAGACGAAGGGGTGGTAGTTCAGTAAACAACAGATGGTATCTTATTTCCGTAAAGAAAGATATCTAACCTCGTACAGATCGCACTCGAATACGAGCAACCACACGGCGACACGCGAGCTCACTCAGTCAGTCAGTCACTCACTCACTCGCACGCCGAGAAGAGGAAGAAGAGACAGGCAACAGGAAACATCTGCCCGTGTCACGGTTCCGCAAAGCCCCTTCACGGGCGAAGAAACGATAAAAAGGACACCTGACGGCACCGACAACAACGGAAAAATTCCAGAAAACCTGCAGGGCTAACTTAAAAGTTAATACTGACCCGAGAGTTGGAGTTGTGAACAAATTGCAGGGACCTCCCCCAGAAAAATTAGCACGAAAAGGGAGCTCCTAATACACAGATCTTCGACGGGAAACAAACAAAGTCATGCCAGAACGAGTATCTCGAGACCGTCCCCCGCCACACCCCACCAGCCCACATGCAGTCAACACTTTGGAGGCTGAGCGCCCATCAAACACAAAAGCAATAGCATTTATTGGCTGAGAAATAGTGACAATTGTAGCGAACCTAGGGTTCCAACCCCGCGCCGCCGCCGTCAGGGCCTCCTCGCCGCCGCAGCCTCCCACCTCCCCTTCCACTCCCGGCCTTCCCTCTCTGCCTCCCGGGTCGCTCCGCTCGAGCGGCTCCGGAGGCCTCCCAATCCCTAGCCCACTCAGCCCCACTCGTGTGCTCCCCTTGCCGCCGCCGTCGCCGATGCCGGCGGCGGTGGCGGCGCCCGACTCGCCAAAGGCGGGGGAGGCAAGGTAGGCGCACCTCGGCAACGTCTCCTGCGAGCGGGAGGAGCGGAGCCGGCTTGGTCGCGGAGAGCTGCGGTGTACGCGTGCGTCTTCCTCAGGCGCGTCGTGGCGGCGGTGCTGGCCCTTGCGACGGAAGGCGGCGGCCTTCCTCGGCGCGGGGGTGCACCGCCTTGTGGAGCGGCCGGCGTGCCGGCGTGGAGGCGGATGGCGACGCGGGCCCGATCTGGGCCGCGCGGGCTCGATCTGGGCTGCACGGGCCGCGAGCATCTCCGACGCTACGGCTGCCAGCTGCGGTGTGGACTGCTCGTCAACGACGACGACAAGTACTTCCGCTGCGGCGGAGTTGTGGCTAGGTGGCAGCCAGCCTGCTCCCCGGCGTGTCCGGCGGCCATTTGTGGCCTTGTGCAACTAGGGGTTGGTGGTTTGGGCGTGCGTAGTCTCGGACGAAAGTCCTGCTCAGCGCAAGCTGTGCCGGCGACGGCGGCGCCTTCGGGCGTCGTGCCCCTCCTTGGAGGCGTCGCTGTGAAACAACGCTGTCCACCATCCTCGAGGTGTCGTCTCCGGGTGAAAACCATAATCCGGCGTCCCGGATTGGCGATGGCGGCGTTGCGGCGTCGCTTCTTTGTTGAAAGCATCGCATTGGAGACAATTGCCGTGTTGCAGGGTGCTCTTTGGTGCCGCGGCGGTCGCTGCCATTGCTCAGGCATTGGTCCTCTAGGGCGTTGTGTACGCCTCTCGCCATCTCCAAGTTGGCCCCTCCTGAGGACTAGCCAAGCTCTACCTCTCGCCTGCCTACTCTCTCTGGCATTCAAGGGCGGAGTGTTTTCCGGCGCGATTAGTCTAGATGGTGTTGCTTCTTTGGAGTTGGTTGGTGTAGGTCGAGACGCGGTCTTGTTGCCCATGTTAGGCATGGCGTGTTCTTGTTGTTGGCGTTGCGTGAGTGGTGGCTAATCTTTTGATTAGCAAGTTGCCGAAAGGCGTTGTAGCCATTCTTTGGCGTTCTCTCGTAAGCTTAATAAAGATAACGCGCAGCTCTTTCTACGGGTTCTCGAAAAAAAAATGCCAGAACAGAACACGAAGTATGTCAAAAAAAAAAAAAAGAACAGAACACGAAGCAAGTAATTAAGGTCCCTAGAAAGCTTCCAAATAAGTACTCTAGTACTAAGGTCTATAGAAGCTCGTAGAGACAGGCGTGCTCGTAACAGCTCTCACCTGGTGGCCTGGACACGCGAGCGGCGAGAGGAGGACGTCCGGTGGTGGGAGAGAATGGGATGGTGGGGGTGGGCGAGAAGGAGAGACGCCTGCCTAAATAGGCGACGATGTGTAGTGCAGGTTGTTGCATGATGCTGCGCTGGCTGGTCAGTGTTGCTCCTCTTCTGGTGCCGTCCATAGGGATGGGGCCTAGGAGCAGTAGGAGGTAGAGAGAAACGAAGAACTCGTGCTGATTTTGTCAAAGCAAAATAAAGGACGGAATGAGATGCTCTTCTTCAGATAACCAAACAGATAACCCGGCCGAAACGTGTTAGCCATCAGCTCCAACGGATTAGACGTACCTTTCACGTGATGTGGCTCCGCATCCGATTCTTCTTGAAAAGAAAACGAAAATTTTGAACAACAGAAAGATGAAAGTGATTTCATCTTCTCACTGAAGCCGTGAACTAACCGATAACCCAGTCCACTGCGAGCACACAAGTACTGTACTTTTAATGATCCATCGGCTAATTAGGTAACCCGGCAAACAAGTATGTATTGGCAAGAAGAGAGTCTAGCTCACTTGATTAGGTACGGCTGGTTAAAAACCCATCTAGGAAATTCTAAACATGGTTTTAACTTATTTTGATTATGGACGTTTTGCTGGATAAGACCGGCATGCTAGATCGACATGGCATAAACAAAATGTAAAGATTGGAGGATGTCATCGAAGATCATGTACAGTTTTTTTTTCACCATTCGTTTCGTTCCTTGCCGTCTATATTCGTGTGTTGTGGGCAATGTTGGGAATATCGCTTATCGGAACTTATCGGTCGACCCAAGATAAGTACTAAATCGTCCGGTTTATCGGCATATCGGCCGATTTATCTTATCGATCAGACATCAGTAACACGATATCTTGAACATTGGTTAATCAAAATATCGACCGATATCTTGAACATTGGTTGTGGGACTGCAACACGATAATTAGCATGAGAAATACAGTCAATTGGTAAAAGGTTTGCCGCCCCAAGTACCTTGGTGGTTTGGGAGTTTGAGACCTAGAATGTTTTTCCCGTGCTTTTCGGCTTTGACGACTATGGCTCGAACGCCAGACAAGCCGTGGATTGGCTTTGAGAAGCAAAATGATGAGGTAGACATGCAAGTTTTCAACGCCGCTGTTGGGGATGGGGAGAGGTTGTCCTTTTGGCCATCCTCCTAGCTAGATGGATTCAGCCCGAAGTTGGTAGCCTCAGATATTTTTAAGGCTTCAAAGAGGAAACAGATCAATTCACACGCCTTTATGAACCTGTAGTTGTTTTTACCTTGCGGTTGACAACTTAACGGTTGAGCACACTGCCTAGCTAGTTCATCGACCTTTGGGGCATCCTGCAGGATGTCATGTTATCCCTTGGCATTGAGGACTCGATCACTTGGACCCTCACAGCCAATGGAGCCTATTTGATAAGCTCGACTTACAAGGCTGAATTCATGGATTCTACAGAAGGCCTAGGCTTCCCCAAACTACCTTTTTCTGCATGTCTTGCTGTCCAAAACAGGCTTTGGACTTTTGATTGACGGAAAATTTTCACGGGTCCCATCAGCCTAGTCCGTTATGTGCCTGCAAACTGGAGACGACAAGGTATGTTCTCTTTGACTGTTTCTATTTTAGGCGGACCTGGCAGGGTGCGGGGTCTCATGCCCTTCCCTTCGTCGGTGCTTGGGATCGGTTGGCCATCTCGCAAACGCTGACCTCGTCCCAAAAAGGGCTCATGTGAGTCATTTCCCTGGGAATGTGGGAAATCTGGAAGGAAAGAAATATTAGGGTGTTTAGTAAAAAATATTCCATGGTGGCGGCGCTTTTGCAAATAATTAAAGGACCAAGACAAGGATTGGATCTTAGTCTCAGGTGCAAAGCATTTGGCTGAAATAGTTGCCTAAATATTTTTGTTTCCCTTGGATTTTTGTTGTTTGAATGGCTTAGGCCGCTCGATGTTTGCTCCTCCTTTATCAATATAAAAGACAAACCTTTTGCCTCGTTTAAAAAAAAATCTAGTCGGATTTTCACTTGATGGTGTCATTAGTGTGACAAATATTTAACTATAAGGGTAAAAAGTGGAATTCACTCTATACAAAAATAACATTGACAACCAGAATTGATACTTCGATGGGGTCAATTCTTATTTTCAGTGAAAGTGGCTATACTAGTATATATCACTTTTTTTCTTTTGCGAGAACAGTTCACTTGTTACCCGTGACCCATGAAACTTATTTTATATGTGCGGGTGCTATGTCGTGCCGTCTTTTTTTTTTCACCGAATGATATTGCCATTAGTTTGCGCTATAGTATACAGTGCTACGTGTGTAACCTACATTCCAATAAACAAGAGTTACAAATTTAGTCAAAAGTTCTAACTTGCTATATTTGATCAAATAATTATGAGTAACATCAATATTTATAATATTGAATAAATACATTATACAACTTGGTCAAATTCAGAAAATCTCTATTTTACTAAATTTAGGTGCGTTGTTTTGTTGGAGGTTGGAGTATTATTACTATTTCTAGTAATTGACATGTGAAGTTAGTTGGAACTGAGCCATACAGTACAGTTTTAGTTGGGTCCACTCGTATACGTGAGGCTACGGGGGGCTCATACATGCAGTGAGCAGAGACCACCTGCTTAAGTAGAGATCATGCAAGGAATATCCGAGAAAGGGTTTGTATGCTAATTGGCCAACCTACAACCTATAATTACCCCATTAAGTTAGAGTAGGGAGACTAGTAGCTCATAATAAGCATTTCAAACAATCCATAATTTTTTTTCAGCTTCAGCTCATTCCTTATACAACCTCTGGCAGATTAGCTCAAAGTTTAGGATGCTTTGCCTAGACTAGATATTTGAGATTTCAACAGAAACTGAAATATGAATGTGTAAAATATAACAACAAATGGATATACGGAAGTTACAGAAGAAAAAGCTAACACAGATGATGCAGAGAAGTAGATAACCTAGGATATGTTGGAACGCTTGCCCATGCATAGTGCACGCCACCCTTGAATGTCTCACGACAGATACAGAGCATATCCTGGATTAGATGTGTGTGCAGCCACATACTCTCAGCTAGATTAGAAAGAACACCACCAGGTTTTAATGCTCTATAAATTGTCTGAAAAAAGGGCTTCTCCACAAGCTCCTGAGCTGGCCCTGTAACATGCAATGTGAAAGAAAGTTCAAATATCTCCACAAAACAACCATATAAATCAAACCTATAGAAATGAAAATTTTAATGTTCTTAATCAAGACAAAAGGACCGCAGGTACATGATGTAGTAATAGCAAGAACTCACCAATTGGATCTGATGAATCAACAATAATGGCATCGTATTTTCCTTCTGGAGCATTCCTTAAGAATTCCACAGCTGCAATGCAAGTTTACTATGAAATTTACATAATCAAGACTATCATTTAGCAGACATGATGTCAAGATTGAGATGGTATAGAATCTATGAACATTATACAGAATATCGCCAGCTTAACAATTTCGTAACTCTTAACGTACCATCCCCAACATGAAGCCGGACACGGGGATCTTCATATCCAACATATAAATGTGGGAAAAAATCTTTACAAACCTGCATAGTTTGAAGGCATACATAAGAATAGGACTATTTAGATGATATATTTCCAAGCAAAAGCAAGAGATGGTTCATACATCAATAACTAGCTGATCAATCTCACATATGTCTATAGTCTCCACTGAATCATGCTTTGCTACTTCTCGTAGTACGCCACCATCACCACCCCCTACAACCAAAACCTGCATTGAAGAAAAGTGAGTCTCTCTTTAGGAGTATAAAGATTTAGGAGACTCTACGTCAGAAAATAAGTGAATACTCGCAATCCAGTAATTGCACATAAAAGGAGAATTCTACTGTAGTACCTATAGAAAAATGCTCTAACTCAATTTAAATGCTAGATCCAGTAAGTTGACAACATAAATGTACAAACATATGACTGAGAACAAAATACATACATTTTTAGGAGATGGAATTGAGCATAGTGGAAGGTGAGCAACCATTTCCTGGTAGGCACATTCATCCTTGTCGGTCAGCTGAACAATACCATCAAGGACAAGGACATTTCCATATGTTGAAGACTGCGTACACAATTTAACGTGTTACATATTACTATGTTCAACAAACTCGGACCACGTGCACACAATTAGAAGATCGAGAATAACCTCAAAAACTAAAACTTCTTGGTAAGGTGATCTCCCCTGGTACAAAATCTTTTCCACCTTCAACGAATGAGCCTCTCCTGTATAGAAGAAGTAACTGTTGTTACAATCCTGATGAGCTCAAGCAAGTGGCTTACTTCAGTATTATGCTGACGTAGAGATCGAAGACTTTTTTTTCATATATTACAACCCTGACCAGCTCAAGCAAGTAGATTAATTCAGGATTATGCTAGGGAGAGATCAAAGAATTTTACAAGGCCTGTACCGGAACAGCAGTTTTCCGGCGTAATCAGAGAAAAAGCACTTCAAATAGTAAAGTGTAAAATGCCGTTTCCGATATGCCGTTTTGATCTTTCAGGTACCATATCTACTTGGATAACGCGATACCCAAAATATTATGGAATCATCGCATTATTCTGGTGAGAAGATTCCATTTGTCATTTTCAACCAGTCTTGTGCTTATGAGGGATGAGGTGGTAATGGACCGACGAATTTCATTTCATGAAACGAACAAGTGGATCACATTAACAATTAGATCAATGGTAAAATCAGCATCTAGTTCCTCGAAGCAATGCTCTTTACAGTTTCTGCCAGAGAAAAGGTTACAAACGGATTTGAAAGTTTAGGAGTATCCTGGGAAAATAAATTGTCACTTTCATAGAAAAAGGAACAGCATTTGCACAAGGATTATTTGAGAAAAAACATGGTGAAAGGACATGGATTAAAGAGGCATCAGGGTATACCAGGCCACATTGGATTGTTGAAGTACTGCACTTTGCTTGTTTGACCTGAAAATGCAGCAACATGGTTTTAGATATCAGAAAAATAGAAAATTTTGTATGCCCTTGTAGTTCCCACTTCCCTTTAATGCAATAATACAGGACCAATCTGAACATACGTACCAGATCGTGAGCGGTGTTCTGTGAACCAACCAGACACCACAGTTTCGTGGCACTTGGCCTCTGATTCCGGCACAGCTTGACGCAGCAAGGAGGTAGCGGCTTGCAGGACCCATCAACCCCACTCCCCTTTGTCTGTGCTGCTGCGGAAACATTTCTTGCGCCTCCACCCTCCATGAACCCTGTTTTGCTTTAAAGTTCCCAGTCTCTGTCAACAGAACAATAGAAACAATAAAACTCAAGTCAGCAACAGGGATCATTTTTTCACTGGGTACGCAGCAAAAGGTACAAATTTAGTTGACAACCACAAAACAGGAACAGAGGCTAAGGTGCTAACCTTAAAATTCAAACAAACAACTAGTACTATTTGCAATCAACATGATTGAGAGGAAATGAATTGAATTATCTTTTGTACTCACGCTTTCCCTATCTCAGTTTGAGGCTTAGCTGGTAGTTAAAAGTCGAGATTTTCCCTCATATTTCAGTTCTCAACAGTCGTCCAATCCATTATACTACTTAATACATCGGAACACAACAAGTTACCAAGACAACAGCGCATATGGATATGGTGAAACTAGCTCTGCACCTAGTACTAATATCACACTGGCCACTTTATTGTACAATAAAAAACTAACAAAGTATCAAACATGCCTACAGGGAGCAATTTGCATCCAACGGTTCTAGAGGTAGCAGTCATAGGCTCATAGCTCCGTGAAGCTGAAACTCACCCAGAACAGATATAAATTAAACCAAAGGCGGGCTTATTTAGCAAACTCAATTTCACCAAGCTTACAATTTTCCTTTCTTTTTGTCAAACTATCTTTACCGGGTTGCTAACGGTAAGGAACAAATCGATAACCAAACTGAAGGACAGGAAAAAGAAGAGAATATTAATTCACAAAGAATATAACCCTTAGTCTTTCAATTCAAGACGAAAAGTCCAATCTTATAAGAGGATAAAAAGCATAAGAAAAACAAACAACCACCTAAAAATCACCAATCGCTGAAAGCATTCACAAATTATCCCGGAATACGCAGTTTTTTTTTTCAAATGAGAACCCCAATTTTATTTTTTTTGAAACGAGGCAAAAGCTTTGCCTTTTATATTGATATAGGAGAAGCAAACATGACACGGCCGAGACCAAAAAGAAAAAAAACATACATGACGGGGCGTACTAAGTACCCCTCCTAAGATCCAAATCACCCTACTCCGTCTATTCTCTCAGAAAGATATATCGTCATATCTTCAAAACGCAACTACGCGGCGCGATCACGGGGTCGAAACCGATCAGGCAGAGACGTCCAACGCCGACGGAGGCGGGAAATCGCTTCCCCCTGGGCCAGCAAGGCCAATCAAAGCTTCATCCGATGCCGTCATGGACGGCAAGTTTAGCCTGAGGAGGGTCCTCACCCCGCAGATTGCCAAATCAGAGAGCTGAGCCTTCTTGCAGATGTTCATGAATTCTTTTGTAGCCTCCACCAGGGGCATATCTTCGAAGTCGAACCCCATTTTCTTGTGGAGGACACGCTGCGCTTTGCCAACCGCAGAGAGTTGAGGCTTCGTGGCGAGCCTGCTGCTACGACGGTTGGGGTCGGGAAGGGCCGCATCAACACGTGGCCTTGGCGGAATAGGCGTGGGCAGCAGCGGCACAACCGGCAGGCTAAACAGATCCGCGGCACTGCATATCACGATGCCAGATGAGGGAGTTGTACCCGCAGCGTCAACAACCTCATCATCATCACTGTCGTCTTCAGCATCGACCTCGAGGAGGTTTCCAATCGTAGCAGCCTCCACGTCAGCGTCAAGGACGTCCGCGACGGGCTGAAACTCCCTCCTCGCCCAGACGCCCACCTCCTCGCCGCCCAGCAGTAGCTCCTGCTGATCCTGATCGGCAAGGCCAGGTAGGAGCTCCTCCATCTCCTCGTCCTCATCATCCTCACTGGAAAATCCCCCGTCGCAAAGCGCGTCACCAGACGAGATCAACACCATGGTAAGGTCATCCACGCTCTCCACGTCCATGCTGGGATGTCCCCCCTCGCACGGCGCGTCATCGGACGAGAGCAGAGCGGTGTCCAACTCAGCCGTCTTACAGTCGCCTTCCTTTCCTTGCATTTGCAGCAGCCCCAGGTCAGTCCTCTTGTTCTCCGCAGAGAGCACGTCGTCCACGCTCATCTTGTAGCACCTCTCACTAGCCAGCACCAACGATGCCAATGTGGAGAAACACACATCCATCTGGTTGCCGAGCGCGAGGTCGCTGGAGGTAGAGCTCGTCGACGCGCTCCGAGAGTGGCGATCTTGAGTCGGCGGAGTGCGAGTCGCAGTCGTAGCGGGAGACAAACGCGTCGAGGTGGAGCTTGTTGGCATGCTGCATGAGCGGCCAGCCTGATCTGGCGGAGCGCGTGTCGCAGACGGTGCCTGGAGCGAAGCCACAGCGACCTTGGACCACGATAGAGCTCCCTTCGCGAGCGGGGAGGAAGAAGGGCGGCACGGCAGCGGGTGTGCAAGGGCCGGCTTGACTTGCTTGGCGGCGAGACGGAGTGGACATTCGCGCTCCTTGTGGCCGGAGAGGTTGCAGGTGAGGCAGCGCACCGGGTCGCGGCACGCGGTGGAGCAGTGGTGCTTGAGGGGAGCAAGGCAACGTCCACATTTCCCCTCGGTTCGCCTTCTGAACCGCAGCGCAGCCGCGTCCTGCTGGAAGCGGCGCGAGATGGGCCTCGTCACCCCAGACGCCATACGGCGTTCCTCGCGACGTGCATGGCGCGAGAGCACCGTACACCATGCGCCATCCGACGAGAAGCTCCTCGAGCCCCTCGGCTCCGGCTGCCGCAGAGGGGAGGGATGAGACGCAACATGAAGCCTTGGCGATGACAGGGACGCCTCGTGGATGCGGGGGGCGGGGATGCTGAAGCGCACTGTCCGGGCAATACAAGAGAAAATGTTGCGAGCGCGGGGTAAAATCAAGATTTTGTTTTCACGAAGACGCATTATCTTTGAATGTAATCATGTACTGTATTGCTTAAGGAAGGGAAAGCAACTGTCAACGGAAATTACTCCCTCAAAATCAGTAGCTGCTAAGAAACAATTCACAGATCATCTTTAGCCGCCGCAGGATCTTAGCAACGAACGCTGCCGACTAATAAATCGAAAATGCTGGAAGCGCTTTGTAGAGATCAGAGAGACTAAATCGACGCGGAACATGTACTTAAAAGCACAGTAAAATGCAACGCCACGAGCAGATCGACCAACTAGCCCAGTTTAAGCTGCTTAACCGAAGTGGAAACAACTGACACAAAGAAACAAACACCTTGCGTGCACTCGGAAGAAGACGAAGGGGTGGTAGTTCAGTAAACAACAGATGGTATCTTATTTCCGTAAAGAAAGATATCTAACCTCGTACAGATCGCACTCGAATACGAGCAACCACACGGCGACACGCGAGCTCACTCAGTCAGTCAGTCACTCACTCACTCGCACGCCGAGAAGAGGAAGAAGAGACAGGCAACAGGAAACATCTGCCCGTGTCACGGTTCCGCAAAGCCCCTTCACGGGCGAAGAAACGATAAAAAGGACACCTGACGGCACCGACAACAACGGAAAAATTCCAGAAAACCTGCAGGGCTAACTTAAAAGTTAATACTGACCCCGAGAGTTGGAGTTGTGAACAAATTGCAGGGACCTCCCCCAGAAAAATTAGCACGAAAAGGGAGCTCCTAATACACAGATCTTCGACGGGAAACAAACAAAGTCATGCCAGAACGAGTATCTCGAGACCGTCCCCCGCCACACCCCACCAGCCCACATGCAGTCAACACTTTGGAGGCTGAGCGCCCATCAAACACAAAAGCAATAGCATTTATTGGCTGAGAAATAGTGACAATTGTAGCGAACCTAGGGTTCCAACCCCGCGCCGCCGCCGCCAGGGCCTCCTCGCCGCCGCAGCCTCCCACCTCCCCTTCCACTCCCGGCCTTCCCTCTCTGCCTCCCGGGTCGCTCCGCTCGAGCGGCTCCGGAGGCCTCCCAATCCCTAGCCCACTCAGCCCCACTCGTGTGCTCCCCTTGCCGCCGCCGTCGCCGATGCCGGCGGCGGTGGCGGCGCCCGACTCGCCAAAGGCGGGGGAGGCAAGGTAGGCGCACCTCGGCAACGTCTCCTGCGAGCGGGAGGAGCGGAGCCGGCTTGGTCGCGGAGAGCTGCGGTGTACGCGTGCGTCTTCCTCAGGCGCGTCGTGGCGGCGGTGCTGGCCCTTGCGACGAAAGGCGGCGGCCTTCCTCGGCGCGGGGGTGCACCGCCTTGTGGAGCGGCCGGCGTGCCGGCGTGGAGGCGGATGGCGACGCGGGCCCGATCTGGGCCGCGCGGGCTCGATCTGGGCTGCACGGGCCGCGAGCATCTCCGACGCTACGGCTGCCAGCTGCGGTGTGGACTGCTCGTCAACGACGACGACAAGTACTTCCGCTGCGGCGGAGTTGTGGCTAGGTGGCAGCCAGCCTGCTCCCCGGCGTGTCCGGCGGCCATTTGTGGCCTTGTGCAACTAGGGGTTGGTGGTTTGGGCGTGCGTAGTCTCGGACGAAAGTCCTGCTCAGCGCAAGCTGTGCCGGCGACGGCGGCGCCTTCGGGCGTCGTGCCCCTCCTTGGAGGCGTCGCTGTGAAACAACGCTGTCCACCATCCTCGAGGTGTCGTCTCCGGGTGAAAACCATAATCCGGCGTCCCGGATTGGCGATGGCGGCGTTGCGGCGTCGCTTCTTTGTTGAAAGCATCGCATTGGAGACAATTGCCGTGTTGCAGGGTGCTCTTTGGTGCCGCGGCGGTCGCTGCCATTGCTCAGGCATTGGTCCTCTAGGGCGTTGTGTACGCCTCTCGCCATCTCCAAGTTGGCCCCTCCTGAGGACTAGCCAAGCTCTACCTCTCGCCTGCCTACTCTCTCTGGCATTCAAGGGCGGAGTGTTTTCCGGCGCGATTAGTCTAGATGGTGTTGCTTCTTTGGAGTTGGTTGGTGTAGGTCGAGACGCGGTCTTGTTGCCCATGTTAGGCATGGCGTGTTCTTGTTGTTGGCGTTGTGTGAGTGGTGGCTAATCTTTTGATTAGCAAGTTGCCGAAAGGCGTTGTAGCCATTCTTTGGCGTTCTCTCGTAAGCTTAATAAAGATAACGCGCAGCTCTTTCTACGGGTTCTCGAAAAAAAAATGCCAGAACAGAACACGAAGTATGTCAAAAAAAAAAAAAAGAACAGAACACGAAGCAAGTAATTAAGGTCCCTAGAAAGCTTCCAAATAAGTACTCTAGTACTAAGGTCTATAGAAGCTCGTAGAGACAGGCGTGCTCGTAACAGCTCTCACCTGGTGGCCTGGACACGCGAGCGGCGAGAGGAGGACGTCCGGTGGTGGGAGAGAATGGGATGGTGGGGGTGGGCGAGAAGGAGAGACGCCTGCCTAAATAGGCGACGATGTGTAGTGCAGGTTGTTGCATGATGCTGCGCTGGCTGGTCAGTGTTGCTCCTCTTCTGGTGCCGTCCATAGGGATGGGGCCTAGGAGCAGTAGGAGGTAGAGAGAAACGAAGAACTCGTGCTGATTTTGTCAAAGCAAAATAAAGGACGGAATGAGATGCTCTTCTTCAGATAACCAAACAGATAACCCGGCCGAAACGTGTTAGCCATCAGCTCCAACGGATTAGACGTACCTTTCACGTGATGTGGCTCCGCATCCGATTCTTCTTGAAAAGAAAACGAAAATTTTGAACAACAGAAAGATGAAAGTGATTTCATCTTCTCACTGAAGCCGTGAACTAACCGATAACCCAGTCCACTGCGAGCACACAAGTACTGTACTTTTAATGATCCATCGGCTAATTAGGTAACCCGGCAAACAAGTATGTATTGGCAAGAAGAGAGTCTAGCTCACTTGATTAGGTACGGCTGGTTAAAAACCCATCTAGGAAATTCTAAACATGGTTTTAACTTATTTTGATTATGGACGTTTTGCTGGATAAGACCGGCATGCTAGATCGACATGGCATAAACAAAATGTAAAGATTGGAGGATGTCATCGAAGATCATGTACAGTTTTTTTTTCACCATTCGTTTCGTTCCTTGCCGTCTATATTCGTGTGTTGTGGGCAATGTTGGGAATATCGCTTATCGGAACTTATCGGTCGACCCAAGATAAGTACTAAATCGTCCGGTTTATCGGCATATCGGCCGATTTATCTTATCGATCAGACATCAGTAACACGATATCTTGAACATTGGTTAATCAAAATATCGACCGATATCTTGAACATTGGTTGTGGGACTGCAACACGATAATTAGCATGAGAAATACAGTCAATTGGTAAAAGGTTTGCCGCCCCAAGTACCTTGGTGGTTTGGGAGTTTGAGACCTAGAATGTTTTTCCCGTGCTTTTCGGCTTTGACGACTATGGCTCGAACGCCAGACAAGCCGTGGATTGGCTTTGAGAAGCAAAATGATGAGGTAGACATGCAAGTTTTCAACGCCGCTGTTGGGGATGGGGAGAGGTTGTCCTTTTGGCCATCCTCCTAGCTAGATGGATTCAGCCCGAAGTTGGTAGCCTCAGATATTTTTAAGGCTTCAAAGAGGAAACAGATCAATTCACACGCCTTTATGAACCTGTAGTTGTTTTTACCTTGCGGTTGACAACTTAACGGTTGAGCACACTGCCTAGCTAGTTCATCGACCTTTGGGGCATCCTGCAGGATGTCATGTTATCCCTTGGCATTGAGGACTCGATCACTTGGACCCTCACAGCCAATGGAGCCTATTTGATAAGCTCGACTTACAAGGCTGAATTCATGGATTCTACAGAAGGCCTAGGCTTCCCCAAACTACCTTTTTCTGCATGTCTTGCTGTCCAAAACAGGCTTTGGACTTTTGATTGACGGAAAATTTTCACGGGTCCCATCAGCCTAGTCCGTTATGTGCCTGCAAACTGGAGACGACAAGGTATGTTCTCTTTGACTGTTTCTATTTTAGGCGGACCTGGCAGGGTGCGGGGTCTCATGCCCTTCCCTTCGTCGGTGCTTGGGATCGGTTGGCCATCTCGCAAACGCTGACCTCGTCCCAAAAAGGGCTCATGTGAGTCATTTCCCTGGGAATGTGGGAAATCTGGAAGGAAAGAAATATTAGGGTGTTTAGTAAAAAATATTCCATGGTGGCGGCGCTTTTGCAAATAATTAAAGGACCAAGACAAGGATTGGATCTTAGTCTCAGGTGCAAAGCATTTGGCTGAAATAGTTGCCTAAATATTTTTGTTTCCCTTGGATTTTTGTTGTTTGAATGGCTTAGGCCGCTCGATGTTTGCTCCTCCTTTATCAATATAAAAGACAAACCTTTTGCCTCGTTTAAAAAAAAATCTAGTCGGATTTTCACTTGATGGTGTCATTAGTGTGACAAATATTTAACTATAAGGGTAAAAAGTGGAATTCACTCTATACAAAAATAACATTGACAACCAGAATTGATACTTCGATGGGTCAATTCTTATTTTCAGTGAAAGTGGCTATACTAGTATATATCACTTTTTTTCTTTTGCGAGAACAGTTCACTTGTTACCCGTGACCCATGAAACTTATTTTATATGTGCGGGTGCTATGTCGTGCCGTCTTTTTTTTTTCACCGAATGATATTGCCATTAGTTTGCGCTATAGTATACAGTGCTACGTGTGTAACCTACATTCCAATAAACAAGAGTTACAAATTTAGTCAAAAGTTCTAACTTGCTATATTTGATCAAATAATTATGAGTAACATCAATATTTATAATATTGAATAAATACATTATACAACTTGGTCAAATTCAGAAAATCTCTATTTTACTAAATTTAGGTGCGTTGTTTTGTTGGAGGTTGGAGTATTATTACTATTTCTAGTAATTGACATGTGAAGTTAGTTGGAACTGAGCCATACAGTACAGTTTTAGTTGGGTCCACTCGTATACGTGAGGCTACGGGGGGCTCATACATTTGGCCGTACAGCTCATTTTCGGGCAGCACAGCCATGCATGCCTACAGAAGATGAGAAGATAGTACCATCCCGTGACTGCAACATGTTAACAATTTTATTTTCTTATTTGGGGGATTCCATTCCATGTGCGAGTTTGTTGCATTGCACAGATGGTGTGCTTGGATTGGAAATGGACGCGATCAAATGGATAGGATGCTGCGGATGTGGTACTACTGGATTCGGATGGGAGGATGTGAGTGGGAATTGAAGAAGAAGAGCGACCGGTCCCGTTGCCACGCACGTTTGTCTCTCAAAAACGAGGGAAAACAAAACCTGCCATGTGTGTGGCTGTGGCTCATGTGGCCAAGATCGCGATGATTTTGTCCAACTGCTGGTTCTTCACTGTCCACCAAATAGGGCAATTTAAAATCCGAAATGTTTGCAAATTTTTAAGTGTAAATTGTATGGCGGCTGATAGTTTTATGTGGCACATTTTTTTAAAGAGGAGTAAAGTGTACAGTCAAAAAAATTACAGTAAAAAAAAAAGAGAGAGGAGTAAAGTGTACCTATCAAATATCACATATGCGGCTGGTGTAGTGATACCAGCTATTTTTTTTAATAATACATTTTATTACAGAAAATCGAAGAATATTACACGGATTTAGACTATTTAAAAAATAATACAGCCTAATTTGCGGCCAGGACGATAGGCACCTATCGTCGGGGGCCAGGACGATAGGGCCATCGTCCGTCGGCTGCATGTGGTGCAGGACTTTATCGTCCAGGGCCAAGACGATATGCACCTATCGTCGGGGGCCAACACGATAAGTACCTACCGTCCAGGGCCAAGACGATAGGTCTGGTCATCGGCGCCCCGCACGACTGCTGCATGCCACTGCATAACAAACCGTTTTCCTGCTAAATCGTTGCCACGACCGTGTTTTTTTTTGCCGATTTGTTCACGCATTGTTTGTCCCGCCATTTTTCTAATCAAATTGCTTCCCGCCATCGTATCTCCCGCCAAAATCGTTCTCACCCCGTTTTCCCGCCATCTTCTCTCCCGCCTGTTTCTCCCGCCAAATTCTTTCCCGCCCTTTTTTCCCGCCATCGTATCTCCCGCCTGTTTCCCGCCAATTCTTCTCATCTCGGCCTATAAGAACCCCTTCTCACTAAGGTATGTAAGCATTCTAGTCCACTCACTCGAACATGTCGAGCTTTCCTTTAGATGGTAGTTTCCCGGGAGGAATGTCGGCACTACTTTTGAGGTTTACGGCCGAGTTCAAGGTAGACAATAAGGAGATCCCATTCGAAGATATTGTTAGTCATCCACCTCATCTCCATGAGCTATCAGCGAAGCTAGCTAGGCATGGGTGGCCATGGAGGAATTACAAGGAAATAGAAAAAGAACGCGTGAGGCTGCATGCTAGGTGGCAGAAGAAGAAGCTAACATATAGGAGTGAAGCAGATATGTTGGATGCTCTTAGTAAACCGATTTCATGGGTCGAGGAGAGCGAGGACGAAGATGATATCTTCATGCCCACTGAAACGAGCAAGAGAGCTGCAGCAGCGGCGGCGGCGTCGAAGGGCAAGGGTGCAGCGTCGTCGAAACGCAAGGCTGAAGCATCGTCGAAGGGGAAGAGGGTTGCGTCGTCGAAAGGCAAGAGTGATGCGGGAGGCTGCGTCGATGGTAGATGACTTTTCTTTTTCTAATTTGCAGAGTACCATGTATCTTCAATTTATGTTGTGTTTTCGCTACTACCGATATTTTGTTGTCTGTGTAATTTATGTTGTCAATGTAATTTGCATGGTTTGTTTAATATCAATGCGAAAAGTAGTCACCCATCATCACCATTAATTGAAACAGAGTAGTAGCAACTAAGATATAAGTCTGGTACATAGATAGTTAGACAAGTCTCAACTCATAGATATAAATAAGTCTGGTACATAGATAGATAGATAAGTCTCAACTCATAGGGTGAAGTGTCAGCCACGCCGTCTGCCACGGCGCGGAGGTGGTGGATTCGGCGGCGTCCAACCTAACCTGTGGGGTGGCCGAACGTCACGTGCAGGAATCATGGACTCGTCGTGCTCCTGCTGTGTCTCCTGTGTGGGCTGTGGTGGAGTGTTGTACATGCCCATCCAATTGCCGTGATGGCTATACGCTTCCGGCTCACTCTCCCACGGGGATCCAGACGACTGTTGGCCGGACATAGAAGACTGATATCCTGATAGAGGGAACATAAAAACTTAGTAGACGAAATTGTACCATGATTAATATCGAAAACAAGAGATAACAAAATACATACCCTCTGGCTGGGGTGGTGGACGAAGAATGAAGCCCGACATTGGGCTCTGCTGCTGCTGCCACGACGAACCTCCAGCCTAGTCAGGAGGCGGTGGTCTAGGCGTAGGCTGCGTAGGTAGACGTGGTCGCGGCTGGTGTCGGTGTCGCTGCGGCTGCTCAGGAGTCTGCTGGGGCTGCCGCTAGGGCTGTGGTTGCGGCTGGGGCTGCGTCTGTGGCTGGGAAGGACGAGGTGGCCGCGTTGCTGCATGACGCGGATCAACATCAGAACGTGTGCAAGTGATCACCTCGTAGATAACTCGGAGCCTCTCCTCCAAGCGCCGCACCCAAGAGTAATGCGGCGGGCGCTCAATTAGTGGTCCGGTCGAAAGCGAACAAGCATACTCAGCCACATCAGTCTGCAGCTCGTGTGTCAACTGGGCCTGTAATTTGGACAAGAATTTGTAATGAAACGTTGGTGAATCATACTGGCCAGCATTTGATAGGGGAAATGAACTTACGGCGTACTGTCGGGTGCCTGAAGTAGACTGGCTTGGATACATATCCCACGTAGAAGGGGCCAGTGTCGCCTCAGGGTGCTCATGATGCACGATGCGCACTCGTGTCAACGTGCTATAAACCTGTAAATAGGAGTCGAACTGTGCCGGATCAAACGGGAGTGTCTCCTCCCAGCGTGATGTCGTGGCATTGTGCCACTCTGCGACGTACGGCTGAAGCCTCTGAAGCCACTGTTGCCTGGTCCTGTTGGTTCCTTTCCTTGAGAACCTACATTTGTGATGTGTGATCGTCATTTAACTAGCTGTAACATGTGGAAAAGTTTACGGGTCATATAGAAATACATACCCATGAATGATGGGTGGGACGGGATTATCCGTTGGCGGAGGAAGTGCAAGTTGTCAAAGACTAAATTGCCTCATAACCCGCTGCTGGCCCATCTCCTCCATGAATACATCGAAGATGGCGCATGCACCAGCGGCTCTGCAAGTCCACCCAAGGCGTTTGCTCATCAGGCCCAGGATTTGTGAGTGCCTTGACTGCATTGAGTATACCTGCATGCCTGTCATGAAGGATGCACACATTGTGCTTATCCTTCACTACTACAATTTTAAGTTGCCTGAAGAACCATGTCCAACTTTTAGTATTCTCGCTCTCCACAAAAGCAAAAGCGAGCGGCACGATCTGATTGTTGTCGTCCTGACCAATGGCAGTCAAAATCTGTCCCTTGTACTTGCCAGTAAGAAAAGTTCCATCAACACAAATCACTGGTCGACAATGACTGAAAGCTTCGATGCATACACCGAAAGAGAAGAACAAACGATGCAACACTTTCACAGTTGGGAACTCTTGCATCCAGAAGTGTTGGACGTCCACATGGGTGCCTGGATTACGGGCCTGCAATGTATGAAGGAGCCGAACAACTGAGTCATATGAGTCCATAAAAGAACCAAATCTGATCTCAAGCGCCCTTTGCTTAGTCCTCTAAGCCTTGCCATACGAAATTGTGTACTTAAACCTGGTCAACACTTTTTGCACAATGACCTTCACTTCCACATCTTTGCCCACCACTAACTCCGAGTAAAGCAACCGAGCAAGAAGGGTGGACGAAATATTGGCATGATCTTTGGGGATGGTATCAATTACACATGTGTGTTGTACCACGTCACTGACCTTCCAGTTTAGCCCAAACATAGGGAGATAGCCATGCACCCTCGCTGGACAGCTCGGTACCTGGCACTCCATTGTCAGATATTTCTTACTAGATACCTTTGTTCTGAAAACCCTCCACGTCGACATTGCCCACTTAATGACCGCGTCCTGCAAATGTTGCTTGTCAGGATAGATAGCACCAACGGCAATATTATTCTCGTGATACTGCCATGCAGAATCATGACCGTCATTCACGGTCATCGCAGAAATATAGTCTTGATTCCATGACGCCGGATTAGGCACCTCCAGCTCGTCATCCGACTCGTCGGAATCATCGGCGTCAGCACTATCACCATATGTATCTTCCTCTTCCATCTGGTTCTGCATATGCCCAAATTGATCGTCCGCATCTGCCTCACCAGTATAATCATCCTCCGCATTAGCCTGACTGCTCTCGCTTGACTCGTAACCGCCACCTCCAACATCTCCTGACTGGCTATAATCATGTTCTTCTGTATGCATCTCTTGACCGCTATGCCCAGGTTCGTGCCCACCCTCGCCGACATATGAATTCACCTCCTTCGCGACAGGAAGCAGTAGGGCGACTGGGTTTGTGCCCCGGGTTTCACAGGCTTGCAGCCAGCGCACCCACTGAGATGTCCGATCTATCGGCCTCAGATAGAAGAACACGTCTTCCCTTGACCTTGACTTCGACCACAATGCATGCACACCAACGGTGTCTCTATCAGGATTAAGCCCTAAACATCCTGCCAACCAGTCTTTCACCTGACTTATCGACCATGTCTGCGGGGAATTAAGTTCCAACTCCGACTGCTGAAACTGACTCAAATCTGCCCCCAATTCATTTGTTAACACAGTACCGTCACCGTAGTAGAACGTACACTTCACTATATCAGACATCTCTCCTTGCCTAGAAAAATATTAAGTACCATGGATTAATAATTATAACCCGAACAACTACTTAAAAATTGATACCGACTCTCCGAAAAAATAACTGCCGAGCTGCACTAAATATATATACCGAACGCTTGCACTAATTACGAACCACTAAATAATAGCAACTACGAGATTCTCGACGGCACGACCTACTAAATAATACCCACGACAACCTAACTATTAACGCAAATCTAATTAATCTAAACCCTAATTATCTACATAACACCGTAATTACCAAAACAACATACCCTTGAAGCGTGAATCGATTCACCGGAGCAGCACCACCACCACCTCACTGGCAGAAGAAGCAGCACCTCACCATCACAACCACCACCACAATGAGCACCACATCTCCACCATCCCTCCAAAATACCACCACCAAATCGCCTCCCCTAACTATCCCATGAGTTCTAGGATGTTGCCCTTGCTCCCTAACTCCTCTACTATGCTCTAAAATGAAGTTTATATGGTTTAATCGACGAAATCGGGAGGAGGTCGCAGGGCAGAGGACGAGCCAGAGAGAGAGGAGGCGAGGAGGAAGAATGGAAGAAAGAAACGGGCGCCGCACTTATCAAGCGACTTATCGTCGGGGGCCAAGACGACAAGGACTAATCGTCGGGGGCCAAGACGATAGGCCTGCTCGTCGGCTACGTGGATGATTGCCGTCCACTCGAGGACGAGTGGCTCGTCGTCCGCGTGGGCTGGCCCACTCACCACCCTGTCGTCTGCGGCCAACGTGAAAAGGTCTTATCGTCTTGGCCCTGGACTATTAGTCCCAATCGTCCAGGCCGCGAATTAGGGTGCATTATTTTCCAAATAGCCTTAATCCGCATAATATTCATCGATTTTCCGTAAAAAATGTATTATTAAAAAAAATTAGCGTGATACCACATCTCAAGTGATACCATGATAACACTTCTAAAAAATCAAAATTTGCAATTTTCATAATCCCTAAATAAAATATGTGAGTGATCATAAGATGCGTGTTTATGAACCCTAGTAATTTGCAGAACTAAATTCAAAATACATGCAGAGAAACAAAAATACAAATTCAAAACAATTAGTGTCACAAAAAGACAAAAACATATAATGACACTATTCACATAGCATTTTTTATTTTTTATTTCTTCATATGTATTTCAAATTTGGTTCTGAAAATTGTAGTCAATGTGCACACATGTCTTGTGAATATCCATAATTTTTTCGAAATTTTATGACAATAGTAAATTTGACATGAGTGATATCATTGTATCTAATCTGTGGTATCACTAGATATTTTGCGACGAGTCATACGCAACTCACTTGAGGGTTGAAGACTGTGCCAGCTTGGTCAGTTATAGAAATTCCGACAGACAAAACCTTAAGAGACCAAGAACGAAACAAAAATGGTACCTCCGAGTAGCACGGAGGCGATCACATCTACAACACGGGCAAAACCATCGTTCCTCTGATCTCTTCGCTGCCACCGGAACGCCGCTAGGCAAAGCCCGGTGGGGGATGACGGCAGTGGCGGGGCATTCCTCCGACGTAGCTCTAGGACGCGGTAGCGGCGGATCTTGAGCGGGCGTCCCATCTCAGCGCACGCGTGACCATGACGTCGGTAGCGCTGCGATGGGGTCTCCTCCAGTGTCGATGGACCTTCCTCATGGGGTAGCTCGATCCTGGCGGTGGTGGTGCCGTGCTGGCTCTAGCCTGTCGCGGCGGCATCCCGCTGGCGGAATAGACGTGCCCGTGGGGCATGGCAATCAACAGCGAGGAGGAGCATGTGGTTTAGTTGGTGACGGGTGCGAGGCCGGATGCGAGCGAAAGCTTGTTTCGGCCTCAGCCCTTAGGTGTTGCTTACCTGGTTGGAGGCACCGTGGGGCAGTTCTCGTTTTTTGTGCTCCGGGGGAACCGTAAATTCGGATTACCCGGATCAGATGATGGCGACGTTCCTACTTTGTTCCCCTTGGTGGCATCATCTTTGGAGTCACACGTCATCTGGAGGGACAAGTGTATGGTTTCGGTGGCTGGACGCAGTTCTCCATGTGCTTTTCGCTTGGTGGCCAAGGTGGAGTGGCGTGTCATCTACTGTATTGGCAACAACGAGTTTTGGTAGCGTGGTGCTGCGGGGCTCGTCAGAGGACGCGGGATGATGGACGCGCATAGGACGTGGCGCTGTTTGGCGTCGTGGTGGTGTCGACAGCTGGCCTGACAAGGTCATTGCATTGATCCGTCCTGAAATGGGTTGGCAAAACACTGCAATGGCAACTTCTGGAACGTGCACATATGGTGCACGCTGGGATCTGCTGGACCGGTTTGTGCTCCAGGCTCTCTGTTTGCCAGTTTGGTGAGGCCATCGGATTTAAATGATGCGCTTAAGTGTGAGGTCAGGGCACACGGCTCGAATCATGGCCACCCCTTCATCAACCTTGTTGGTGTTGCGACAATAGTCGCTAGAAATGTGGTTTCAGATTGATCGACATATTTCTTTATAAGCCTTTATAAGTCTTTGTTGAATAATATGATAAAAAAATTATGTGCATCATATTGATGCAGAGATCAGATCGATGATTTCAACCTCCATTTTGAAAAAAAAAACTATTTTGTTTCCCTCTATCACGTCCCTTGGCTCGGGTGGCAGTGTGGCACGAGATAGTGGACTCCTATTATTACTCTCGATCACAATCAAAGTTACTGAAGTCGAACTTCGCGGCGGACGTGGTGATGGTGCACAGCTCTGTTCGAGACAAATTTTTTTTTACGAAAACAGAGTCAGAGCTGTTTTTTCATTGATTATAGGAGAGTTGTACAGAGTACGGGTTAGCGTGAAACGCTAAGAAAAAAGAGAAAAGAAAATAACTACAGGGTTTAGGCAGCGAGAGCACAACATTCAGTCATGACGAATCAGTCTGTTTCCCTAGGTTTGTGCAGAAGGTAGGTCGCACCAGATCGGCCAGCGTCAAGCCACTTGTTGGCAACTTGCATTATCTCTTCCCTCAACTCTTGCATAGTGGCAGGCTGGCAGCACGCTGCTGCAAGATACGAGCATTACGCTCCTTCCATGTCGCCCACCAGGTGAGCTGAACAAGAGCCTTCCAGCCATCCGAAGCGGCTTCGGCATCATCGAATGGGTATCAGCTAGAAAAAGTGTGAGGTCAGTGGTGGTGTGAGGCACAAAACATGGCGATAGCTAGGTTGTATGAAGATTTTCTTTAAAACGAAGAGAAAAACTTTGTTTTATCTTAATTAATAAGAAGGTGTCCAGTTTATTTGCGGAAAAAACCAGACAAAAACCATACAACGAACAGGAACAACCAACACCACAACACGGGAAGAGCCCACACAACCACAGATAGCAACACCTAGAGCAAGCACCAACCACAAGCAAACAACTACTCGCCCAACCTAACACAACCACGAACTGACAACACCACAATCACAAATGGGCTCAACAATCAAGAAAAAACGGAAGCTTTCTTTGCGACGCCAAGCTTCTTTCTTGCCCTCCTTCTCAGAGACTTCTCCACCTTCATGAATACACCGTCCGAAGCTGTCCCGCCAAGACGGAAGCAATATCCTTGCCATATCCAGGGCAAGCTGCCTCCAAGTCGACGAGGAAGTCGCAAACCTCTTTGCCAAACAGTGCCTCTGAGTTTGGCGCCAACACACCTGTCACAACAACCTGATCACTCAAAGATGAGAAAGTGACATAACCAACCAAATCTGCACTATCCACAGAGTCGGGCTTCTGACAAAACTCAGACAAAGGTGGTGATGGCGCCATGTCCACCGCTAGAGACTCCAATGAGCCCACCTCCATCGGAAGCACCATAGATGATTCACCACAAGGCTCCTGCAGCTCAGGCATAATCTGCAAAACTGGAACCACGACCTCAGTGATAACTGCACTCCCAAGAACAGATGGCGTTGCCTGCAGAGCACGAGGAGAAAAATCTCCAAAGAAGCAATCAACCCCCTTATCAACGGAACCAATCTGGAGCTCAGGTGACAAAGGCACAACCGACGCAGTCTGAAGCTTGGCAAGAGCGTCGTGGAGCTCGGCGCCAAGCAGGTCAACCTTCTGAAAGAGTTCCATGCGCAGAAGGGCAAACTGAGACTCCATAGTAGAGACCAAAAAAGTGTTGACATTGGAATCCTTGCAACACAGAGCAGGTGATCTCGGTGGAACCGACACACGCGGCAACGAGTGATCCACGACCTCAGCCCAACTCTCGATCAGCGAAGGACAAAGCTGGACGGACGGAGAGCGGCTCCGTTGGCAAGGAGCACGGGTGATCGGGGAGCAAGCGCGTGCGGCCGAAGAGCGATCACGAGCAATCGAGAGCGAGTAGGACATAACCTGTCCCGATGACCAGGCTCATTGCATATTATATAATTTTTGGTTGTTCCATGCATATTATATATCATTGCCACATGTTTTTATAATGTTTTTTATATTTTTTGGCATATTTTTATGGAACTAACCTATTAACAAGATGCCCAGTGCCAGTTCCTGTTTTTGCTGTCTTTTTGTTTCAGAAAAGCTAGTCGGGGAATTGTCTCGGAATAAGCTGCCAATTTACCTGAATTTTTTTACATGGAAATAAAGACTGCGCCAGGAGGACGCCTGCAGGGGGCCCCACAGGGGCCAGACGGCACCCAGGTGTGGCCCAGCTTTGGCCGTGCCTGGGCCCCACCTGGGTGACTCCGAGACCTCCTCGAGTCGCCCTTTTGCTTATAAATTGCCTTCGTCCCGGAAATCCTCGAGACCCGATCATATTTTCTAGAAAAGTTCCGAGGTCGCCGCCGTCGCCAACCCTAGGCCGCGAGGGTTCTGAAGCTCTTCCCGACACCCTGCCGGAGGGGGAGATCGTCACCGGAGGCATCTACACCACCATGCCTGACTCCGGAGTGATGTGTGAGTAGTCCACCACGGGACTATGGGTCCATGACAGTAACTAGATGATTGTCTCTTCTCCCTTGTGCTCCATTGTTTAGATCTTATGAGCTGCCTACATGATTAAGATCATCTTTATGTAATACGATGTGTTGTGTTTGCGGGGATCCGATGAATTATGGAGTATTGTCATTATGGTTCAGTTTATCTATGATATGTTTTATTTATGATCTTGGATGCTCTCCGATGCTTGTGTATGCTTTGGCCGAAATAATTACTTATGTCAGTAGATGGAGTATTTATGCTAGATAGTGGGTTCATACCTCTCTTGTTCGAGCTCGAGTTGACAGAAACGATTAGAACTTGAGATGTGTCGTTGCTACTAGGGATAAAACAGCGGTGTTTATTGCTTTATGTTGTACTCATTGCTTACATTACGCACCTTGCTTATTGCAATTATCTGTTGCTTGCAACTTAATACTTTCGGGTGACATGCTGGATAGCGACCCGAGTGGATTATTAGTCATAGATGCAGTTGGATAACGGTCTATATATTTTGACGTAATGCCCATATTAAATGAAACGGTGAACCTTGTGTCATGATAGTATTGTGCTGCGCCCATGTTTGTCAATTGCCCGCTGTAATTTGTTCACCCAACATGTTTATCTTTTGGAGAGACACCACGAGTGAACTGTGGACCCCGGTACTATTTTCCTACATTGCGTACAACCATTTTAATAGCTTTTCCTCGTCATTTGCTCGCTGGTCGTTTTTGCTCTCATATTATTTTCCACCATACGTTTAATCCTTTGTGTTCAGCAAGTCGGAGGGATTGACAACCTCTCTGTTTCGTTGGGGCAAAGTAGTTTGTTGGTGTGTGCGCAGTTCCACGTCAACACGCCATAAAGTTTTCTGGCGCCATTGCCATTGACACCTTTCGAAAGCCTTCTCCAAGTCCTACTGGTTCGATAACCTTGGTTTTGTAATCAAGCAAAAACTTGCTGCTACATTGCTTCATACCTTACACTTGGGGTCTCCCAGCGAACGTGTTATTCCACGCCATCAAGCAAGTTTTCTGGCGCCGTTGCCGGGGACTTGGAAGCTTCAGCGAGGGGAGTTTCGCACATCCTTACACTCTATTTTGTTATTGTCTTGCTTAGTATATTTTTTTAGTCTTGTTTTGCTTTTCGTTTGCTTTAAAAATAAAAAACACAAAAAAATTAAAAATTCCAGCACCTAGTTTATTTCGGTTTTGCTTAGTATCTTGTTTTTATTTTGCTAAAATGGGTTCGAGGAGAATACTAAGTTGTGTGACTTCACTAGCACAAACAATAATGATTTTATATGCACTCCTATTGCTCCACCTGCTTCTACAATAGAGTTTTATGAAATTAAACCTGCCCTTTTAAATCTAGTTATGAAGGAGCAATTTTCTGGTGCTAGTTCTGATGATGCTGCCTCTCACTGAATAATTTTGTTGAATTATGTGACATGCAAAAGTACAAGAGGTAGATGGTGACATTATAAAACTGAAACTATTCCCTTTCTCCTTGAGAGGAAGAGCTAAAGAATGGTTATTATCTTTGCCTAGGAATAGCATAGATTTTGGACTAAATGCAAAGATGCTTTCATTGGGAAATACTATCCACCTGCTAAAATTATATCATTAAGAAGTGGCATCATGAATTTTAAACAATATGATAATGAACATGTTGCTCAAGCTTGGGAAAGAATGAAATATATGGTTAAAAATTGTCCCACTCATGGACTGACTACTTGGATGATTATCCAAACTTTCTATGCAGGCTTAAATTTTTCCTCAAGGAATTTATTGGATTCTGCTGGAGGTACCTTCATGTCCACCAAATTAGGTGCAGCAACAAAGCTCCTAGATGAGATGATGGCAAATTACTCCCAATGGCACACTGAAAGAGCTCCAACTGGTAAGAAGGTAAATTCTGTTGAGGAGATCTCCTCTTTGAGTGATAAAGTGATGCTATTATGTCTATGCTTTCTGGTAATCAAGTTCCTGTTGATCCAAATAATGTTCCTCTAGCTTCTTTGGTTGCTCAAGAAGAACAAGTTGATGTGAATTTCATTAGAAATAATTTCAACAACAATGCTTATAGGAACAACTTTGGTAATAATAATTATAAGCCATATCCTCCAAGTGGTAGTAATTCTTTTGGTAATTCTTATGGTAATTCCTACAACAACAATAAAAATGTGTCCTCTGATCTTGAAAGCATGCTTAAGGATTTTATTACATCACAAAAAGCTTTCAATAAAAGTGTTGAGGAAAAACTAGGAAAACTGGATATCCTTAGTGTTAAGGTTGATAATCTTGTTCATGATGTTGAGTTACTTAAAATTAAAGTTTTGCCTATTGACATCAAGGAACATAAGTCTTTAAATGTATACAAATTAAGATTGATAACAACATTCGAATTACATGCTAGTGGGAAAGAGAAGAAAAAGAAGCTGAAATTGCTGAAACTAGTAAGATTGCTAATGTTTGCACTATTTTTACTGATGATGATATTAAAATTTCGAATGCTCATGAGTCACCTACAGTACCTAAATATGCTAATGGTAAAAAAATTGGAGTAGGAAAGATTTCTATTGCCCCTATTAAAAATCAAAAGCTCTCAATAGTGCTAAAACTGTCTCTAAAGAAATGCTGAAATTAATCCTGATGAAAATGATCCTTTTAGAGATGATGCTCCTGTTATTTTTGATGACAATGATCTTGATTTTGATAATTGTAACCTTACTGAAGTCATTAAGTTTTTACAAAAGCTTGCAAAAAATCCTATTGCTAGTAAAATGAACATGGCTTTTACCCAACATATCACAAATGCTTTGATTAAAGTTAGGGAAGAAAAGATCAAGAGTGAATTTTCTATCCCTAGGAAATTAGAATATGCTTGGGAGCCTACTATTAAGATGAAATTAATGATTTTGAGTGCAATGCTATGTGTGATCTTGGTGCTAGTGTTTCCATTATGCCTAAAAAGTTGTATGATATTCTTGATTTGGAACCACTAGAAGATTGTCCTTTGAATGTTTATTATCTTGATTCTACCTTGAATAAACATGTGGGAAAAATAGATGATGTTCTTATTATGGTTAATGGTAATTATGTCCCTGTAGATTTTATTGTCATGGATATTGAATGCAAACTTTCTTGTCCTATTGTGTTGGGAAGACCTTTTCTTAGAACTGTGGTGCTATCATTGATATGAAAGAAGGAAACATTAAATTTCATTTTCCACTTAAGAAAGGGATGGAACACTTCCCTAGAAGAGAATGAGGTCATCTTTTGTGTCTTGTGTTAAGTCAAGTGATTTGGATATTGCATAAATTGATAATACTTGATTTTTTGCTATTGTGCCTAGCTAAAAGGCGTTAAAGAAAAGCGCTTATGGGAGGCAACCCATTGTTTTTACTTTCAGTTTGTTTTTTATTTGAGTCAAGGTTGCTGTTACTTTGGTAACACTCCTTTGTATCCTTTTATTTTCGTTTTTGTGTGCCAAGAATAGCCTCTAATGAGAGGAAAGTAAAATTTTAAGTTTGCTGTCCAGAAACAGATTTCGTTCGTCACCGTACGAAATCCAAAAAATCACAGAACGTGATCTGGAGCTGTAAATTTTTGACAGCAAGCATCTGGGTTTTGTCTACCTTTCGTTAGTTTTGAGTTTTCTGATTCGAGGTGTCCTAGTAGCTCGAAAAAAATCATCTTTGCGTTCTGTTCTGTTTTTGACAGATTCTGTCCAAGTTTTTGCATTGCACCTTTTACGGGCAAAGTGGAGTTCTTCTATCCACGGAACATCACTTAGATCTTTGTGACAGTACCTAATGTTTAGAAACAAGTTTATGCAATTTGTCAAGTGAGAACTGAAGGTGGATTATTTTGTTTGAGGACTAACCCCTCTAATAAGTTTGTGATAAGTTTTGTGTGAAGGAAGTTTTCAAGTGTTGAGAGAACGAGGTGATGAAAGAAGATCAAGAAGGGATTAAAGCTCAAGCTTGGGGAGGCTCCCTGGACCTCCACCAAATATTCAAGAAGTCTCAAGCGTCTAAGCTTGGGGATGCCCAAGGCATCCCCTTCTTCATCGACAATTAATCAGGTCGATCCCATGAAACTATATTTTTATTCCTTTACATAATATGTGTTGTTCTTGGAGCGTCATTTATGTTTTGCTTTCAGTTTTGTTTTGTTTTGTTTGCTGGTACTTTTCAATAAATGGATCCTTGCATTCTTGTGTGGGAGAGAGACACGCTCCGCTTTTTCATAATACACTCATGTTCTTCACTTATATGTGTAGAGTGTTTAGCTTTTTATTATCTTAGCTTCTAGCTCTCGTTTTTCATGTATCTCTTGCTTAGAGCTATTAGTTACTTGTACTCTCTTGTGTTACATGCATATTTGCTTAGAGAGTTGTTTCAAATAAATTGATTGGTGTTTGCTTGAAAGGGAACTATCATGTAGGAAGTGGTAAAAGAAATTCAAATAGCATTGTCTTGAGTTATTTGATGCTTGTCAATTGTTTTGAGATATAACTAGATGAATGCTTAAACTTGTGGATCATTTGCTTAAGAATGGACTAGTGGAGAAATACCGTAAAGTTAGAATTGTGATGCTTGTTTGATTGTTATTTCTCAAAGTCTAGATATCTTTTTGCAAACATGTTTGGTTGACAAGGGAGACAGTGTGGAGTCTAATGGTTATGCTTAATGTATATCTTGTAGTCATTCTGTATTCGGTTGTTAATATGTATTTGCTTGACACCTTGCTAAGACTAAAAACTCTGTACTGAGAGGGAATGCTTCTCGTGCATCCAAAAACCTTGAGCCAAATATCCATGCCATTTGTGTCCACCATACCTACCTACATGTGGTATTTCTAAGCCACTCCAAGTAAATTTTTCGTGTGCTACCTTTAAATATTCAAAATGTTATTACTTCCTTTTTGTGCCTCTACTACTAAGCTCATGAGGAAGTAGTGGGTGATCTTTATTGCATTTGTTGGACAGACTTATTTCAGGACTTGTATGATTCATCTACTTGTCCATTAATTTTGCAAAAAGAGCTGGCAACGGGGTGCCCAGCCCATAAAAGATAAATTACAACTTTCACCAAAAACTCTCCTCACATTTTGTTCCTGTGAATTCAGTAAAACATCTGCATGTGTAAACAAAGTAGATAAAGAGGAATGATCTGCTTGCTGCAGAAATAACGTTCCTCATGGGAGCCGCTCTTAAAAGTCTGTCTAGCAAATATAGTAATGTATTGTTCACTATCATTCGTTGACCATAGTATGCACCACTCAAAATATATTTTTATGTCTCTATATGCTTTCAAAAAACTAAAAAGCTCTAGCACACGATTAATCTCTGCTTCCTTGCGAAGGGTCTTTCTTTTACTTTTATGTTGAGTCAGTTTTTCTTTCCAATCTTTATCTCTCAAGCAAATGCATAGTATCAATTGAGGTACAAGTCTACTACATGCTATCTTTATGTTTAACTGTGAAAACTTTATATTGACATTATCTTAAGATAAATAAGTTACAAGTTGAAGCTTCTTGCTGAAAACTTAAATCTTCCTTTGTGTTGGTTGAGCACCTTTGCCGAAAGTTTATGCTTTGTGAACTATCAAGCTTGACAAGTCTTATAATTTTCATGTCTCCAAAGTACTATCCATGAAAAATTCTTACTTAGATGTTACACATGGTTAATCATTATTTGCTTTATGTCAACTATAGGCCATTGCTTGGATCACTTCATTCAGATCATAATTGTGTTGGTAGCATGTCAATACCAAAAATTATTTTGTTATCATTTACTACTCGAGGACGAGCAGGAATTAAGCTTGGGGATGCTGATACGTCCCAAATATATCTATAATTTTTGGTTGTTCCATGCATATTATATATCATTGCCACATGCTTTTATAATGTTTTTATATTATTTTGGCATATTTTTATGTAATTAACCTATTAACAAGATGCCCAGTGTCGTTCCTGTTTTTGTTGTCTTTTTGTTTCAGAAAAGCTAGTCGGGAAATTTTCTCGAAATAAGCTGCCAATTTACCGGAATTATTTTTACATGGAAACAAAGACTGCGTCAAGAGGACACCTGCAGGGGGGCCCACAGGGGCCAGACGACCCCCAGGCGCGGCCCAGCCTTGGCCGCGCCTGGGCCCTACCTGGGCGACTCCGAGACCTCCTCGAGTCGCCCTTTCGCCTATAAATTGCCTTCGTCCCGGAAACCCTCGAGACCCGATCATATTTTCCAAAAAAGTTCCGAGGCCGCCGCCATCGCCAACTCTAGATCGGGAGGGTTCTGAAACTCTTCCCGGCACCCTGCCGGAAGGTGAGATCGTCACCGGAGGCATCTACACCACCATGCCTACCTCCGGAGTGATGCGTGGGTAGTCCACCACGGGACTACGGGTCCATGGCAGTAGCTAGATGGTTGTCTCTTCTCCCTTGTATTCCATTGTTTAGATCTTATGAGCTGCCTACATGAATAAGATCATCTTTATGTAATACTATGTGTTGTGTTTGCGGGGATCCGATGAATTATGGAGTCTTGACATTATGGTTCAGTTTATCTATGATATGTTTTATTTACGATGTTGCATGCTCTCCGATGCTTGTGTATGCTTTGGTCGAAATAATTACTTGTGTCAGTAGAGGGTGTATTTATGATAGATAGTGGGTTCATACCTATCTTGTTCGAGCTCAAGTTGACAGAAACGATTAGAACTTGAGATGTGCTGTTGCTACTAGGGATAAAACAGCGGTGTTTATTGCTTTATATTGTACTCATTGCTTATATTACGCACCTTGCTTATTGCAATTATCTGTTACTTGCAACTTAATACTTTCGGGTGACATGCTGGATAGCGACCCGGGTTGGATTATTAGTCATAGATGCAGTTGGATAACGGTCTATATATTTTAACGTCTTGCCCATATTAAATGAAACGGTGAACCTTGTGTCATGATAGTATTGTGTTGCGCCCATATTTGTCAATTGGCCCGCTGTAATTTGTTCACCCAACATGTTTATCATTTGGAGAGACACCACTAGTGAACTGTGGACCCCGGTCGTATTTTTCTACATTGCGTACAACCGTTTTAATAGCTTTTCCTAGTCATTTGCTCACTGATCATTTTTTGCTCTCATATTTTTTCCACCATACGTTTAATCCTTTGTGTTCAGTAAACCGAAGGGATTGACAAACTCTCTGTTTCGTTGGGGCAAAATAGTTTGTTGGTGTGTGCGCAGGTCCACGTCAACATGCCATAAAGTTTTCTGGTGCTATTGTCATCGACACCTTTTCGAAGCCTTCTCCAAATCCTACTGGTTCGATAACCTTGCTTTTGTAATTAAGGAAAAACTTGCTGCTACATTGCTTCACACTTTACACTTGGGGTCTCCCACCGAACGTGTTATTCCACGCCATCAGCTGCCTTTGCTATCAGTCTCCAAGAAACTGAATCCAGAGTTTCATGCTGCAGCACAATATCATGAGTTTGGTACCAAAGGTCGTCGATGGCTTGGGCAACAGCAGGCACAGGGAACTCTCGTTTGAGGTGACGCATCCAGTGCTGATCGGTGAGAGCTTGGGCCACTGTCAAAATTTCCTGGTGCAAGCAGCAAACAGGTCCGACGCCATAGCCCAATGCAAATGCCGTGTTCGAGCCAAAGCTCAGTCCAGAACTTGATCCGCTCGCCATTTCCAAGGTGGGAACGAAGTAACGAACATAAAAAGGAACAAGCTCCGAACACGGTTATCCACGGGCAGTGGAAGGCCATACCAAGGTTTAGTTGGGTCAGACCAAGACTACCACAGCCAGCGCAACCGCAAAGCAATGCTCTTCGCTTGGAGGTCCGGGAAGCCAAGCCCTCCGAATTCCATGGGGTGACAGACCGATTTCCAGCTAAGCAAGCATTTACCTCCGGGAGCAACTTTTTCTGCAGCCAGAATCCGCGCCTCAACTTATCAATTGCTTTTGTGAGCCATTTGGGATATGCAACAACTATCATCTGGAAAATTAGCATCGTGGAAAGGATGTGTTTGAAGAGGATCAGCCTGGCATCAACGGAGAAGTGGTCGTGGATCCAGCCTTTCATCTTGTTTCCCAACTTGTCAACCACCGGCTGCAGATCAGCCTTGCGCAGGCTCCTGTCAGACAAAGGCATGCCTAGGTATGTGCATGGGAACTGCTGAATTGGGCAGCCAAACAGGGCAACAAGGTGCTCAACATTGAACTGGTGGTAAGCAATCGGAGTGATGGCACTTTTGGCGTACTTGGTGAACAGACCCGTAGCTTCGCCAAAAATCTGAAGCAGCAGCAAGGTGATCTCAATGTAGGATCCACATGGACTGATGGAAACGGTGGCATCGTCAACATAAAACGATATCCAATGAGGCAACTTAATGTTGTGGAATTGGGATAGAGCGCCGTGCTGGTCAGCGAACTTAAACAGGCGAGCCAGAGCTCCATGGCAAAGTGAAATAACAGGGGAGATAAGGGGTCTCCCTGCCTTAGTCCTCGACAGTGGTGAATTTTGTTTGCTTGCAAGAGACTAAGCTTCAGTTCGTCGATGTCAGTCTGGTCAGAGAGTGTTGTGGCCTACAATTCAGCAATTTTGTGTTCAATCCCGCTGATGGAACTCGGGGAGGGATTCTCATGGCATGGAAGGGAGATGAATTCATCCTTGCCAACCACCAGCTTGCAACCTCTTTCGTGGCAGTGCAAGGAATGTTCTTGAGATCGCAGACCCCTATCAACATCCTCACAGTCTATGGACCGCAGTCAGATGCAGACCAACCTTTCCTTCAGGACCTAAAACTGTATGTTTAGACCAACCTTCAGCCGACCATTCCTTTGATCCTCGCAGACGATTTCAATTTGATCACGGCAGCTGCTGACAAGAACAACCACCAAATCAACCGCCAAAGTCAGCCTTCAGAAGCTTTATCAACGAGTTGCAGATTGAAAGACCTTTACCTCCACGGGCGCCGCTATACGTGGAGCAACGAGCAAGCCGTCGCCACGCTCGTCCGCCTTGATCACGTGCTCTTCAACGACTGCTGGGACGCTGCCTTCCCGGGAGCAATGCTGCAAGCTCTGTCGTCAGACATGTCTGACCACTGCCCACTGCTCCTGTCCACAGATGCACAATTCAAAACCTCTGGGCCTCTCAAGATGATTTCTTACCGGTTTTGGAGGCTACATGGACAAACTGCACACCCAAGTCAAATGCTTTCGCTAATCTGCACTCCAAGATGGCTGCCACATCCCGAGCACTGAAGAAGTGGAGCTCCTGCTTGACCTGTGACCTATCGCTGCGGTCGGCAATCACATATGAGCTTATCCTACCAGGCTATGGAGAAACGGCAACTGTCGGCTGATGAGCGTCGCTTTCGGGCGATGATCGAGATCAATGGGCTAGGGATTGCAGCCTAGCAGAGATTGATGTGGCGCCAACGATCCAGGATCGCTTGGCTGAGGGACGGCGACGCTAGTACCCGCTTCTTTCACTCAAAAGCCACGGCTCGCCGGAGAAAGAATTTCATTCACCGCATTGAATTCGACAGAGAAACAGTAACTCACCAAGAAGGCAAAGTGGAGGCTATTTACAAAATTTTCAGCGATTTTCTTGGCTCCCGCCACAATTTCCGTCACTCCCTTGACTTCAGCAGACTGGGCACTCACCAACTGGACCTAGCTGTCTTAGATACCCCAATTCTGATGGAGGAGGCATGCAACGCAATCATGGATATTGACTGAAAGAAAGATCCAGGCCCCAACGGCTTCACTGTTCTCTTCTTTAAGAAGACCTGGGACATCGTCTGCCAGGATTTCAAGCGTGCTCTCGCTGCTTTCGACTCCCGCTGCTCTGATCACTTGTAATTGCTGAACACAACCACCATGATCCTGCTGATGCCAAACAGTGCTGACGCTGCTCACCCAAAGACTTTCGACCAATAAGCCTCTTCGGTTTCTTTGCTAAGTTAATTACCAAGATCTTGGCAAAGAGATTAGCCCCGCACATGCAGACCATCATTAGTCCTTTGCCAAAGTGCCTTCATAGAAAACAGAACGATCCACGATAATTTTGTTTATGTGCAAAGCCAAGCCAGATGGTTAAAACAACACAAAACACATGCTCTCTTGCTCAGATTAGAAATCCAGAAAACCTTTGACGCCATCTCCTGGCAATTCCTTCTTAGTCTCTTGCGTGCATGGGGGTTCAGTGTGCACTGGTGCGATTGTATTGCGGCCCTTCTGCGTACTACATCGACCAGGATTTTTGTCAACAACGACCTAGCAGACAATGTACTCTTCGATCCCTCTGAAACAAATCACTCCGCTTAATCCCCAATTTTCAGAGCCACACATCTTAAGCAATGAGGATTTTGGCCACAGACGTTTTATCTTCTTCCTTAGTTTGGCGCGTTTTCTTCCTTTCTAACACAGTCCACGTAGAAAAGTATATAATGAGTACAAAACTTGGAGGCAAGAAGCCTAATAGGTTTGGAGTACATGATGATCTGTAATCCTAGTATAATATGTATACATATTCTAACATTTCTCATCAATCGTAGCGGGAGTGAAACGGACGATTACGACTGGATTTAAAATCTTGCGCTTCCGTCATCTTCTCCTCTCCGCTATCATCAATTGCGTCTCTAATGGCTGATGTGTCGGCACATAGGGCAGTGCCTTCCTTGTCTCTTCTCTCTTCCCTCCCGTAGTCACAGCATGAGTGATGTTGACGCTAGTGACGACGCGGACGATGCAGACGAGTTGTTGCCAATGAGTTGTTGTAGACGTTGCCCTTGATGTCGATGTCGTGGTAGCCAAACATGATGTAACCGTGGTCGAGATAGTTGTGGTAGATGTTGTACTCATCGTAGTCGGTGTGACCGCAATGCTGGAGGCGCAAAAATTGCGCGATGTGTATGACGGAGCTGAAAATCTGAACGTTTTGCACCTTGAGAAGTACAGTTGGGGGTGTCTTGCGGGTGTCAGAAGATGCGGGAAGATGCGGTCATAGGTGAGTACACCAGTTTTGCCAAGACTAGAGGAAACCCATCGAGCACACGATGGTTTTGACAGAACCGTGTGAGCGGTTGCAGTCTTAGCCGTTGGGCGCAGTCAATGCCGTCGTCGGTGTCGTGCGCGTCTTGCAGCAGTATTGTCACAGGAAGCGTGTCCATCCTTTTGGACGAGGTTGTAGTGGCGGTGGCGTGTTATCATCATCATTTTCTAAGAATAACACCCACATTTAGCACATCTACACATCAATAATATCATCTAACTTTAGCTGGCCTAGAAGCAAAAGCCCATAAGTTAAGAGAACATAGCTAAATGTCCACAAAAGTATCATTGCTAAATCTTACAAGTTCTATAGAATCTAACCGCACTGTTTTTGGAAACCAGGGTTCCAGAATCTGATGTGCCACATAACTAAAAATACAGGGCGAAGTCATAAGCCTGAAACAAGTGAAATCCACAGCAATGACAAGTCTGAAACTACTGAATTAGGGAAATCCACAACAATGCCAAGTCTGAAACTAGTGAAATTGGGAAATCCACAACACCTTCAAGTCTGAAACTACTGAGTTGGGGAAATCCACGACACTCCCAAGTGTGAAACTAGTGAAATTGGGGAAATCCATGGCACTCCCAAGTCTGAAGCTACTGAAATTGGGGGAATTCAAAGAGAAGCTATATCAAAATTCAAAGAGAATTATCCAGAAAATGGCGGAGAGTTGGGAAGCAATCCGGAATATATGGCGTCGCAGATCGTATCTCTTTACATCTTTTGTTTATCAGAACAATGCTACAAAGCCAATGCTGGTGGAAAATAAAAACAACAGATGAAGGTTATTTCTACTAAAATTCATAAGATCGCATTATAGACATCCCAAATTCGTTTCATTGACACACTCCGAAAGAAGCATCCAGAACAGGGGGAAAACGGACAAGCAATTCACATAACGACCAGTTCCAAATCCAGATACAGACACTTTGCATAGACAACCTGAAAGCCTGAACTGTGTATATTGAATTTTCATGTCAACGACTGAAAATTTGGACCTAGCACACTCCTACTGGATGAATGTGACAGGTTTCTTCGCCCGGCAAAACTTACCACCGTCATGGACAGAGCCGATTCAAGCATAATTTGGACCGGCTAACTAAATTAATTATATGTTTTATCCTAAATTTATACTCTAAATATGTGTGGCATGCTAATGTCATAGGTAACCACATAACAAAGTTGCTACACATTAAAGTGTTGTGTTGTTATACGGTTGTAATAATTATCGATGAAAAATTCACTTGCATTTCATTAAAAAATAAACGATTTCACAACATTACGTCTTTTAGAAAATTATGTTTTGACAATGGCATAAACTATTTATTGATATACACACTTATGATACATATTTATAAATGATATGGTAAAAAATCTTAATATATTTCTTAGTTTATGAGTTGGTAAGCATACTTGTAGAAACTTCCAGGTCATACATGAACTGTCACCGGCCAAGACAATTTACTTGGTTTTTCATTGTCAAATGTGTCTTGCGAGTTATAATGGAATAAACATAAGTTGACAACGTGTGTATGCTCTCTATTTGGTATTGAAATATAATTTCCACTATGAATCACCGATTACTTAAAATTTATAACTGATTCTACTACTTTTTGCATATATATGATTTGATTATTTGATATGCACTCATGCAATGCGGTCGGTGTCATCTGCCATTAACAACTGCCCAATGCTTTCTGAATTAAAACTTCATTAATGGAATTAATCATGTAAATATGGTCAATAATATTTTTTAGTACAACTTGTATGACTTATATTAGTCTAACTACACTTGCGCCCCTGTTTTTTTCTACATAATGTGGTGCACACTACTAATGTATATGGACTTAATCCTGCAAATTGAATTTTTTTGTAGATATTGAATTGTATCTTGGGCGTAATGTATAACATTACTGTTATTACTAGTACACTTTATTATTAAGGCCATCCTTCTGTTGGCCCCGAGGTGGTCGTTCTGTTTACCCGGCCAATGGGCCGGCCCTGGTCAAGAAGATGGCCGCAGCTGCTTCGTCACTTATGGCGATCAGAGAATTCAGCGGGTGCTGCCAACCACACAGATCCCCTCCCGCATCTCGCTCTTTTCTAGATATTGCCTCCGGTAGGCATAGCGAGTGACATTTTCTTAGTGCGTTAGACTTTGCAACATGATTGATTAGACATTGTTTGCTAGAATTTTTTTCTATGTGAATTCGTGTTGAATTTTAGTAGTTTCAGAGTTGGCGGTGTTGTGGATTTTAGTAGTTGGATGTGGCCCCAGCGGTGGTCGTCGTCTTCCTTCTCCCCGCTGTCTCCCAAAACCCTCCCCCTAGCTCCCCTCAGTATCTCTCTACCGACGTGTCTTGATTGGGGAGGCATATCTGGCCTCGACCCTCCAATTGTCGAGATGCATCACTCACATCTACTCACTCCGTTCCAAATTACTTGACACACATTTGGCTACAAACGGATGTATCTAGCCACTAAACAAGTATAGATACATCCGTATTTGGACAAAACTAAGTCAACTAATTTGGAACGGAGGGAGTACGAAGCAAAACTCCCCCGCCTCGCCCTGCCCCTACCTGCCCTCTTCACCCTTTCTACCTCCTCGCGCTCCCTGTGGTGAAAACCACCGCCACTCCCTACTTTTTTTTGCGAATTACACTCCCTACTGACTCCAGCTCCTAGCGAAGCCAAGGGTGCAGAATAGAAGCGCTCGCCCTATGTCGCTCGTGTCATCATCTTCCAATCACACCATGCATGTAGCCCCCTCCTCGTCGTCGTCCTCTGGGGAAAAGAATGTCGTCCCATCGGCCGCGGCCAGGTAGGCCACGTGGATCAAAGGTTGTATTACCCAACAAAATAATCCCTCCGTCCCAAAATGTAACCTGCCCCTGATTTTGTTGGTCAACAACTTTCAATTTGACTATGATTTGTACTTATAATACATCTAGAAAATTAGTATGAAGATATATGAAACAAAATAATTTTGCAAGAAAAATACAATGATACCATTTATATATTTCCAATCCACATATAATTTGGTATATATGTATAACAGTATAAGGGATGGAGGTAGTATACTCATCTCATACGCACCATGTTGGCTTGAAGAGTTACCTAGAAACTGATAGCTGGGAAGGTCATCTAAAGGGTTAACACATGTTGGTTGGAAAGTATTTGAGCAACTGAATAAATTTCTTGCACATGATGCTTAGTCAACTTCAATATATATAAAGATCTACAAGGATCGGTTCCTACATAAACGGTCATTATGTTTGTTTTGTTTATTTTCTGTTGTGAGCCATCTTCTTTGCTCCATGAAATTTGAAAACCGCTACATATTTGGTTCATATGAACATTTTTCAATTTTAGTTTTAAAAATAAAAAATTGTTTGTAACTAGTGTATATTTTATGTTTAGGATGTTACTAGTGTGAATGTTTTACAAGGTGCAATGAGTAAATTGTGTGACAAGAATGATTTTTTTAAAAGGACGCCCCTTCTTCTGCATCGATTGATGCATATATATATCTCTACTATATAATATTGCTTGAGGAGGTGTTGGTGCGTTTTTCACTTTTCCGATTTTACCCTGCGTTTTGGGAGAATTTACGACTGCTGCCACCGCCAAGTGAAATCCCCAAACCGTTCTTTTCCCTGGAAGGCTGGAACCCATCGCCGCGATGCGCCGCTCCCACCGTGCGCAAGTGGCCGGGATGTGCGGCGGCGGTGACCCGTGCGGCGCGAACGACCTTGCCGCCCAGCCATCGCGGCGGCCGGCGGCCTCCGCTCGACCTCGTCGCGCCCGCACCCATGGCCGCCGCCCGTTCTCGCGCCGTCACGCCTCCGCGCCCATGGCCGCTCCCCTGCTCCATGTCCATGGCCACATGTTCCTTGGGCTCGTCGGCGGCGGCCGCGTCTGACCAGCGTGCAAGTGCGGGAAGCCGCAAGCGCGGCGACACAAGGCGGCGGCCGCAGCTCCCTGCCCCTGCCGCTCTTGCTCCCGGCGTAGGCTGGAGACGACGGCGTCGCACGCCTGCCCCTGCCGCTCTTGCTCCCGGCGTAGGATGGAGATGACGGGGCCGTAGCGCGCGTGGAGGTCGACGAGCAGCAGGCCCAGGTCTCGATCGTGCGTGACAAGCCCGTCGAGATGTAACGTCAGATACCACCTCCCCCTCCCTCCATCTCTCACCATCTCTCCGCATATTCATCCTTCTTTCTTATGCTAGATCCACACATACACACACCATGCCTAGGACGACCACCCCCGTTCCAGATATATGTAGATGCTTGCATTTGTCATGATCCATCCAGCAGATATATTAGTTTTTTGGCTTTGCTTTTCAGTTTTGTGTAGTACAACCGAATGTCTCATTGATATATATGTATGTGCCCCTGTATTTCAACCTGTTCTCTTGAGTGTAATACATTTGCCTCTAGCTACACAGGAAAATATACATTATGTTGTTGTACAAGCTGAGTTTAATTAATATCTTTTTGATATGATATAAATATACTCTCTTTGTCAAAAAAATTGGTATGTGTCCGTTTCTGATCCGAGCTCGACAAAAAATTCTATATTTTTGTTTCGTTTTTCTACTTTTTTACTTCAATGCTCAAATTTTTGCAGCCTTACAATCCTTGTAATTTTCTCGATCATGTTCCTTGTACACACAAAAAAACAAAGAACAAATTTACTTACACAATCTTCACATTTCCCTCCCGTTGCAACGCACGGGTATTTTGCTAGTAATATATAATATGGCTAAACGACAGTACGTACGTCGTGGCAGTTTTCCGCAAAACCCCCTACACAATTTGGAAATCAACCCGCAGTCCAGCCTTCTCAGCTCGTACATCGTCCGCATCACCCCCTCAACCTGAAATAATTTACGACTATGCCACCGCGGAGAAGCCCCGATCCCGTTCCGACCTCACGCACTCTCTCTCTCTCTTTTCCCCGCGGCTCGCCGTCGCCCGGCTCTAGCCACCGGCCACTCTGCCCGATGGCGCCTCTCCCGCTCTTCAGCCCTCGTAAGCTCTGACTCCTCAGACCCTGGTTCGGCTCCCACACCTCAGACCCTGGTTCAGCTCCCACAGAACCCTAGCTCCGCCTAGCACACCGAACTTGAGGATGTTGAGCTGGGTGACACCGGCATCACCTCCAGACTTCCCTGCCCGTCCATCCCCTCCAGGCGTTTGGGGAGCGTACTGGAAGATCATGGCAAGGAGCATGTGGATTTGTTCATGTCGTATGTAGAAGATGAGTTGATCCTAGATCTGGATCCAACGCTTCCTCCTCTCTCTTTTCTTGATTCTGAATTTTCGGTTCTACTATATGATTCTGAATTTTTTTAGTGCACACGATTGTAGGTGTTGGTGCGTTTTTCACTTTTCCGATTTTACCCCTGGGTTTTGGGAGAATTTACGGCCGCTGCCACCGCCAAGTGAAATCCCCAAACCGTTCTTTTCCCTGGAAGGCTGGAACCCATCGCTGCGATGCGCCGCTCCCACACGATTGTGAACAAGATCAAAACGTGAGTCCGTGGTGTCGTGGATGTTTTTTTCTCCATCCCGTCTAATCCATGATTCAATTTAGTCTCTTTCTCCTCTTCTATCTGGATATAGGATGCTCATGACCAAAGTCATAACTGTTGCAGTTCCGCGGTGTTGTACATTTTCTTCTCTTTCTTGGGAAGATGATTATTAGACGAGTACTAATGTGTCAGGTGCAGGAGAACAGCAACAGCAATTGAGCTTAATTCCAACAGTTGATGAACATTGATAGGCGTGTCTGCGTTGCTGGTCTATTTAGCTTAATTTAGGAGATTAGTGTCTGGAAAAATCATGAGTTTATATGCGCAAAGTTTGTTTTCTCGAATTGCTCGACCAATTGTGCAGTTCATTGAACATTCTGCAAAATTGGTTTGAGCAAAGAAAATACCAAAACAATCAACTCAGGATTCACCACCAACCAATGAAATCAACCAGAACGAATGGAGAGGGAGTCATGGTGGCTTTGTGCAGTAAAATAGGTTTTTTTTTTTGCAAACGCAGTAAAATAGGTTAATTGCTGCACACTAGCTACGGTTAAAAATTTGTTACTTCCTCTAAAATTTCGTCCGTTTTTTTCGTACGTCGTCCTGGTTTGGTTTCGTACGTCAAGCATCATCGCGCGTTCCGAACGTTTCCGTAATTAGTTGAGGTGGTATTAATAACGTTTTGAGTTCGAGCTCACAACTGGACTTGGACGTATAGGCGCGCTGCAGCTAAATGGGCTCATTATATCGCTGCATTGTTGGGCCTATGGGCCGCGAGTTACACACGTTCTAAAGAAAACGTTTTTCCTAACGGTTCACATGAATATCTTTTTATTGAACAGTCCCACGTCCACACGTCGCTTCGAGGCAGCAAGAGTTCTGATTGTAGTTCTTTGGGGGAGCTGATTTCTTGTACCTTCGCGTCAAAGAAGGAATCACCATGCAGCAAGTAGCACATAATCCATGAAAAAGACACTAGCAAAGCTGAAGCAAACCTCAACGTCAGCTTCATAATCCATGAACAAGACACTCGCAAAGCTGGAGCAGACTTTTCAGGTCAAAAAGTTGTTCAGTCCAATGATGATATATGTGCCCTATTGATTTTTTTTCACAACACATTTGATGTACAATGTCTTTGAATTTGTATTCCCGTTGCAACACACGGGCATTTAGCTAGTTCTTTTATATATGTACATGACAGACTTGTTGCACCCGGTTCCGATCGAAAATCAGATTGGTTCTTTAGATAAGATTAGATCCAGTTTCAGTTCCAATTGTAGTTTAGATCCAATTAGCCAAATGAATCCACCAACCACGACCCACGAATCTGGCACGAAATCAGCAGAAAAGAAGAACGGCGGTGCGCTATGCGTCATCAGGCGACAACGCAGCAGTAGCTTCATAACGTTACTTCATTTCAAGCGTGAGAATATCAAAAGGAAAAACTCAAGGTGAGACCTGCATAGTTTCAGTCCTTTGGAAATAATCTGTCATTGTCATTGAGTAAGAGTTTTGCTGAAAAATGCTCCAATCAATCAGGAAAAAACTAGAGGTGATTCACATGTAATTTCCATCACCTTATTTTCTTTATCATGTCTTTTGCTGACTGATTTTTTTCAATCAATTATTTTGATATATAGCCGTTTTGGATCCGAGTTCGAGTCCTCTACAATACCACATCTATCCGATACCGACAGGATTCGAATCCGTTACCGCCCCATTTCAAAGTCTAGGCTGTAGGAATCCTTGAGTTTCTTGGAGTTTCTGTTTATTGGATCAATTATTTATGCTGGTGTTGGTTTGTTCTGACACAAAATTCTTGACAGATGCCCAAGATTTTCAACCACTTGCACCTATTGTGGATGTAAAGCCAATTAAATGTAACTGGGACGATGAAGATGTGGAAAAAGATGACATAAAAGAATCATTGCAAGAGGAGGAGGAGGAGGAGGAGGAGGCATAGGTACTGAAAACATATGCCATCGTTACTTAGTAGACATAAATTTCTATGCCCAGCCCCTGCAAAACCCCTTTTAATATTGTTATTATTTAGTTCTTCATTTTAGAAAGTATAAAGGAAATCATGTGATTGTTCAAATTTGTTGCTTTAATTATATGGGTATTGGCAAATTAGAAAATAATATCAAGGCTAACCGGTGACCTATGTGACCTGTGCCCACTTGCCCATGTTGTTTCCACATGCTATAATTTATACTCCTTCCGTTCTCTTTTAATCTACATCCTAAAAAAACGGACAATTTAGGCCAGCATTTATTAGTACTATTTGGCCACACACTAACTGCATTTCAATTATGGTATCACAAGAAACAAAGCACTTACGCGGTTAACAAGGAATAATTAATGGCATGCATGCAATTTCCATTCAAATACTCATCGATAGGTTAGTGGAGATGAAGTTAGATGTTATTAATACTTACTTCAATGCATGGCTTTATGTACCAATGTGGGACCCATCTAGGATGTAGATTATTTCTGAACAAATAATGGGGCCAGGATGTAGAATATTTCCGAACGGAGGGAGTATGTTTGTTGCCGACAATTTGCTACAGGTAAACCTTTGTGGTCAGTGTGCCATGAATTTCAGTTGATCACCTTTGTAAGGTACATGAATTTCTAACAACCGCTGGCTATATTCTTGGTGTTTGCGTCTATTATTTTGGCTAGTGAAATATTTAGAACAATGACCATATGCTATTTTGCGTATTATTTTAATGTGCGATTTAAACTTCCATGTTGAAGCCTTTGCTAATTCTTACTGTTAAGTACTAAGCTGTGTGCACGTAGAATTGAATTGTTGCTGATTTCACGCTGGTTTAAAATGCAGAAACCTAAGCCACCGCGTACTATCTTGCAGTCCAGAACAGCAGGACAAATTAACCTTGTCAAGATCATATCTTCGTTCTGCCACCCTGCTCCTGGTTTGATCCAGATAGGGTCAACAGAATATAACACAACAGTTACAAATTTACAGGACGGTACAGGCAGATTCAGGAACTGCCAGCACTGATAGAACACGTGTGTGATACAAAGTTACAAACTGAAAGAACAAGAATAAAAAGGCAATGCACCGTAAGGTGAATACAACACAGCAGTTACAGGTTTGTACATGCAGATTCAACTATGTATATCTACCATTGTTAACCAACAACAAACATATACAAACTAACTACTGGTACAAAACCCACAACAGTTTAGCAGGCTTCCTCGACTCCATGCCCCGGTTATGTCGACAAGGTCAACAAGGAGTCAAGGACCGGTGGTGCTCTTCTCGATAGCAGTTCCTCTACTGTGGTGGTGTCGCTTCAGTTTGTGGTCCAAGTAACGGAATTGGGCTGAAAAAGAAATGCGGAGGAATTTGACTTTGTGGAGAGTTCAGAATTTAGATTTCGTCTTGGTTTATGAAAGTCGTAGAAAAATGCAGAATATCGTTCAAACCAGAATACATTTAAGTTCTGGTCATATACATGATCTTTTAATGTACGAGTGTTGAAATAATATCGTTTCAAAATGTTTCTGCTAGATTTGCATTCTGGCCAGCTGTGACTTAAAAAATATGACTTTACAACAGTAAGTGGCTAGTATAAGAGCAATTGTGTCTTTGTAGTTTGGATTTGAAATCGTTCGTATAAAATTGTTACGACCCTTTTGATCTATCATAATTTTCCTCTCGTGAATAAAAGTTATTTGCCTGCCCGCTCACATTTGATATTCTTTTGGGATTTGCAAGCAACCACCAAGGCCGTGAAGGTCTCCATGCATAGAGGTCATCCCGTAGGTAGGGGCAACGATGGCTGCAAGACACAACGCTCGTTCACATGGCCTGTAAGGCTGTAACATTTCTTTTTGTGTCGGAGAAAGTTCGTGGAAGTTGCCACAAGTCGATGGCTCGTATACCAAGTCCAGATCAAATTGCGTCTTTTGGACGCCGCCTCTCATATAAACAATACTACTTCACGTTGGCTTGGTTTAAACAATTTGTGAGATTACGGATCTTCTTGGCACTGTGTGCCTCACATTGGCTTGGTATTGCACCTACCACGCGGTTATTAACGTCATGTGATTATGGATCTGGTTGGCTGCAAATCTCCATCAGCTGCTTTCGACAGCTATGATGCAATAAAATAGCAATAGATCATGTTTGGCAGGTGGTAATAAGGCTATATCGCGGCAACATCCCATTCCGCTTCCAATACCTCCCCATCCATCCACACAGAACTAGACAAGCAAACTCTAAGCTACCGCAGAGGGGATGCCATGGAGACTGCTCTAGTGAGCGCGGCGGCAGGAGCTTTGAAGCCGGTGCTGGGAAAGCTGGCCGTTGTGCTAGGCGACGAGTACAAGCGCTTTCATGGGGTGCGCGACGAGATACGATTCCTCTCTCGTGAGCTCACCGCCATGGAAGCTTTTCTTCTCCAAAAGTCAATGGAGGTGGATCCTGGCGTCCAAGACAAGCTCTGGATGAAGGACGTGAGGGAGCTGTCCTATGACATCGAGGACAGCCTCGATGACTTCATGGAAAATTCTGCTGACAAGCCTGTCAAGCCTGATGGCTTCATGAAGAAGATCAAGAATTTGTTGGATACGACCAAAGATCGCCGTCAGATTGCCAAGGCGATTGAAGCGTTGAAGAAGCAAGTCATTGAGGCGTCCGAGAGGCAAAAGAGGTACAATATCCAGGCCACCTCCATGGTCAACAATATACTTAATGTCAACAATATAACCGTTGACCCCAGAGCTCTTGCTATATTTGCGGATGTATCAACTCTCGTCGGTATTGATGGACCGAAGAATGAGCTTATCCGATTGTTTTCTCTAGAGCCCAGATCAGAATCAAGGCATCAACAAAGTCCCAAGATGATCTCTATTGTTGGATTTGGAGGACTAGGCAAGACTACTCTTGCTTCCCAAGTATATAAAGATCACAAAGGGCAATTTGATTGTCACGCCTTTGTGTCTGTGTCACGTAATCCAGACATGATAAAAGTATTGGGAAATATTCATACTCAGCTAACTGGTCGAGATCATTCAAGCACTGCAGACATGCCACGACTTATCACTATGATATCAGATTTCCTAGAAGACAAAAGGTATTATATTCAAAATCTTCTATAATTTTTGTCAATGTTTTAAATTTTATAAGTGACATGCAATGAAGTATTTAGATTAACACAAGGGACTAAAATTCTGTAAGCTTATATAAACAAAGTACGACAACGATCATAAGAGATTTAGCATCTATTATGACCCACTACTAAAACATTAAAATCATCATGAAATATTTTTCCATGTTACAAGAAAAACTAGATTGACACCTATTTTGGGAAGCATGGGTGGTTAAGTATGTAACATATTTTGCATAGTTGTACCGATTTCCTATTTATATGGTGTGGTCAATCAACAAACTTTTTATATTTACTTTTGCAGATATTTTATTGTGGTTGATGACATATGGAATGTGGAAATATGGGAGGCTATTCAGTTCGCATTCCCTGTGAATGTCTATGACTGTAGAATAATCACCACTACTCGTGTGATAGATGTTGCTCAATCATGTGGTTCATCATTAAGTGGTCACATATATACAATGAACCCTCTTGATGGGGTGCACTCAAGGCAATTATTTGACAAAAGACTATTCAACTGTGGAGAATGCCCACCCCACCTTGAAGAAGTTTCTAGTCAGATATTGAAAAAGTGTGCTGGTTTACCCTTGGCAATCATTGCTATATCTGGCTTGTTGGCCAACAAGGAAAAAACAAAGGAACAATGGCACCAGGTTGAAAGTTCAATTGGCCGTGGACTCGAAAGAAATTCTAACATTGAAAGGATGATAAAGATAATATCACTTAGCTACTTTGATCTTCCTTATCACCTCAAAACTTGTCTATTATACCTCAGTATATTTCCAGAAGATTTTGTTGTTGGGAAGGAGATATTGATAAGGAGATGGATTGCCGAGGGATTTATTCAAGACAAATATGGATACACCCTTTATGAAGCAGGGGAGATGTGTTTTAATGAGCTATTGAATAGGAGTTTGATCCAACCTGATTTTGAGGAGCAAAAATTTGATGAGGTGTCAGGTTGTCGAGTTCATGACATTGTTCTTGATTTTATTGTGGCCAAGTCTACTGAAGAGAACTTTGTTACCATAATTGGTGTTCCTGGTATAAATCCTGACCCAGAAAACAAGGTTCGTAGATTGTCCTTACAAAAGGATGGGGTGATACCAGCGGGTCTTAAGTTATCTTCTGTCCGGTCCCTAAGTATTTTTGGATATTATATCCCATCTCTTCTGGAGTTCAAGCACGTGCGTGTTTTGTGCATTGAGAACTGTTTGCTATTGGAACATGGTCTTGCAGAATTGCAACGCGATAATTTTGTAGCCATAGGCAATTTGCTCCATCTGAGGTGCTTGAGGCTCAATAATATATACAAGGTAAAATTTCCAGATGAAATAGAAAAATTACGGTACTTAGAGACACTTGACATAGCTTCATACTTGCCAGAGGAAGTTTCTGTTCCGTATGTTCCGCCAAATATTTCTGTAGATGGACGATTAGTTCATTTTGCTCCTTGCGGTTTTAAGATTCCGAATGAATTTGAAGGAATGAATTCACTGGAAGTGTTGGGACCTATTACTGTGAAACACCAGTCGAGTGATTTTTTTCGGCGACTTGGACATTTAACAAACCTGAGGAAGCTGGCTTTGGTTGTTTGCAGTTATGAGACACAAAGAGAGATGGCATGTTCGATCCGTGAGTTAGCGAAATCAAACCTTCGCTCTCTAAGCATTAGTTTTTCCTATGAACACAATGAAATTGACTACTTCCTAGAGGAATTAAACCTACCTAGCCAATGTAGCCTTCGGGAACTTCACCTTGGAGGCCTAATTGAAAAGGTCCCAAGATGGATGAGCTCACTTGTCAATCTCCAGAAATTGTGCCTGGTATTATGTGATAGTGTCCGCCCGGAGGATGTGAAGATCCTCGGCGGCCTTCCTAATCTACGCTATATAAAGGTCACATGGGACGATGATGTATTCTGCGAGCAGGGGAAGGCTGAAATGGAGAGAGTAATTGAGGCCCATCCAAACCATCCCATATTGGTATCCTGTAACTTCCTCGATGACTTTAAAAAACAAATGTCAATCCAACGTTCATATGTCCTCGATTTTGGAGAAAAAACGGAAAAAACATTGACTCAGGTACCTATTCTTCCTTCACGAAAACAATTCTTGGTTAACGTGATATGTGTGTAGCGTGCTAAAATTGTTTTTTTCTTTTTTTTTGACGGACTAGCATTGCTTTTTTTTCCATGCCTCCTCTGCATCTACAGTTGGGAAGAGATGGGCTACGGCGCACCTGTAGCCTCAACGCCTGCCGCCTCCAGCTTCAAGCTGCCGCACTCGAGCTCTTCCAGGATCCACCGCGTGCGGTCGCACGGATGGCGGCACGCCGGCAGAGCCGGTAGAGCACGGACGCGGCTTTTCCCAGGCGACAGGCAAGCCGCGTCCGCTAGAGAGAAGCAGAGGACCTTCGTCCTCCTCCTCATCCGCCGCGAAACTCTAACCGCCGCCGCTCCGCCACCGCCAGAAGATTCGGATCTCGAGGACGTCCAGCCAGCCACGATGGAGGACTGGGGTGAGCGTCCTCTCTCTCTCTCTCTCTCTCTCGCGATGTCCTCGTCTCGCCTGATTCATTCAGATTCCAGCACTTGGTGCTCCGCGAGTGCAGTGTTAATATCTGCTGCAATCCGTTATTTCTAACAGTACTATATTTGTCGGATAATAATGAATTTTCGGTAGTGCGATTGCATACTACTATAACAGTACAGTTGTTAGGATTTCTATCTCTCTAGCCAGGGTTTGTGAAACTTGTGAGCTGTGCCGGGTGCACTGGGCGCAGACACTTATATCAGATATATATAGTCCTTTATAAGTATCCTTTCTTCCGCTCTAGACACTTTGCAACTGCGACAACTATGCTTGCTTACAAGGCGCATGTATGAGTATGATGATTCCATGCAATGCCTATATCTGCTGTTAATTTTGGCTGTATGATGATTCCACAGAATGCCTGTGTGTGCACTCTATCTTGGGTTCGACTTATATATGAAGATGCTTGCAATTCAGTATTCAAGATTATTGTAGTACATCAAAATTTGTTCAGGTGTTAGGAGCCTTTAGTTTGTTTGAGTTTCTGTTCAATAATCTATGCCGGTGTTGGTTTGTTCCGACACAAATTTTCTTGTTGGCATCCTGTAAATAAATTTGTAACTGACGTTACAGATGCTCAAGATTTCCAACCAGACACCAGTTGCACCTTTTGTGGGCGTCAAGCCAATATAAAGTAACTGGGATGATGAAGATCTGGAAGAAGATGACATAAAAGAATCATAGGAATAGGAGGAGGAGGCAGAGGTACTGATAAACATATGCCACCCTTTCTTACTAGACATAAATTTCTGTCCCTGTGAAAATCCTTCATTATTATCATTATTATTGAGTTCTTGATTTGGAAAGTAAAGAAATCACATGGTTATTCAGATTTTGTTGTTTTAATTATGGGTATTGGCAAATCAGACAATAATAATATCCAACATAAGGCTTACCAGTGACATGTGTGAATTGTACCCACTTGCCAATATTGATTCGCCCCGCTCTAATTCTTATGTTGTTGCTGAAAATATGCCCCAAGTAAACCTTTGTGTTCAGTGTGCCAAGAATTTCAGTTGATCTCACTCTAGGGTAACTGCTGACTATATTCTTGGCGCTTGCGGCTATTATTTTGGCCTCAACAAGTATATGATTAGTGAAATATTTAGAGCAATAACCATATGCTATTTTCTGTATGACTGGTTTCAATGTGCAAGTTAATTACCAATACTTCCATGTTGATGCCTTTTCTTATACTTCCTGCTAAGTACTATTGTCGGTCGTACGATTTGCAGCTATGTGTAGAAAGGAGTAGGAAAACTGACTCAACATAAAAGTAAAAGAAAGGCCCTTCGCAGAGTGAAGCATGGATTAAATCATGTGCTAGAGCTTTTTAGGTTTTGAAATCATATAGAGAGTAAAAATATATTTTGAGAGGTGCATGTTAATTGTCAACGAATGGTAGCAGACGATACAGTATTACCCATGCAAACCAGACTTTTTAAGAGCCGCTCCCATGAGGAACGTTATTTCTGCAGCAAGCAAATCATTCCTCTATCTCTTTGGTTTACACATGCAGATGTTTGACCGAATGCTCAATTAACAAAATGTGAAGAGAATAAGCGGTTAAAGTTGTAAATTATATTTTATGGGGCTGGGCACCCCTTTGCCAGCTCTTTTTGTAAAATTATAGATAAGCAGATGTAAGCTGCTAGTCTGGAGTAAAATCTGATTGACAAGTGTAATAAAGATAATCCACTACTTTCTCATGAGCTGGTAAACAGAGACACAAATAAGGAGTAGTAACAATTTTGAATAATTTAAAGGTAGCACATGACAAATTTATTTGGAGTGGCAAGGAAATACCACATATAGGTAGGTATGGTAGACACAGATGGCATGGATTTTGGCTCAGGGTTTTGGATGCACGAGAAGCATTCCCTCTCAGTATAGAGTTTAGGCTAGCAAGATTATTTTAAGCAAACACATAACGTCAACCAGTACAAAAAGAACCATATGATGAACATAAGAGAAAAATTATAAGACTACACACTGTCTTCCATGTTAACCAAAACATCCTTTTAACATAAAATATCTAGACTTTGGAACTACCAATTATGACAAATCAAATAACTTCAAGCTTTAACAGTAGTTCTTCACTAATGAGTCTTTACTTACATGATACGCAAGTTTAAACATTACTTACTTGATAACTCAATTTTTTTTTGAAAAGAATCAAGTTACTCAAGACAAATGATCTACAAGACTGTGTAACCATTTTTTTTATATCATTACCACATGCATAGCATTTTCTGTTCCAACCAGACACCAAACAACTTATTTAGACAACTCTCCAAACGAATATAAGTGAAGCAAGATAGTACTTTATTCAAAAGAACTAATAGCTCTGAACAAGAGATACATGAAAAACAAGAGCTAGAAGCATAGCAGCGCTAGACAAGAATACTCAACAAGTATAAGTGAAGAATAGGAGTATTCTAATGAAAAAGCGAAGCGTGTCTCTCTCCCAAACAAGAATGTTGTGATCAAGCATTGTAGTGACCAGTGAACAAAATAAAAACAAAACTGAAAATAAAACACACAAGACGCTCCAAGAACAGTACTTAAAATGTGAAGAAATAAAAATATAGTCTCACTAGAGATGAGCTGATAATTTGTTGATGAAGAAGGGGGTGCCTTGGGCATCCCCAAGCTTAGACGTTTGAGTCTTCTTGAAATATGTTGAGGAGGTCCAGGGGAACCTCCCCAATCTTAAGCTCTTCACTCTTCTTGATCTTATTTTATCATCCTTCTATCTTAATATTTGAAAACTTTCTTTTACACCAAACTCAGAATAAACTTCATTAGAGGGGTTAGTGCATCAAATCATAATCTCACTTGGTTCTATAAAGACACATTATAATCATCATTTTAAACATTAGCTACTGTTTACTAGTCTTATGTGAAGCTCTTCAACCTTTAAAGAATTCACTTAACACTTGTAAAAGAGAGAATGCAAAACTAGACAGAATCTGTCAGAACCAGAACAATCCATAAAGACGAATTGTTTCGAGGCACTTACGTCGTTCAAATCAGAAAACTCCGAACTAACAAAAGATAGGTAAAAAGCTCAGACTTCCGCAAAAAAAAATGCAGATGAAAATACCGTTCCGTGATTTTTCACGAATTTGTACCGTGAGGCACATAAATCTGTTTCTAGACAACAACTAAACTTTCTAGCATATCTTGCTATTAGAGGCTCTTCTTGGCACAACAAAACGAAAAATAAAAGATACAAAGGAATTTTTACAGAAGTAACAACATCCTTGAATCAACAAAAGGCAAAAGAAAACAGAAAGGAAAATTAACATGGGTTGTCTCCCACAAGTGCTTTTCTTTAAAACCTTTTAGCTAGGCATGATAATTTTAATGATACTCTCACAAAGATAAGTATTAGATGAAGGACTACCGGTAGAGCCCTCAACCTCGAGATAAACCACATAGCTACCGGTAGAGCCCTCAGCCTCGATGAAGGACTACTCCCGGCGCATCATGGGAGACAGCAACGGCGATGAAGATGGCTTCAGGGGCAATTTCCCGTCCCGGCAGGGTGCCGGAACAGAGACTTCTGTCCCCCAAATTAGGGTTTTTGGTGGCGGCGGAGCTCGGGGTCGTATTTGGGAAAATCCTTCGGGGTAGGGTTTTTCATGCCGGGGCGAATATATAGTCCGAAAGGCGGCGCGAGACGATGCACGAGGCGGCGAGATGACACCTCGGTGCCACCCCCTCCAAGCCATGCCCAGGTGTCATCTGTTGGCTGAGGGCCTCCTCCAGACTTGTCCTTCTGGCCCACGGAGTTTTCTGGCGAAATAGAATTTCTGTAATTTTTGGGATTTTTCTGAGCACTTTGGCTTTTGGACCTTTTCTGCAATGCACAGACATAATAAACAGAAACTAGCACTGGGCATCTTGTTAATAGGTTAGTCCAGAAAATGCACTAAAATGATATAAAAGTGTAAATAAACACATGTGGTATTGTTAGAAAACAAGTATGAAATATCAAAAATTATAGATATGTTTGAGAAGTATCAACGTGACACATGACGCAACACACTCGGGTGTTCCAAGAACAAAACCGGATCATGCCCCGGCGCCTGGATGATCTGGCCTGCCTGTGTGAAGAGCAGAGTTGACGCATGTGGTACACATGCTACATACGGCTCACATATTTGTAGGCTGCATACACAGATGCATGTGTACCTCAGCTTGAAGTCCATGCACACTTGATGTCGCGTACCTCAGCCGCCGTCTGCTCCCGCCTCCTCAGCCGGTCAGTCACGCGGTGGTGCAGGTCTGGAGGACATCACCTCGGTGTCAAGTTCAAGTGCCCCCAATAGGGCTGCCAGCCTCTGTATGGAGCCGTGGTGCACCTTTGTGGCCCCTCCGCCCAGGCTCCTCCGCACCTCGCCGACGCCCACTCCTGGCCCTCGCACGGCATCGCCTACGGCAAGGTTCTCCGCGTGTCCCTGTCGGAGCCGCGCCGGCTGGTCCTGGCTGATGACGACGGCCGCGTGTTCGTGCTCGGCGCTCACCGCCGTTTCGGTTGTGTGTGTCAGGCGGTGGACGGCGTGCCGCGATACACGGCCGTGCTGCACGCCAGTGGTCCGCCCCTGCCGAGCGCGGCAGCGGACATCATGATCATGGTGGCCATGGAGACGGTGATGCGCAGCGAGAGGCCCGGCGAAGTCGCCATGGAGAATCTGCCGTCATCTTGGCCCTGCTGCCCACGTATCCGCTGACGCCTGGCCATTCGCCGGTGTTTCGGGTAAAATTTGGGGTTTAGTAGGAGGCCGCCGAGCTCGGGGTGCTGCTCCATGATGGAGTCGACGGTGGCGAGCTCACCGCAGGAGGATGGGAGCTGCCGGCCACGTCGCCATGCCGGTTGACGATCTGTCTCGGCCTCGCCTTCCAACTCCTCTTTAGTTGGGCTTTGGCCCACACGTGAGATCGTGTGGCGATGGGAGCTGAGCCCAGCGCGCAAGAGTCGGACGGTCGTGTTTGAGACGAACTCCTACCAGGTTTTTGTTCTTTCCTCGATCGTTCCACGTGCGTACGACCGTCCGACCATCGCTCGCGACGTACCACGGACGAAAAAACGGTAGGAAGAAACCTTAGCTATACTAGCAAACGTGCCCGTGCGATTGCTACGGGCTTTAGAACAATATTTACTTGATTTTTAATTATTACTCAGCTCCTGTTGTAGCATAATTATACCTAACAACCCTACATTTGAAAAAACAACTATTGTTCAGCTTGCTCCATGTTGAAATTTTAAAAAGATATGAATATCCTATACTGAACATTCAGTACAGGGAATGAGTTGCAACCGTTATTCAGCCCAACTCACAAGCTCATTTTTGTGACATCCTTTTTCCGAACGGAGGGAGTACTTCATTAGTAAAACTACAAAACAGAGTAAATACCTTGACTGAAACTATGGGTCATCCTTCATGGAACTCGAGCGAGAGGACACGGTAATCTGTTCCATGCAAAATAACGTCGACCCCGTCAGTAGAGTAGATCGACGGTGCGGTTTGGACTCAAACCCCAAATTTAGAAACGGGGCGTAGCCCACGGGTTGAACCCGCACAACAGCTCGGGGCGAAGCAAAATCCCCTTCCTCTTTTATCAAAAAAAACTCCCCTTCCTCCTCCATTATTTTCCATGGCCGCCGCCCATCTAGTCTAGATTCCACAATACCCATCCTCTTCCGCCGGCTGCCGCTGCCCGGGGCCGCCTACATCGCCGCCCAGCGCCGCCGCTTTGATCGATACTACAGGTCCTGGCGCCTACAGGCTCTGAATCTCCGGTTGGAAATAGTGGGACGGATTCAAGAACTCGTCAAGCAGCCGTACGTGCCGCCGGGTGGCGTCATGGGCTCTGCCGGCCATTGAATCCCTTGTGGCCCTGCAACATGCGATGCATGCCGGTGCTCCGGTCTGGCCAGAAACGACGGCGTGGTGCCCTGTTAGGCGCAGGTGTGGGTGCCGTTGTAGACGGCGTCGAAGAGCAGCGGGTCGTGGACGGCGCCGACGGCCGCGGAGCTCCGGCTACTTCGCCGCCACCACGCCCGCGCAGCGCGGCGCGCATGCCGCGGGTCTAGGCGAGGCCATCGGCGTGCCGGAGCTGGGGACTACTTTGCCGGCCGCAGGAGCCACGCCGGAGCCGGCCATGTCGCCGAGGCCACCTTCTCCCATGGCGGACGGCCGCAGCTCCTCCTCTCTCGCCAGCCCCTTCTTCCTCTGCCCGAGAAGCGACGGTCGCAGAGCTCCGGGAGTATTTCGCCGCCACGACGCCCGCGGAGCGCGGCGCGCATGCCGCCGGGCTAGGTGAGGACATCGCCGTGCCTGAGCTGGGCGACTACTTTGCCATCCGCAGGAGCCTCGCCGGCGCTGTCCTTGCCACCGAGGCGAGGCAGCCTCCTTCCATGGCGGACAGGGCCGCCGTCGCACGCACACCTGCGCCGGTCGACGGCGACGCGAGCGGCCAGCCGCGCGGAAAAGAGAGAGAGAGTGGGTGAGGTCGGGACGGCGATAGCTCAGGATGCACGATTTGTTTTTTCCTCTTTTCCACGGGAACATACCAAACCGGTATCTCACTTAGCGGTGGAAACTTAATTATTTATAAATCAGCCTAGCAGTGAGGGGTACAATCGGAAATATTAAAAAACGCACCAACACCTCCTCAAGCAATATTATATAGCCAACGAAGATTTGTTATGGTGACAAGTAAAAATCATATTAATGGGCCGGGCCATTATACATTGGCTATACAGAAATTGGTCCGGAAGCATAATACATAATATTGTAATTTTTTTTTTTGAGATTTAACAACTAAGACAAACTAATTCAAGCCAGCATCCAAGATGATCTGGTCCCTAATGCACGCAGGCACAGAAGCACTCCATGTAGAACAACGCTTACTGTCACATCCTTCTTTCGCTAGTAGGTGCGCCGCTTCATTCACCGTTCGTCGCACCGCTCTGACGGTAGAATCGCCGAAGCCTTGAAGCAGGGATTTTATTTCTTCCACCAACGGACCGTGAAAAGACCGATCCTGCGTGTCCCTCGTCAGCTTGGCAGCCACTCCCGTACTATCTGTTTCTAGTATCACCCTTTGCACCTGGAGATCCTTGGCAATCTGCAGACCCCGACGGCAAGCCTGGAGCTCCGCACCCTCAGCATCAAACAGATGGGGAAAAAAATGGCACGCTGCGCTAACGAAGCCTCCATGGTGATTTCTGACAATCACGCCACCCCCTCCATTCTCCTCTGTCGCACGGAATGCACCATCGACATTCACCTTCACCCAATCAAGATCGGGACGGAGCCAGTGCTCCGTTGGTTTTGTAGCAGATGAAGCTGTCGATTTATGAAGGTCATTCCACTCCTCCACCGCAGCGACAGTTTTCAGTGCTACTGACTTCGGGTCTGCCATCTTTTGCGACTCCCTCGCATCATTCCTTGCTTGCCACATCATGTATAACATTGTGATTAACCAAGAGATCTCCTCCTCCTGTGCCTTGCCGATCCAATCGAGAAGCCAGCCTTTTAACTCAGAATGACACAGCAGCCTCTTCGGAGGAACAGCAAGTTGACACTGCCGCAACTCAAACAGATAAGTCCACACAGATTTCGAATGAGGACAGGTCCAGAAGCGGTGTACTAAGGATTCAGTTCTGCCGCACGCAAGACAGACAATGCCGTCCTTTATCTTCCTATGATTCAGCTCAGTACCAACCGCAAGACCATTCTCAATCAATCTCCAGCAGTGAACTTTCATCTTTCCAGCTACATTCGCATCCCACAAGGCCATCCAACCTTTATGTTCATCACAGGAACTAGATGTGCCCACCATTCCTTTTGCTTCTTTCTTCCGCTGCATCGCCAAGTGATAAGCCGACCGAACAGTGAAGACCCCATTCTTCGTATAATTCCAGGCTCGAACATCAGAGGACCCCGGTCTGCCGATCGGCGTACGGAGTATATCCGTCACATCCTGTGGAACGAAGTGCTTCCTGAGTTCCCCCTCGTCCCATCCTCCACCGCCTGGCAGGATAAATTGCTGAACATGTTCAGGTCGTTCTTCCAACATATGCCCCAGTGGGCGTTTTAACCCAGACTGTGGAATCCAACTGTCATCCCACAAATTGATTTGGGAACCATCACCAACACGCCACACCAAGCCGTCTCGGAGTAGCTCTCTGCCATGTATGATTCCACGCCAAGTAAAAGAAGCTCGCTTGGGACAACTTGCCTTCAAAAAATCGGAGTCTTTGTAGTATCTAGCTTTCAATACCCTAGCACAAAGGGACTCCTGATCCGTCACCAGTCTCCACCCCTATTTTGCTAGAAAAGCCTGGTTGAAACACTCATAGTCTCGAAACCCCATGCCTCCACTCCTCTTGTTATTGCACATTCTCTCCCACCCTATCCAATGAACCATTTTCTCTGCCCTTCAGCGTCTCCCCACCAGAAATTCGAGGAGACAGAACTAAGCTTTTTGCACTACTTCTTCGTCAGGTGGAAGCAACTCATGGCATAGGCCGGAACAGCTTGGAGGACAGATTTGATCAACACACCTTTTCCTTCTTTGGACATGCCTTGTCCCTTCCAGCCCTTCACCTTCCCCCACGAACGCTCTGTAATGTATTTAAAAGAGCCCTCTTTCGAGCGACCAACGACAGTGGGCAGTCCCAGATATCGTTCTGACAAAGCTTCACACGAAATTCCAATTTCTGCTTTCAGGCTTTGCCTACGCTCAGGGCCACAGCCCGGACCAAAATAAATAGAAGACTTTTGGAGATTTACTTTCTGCCCCGAGCTAACCTCATAGTCATGTAAAATCCTTTTTAAAGTATGCATGCTCTCCGTTGTAGCCTCTAAGAAGACCACACTATCATCGGCGAAGAGCAGGTGGGTAATGTGTGGACCATGGGCTCCAAACTGAACACCTCTAATATTATTCCCCTGTTGAGTTTCCTTTAGCAGCGCCGAAAAACCCTCAACACAGAACAGAAACAAATAGGGGGATATGGGATCTCCCTGTCTAAGACCCCTCGATGGAATAAAAGCCTCTGATAGACCCCCATTTAGCTTAACTGAGAACCTTACCGAGGTAATACACCTCATAACCATCGCCACCCAATTTGGGTCAAAGCCCAATTTCAGCAACATCTTCTCCAAGAAAATCCACTCCACCCTGTCATAGGCCTTGACCATATCCAACTTGACTGCACACAACGGTGTTTTCCTCTTACGGGTACGGATGGCATGAGTAGCTTCATATGCTATGAACACATTGTCGGTAATCAGCCTACCCGATACAAAGGCGCTCTGTTCCTCTGAGATCAACACCGGTAAAATCCTCTTCAGCCTATTTGCCAAAGCTTTCGACGCAATTTTGTATAAGACATTACAGAGGCTGATGGGTCTGAATTGCGCCAACCGCTCTGGAGCCTGGATTTTCGGAATAAGCACAAGCACCGTATCATTAAAATCCGAAGGGCAGTCCCTTCCCGCCAAGAAATCGCTCACGGCCCGACACACATCGGTTTTCAGTACCGCCCAGTGGCGCTGAAAAAACATATCTGGCAGCCCATCCGGCCCAGGAGCCTTAGTAGGGCCCATCTGAAATAGAGCTGTCTCTATTTCTTTCTCTGAAAACGCTGCTGTCAGCGCAGTATTCATCTCTGGGGTAACGAAATTGACCATTTTATCCATATTTGTCGCCCCTTCTGAAGTATACAGGTTGAGATAGAAGGCCTGTGCCATCTCTCTCATACCAGCATCAGTGTTACACCGGCTACCATCATCCCGAACTAGGAATCTTACCGTGTTTTTCCTTCTCCTGTGAGAGGCACGGTTTTGGAAATATTTAGTGTTGCGATCCCCAGCTTTTAACCATTCTTGTCTGGACCTTTGCTTGTACATAATTTCCTCCCTCTCATACATCTCATGCAGTTGTTTTTCTATCCCCCTGACCTCAAGAGTGGAGCCGGACTCTAGAGCTTGCACCTTTGCATCAGTTAACATGTTGCGCAGTCGCTTTATTTCTTTTTGGATAGAACCAAAAGAATTGTAGCTCCAACTCCGGAGATGGGTTGTGACATCTTTTAGTCTGTTACATAATCCATGAACCCCCGCCCCATGAAACTCACTCTTGGCCCACGCATCCATCACCTTCTCATCATACTCCTCATGCCTTGTCCACATCTCCTCAAACCGGAAAGTTCTAGCACCAGGCGGGATCCGATTAGGAGCACTAGCTTCTATCTTGATCAGCAATGCCATATGGTCTGACTCCTCCGTAGCTATGTGCTCCACGCTGCAGCTTGGGAACAAGTCCAAGAAAGCTTCATTGCATGTGGCCCGATCCAACCTAGCCTGAACATTTGCTAGCCCTTCTCTCCTATTGTCCCATGTATAAGGGTAACCCGAGAATCCCAGGTCTGTTAGACGGCAGTCCGTCAGACAGTTCCTGAAATTCGCCATCTGGGCCTCATTCCTCTCGTGTTGACCCTTCTGTTCCTCCTGGCTAACAATTTCGTTGTAGTCTCCTGCACAGATCCAAGGTAGATCATCCTGAGCGCGCAAGTACCTCAGAACCTCCCAGGTCTTTGATCGCAGCTCCGTCCTAGGCTCACCGTAGATTCCAGTGAATCTCCAAGTGCCTTCCTCTGATGTGATCTTAGCATCGATATAATACTGGCACCAAGGACGAACTGAAACATCAATCCCATCTCTCCACCACAATGCCATACCTCCACCCTTTCCTTTCCCTTCTACACATACCCCATGTCTGAACCCCAAACTCCATTTTATCCTGTCCATCGTCTTCTGCTTTTGTTTAGTTTCACACAAGAAAACCACCGCTGGGTTGTAGGACCTAGTCAGGTCACGTAATTCGCCAACAGCCGAGTCCAACCACAACCCTCGACTGCTTAAGGCCAACACGATCATTGGCCCCGGCGGCCCTGCGCCACAGGGTCCGCCGATGGGTCTTCAAGTCTGTCGAACACCGAATTTGTACGCTGTCGCTTACCAGCTGACTCCGAACTGCCCTCCTCTAGCGCTTGTACTTGGACCGGCAACCACACCTGTTTGGTCCTCCTTTTTTTTATCAAAAGTACCCAGTGGTACCTGATAGTTTTCACTAGTTCCCCCGTCTCCAATCTTCCTCGGGCGTCGGGTAAAGGTACCAGGTTTAGCATTATTCTTCCTTGCCACAGCCACCCCAGGTTCTTTCATTTTATGCTGCTGTTCCTTCCCCCCATTGCCCTTTGCTGGACTAGTTACTGCATCCTGCTCCTTACGTTGCTCATTCCAGCCAGTGCGGGAAGAGCTAGAGAAAGACTGATCATTTGCAAGGCTCCTCCGGGGCGGTAGATCACGTATCGACACGCCATCCCTGTACCTTGTCTCCCTGTATGACGATCCGCTCCCAAAACTCCCCGAGGAGACAGAGGGACGTGCTGGTGGAGGGGTTTTTTGATTCTTCCGGGGAGACGCTCTCAGCCACTCCCCCACTGTTTCGTTTCATCTTTATTCTCCTCACACCTTCCTGAAGGATGGAGCAGACGCCCACAATCAAAACAAAAGTGCGGCACCTTCTCATATTTCAGGTCGAACCACCTCCCTTCAGTATCTCTTTCTGAATCCTTCAGATTAACACCCCTAGGTAGCGGCTGATCCACCCTCACAGCCACCCTAATTCACAAGTCTTTTCCCCATGCAATACCTTCATCATCCACCTCAACTGAAATAAACTGCCCAATCCAGCCGCCAATCAGCTCACCATACGCCCTATTCATCATATCCAGCGGCAGGTCTAGCACTCTGACCCAAATGTCCAGGGTATCAAAGACCATATCAGACGGACGAACTGTTCCATCGAACTTCTGCAGCAGAATTGCATTCAGATCAAACTGCCAGGGTCCGTTCTTCAGAACATGCTTCCAATCTCCTTCTGTTGAGAAACGCACCACAAATCTGTTCTCTCCTAGATCCTTGAATTGTGCCGAGGCATGGAGCCCCCAAGCCCGCTGCATCGCCTTCTCGAGGGCGTTGATCACTAGCTTTCTTGGAGAACAGACTAGGCCAACCAATGCCCACCTAGGTTTAGGGACCTGCGCGGGGCTTAAACCCTTGATTACCAGCCCGGATGCTTCCTTGTCAGTCAGCAGAAGATCACCCATCCTCGCTGAGAGACTTGCTGCCAGATCCTCCGATCCGGTCTTCGACGGCGATCTCGACGGAGTCCTTGAAGAACCTCCGTTTTTCGCCGGTGATCGCAGCGACATCGCCACAGAAACAGTCACCACCTCCGCACTCCAGGAGCGTCGGGGCCGTGAACAACCCAACCAACGCACGGACTAGATCTCGCCGTCGAGATCTCTTCCGCCGCCGAGAAACTACCACCCTCGAGAGGAAACCCTAGCCTAACGCGATCGCCTCCCGATCGCCTCTAGAGAACTTCCGCTTTTTGGTGGACCCGCTGGTTTTTAATATTGTAATTTTGTTCATGTTTAATGGCTCAACAGATGACGATCAGGTATTTGCAGTCGAACTTCGATTGGGACAAGCAGCCACTCCTTTTTAAATACGACCGCACGCGTTGGAAAAAATAAGTACTGCTGCAGGCTGCAGTCGACGCGCAAGACGACAAGAGAGAGGCACGGTGGCTGAGCTAGAGGCATGGAGAAAGGAGCAAGCACAGCGAACAAGTCCGAAGTTGCTGAGTGCAGTGATTTGTCTCCCGAGCTATATGTAGCTTGAAATTTTGAAATTCAAAATCTGCAGTTTTATGTTTTCAAAATTGTGAAAATAATTATATACGTAGATGATGATGATTTCTACTAGTGTGTAAAAAAGAAATGCGGACCATGTTGTATTCTATGCGGTGTAAAAATCGACAAATTTCTGAATCTGGGACGGTGAACAGTGTCAGATTCAAAATCTCCCAAAATTGTTAGGATTTGTCATTTTCGTGCAGGCTGGAATACAACTTATTTCGAGTTGAAACTTTGCAGAAGCGTAGAACATGTCATTGTTAACATCTCTAGGATTTTTTTCGGAACTTTTTGAAAATTTAAAATGGTGGTTTTAAATTTTTTAAGAAACCGGGCTGCAAAATGACTTGTCGGAAGTTGCTCAAATACCCCCTCCTATCCATAATAGGTTGTGTATAACTTTTTGACAGAGTCAAATTTATAAAGTTTGACCAAACATATTGGTAAAAGTCTGGTGGAGAAGTACTGGCAAGCGAGGAAGCTCCACAAAGTATGACCTGGACAAGGAGCTCCACAAGTATGCTGCCAGGATCGCCAGAGTCCACCGGCCGCCCAAGGACATGGTGGAGGAGATCGCCGAGTACATGAAGTACCTCGAGGAGAAGAGGCCGAGTAGAGCAGATGCTACTTCATCTGCAAAACTATTCCAGGATCAAATCTCCTCATCCCTAGGATTAACAGTCTATCAGTTGGTTCCTTTCTGGGCAAACAAGTTACCAGTTCCTGGGAAATCCAAATACGTATATGCTTGACTTCATAGAAGGAACCAGCAGATTCCTCTCTGCAATATACAGAAGGTTCCACCCAAAATATTGTGCAAAGCACAACCCCTTTAACTTGCAGTATATCATTAAATGAACAGAATGGATCAGGCATTAACACGTTTGTCGCGGAAATAATGTAAAAGCAGTACATGTAAGTCAACATACGAGGGCGTCTCATAGAGTAAACTTATCGACTATATGGAACACGAAATCGAATACTCACTATAAACACATTCTATATGCACAACCAGAATACCAATCACATTCACACCTATTACACCTATATATGATATACAAACACTTCTATTGCTACCATCTAAACGTATAGCATTATGTTATTGGGATTTCCCACCTTGCCTTCAAACTGCCAGCGAAAGCTTTTAGCAAAATCATCCAGTACAACCCCACAAGTCATGCAGAAGAAAAGGACACTATAAGTCATCCATGCTTGCAAGTGGCGACTCGGTAGAACTACTGCTCTTCTGCAGCAAAGTTCGGTTCTGCTGGCTTTTGTAACAGCCTTGAAGGCACCCTTTCCTGCAGCCGGGCCTTTCGGGTGGAATTTCTCCTCAAGATCTGTATCATGTTGCGAGCAAAACGTGAAGCGTGTATCGCTGCACCAAAGCTGAGCGAAGTAGAGCCATCATTCACGATCGCGAGTTGCAACCGCTCCTCCTTCTCGTGTTCAGAATCCTCGATCTTCTTTTTGCAGTGCCTGCGCCAGGCTGCTTGTATAAAACAAGCAGCCCAGGTTCTCCACTGCTGTGAATAGAACCTAAACGTGTGCCGGAGCTGTTTGCTGTGGAGTCGTCGGAATTGAGTGGCCACAAACTTCAAGTCTTCAGCCATCAAAGCAAAACCTTCAACTTCAGACATTGGCTTCACTGTCCTGGTTGAGCTGGGGAGACTGGATGTTGAGTTGGGATCAAGAGCCCAGGTAAGAAGCTCCTCGCCACAGAAATCTCCGGCTTTCAGAACATCAGAGTTGAAAAAGCCAGTTTTTTCCACCATTTGTCGTCATACTCATGAGGTTTCCTCTCATGATGAAGAACATTTCATTTACTGGATCCCCTTCACGAACAATGCAGCCACCTTCTGTGTATAAAACAGGCTTTAGGCGGTCGCACAAGGCATTCAAGAGCTGATCGTCCATCTTTTCAAACATTGGAACCTGAAAAAGAAAAAACGGCAACGTAAACACATTAAGGGCAACCAAGAAATGGAAGATCTTGATTGTGGTGTAGGTCATCTGCGATGAGTCCTGACGTTATTACTGTGTGTACGTAGTCGACTGTCTGCTTCACTAACTGTTTTTACTAAACTTTCTCAGATCTGAGACTAACATTAGTATTTATAGCCAGCACAGAAACTTGTATGTTGTGAGAACATACCCGCATGAGAAGTGATAAACAAAGATGTCTTTTTATAGCCCTCCTAAGATCCTTGGGGAGGTTCATCATGAGGTGCTCTTCATCAACCCCACTTGTCTCTTGCCATCTATATTGTTCATAACGCCGTATTCGCTCCTTGAGGTTCTCAGGAAGAAGTCGATATGACATCCATTGATCTGTGTCACGGCTTTTTACTCTCGTTTCTTCTATTCTCCGAGAGGATGACTGCAAATAAGTCTGTAAGACTCACAGAAAAAGACAAGAAAACAGTTAGAGGCTTCGGCATGAGTTAGAGACCCAAATAGATGTCACTAACCAGCAAAGAACACCATAATTTGTATTTCTATATATCTGGGAGAATTTGAAACATCGTTTTATATTATTTGTTACACAATTTAAGAAATCAACCTGTTGTTATACTTAAATCGAACCATTTTTCTGCCAGTACTATGTTGGTTTTGAACTCATAAAGTCATAATGGTATGACAAGTCTGGGAGTAGTACTCACAAGTCACAGCCGGTAGGACAAGTTATGCGTCCATCTTTCTCGAGATCAGTTGGACAGTTTTGGGTTTATGTAATTCAATCATACATACAGTTTTTTTGGCTTGATGTAATTCAATCATATTTTTTTCTTCTTGTGTGGAATACATTTTAGCATCAGTCTAGCATTCAAAATCTCCAATTGATCATGTAAGCATCAGAACCATAACACATTATCATGTTTCCAATGCAACTTTTATTGATGCCATAACTTCAAGAAAATGATATTATTTATTTTCTTCCAGGATATCTACAAATTCTGAACTAAAATGGAGAAAATGAATTAGAATACTCCTAGCTATCAGTGATAAATATTATTACCTGCACATTACCGATCAGAAGTGAGAACAGAACCAAGCCGGATATTGACACAAAAACTGCAAACAAATTTTCCCATGCGTAAGTACTTGTTTTCAGGTTTTGGCCAAGTGAACTGCATGAAATAGATCAAGACAAGTGTAAGACTGTAAGTCACTAAGCGTTACAATATATAAATATATATACACAGTAGTTATCTTTAGGGCAAACCTGAGATTTTGCAGACCCCACCAAACACAATAGAATAATTTCGCAAAAAAGTTTGTTGATTGTGAAACATTTATTATAGCTGGCAGATAAATTCCGAAGAGTGGGTCTGGAAGAAGATTGCTCGTGGAGTTCCTTAGGCAAACTAATTGTAAGAAAGCATTTCCTACATTCGTATCACCATTCCCACAGTATAAATATGCGGGTTTACAGTCTATTGTGACTGCATTGCTGTCTCCAGCAGGCATCTTTGCGCTGAATAGAAAGCAAGTACCAAACCGCTCCAAGGACCTGCAGATATTAAAGATTACCCATAAACATGTAGCCATCAGGGCTTAGTTGCAATTGCACTTCTAAAATTATTACTCCCTCCGTTCCTTAATGTAAGGTGTATAGTTTTTTGAGGAAAATTTCAAAATATAGGGTGTATTGCGATTTGTGGACAATTTTACCCATCCTCAAATGAGCTCCAATCTATAAAGGAGGGATTTTAAAGGTTTGTTTTCAATTTGTGACTATTAGGGAGTATATTATTATTATTATCAATGTTAAAAGATTCAAAGTTTGTATATTCTAGGTCGTGTTAGTTTATAGGCTGATTTGTATGTCAATTTTTCTCAAGAACTATACACCTTACATTAAGGAACGGAGGGAGTAATAATAATATTTTTTAAATAAGATAATACGACACCGTATTATTATGACTTGTATGATCAACCTAACCATATTATTATAAAACATTGACATAGACTATAAAATGTGGAAAGCATTGTAACAATATCTCTTAGCAGCACCGTCAGGAAATTGCCATATATGTGGTAGCATATATCTCGACAGGGAGAAGAGCTAACCAAGGGCATGCTACGAAAGCATCGTAACATAAACACACAGATGTTGTTATTATATAAAAAAACAGAAGGGGCTGGAAGCCTAGAATGTTCCTAAACCGGCGCAAACCGGAATGGTCTCCATAACAGAATTGATAACTTTGTCCGAGAGTCTGATAGGTGTGAGAGTTGTGAAGAGCAATGATCCATTTTATTCTTTTGAAAATTGTGCTTGCAGAATTTGCAGCTAGTTTTGCCAAATAAGTTTCCATTGTCACCATAACTGTTTGATGTCACTATATTGATATTGCCCACATAGACAAAGTACCATGGTACTGAATCCCCCCCCCCCCCCCATCGACAAAGTATGACAGATAATCGCATACCAAACTTTTGCACATACTTTTAACTATAATCTACATATCGCTTACCATACATGACAGCTTACTTCCGAGTTATTGCAAAAAAGGATAGCTAACTTACATTATTCACAATACAGAAATTAATGAACATAGCACTTACATGGCTAGCAAGCATGTAAATTATGAGGTTGAAAGCAGCACCAGCCCATGCTGTCTCTGCAATAATCCCAGCAGATCTGGTGATTAGATGTTTTTAGCTTTCATTAACTGTGAGGCTTGAAGATTAGGTAGCACGAACAAAATAACCACCTGATAATAATAGTAGTAATAATAATAATGATGACGATAAATGCTTAGTTACTGCACTATCGGCACTACAAATTACAGAAAAATTCTCAAACAGAACATTAGTATAATTCTTTATCTATATATGTCTCAATAAATATTCCAATGTGTGAGTTAGTACAAGGTAACAGTAGAACTCTTAAAACATGCGGAAAAAATTACGCAATAATATAGTTCTTGGAACAGATAAACATCTACTTTTACATAGTTTTCATGCATGGGCTACCAGGGTAACGGATCAAATTGCTCATATAGAGAAGCATCTACTTTTTTTTTTGAAAAGGGATAACCCAGCCTCTGCATCACGAGGATGCACACAGCCGTTTTATTACATAGTTTTGTAAGTACCCGAACACAGGTTCCACACTATTACATATCAAGCATCACAGAGCGTGGCGACAAACACTAGCCAGCGAAATATAAAAAGGATGAAACACTTATGCATCATTTAGTCTATTGAAGATTTGCCAGCCGGCCAGGTTGTAGAAAGCCCGTGCGACCACCTCAAGCCGGCCACACCCATAAACCACTTCCTCCCGTTGCTCCAAAGGAAGGAGGGTAGACCACGCGCCAAGCAGGGACGTAGCCTTGAAGATGACCTGCAAATAGTTCATGTGTTTCGTTTTGTTAAAAACCAAATCATTTCGACACGTCCACAGTGACCAAAATATAGCACACACACCGACGCGAATACGTGCTTTATCATGTTTTTGCATCCCTCTCAACCAATTCCCAAACAAATTAGTGATATTGGTTGGTGGTGGTAAATTAAAGGTGAATTCGATAATTCTCCAAATAAAACGTGCAAAAGGACAAGCAATGAACAAGTGATGAATAGATTCCTTTGAATCACAAAATTCACATTTCATACATCCTTTCCATTGGCGCTTTGCCAAATTATCTTTAGTCGATAGAGAAGCATCTACTATGATGTGATCAAATGCTCCATGCCAAGCCTGCTTTAGTAAATAGCATGGTACCTGAGGGAGGGGTAAGACAGCACAGACATCAATCAGAAAATATGTCGACAAATACCGCTTTGCTATAACATATCTATCCTCGACCAATACACCCCTACCAAAATTTGTAGAGGAAGATGTGATAAAGCCTGTCCAAAACTGAAATCCCATATGGAGTATGTAGAACATATCTGTGACAGAGCGCAAGACACTTGCTGTGATTTTCAACTTCCTATCCAAATACCAGCAAGTATTTTTATCATTGATAACCGGTATATAGAGGAACAATGGGTCCAAGGAAACTGCAAAAATACATGATAGCATGAATATCTTGTTCCATCTTTGCAGAAATGGTCCTTGAGGGTGAAGAATTTTTGGTGCAGATTTTCTGTCATCCAGCATTGATCTCTTTAAGGTTTCAGAACGGAAACAGTTTACAAGGAATGCAAATACTCCATAAGTTCTTTCTTTAAGTGATCTGAGTACATTATGTCTGCGTTGTGAAACTATGTTCTCCGAGTTAACAGATGGATCTGGTGATCCCCAGTCCTGAAATCTGCACATATCATGAAGCAAACACAACATTCAGAACGGTTATAACATGGGTTTTTCACCAGTGGTTCATTCTTTACATAAAACCAAACGAAATTGAGCTGCTTCTATTCCCAAGAGAGAAAAAACAATGTGTAGCTTTTAGTACAGTTTTAGAGGCAAATGACTTTTTTTTTCGAGAAGTTGAAAAGGTAGAAGTTTTGGTTACAGCCCTACTAAGAGGCAGATGACTTCATTGACCATTTTGAGGTAGAGGGACTACTCATAATATTGTGTGATGAAAGTAGAGGCACCAAAGTTCCATGTACCCTTGTTTTACTTCAGGATCTATCACACTAGAATTCACATGTGTTGTGTTGCTAACTTACTATAACAGATAGTTGAAGGCTGCAAATTTGACAAACGATTGTTCTCTAGAAATTATCTCAAACAACAGGGGGTGTAAGAAGTTGACCTAACATATCTGTCGTCTCTTGCCATCATCATCTCCATCAGGCCAACAGTTAGCTTCTAAGAGGATGTGTCAATTCTTCAAGAATTGCATACATCGAGTTCCCTGATGATTATCAAGCATATGTAAGCAGCAAACGCTAACTTTCTATACCAACAATTCCTTAATATATCTGACAGACATGTCCAGTGAGATAGCTTGAATATTGTCAACCGGAAAATGATAAACGGTGAGGCTTCCATGAGTAGAAACAAAATCATGATAGATGAAATACATGTGACTCTGAGTTCTCTTGGTATGCTTTAAAAGGGATAACCGTCAAATTAACAGGTGGTTTTCCAGCCTGATAAGGTGCAAAGATTTTCGTGCAACGCTCCATTTCAAATGGCCCTCCAATATAATCTCGGGCAAACAAATACTACTAAAGCGACAGTAAAATATTGAACTATGGATTGCGTGATTTTTTTTCTTTTTGAGGGAAGATGGTGTGCATGAATATGGTTTAGGGTGTGCACTTCGATCACTCGCTTGACCTGCTTACCTAGTAGGCTATAATTAAACTAGGTCGTTTGAGCATATCCAAGGGAGACATGTTCTATTATTGCTTCATATATAGTAGCCCAGCCTGATATTCGCTTGACATGGCTTGCCAGTGCAGTCTCACACAAGAGTCAATTCGGCTCTTCAACCGCAGGAAGGCACCAAATGGCCTACCCTGCCTTATCAAGGAATCCTAGCTGGCTAGCTTCAGACCCAAAGTAACCTTAGTAGCTTCCTGGAGCAGAAATAAAATCACTACAAGTCAAATTATAGGTGCCCCTGAATTCCCTGGATGAACTTTACAAGGGTAACAGCAAACACTAGGTGGTAGAAATGTGCCAGTCTGATAACGGTAACTAGACAGCAAGCGCAAATAGCACTGCAGACAATTTTACATGCAAAGGTTTTCCAACATCGCTACATTTCTGTCCGTGGCCATCCAATTCGACCAACGCACTAAAACAAGTACCAACGAGACAGTGCATGCAAGAAACTAAACAATTGCCCACCCCTACCATGATTAGATTGATCCTTTCACACCTAATTGCTGCCGCAACAGGCAAAAGAAGCAGAGTAACGTTAAAATGGCAAAGTAAGCCTCGCTGAAATTAACCCTCCACCACCCCTGGTTTCGCCTAGAACATGCTCGAACTAGACAATAACAAAATTAACAAGAAACAGAAACCCCACAGGCCACAGAAAAATCAAACGCACTAGACAGGCTACGGTACGATCGTAGTGTTCCCACGGCGGGCAGTCTGCAGAGCCCACCAAACTCAGCCGCAAAATCGCGCACCCAGAGGCGGCCAAACTAACTACAGAAAGTTTCAACGGAGCAGACTTGCAATAGGTCGGGGGCAGAGGAAGCGGAAGCTTACCTAGGGTTTCAGGAGGGTTCTCTCTCCTTGCGCGTGTTAGGCGGGGGTGGACGGAGGAGGAGACGGGTGGTGGGGAAACGGGACGGGAGGAAGCTTTGACGGGGCATGGTGGTCGAGGACTGGACTGGAGGAGGAGGGGAGGGACACTCGTGGTACAACGACGACGGGGTCTACGCCGTTGACCGACCGGCCTAGGCCGGCCCACCATGGAATTTTTTAATTGTTTGGAGATTTGGACGTTGAGGGTGACACTCGAATAGTACACGATAATACTTTATTTTTCGTTACCAAATAATGGAGGAGAAACTGCATTATATTGCCCTGCAGAATATACAAGTCACCAGAATATAATGGAGCCCGCATGGATCAATCGATGCACGATGATTCCATTTCGAAAAAACCTTTTCAAATTCATATCGTCGTTGCACCCTGTTACTAATCCTTTCGATTCAAAAAAAAATATCGTAGTTTTGAACTAATCTCAATTTAAAATTGCGACACTTATAATGAATCGGAGAGGAGTGCCTATGACGCCGTGAGATTTCTGACATTACAATAAGGAGAGAATGTTCTACCATTATTTTGGTCCAATAAGAGCATCTCCAACAGACGACGCTTAATAAGCCACGCGCTGCAAAAACCGGCAATATAGCGCGCGGCCGAAAGCAGTGCTCCAACAGCCACGCTAAAATCCCACACGCGATAAACATGCACCAGCGCGCTGAGAATAGCTGCAAAACGCGCAGGGTATTTTGTGTGCCCGCTCTAGCGCGCTGGACATGCAAATCTTGCGCGTGAATTGACCAATCGCCGGATCTGAAACCTCCCGGCGCTCGCGCCGCCGCCCGCACCTCTCCCCCATCTCCTCCAGAGACCCAGCGTGCTCCAATACCTGCCGTCAACGCTTCCCCCGCTTCTTCCCAGCGCGCCGCCGCTTCCTATGGACGCGCGCGGGTCGCCGCCGCAGTGAATCTGGCCCCACCGTCACGGACGCCGTCAGCGCTTCCCCCGCTTCTCCTGGCGGCCGCCGCTGCTTCCTCCACCTCCCTCCTCGCCGCCGCCCCTCCAGCGCACTGTTCGTCCGACAATCAGCGCCCGGCGGCCGTTTGCAGCTCGGCGCCCACAAGGTGTTTGATAAAACACTTGCAAGGTATATATTGCCTTTAACTTTATATTTATAGATGAATTTGGTGTATGTTGTTTGTAGTTTTAAATTAATTTAAAATCATGTTTGTAGATGAGTTCGTCCTATGATTATTCCGATGAAGAATTTGATCTTCAAGAGGAGGAGAACGTCGCAATGATCCTAGCTATCCACGCGGATAAAAAGCCGAAGCACGGTGGTTCAGTTTTCGGTCGTCAGAAATTGTGGAGGGAAAGGATCGATGCTCACAACAAATTGATGAGGAACTATTTTGTGGAGAATCCCACATACACCGAGCCCTACTTTCGGCGCCGTTTTAGGATGAGCATCGAGTTTTTCAAACACATTGCGGAGGAACTGGCGAGGCATTCTCGGTTTTTTCAACAAAGGAGGAATGCTGCCGGAGAACTCGCGCATAACACCTATCAAAAGGTGACCGTCGCTTTGCGTATGTTGGCATACGGTATTCCGGCGGATCTAGTTGATGACCATTTGGCCATGGGTGAAGTCAAGCTATCTTGTGTGTCAAGCGCTTTGCAGTTGGAATTGTGCAAGTGTTTGGTCTGGAATATTTGAGTGCTCCCAATGCTGAAGACATGGCTAGGCTTTTGGAGTTCAACAAAGCTCGGGGGTTCCCAGATATGCTTGGCTCAATAGATTGCATGCATTGGAGTTGGAAGAACTGTCCTGCGGCATGGCATGGATAATTTCAAGGCCACAAAAAAGATTCCACTATAATCCTTGAAGCTGTGGCCGATCATGAGACTTGGATTTGGCATGCTTTTTTCGGAATGCACGGATCTTTGAATGACATCAATGTTTTGTCAACAGTCACCACTCATGAATAGGATTGCAAATGGTGAAACTTCACCGGTGGAGTTTGTAGCAGATGGCCATACATACAACTATGGCTACTATCTTGCGGATGGCATCTACCCAAGGTGGCAAACATTTGTGAAGCCTGAACCGCAAGGTAAGAAAAATCTTGATTTCCACAATGCTCAAGCGGCGGATAGGAAAGATGTGGAGAGGGCATTTGGGATTTTGCAAGCCCAATTTGCTATTGTGAGACGACCGGCTAGATTTTGGGATCAAAACAAGCTTTGGTACATCATGAACGCTTGTGTGATCATGCATAACATGATCATCGAGAATGAGCGTGGGAAAGATTTAGACTATTCTCACTATGAGTTGATGGGACATCCTGTGGGGACCCCGGACTAGCCGTCCGAAATACCCGATTATGTTTAACACAACGATCCCGTGATCAGTCTGTCGTTGCACATAATCCGAACTGAATACCAAAGTTTACATCCATTACAGTACCGAATTAAACTCTTACATAAATGGTCATTTAGACCAAGTCTTACATAGGTGCCTTCATGGGCCAAACCAAAATAATCAGCGGAAGCTACGGCGTAGTAGACCTCAAATTCTAACAACGACCCAACAGGCAGCTGACTTATGGAGATCCCTAGTTCGCATAGAAGTCGCCATACTCCTCGGCGTAGTGCTCCTCGAAGTCTGGCTAAGACAATAGACAAGGACGAAACCAATATGAGTACATTTGATTGTACTCGCAAACTACCCCAACATGAGTATGCACTAGTTTTATTTTAATTGCAAACTTTTATTTATTTAAAACATCTCTATATCTTTATTGAAAAAGGTAAGAAGAATTTTATAACTATCTTTAATAAAATCACCACTTTATCTGTTTCTTCAAAACTCCTCCTTTTTCCGACCATAGCCCGTCATGGTCCATTTGCCTCCAACAACCTCATACCGATCCGTTGGTATAGGTGTACAAAACATTCTCCACTTCATTTTTCTTTTTAAAACTCAAATCTTTTCAAAACTTGCACATAGTCAGAGTAGGGCCTCCCAACTGTCCATATCCGAGGACTCGGCTATTCGAATAGTTTTAACCCTCTGCAGAGGTAGCACGCTTTTCCCACATCCATCCAATAACTCATCGTGTCAGCCACGTCCCGCCATACAAGGTGTATGCGAAGTTGAGTCACCGACCCTAGCCTGTCCTTTTCTCATGCTAGTATAGGACCCTGCCCATATGACACTTTCCATCAACACTTAACCCAGCCCGTCGGAATCTAAGTGTGAGGACTCATAGTTTTGCCTGGCGGTGTATAGGGGACATCCTTCTATCATCCTCCTTATCTTTCCATAGAGTTTGAGCGAGGACCCAGGTCAGGGGTAGGTCACCAAACCATCCCCTCATGCATAACGGAGTCATCTCCGTCGATGAGGCATCCCATACTAATATGAGCAAATTATGTGACTAAGCTCTTTTCCCATATGTGGGTAAATGTGGTCGCACAGAGTGTCGGCTGGTTGACGTAAGTACAAGGACACACTGTGCATTTTTCATAAACATCTCCATACTCCATTTCTCCACTTCAATACCGACATCTCGGCATTCTATAACCACACAAGTATTTCCAAAAGAGTTTTGAGTAAATAATATTTATTTTCCCATCCTATAATTTGATATAAACTATCCTATACTTCTACATAGGGTGGCAAAATAATTTTCACATACTTTTTGAAAAGGTTTTAGAAAATCTTTGACTTAAGAGTAAATCATGTTATCAAAGTAGATGCATATATTTGGGTTGCAAGCTCAGAGAGTAGCTTGCCTTGCTCGACAAAGTGACCTTGGTCTTGATCTTCAGGTTCAACAAATTCCCCTTCCTCGATAAATCCGACAGCGTTCTCGTCTAATTAATAAACAAATAAATACAAACGATCACTAACCTACTCAATCAACATCATAACATTACAATCTTAAATGCTATAAATAGCCACTGCACACATCAAACAACACAATTTGGGCATCATTATTTATTTATGTCTTAACTAGGGCAAAAACTAGTTAAACATGTTTAATTACACAACTCAAGTTCTGTTGGTCACAAAAATACAAACTAAATTTCTACAGAAAGCTACTGATGTGTAGAAGACAACACAATTTGATTTGGATTAATTGGAGTTACCAAACTCCCTACATAATTGTTTTAATCCAGAAATTTGATAATCAAGTTTTAGCTCCAAATCAAGTTATGTTGATCCTAAAATTAAATCCTTTTAGGGGTAAGTAACCATGACTAAATGTGACCTAACAAAATTGGTCCTAATTCATTTGGGTTCAACATAAAACATTTTTAATTGTTTTAGTGCAGAAGGGTGTTCTAACTTCAACTTTATACGAAACAATTATCATTGCCTAATTAGGGAAGCTAATAGATCACAGTACCAAGCTAACAAAATTAGTTTGGAATTATTTGGCTTAATAGAGTATCAGAAACAAACAAGTTTAGATTTTAAACCTTCTGTGGTATTTTTATTAATACATTTTTATTATTTATCTAAATGAAATGAAACCACTTGGGTTGGTTAAACAATTTCATAAGCTTTCCAGAACATTTGGATTTGATTTATTTGGATGTGTAAATCTCAAGATATTGAATTTCTAAGTTGATGCTAGTACTGAATTTCAGAGAGATTTAAATTAGAAAAACTAGCTGTTCTGGATAATGTTGAGATTTCTGACGGGTGGGGTCCAATCGTCAGTGACTCAAACGAAACGCTGCGCGCGCTGGATAATGTTTAAAAGTCTGACAGTGAGGTCCGCCTGTCAGCCTCTCATCTAACTAAAACGGTACGCTGTCGTGGATCAAAGATCCAACGGCCTACGTTCAATCGCATCGGCGACGACCACACTTGGGCGGCGCCGCTGTGCCTGCGACTATTCCGGTGGTCGGAGGCTCACCTAGGGTGGCTTGGGGGTGGTGGAGATGATGCAGATCGATGGCGGAGGCTCGGGGAAGCTTCTGGGCGGACTGGAGCTTGCTGGGGAGGCTCCTGGCATCGGCGACGAGCAGCTCCTCCTCCGTGGCCGTGTACTGACTCCGGCGAGTTCCCTGCGTCGCTCCTGGGCACGAATCAAGGGGAAAATGCGGCGAGCGAGTGCGGTGTTAATGGAGAGGGGAGTGCAGGCCAGAGAGGAGAGAAAGAGGCAACAGGACGGCGTGGCCGTGTTCGTCTCCTACCTCGGCTCCGGCAGCGCTTGGCCGTGCTACCACGGCTGAGCTTCGCTGCAACGGCGTGCCCGCTCTCCTAGCGGTGCACAGAGATGGTGGAGAGCAAGGGAGAGGCAGTGGTGGAGTATGGAGTGCACGGTGCGGGGTGCCCTTTTTATTGCCGAGCTCCGGCTCGTCGTGGACGCGGTGCAGGGAGAGGTCCAGAGGGAGAGAGAGCTCGCCATAGGGGGCGGTGCGGTGCGGCTACGGTGTTGGGGTGCAAGGGAGCAAGCTTGGCTGCGTGGAGGCGAGCTGCGCTTGCTCGAGGTGGGGGACGGCCATGGGCGCGTTTGGGCGGTGCTCGGCGTGCACGGCGTGGCGCGCGGGCTACGGGTGCGGGCTCCTGCTGGGTGTTGTGCTGCGTCGAGAGGGAGCAGAGAGGTGAGGGAGAGAGGGGGCACGGCGCTGGGCTTCCACGGCGTTGACACCTCCATCGCCACAGTGGCGACCATGGCGCACGGCGCGCGGGCTCCTGTCCCCTGGCGCTGCTCCTCCCAGTTCCCCGACCCACTTCCTTCTGCTCCGGCGAGTGCGGCGAGGTGAGTGAGAGGCTAGGGAGAGAGTGGAGGCAGTGGCTAGCTCGATTGAGCTCGAAATTGTTCGAATTTCATCGGATTGAAATCGAATTTGGGGATGAACACGGGCACTGTCACCAGGTGTTCGACAGTGTCCTCACCCAGATGAAATTTCATAATTTTGCAAATTGTTTTCATAACTTGCTTCCTACATATTTACCATGATTTGTGGTGTGGTGTTGGATTTTATTTGACAAGTGCAACATAGCACATTTCTTGATTTGAATAAGATAAAGAAAGATGTTAAATTTAAATTTGGAATTTTGAAATTATTGTTTGGAGAGGAAAAGGTTGTAGGAACAATTGAGAGTGATTATATTTCTACTCCACTGAATTTTGTTTGGAATAAAAATAGTTTCTCCCTTGGAGAAATTTGTGTGACACTTGTCACATGATTTTCTAGTTTTTAACTTTTGTTTTATTTCTTTTCTTTTCTTCAAGTTTTTAATTAGAGCAAACATCAACACAAAACAATCAAGAACAATTATCACAAGAAACAAAGCATAACCAACACATATAAAATAACAAAAGTTTTTGTTGGCCCTCATTTTTGATATAATAATACTGATTAAAATTTTGGGATGTTACAGATCCTTCCCCCCTTAAAATAAATCTCGTCCCGAGATTTGCTAGGCTTAGGCACTAAAGAGGTTTGGGAATTCGCTTCTAAGATAGTCTTCGCGTTCCCAAGTTGCTTCTTCTTCGGAGTGGTTAGTCCACTGGACTTTGTAAACTTGATCGCGCGTCTCGGGTAAGACGAACATCTTCGTCAAGAATCTTGACGGGTCTCTCACGATAAGTCAGGTCTTGGTTCAGGTCGATGGAGAGGTGGTCGATGTTTTTGAAAACATCAGGCTGGTCGGGAACTTCGAGACACTTCCGGAGCAAGGAAATGTGGAAGACATCGTGATAATCCCTAACTCTGGGGCAACTCCAGTTGATAGGATACTTCTCCTCGACGAGAAATGATCTTGAAGGGTCCAATATACCTTGGCGCTAATTTTCCTTTGACATGGAAACGCTGCATTCCTTTAAGGGGTGTCACTCGGAGATAGACATAATCTCCGACACTGAAAGTGACATCACGACGCTTGGTATCAGCGTAACTCTTCTGACGGGATTGGGCAGTTTTGAGGCGTTCACGAATAAGCTGAACTTGCTCTTCAGCTTCACGGAGGGTATCTGGTCCAAACAATTTGCCTTCTCCGGTGTCGGACCAATTCAGGGGCGTACGACACTTCTTGCCGTAAAGGCTTCAAAAGGGGCCATTTGCAGACTAGACTGATAACTATTGTTGTAGGAGAACTCTGCAAACGGAAGACAATCTTCCCACTTGGAACCATAGGATAGAACACATGCGCGAAGCATGTCCTCCAATATCTGGTTCACTCGCTCAGTTTGGCCATCGGTCTGGGGATGATAAGCTGTGCTAAACGCTAACTTGGTTCCGAGGGCTTCGTGAAGGGATTTCCAGAATCTTGAGTGAATTGCGTGCCTCTATCAGATACAATCTTCTTAGGCACACCATGCAGGCTTACTATTCTGGAAATATACAAGTCTAACTGATTTCCCCGATAAGTGGTATTGACGGAATGAAATGGGCAACCTTGGTCAGTCGATCAACGATGACCCAGATTGAATCATGGCCTCGGTTGGATCTTGGAAGTCCGGTAATAAAATCCATTCCAATCTCATCCCACTTCCACTCGGGAATTTTCAAAGGTTGAAGCAATCCAGCGGGTCGCTGATGTTCAGCCTTGACTCGCTGACAGATATCACACTTGGCTACAAAAGAACCAATCTCTCGCTTCATTCCATGCCACCAAAATCTTTCTCGAAGGTCTTGGTACATTTTGGTTCCGCCGGGGTGGATTGAATAAGGGGTCTCATGGGCTTCCTTCAGGATTAACTCCTTAAGTTCCGTGACATTGGGCACACAGATACGGCCATTGAATTTCAGCACTCCTTCAGCATCTTCGGTAAAACCGGGTGCTTTGCCGAGAGAAATCTTCTTCTTAATTCCTTCAATGCTTTCATGACCTTTTTGGGCTTCTTTGATTTGATCCATCAGGGTTGGGGCTAACTCTAAATTGGCGAGATAACCATGGCTAACAAGTTCTAGTCCAAAATCTTTGAACTCTTTGAACAAGGCTGGCTGTTCGGCTTGGATCAAGGCATTCAGGGTGCAAGGTTTGCGACTAAGGGCATCGGCAACTACATTAGCCTTTCCGGGGTGATAATGGATTCCAATATCATAATCCTTGATTAATTCCATCCATCTCCTCTGTCGCAGGTTCAACTCCTTCTGGGTGAAAATATACTTCAAGCTCTTATGATCCGTATAGATCTCGCAGCGATGTCCCGCAAGATAGGGACGCCACGTCTTAAGAGCAAGAACAACAGCAGCTAACTCCAGGTCATGGGTTGGGTAATTCTCTTCATGCGGTCGCAACTGCCGGGACAGATACGACACAACTTTGCCTTCTTGCATCAGAACGCAACCAAGTCCGAGGCGTGATGCATCGCAATACACGTCGAAACTCTTGGTGACGTCTGGCATAATCAAGATTGGGGTTGAGGTCAGTCTCTTCTTCAATTCTTGGAAACTATCTTCACACTTCTGAGTCCATTCAAATTTCTTGTCCTTCTTCAACAGTTGGGTCATGGGTTTGGCTATACTGGAAAATCCTTCAACGAACTTGCGGTAATAACCGCTAGTCCGAGAAAGCTTCGGATTTCAGTCACACTGGTTGGGGCTCCAGTCAACAATGGCTTGGATCTTCTCGGGGTCACAGAAATTCCTCCAGCAGATACAACATGTCCGAGAAATGCCACTTCACTGAGCCAAAACTCACACTTGCTAAGCTTGGCATACAGCTGGTGCTCTCGGAGGGTCTCCAAAACTAGACGCAGGTGTTCAGCATGCTCTTCTTCGGTCTTGGAATAAATAAGGATGTCATCGAGGAAAACTACCACGAACTTGTCGAGGTACTCCATGAAAATCTTGTTCATGAGATTCATGAAATAGGCTGGGGCATTGGTCAGACCAAAGGACATCACGGTGTATTCAAACAAACCGTAACGGGTGGTGAAGGCGGTCTTGGGAATGTCTGTCTCTCGGATTTCAACTGATGATATCCTGTCCGAAGATCGATCTTGGAAAAGACTCGGGCTCCGTTCATCTGATCGAACAGATCCTCGATCTTGGGAAGAGGATACTTGTTTTTAATGGTCACGTCATTTAGCTTGCGATAATCCACACACAGGCGTGTGGTACCGTCTCTCTTGTCCACAAAAATGATGGGTGATCCCCAAGGTGAAGCGCTTGGGCGAACAAGACCTTTGCTGAGCATATCAGCCAACTGCTTCTTCAACTCAACCAGTTCTTCCGGATTCATCCGATAAGGTCTTTGGGATATAGGGGCTGTTCCTGGGATAAGTTCAATTATGAACTCAATATCCCGGTCTGGCGGCATACCAGGCAACTCTTCAGGGAAAACATCTCGAATAGGTGAACAACACGGATCTCATCTAGGGTGGGTCGAGCTATGCCTCATGGCAGCCTGGTTGGGAATGACTGGTTTCAGACACATACTCCACTTCTACTTCTTTGTCGGTGGTGATGGATACAGCTCTTCTGGCACAGTCAATTCGACCATGGTACTTGGCTAGCCAATTCATACCAAGTATAACATCTATGCCTTGGGTTCCCAGAACGATTAAGTCGACTGGAAACTTTTCTCCTTTGATCTCAAGGGAAACATCAGCAAAACAACTTGGTCTCTACGGTGGATTCTGGGATTTGGATGACCATGGGTTTGGGTAAGAGGCTTCGACTAAACCTCCCTTAGCAACAAATTCTTGGGTAACAAAGGAATGGGTAGCACCAGAATCAAACAGAACAGTTGCAGGTACTGAGTTGACAAGGAACGTACCCAGCACAACATCTGGCGCATCCTGGGCTTCTTCAGCATTGATGTGGTGCAGACGGCCCTTGGCAACAGCAACATTTCCGCGGGGTGCGGCATTCTTGCCATTTCCATTGCGGCCTTGACCATTGTTCGGTGCCGGGCATTGGGGCGCTGAACATTCCTCTTAGGATTGGGGCATTCTCTGGAGTAGTGACCCTTGTTGCCGCATTCAAAGCAGACAACATTGGCATTGCGGTTGAAGTTGTTGAAGTTTCCTCCGGGACGGTTATTGTCATTGGGGCGGTTGAAGTTGTTTGGGCGGTTAGGGAAATTGGGGCGTGGAGCTTGTGGTGGTCGATAGGCAGGCTTGGGGTTTTGCTGAAAGATACGAGGCTTCTGGCTGCTCGAACCTTCCTGAGCATTCATCCTCCTCTTACGACCTTCAAACATAGACTTGCGCTTGGTCTCCAGCTGGATGGCTTTGTCCACAAGTGACTCCAATCATAGAAGTCATGGATAACCAAGCACACTGCAGTTCATCATGAAGTCCATCATGAAACGCTCCATCTTCTTCTTCTCTGTGTCGGTGTCATCAGGAGCATACCGAGATAAGTCGGTAAACTCATCAAGATAACCGACCACATCTCTACTTCCCTGCCTCAGCTTGCGGAATTCATCCTTCTTCCTCTCAATGAGTCCCGGGAATGTGCTTCTTGCGGAACTTCTCCTGGAACTCAGCCCAGTTGATAACATGCCAGCTTGCTGGAGAGCCTTGGTAGTTTCCCACCAAGCTCGTGCAGGTCCAGCAAGATAGTGGGTTGCATACAGCACCTTCTCATTTTCTCCCAGCAGCAACTTCCAGATTGTTGTCGATGGTGCGAAGCCAATCATCGGCTTCCAGTGGGTGAAGTCCCTTGGAATAGGTAGGTGGGTTGGTCTTCTGGAAATCGCTCAAAGTGGATCGCTGGTTTCCATCGCCATTGCCATTGCCATTGTTGTTGTTGTTGTTGTTGTTGAGATGGGCGGCAGCGATCTGCTGCAGGGCAGCGAGATGAGCTTGACGCTCCTCCCGGGCATTTTGGCGTTCCTCCATGATAAGCGCGAGAAGTTGGGCGGGGGTTGGGTTCGGTGGTGGTGGTGGTGCTCCTCCTCCGTGTTGGTGCGACGAGTGTTGCCATCCTGAAGCACACCGGGTATAAGAGGCAAGGCAAAAAGGTTTCGACTAAGGGAAAAGACGATTTCGCGAAGTGGTTGATTAATTAAGGATTATATGGAAAATATTTTACACAGATCAAACAAGACAACACACTTATATAACACAAACATCACATCAAGGAGTTCACAACATCAAGCTTACAACATCGCCCTACATCTAAGTACATAATACATGGTTTCCAAAAGAACCACTACTTCGACTCGACTAGCGATAGGGGGTCAACCTAATCCTGCGGTAGTACTCAAGTCACTCGCCTACTGAGGTGGAACCTCAGGCTCTGCTGCGTCAGCGTCGGACTGGTAGGTGGCTCCTCGGGTCCTCCTCCTCGTCCTCGAGAACTGCCTCGAGTGGCTCCTCCTCCTCGTCAACTAACTCCTCCTCGTCGTCCTCCTGCTCATAGTCCATCTCCTCCAGGAAGTCGTCATCGTCACTGAGGAAAGCGTTGTTCTCCTTGCGGAGATCCTCGCCCTCCTCCTCCATCTCGTATGGTGCTCTAGATCCTCGATCATCTCGTCCTGCTCCGCCACCTTCTTGCGGAGCTTGGCGATGGTCCTCCTCAGCTGGGTCCTCTTCTTGAGAAGAGCGACCTTCTCCTCCTTCAGCTGCGCCTCACTCTCGCGACTCTCCTGAGCGAGATGCGCTCAAAGCGAGACCGAGTCTAGCGCACATCAGATCCTCCTGGGTGCGGAAGAGCATAATCTCCATGTCCAGGATGTACTCTCCGAACGTCGGGTGTAGAGGGGATCGGATAGGGTGTCCATCATCGTGCGCCTCCCGTAGAACCGGAAACGGGAGTTCACTAACTCCGCCTTGTGCTCCTCACAAAGTCGGGCTAGCACCTCTGCATAGAACGACACAGTCCGTCGTCCCAGTGGACGTCCATGGTGGTGAAGATCAGCGTCCTGGATCCGGGAGACTTGATGTTCCCCCGAACTGACGACTCGACCAACCAACACAGGTTCCCGTTGCCGAGAGTGTCCACCTGGGCTCCCTTAAACTCTGGAGCGGGGCGACCTAACAGCTTGCTCAACTCGAACAAGTCCTTCTCGAACATCAACTTGCCGTCCCTCTCAAGCTGAACGAACTCGGTGAAATGGATCGCCATCTACAATTTTTAGCAAAATTTTAAGTTAGTGAGATGACAAGTGTATCAAAATTTTAAATGTAGTGAGGCAACAAGTGAGCAAAATTTTAAGCTTAATGGATGACAAGTGTGCAAAATTTTAAGGATACAAGGAAAATGTAATATTTAATGAGAGTAAAATTTTATAAGTAAGAGGATTGGAGATAAGCAATTTTCGAAAATACTTCACTCCTTTATTTTTAGAAATTAACTTTTGTAACTCTATCTAGCGACCATGCTAATCTAAGGTCTCTTAAAGTCAGGATGGCTCTGATACCAGCTCTGTGGGGACCCCGGACTAGCCGTCCGAAATACCCGATTATGCTTAACACAACGATCCCGTGATCAGTCTGTCGTTGCACATAATCCGAACTGAATACCAAAGTTTACATCCATTACAGTACCGAATTAAAGTCTTACATAAATGGTCATTTAGACCAAGTCTTACATAGGTGCCTTCATGGGCCAAACCAAAATAATCAGCGGAAGCTACGGCGTAGTAGACATCAAATCCTAACAACGACCCGACAGGCAGCTGACTTATGGAGATCCCTAGTTCGCATAGAAGTCGCCATACTCCTCCTCGGCGTAGTGCTCCTCGAAGTCTGGCTAAGACAATAGCCAGGGACGAAACCAATATGAGTACATTTGATTGTACTCGCAAACTACCCCAACATGAGTATGCACTAGTTTTATTTTAATTTCAACTTTTATTTATTTAAAACATCTCTATATCTTTATTGAAAAAGGTAAGAAGAATTTTATAACTATCTTTAATAAAATCACCATTTTATCTGTTTCTCCAAAACTCCTCCTTTTTCCGACCATAGCCCGTCATGGTCCACTTCCTCCAACAACCTCATACCGATCCGTTGGTATAGGTGTAAAACATTCTCCACTTCATTTTCTTTTTAAAACTCAAATCTTTTCAAAACTTGCACATGGTCAAGTAGGGCCTCCCAACTGTCCATATCCGAGGACTCGGCTATTCGAATAGTTTTACCTCTGCAGAGGTAGCACGCTTTTCCCACATCCATCCGGTAACTCATCGTGTCAGCCACGTCCCGCCATACAAGGTGTATGCGAAGTTGAGTCACCGACCCTAGCCTGTCCTTTGCTCATGCTAGTATAGGACCCTGCCCATATGACACTTTCCATCAACACTTAACCCAGCCCGTCGGAATCTAAGTGTGAGGACTCATAGTTTTGCCTGGCGGTGTATAGGGGACATCCTTCTATCCTCCTCCTTATCTTTCCATAGAGTTTGAGCGAGGACCCAGGTCAGGGGTAGGTCACCAAACCATCCCCTCATGCATAACGGAGTCATCTCCGTCGATGAGGCATCCCATACTAATATGAGCAAATTATATGACTAAGCCCTTTTCCCATATGTGGGTAAATGTGGTCGCACAGTGTCGGCTGGTTGACGTAAGTACAAGGACACACTGTGCATTTTTCATAAACATCTCCATACTCCATTTCTCCACTTCAACACCGACATCTCGGCATTCCATAACCACACAAGTATTTTCAAAGGAGTTTTGAATAAACAATATTTATTTTTCCCATCCTATAATTTGATATAAACTATCTTATACTTCTACATAGGGTGGCAAAATAATTTCCATATACTTTTTGAAAAGGTTTTAGAAAATCTTTGCCTTAAGAGTAAATCATGTTATCAAAGTAGATGCATATATTTGGGTGCAAGCTCAGAGAGTAGCTTGCCTTGCTCGACAAAGTGACCTTGGTCTTGATCTTCAGGTTCAACAAATTCCCTTCCTCGATAAATCCGACAGCGTTCTCGTCTAATTAATAAACAAACAAATACAAACAATCACTAACTACTCAATCAACATCACAACATTACAATCTTAAATGCTATAAATAGCCACTGCACACATCAAACAACACAATTTGGTTTCAATTTAATTGAATTAACATTATTTATTTATGTCTTAAATATGGCAGAAACTAGTTGAACATGTTTAATTATACAACTCAAGTTCTGTTGGTCACAAAAATACAAACTAAATTTCTAAGAAAACTGATGTGTAGAAGACAACACAATTTGATTTGGATTAATTGGAGTTACCAAACTCCTACATAATTGTTTTAATCCAGAAACTTAATAATCAAGTTTTAGCTCCAATCAAGTTTGTTGATCCTAAAATTAAATCCTTTTAGGGGTAAGTAACATGACTAAATGTGACTAACAAAATTGGTCCTAATTCATTTGGGTTAACATTAAACATCTTTAATTGTTTTAGTGCAGAAGGGTGTTCTAACTTCAACTTTATACTAAACAATTATTATTGCCTAATTAATTCTACCAAAATTAGGGAAGCTAATAGATCACAGTACCAAGCTAAAAAATTGGTTTGGAATTATTTGGCTTAATAGTATCAGAAACAAACAAGTTTAGTTTTAAACCTTCTGTGGTATTTTTAATAATACATTTTTATTATTTATCTAAATGAAATGAAACCACTTGGGTTGGTTAAAAATTTCATAAGCTTTCCAGAACATTTGGATTTGATTTATTTGGATGTGTAAATCTCAAGATATTGAATTTCTAATTTGATGCCAGTACTGAATTTCAGAGAGATTTAAATTAGAAAAACTAGCTGTTCTGGATAATGTTGAGATTTCTGACGGGTGGGGTCCACTCGTCAGTGACTCAAACGAAACGCTGCGCGCGTTGGATAATGTTTAAAAGTCTGACAGTGGGGTCCGCCTGTCAGCCTCTCATCTAACTGAAACGGTACGCTGCCGTGGATCAAAGATCCAACGGCCTACGTTCAATCGCATCGGCGACGACCACACTTGGGCGGCGCCGCCGTGCCCGCGACTGTTCCGGTGGTCGAAGGCTCACCTAGGGTGGCTTGGGGGTGGTGTAGATGATGCAGATCGACGGCGGAGGCTCGGGGAAGCTTCTGGGCGGACTGGAGCTTGCTGGGGAGGCTCCTGGCGTCGGCGACGAGCAGCTCCTCCTCCACGGCCATGTACTGACTCCGGCGAGTTCCCTGCGTCGCTCCTGGGCACGAATCAAGGGGAAAACGCGGCGGGTGAGTGCGGTGTTAATGGAGAGGGGAGTGTAGGCCAGAGAGGAGAGAATGAGGCAACAGCACGGCGTGGCCGTGTTCGTCTCCTACCTCGGCTCCGGCAGCGCTTGGCCGTGCTACCACGGCTGAGCTTCGCTGCAACGGCATGCCCGCTCTCCTAGCGATGCACAGAGATGGTGGAGAGCAAGGGAGAGGCAGTGGTGGAGTGTGGAGTGCACCGTGCGGGGTGCCCTTTTTATTGCCGAGCTCCGGCTCGTCGTGGACGCGGTGCAGGGAGAGGTCCAGAGGGAGAAAGAGCTCGCCATAGGGGGCGGTGCGGTGCGGCTACGGTGTTGGGGTGCAAGGGAGCAAGCTTGGCCGCATGGAGGCGAGCTGCGCTTGCTCGAGGTGGGGGACGGCCATGGGCGCGTTTGGGCGGTGCTCGGCGTGCACGGCGTGGCGCGCGGGCTACGGGTGCGGGCTCCTGCTGGGTGTTGTGCTGCGTCGAGAGGGAGCAGAGAGGGGGGGGGGGGCACGGCGCTGGGCTTCCACGGCGTCGACACCTCCATCGCCACAGTGGCGACCATAGCGCACGGCGCGCGGGCTCCTGTCCCCTGGCGCTGCTCCTCCCAGTTCCCCAACCCACTTCCTTCTGCTCCGGCTAGTGCGGCGAGGTGAGTGAGAGGCTAGGGAGAGAGTGGAGGCAGTGGCTAGCTCGATTGAGCTCGAAATTGCTCGAATTTCATCGGATTGAAATCGAATTTGGGGATGAACACGGGCACTGTCACCAGGTGTTCGACAGTGTCCTCACCCAGATGAAATTTCATAATTTTGCAAATTGTTTTCATAACTTGCTTCCTACATATTTACCATGATTTGTGGTGTGGTGTTGGATTTTATTTGATAAGTGCAACATAGCACATTTCTTGATTTGAATAAGATAAAGAAAGATGTTAAATTTAAATTTGGAATTTTGAAATTATTGTTTGGAGAGGAAAAGGTTGTAGGAACAATTGAGAGTGATTATATTTCTACTCCACTGAATTTTGTTTGGAATAAAAATAGTTTCTCCCTTGGAGAAATTTGTGTGACACTTGTCACATGATTTTCTAGTTTTAACTTTTGTTTTATTTCTTTTCTTTTCGTCAAGTTTTTAATTAGAGCAAACTATCAACACAAAACAATCAAGAACAATTATCACAAGCAACAAAGCATAACCAACACATATAAAATAACAAAAGTTTTTGTTGGCCCTCATTTTTGATATAATAATACTGATTAAAATTTTGGGATGTTACACATCCCGTGCGAGCGCGGATGAGGGCTGAGAGGGTGGCCCACTTTGTTGCCTGTTATCATGTCATTCGACGTGCCGACAAGCATGATGAATTTCAAAAGGATCTAATCGAGCAGTGGTGGTCATGGAATGGGCAACAAAACTAGTTTGATGTTGTATGTTTGTTGTATTGTTGACTATTTATTGTATTGTTGATGAGCTATTTGTTGTATTATTCATGAACTATTTGTTGTATTGAAGATAAACTATTTGTTTGAGTTGTAATAATAATTAAACTATTTATTGTTGATTTATTGTGTGTGTTTGATCTTCTTGGTTCTATGTTTGAGTGGGAATGTTCTTTGGGCTGGGCGCGCGCGCTGGAGTTTAGCGCGCCTGCTGGAGCGCTACTTACAGCGCGTAATAATATAGCGCGTCTGGTAAAGCAATACACCCGCCGAGCGCGCTAAAACGCAATTTCGGCGATGGAAAAAAATTAGCGCGCCGCGCTACCGCGCGTCGGTTGGAGATGCTCTAATGGTGGTTGAGAGGGAGAAGACCAGAGAGGAAGCGTCACTTGTGAATGGGAGATGATTATTTTATAGCCTGTGACAATGAAGACAGTTGAACCCATCACATATAGATGTTTAACTAGATGAACTTGGCTATCAGGACAACTTAGTGAGTTAAATTAATGAGTACACGGTATTAGTGATAAAGTGATTGTTTATATTGAATACGAATTTATCTATGTATATACGATCTTATTATATTCATGTGATTGCATAATATCACTTCAACTTGGCCTAAATTTTAAACTACTCGATGCTACTGTGTGTTGGTTGCCCATTTTTTATCGTCAAAATCTGTTATATGTTTAGGAACTTAAGTAATATTTTCCACAAGCATGACTAGCAATGTATTCTTTTCATTGCTTTCATAATACAAAACTAATAAGTAAAAGTGTATGTTTCAATTTCCTGTCTAGGACGAGCTATAGTATTATTAAACAATCTCTACCATTCCTTTTTCAACCCCATGAGGCCATGAATATATTTCCATCTACTTACCAAACATATTAATCCTAACTACATGTCTACATCTCCCTACAATTCCTCTTCCTCGTCTTGCTTCTCGTTCCCTTCCTCTCATGAATTTTGTTGTGGCTTGTTTTCCGCCTCCAACAAACGGAACATGTACATATCTATGTAGGTAAAATGGACACAATTGACCTCGAATCGAAAGTATTTCACAAACTGAACACTCGGCGAAACTATTTCACAGAACTAACCCTTTCGGGTAGCGCCTAACAATCACAGGCGCTATGCTCTACAGTGTAGCGCCCAACGATCAGGGATCGGGCGTTACACATCTGGTTAAGTAGCGCCCGAGTGTAAAGCGCTACACACGGCTGTTTTCATACGTTATTAAAAGCAGTACCTTTATATAGTCACATGACTCGTGTAGCCCAGCCGGTCACAACCTAGTGTGCTGTTGGGTTGGTTGCGGGTTCGAATCCCGCACACCACAATATTTTTCCTTTTTACGTTTTTTACTGTGTGCAACTAAAAAAGAGAGGTTAATAAGATTCGAACCTTGGACCTACTGTTTGCTGAAACAAATAAGAACCAACGGACTAACTCAGAGTTAATGATATTGAATACATGTTTTGATATTTACTTCATATGAAAATAATGGAACTTAAGTCAAACTCTGACAATTACACAAATGCATCCTAGTACATGCGTCGCCATATATATAGTAGATATACTAGCAAAGTGCCCACGCGTTGCAACGGGTCCAAATTTGATCCAAATTTAAAAGTTGACAGTGGCATATCAAATTGACCCATGAAAATATAATGTCTACACCCATGATTTCCTCCACTTAATGTACCACTATACATCTATACAACAACCTTTATGAAAAGATAAATAAAATCTTGACACTTATTTTCCAATCATCATTGTTTATGGATATCCAAAAGTAATGAAATTATCACACGTAGACTTATTAGTCGACAAGAAAATCAGTAATTTTTCTAATTATAATGGAGATCACTAACAAATCAAATCTTGTAAAGTCACCACAGAATTTGGCCGTGATTCCATTTTAAGAAGCAAACACTGAAGTAGGTCTACAATGCACGGTAATTACATGTTGTAGTGGTTAAGTAGTCTTACAACAAAGGGAAATAACATTTGATCTTACATCTACTCCAACTTACCTAGACATTTCCCATTGCAACATCAAGTCAGACCCACCCTTGTTTTACCTACCACTGAATCTTGATCCATTACGAATATTCAAGTGGCGACGAACTATACATCGTCAATAGCTCTATCATGGAAAAAATGAACGGCCAGGTGTCATATATTAAGCATGGCAGAACGAATCAAGGAACACACTAATACATTTACCTTATTTGCAGCATAGTCACCCACTTTTTTGAAGATTAATAAATCATTCACGCACTCAATTATGAATATAGAGATTTAAATAATCAAATAACACATTTGCACTGGTGTACATTGCATTGAGACAGTATGATTCTTAGATAAATAGAGTGAGGAATATAAACATCTCTTACAACCCTATAAAGAAACAGTGAAATAATTAGCAATCAAGTAGGAACGATGTATAGCAGACAAAACCTCATGTAATTTCAGTTTTCAGATTCGTTTTCCCATGCCCCATTTGGCTTATTGCTCATAGTATTGACTTTTACCTCTCAGGACAACTAAATGAGAAGAACAGAGATCAAAAGCTAGTAAAATAATGCAGAAAACGAAGGCATCTGCTCTCGTTTATGAATGAACAACACCGAAAAGTAGTTCAGTTCTTGTAGGCATATCAACAAACACTTAGAGTGCACCACATATAACCAGAAACTTTAGTACTTCAAAAGTTGCCGGTGTTTCTCTACATAATATTAGAAGCACAGGAAATATTCATAGGGAATCAATTACCATCAGATGGACCATGTGCTGACGTGCTGTCTGTGGGAAGGGGAGACAGATGGTGCTGCAAATGAGAGTTGATTGGGCGATGGGCATGTGATTTGCTTACTGGCCATAGTTGTATGTGCGTGCACTTCAACTGATCTGCATCGCTCTACTTGGCATCGGTCGCATCGCGCAAGTGAAGCAGCCGGATATCGCCCGGAGGTCGCGGTCTTTGGCGTGCAGCGGCCGCGCCTGGGTAGCCTCCGCCGGCTTGAGAGCTGCTCGTCATAGGCTGCTATATGGAATGAGGGAGCCGCCGCCGGCCGCGCGGGATGCAGGGGATGGGCGTGCCGCCGGCCGCGTCAGATGCAGGTGATGGGGTCGCCGGTGGCCGCAGGAGATGTACGAGATAAGATGACGGCGAATTCCAGCTCGTGTGGACTCGTTTAGACGTCGTTTGATCTCGCCGACGGCCCCGCTCGTGCCAGAGATGCCGCCAGGCGCGCAAGCGCGAGGCACAGATCGATGACGGCGGGGTAGCCAGGGGAGATTGGGGTCATGTGGGTCGAACCGTTTTTCTGGACTGACTCCGCCATTTTTGCAAAACAACCCCTCAAAAAATGAAATTACCCCGCAGTCCACTGGACGATCGAGGAGGCTGCCCTGCAACATTTTTGCCAAACACCCCCTGACCAATAAGGAAATTACTCCGCAATCCACAGACAAAAGGAGGCTGCCCCGCAACATAGGGAAATTAACCCGCAACCGAACCGGTACCTTCCAATCACAAAGCGGCACGTCGCCATTTTAATTTCTGCTTTCCTGTTTAAAACATATTTTTAACAAAACTTGTAAATTGAATAACTTGAGTTCTGTTTGGCCAAATTTAGTAAATTTTATATATTTGAAATCCTCTGGATCTACAGTTTATTTTAGACCTATTAGTTCTCAGTTTTGCCAAATTTAAATGTACTCAAATTTCAACTGTGATGTTTGAGTAAATTTGGCATATCTTTCGGTAAAAAAAAAAAACAATTTTGAGTGAATCTAATTGCAGAAAAATTGTTTATTTGCCTCTGTCCAGTAGTGTTGTTTTCCCATTTTTTTTATAAAAAATTTATTTACAGAAAACATTAATCTTCTGTTCATACCCTTTTTGATGTGTCTTGTTGATTTTTTCCCGTCGCATCTCACGGGCATTTTTCCTAGTCTCTACTACAAAGAATGAACTGTCCTGTCTTGGCCAGGACGGACGAAATTGGACGACCCAATCCGTCGTACGTCGCGGCCGTTTCTCACTTTAGTCCCTTGAAAAGTTGGAAATCAACCCGCAGTCCTCACTTACGGTTCATACCTCCATCTTCTCCGAACGAATGAAAAAAAATCGATTGGCTCTTCCCCATCGCGCAGATCTCTGGCGAATAGATGGGGACTGTACGGAGGGGTCCGCGGTCTGAGATGGTGGCCGGGGGAGGGCGCCGGCAGATGGTGATGATCACGGGGCAGAGTACGCCGGCAGCCACCGACAAGCAGTTTCTAGGAGGCACGGCAGCGCCCTACACGCAGGGAGAAGGCATGGCGGCGCGCTCCAAGCAGGGAGGAGGCATGGCGGCATCTGTGCCCATACGCACCTCCATACTCTGACGCCCAGGTAGGACCCGCTTGTCCGCCGCCGCCGCTGCACCACACCCGCGAGCGGCCGACAACTATCACGCCCGGAGCAGGACCTGACATCGGTTCAGAGAACACTTCGGATGCACGCGACGGGTGCACGCCCTGCAGTGAGTTCACGCCCTCGACGCCAGCTTGTCCAGCAGCGTCGGTAGCTTGTGGAGTGGACGGACGGGTTGGCCGCCGGGGTGCGCGTGAGGATGGCGCAGCCCTGCATCTTTCTCTCGAGGCCAAGGGAGAAGCAGAGGCGCGGGAGCAGGCTCGTCTCGTTGGCGTGGCACACCACGGTGGCGGCGCTCCCCGACAGCTACCACACGTCGGACGCATCCAACTCGGCCAGCGGCGCGCACCGCTCGCCCTCGCTGAGCGCGACCACCACCACCGCTGGCCCTCAGACGGGGTCGCGGATCTCCGCCGCCCACTTGCCCCACGGCCGGCACCGCACGCCCCTCTACTGCTCCGCCTTGCGTTCGTTTGGATGCATTCGTAGTGCTGGCTTTTTTTTGGCTCTTCTTAGATGCGTTTGGTCTTGTTCAATGTGTGAATTGAGTTAGCAGAGCGTAGTAGGAACCGTGGAGCACTTCTTCTCTGAATTTGTGTTAGCTGAACCGAGTTACTGAATATGAGTTGCAGCTGCCCATCCTTGCGCTAGCAGAAATTTTTATGCTCTACGTGCTGACTGATTTCCAAAGTTCACATTGTAAGACTGATTAAATTTAGCAGTGGCAGTTTAGGAAACTAATTGCTGACTGATTTCCAAAGTGCTTAACGAAGAACAAAACATTGCACAAAAAAAGACAGAATATGCAAATCTGCAGGCAGAACAAAAAAAATCCGGATTAGAATAAACAAGAGCTAATCGTGACTTTAAACACATCACACCATTCAAATATTAAAATGTGATGGTAAACCCTGCATATATCGCAATAGAACAAGAAGTTAGCACATCTACATTTAAAGTATACCAGTGTGCCATATGAGTCTAATATATTAAGTTATCATAGATATAAAAATGTTTCAACATATTTTTCTTACCCTTCCAGCCATTTTCATTGTTGTGTTAACTTTATGTTCATCTCTATAGAATTTTTTTTATTCTATACAGGTCAATTAATTTCGAGGTAAAACATATTTTTTTCACTACCGTTGCAATGCACGGGCATATAAGCCAATGTTATGAAGAGGAATATAAGCAAATTTTGCTTAACTAACGTCTACAATTTAAACAAAACGGAATGTTTTCTACAAGGTGTATTAACTACGAGAGCATTTATTTTTCACTTCTTAAGTCAATATTATTTTATGTTTCATAATCTTAAGATAATTCTTTTATCGTGTATACATATATTCTTTTATATCCCGTAGCAACGCACGGGCATTCAGCTAGTTATATAGTAGAGATACATCGTGATCATACGTAAAGACTTCCATTTCTGACACGGTGCATTGATTCTCCAAGTGAAGCAACTCTGTAAAAGGAGAGATCATATCCAAGGGTATAATTTGTCTAGAGGAAAATGTAAAGTACTACTCCTATATTGTGGAAACACTGCCTCGTGTTAGTAACCTGTTAAGAATTCGTCATGCTCGCTTGGATCCGCGACGGAAATGGTTCAGCAAAGGCTGCGGTGTCAAAGTTTGACTTAAGTTTCCATTATTTTCATATTAATTAAATAACAAAACATGTATTCAATATCATTAACTCTAAAGTTTGACTTAAGTTTCCATTATTTTCATATTAATTAAATAACAAAACATGTATTCAATATCATTAACTCTGAGTTAGTCCGTTGGTTCTTATTTTTTTCAGCATACAGTAGGTCCAAGGTTCAGATCCTGTTGATCTCTCTTTTTTTAAGTTGCACGCAGTCAAAAACGTAAAAAGGAACAGAGAGCTTGGACCTCACCCCCTTTCCCCATCTACAGTGAAAAATGGCGTTTTCATGGGCGAAACCGCGCACGCTAGCTCGCCGCCGGCGATTCGTCGGATCCCTCGCCCTCTGGCGGCCGCTTTGGCGGCGGGAGGACGGGGAATCCATGGAACCCGGTGTGTACATAGTCTAGGTGTGCGTGGGTTGCTAGCCGGCCGCGCTGTGGAGGTAGCGGTGGCGCCAAGATGGTGTTGCCGTCCATCGCGCAGGGTGGAGGTGCTCAGGTACCGAGGAGCGTCGCCTTCCTGGTCGCGATGGGGAGCCTCCCAGTCCAAGAGTTTGGAGGAGAAGTGGCGGGTTTCGCCGGCGCAGCGTTCTGCTCGACGACGGCGACGCCCGAGCTCAGAAGGGCTTCTTTGTAACTTTCTGTGTTTCTGGGCTTTTCTGTAAGAATTTTGCTTAGTGCAAGCAAGTCCTTCCTCGCAAAAAAAAACATAAAAAGGAAAAAAATTGTGGTGCATGGGATTCGAACCCGCAACCAACCCAAGAGCACACTATGGTGTGACCGGCCCGGCTACACAAGAGCATGTGACTATTTAAGGGTACTGCTTTTAATAACGTATGAAAACAGCCGCGTGTAGCGCCGCTACTTAACCGAAAGGGTTAGTTCCGTTAAATAGTTTCGCCGGGCGTTCATTTTGTGAAATACTTTTGATTCGAGGTCAATTGTGTACATTTTGCCTATCTATGTACCAATGAAATGCGAGGTAGTTGAAGAAGAAGCGAACAGAGATGGCCGAAGTGAAAACTGAAGCGGAGAATAGCAAGATTGGCCGTGTAGGCCGCTTAGGATACCAAACTAGGTATTTTAGATACAATGATATATTTCCTATTATGTTGTGATGATAAATTATTCAAGATATTGTGTTGTTAGGTAAGATGTTTCTTTCCAATTCCTAAACACTTATTTGTGGATGCGGCAAAAAATTCTTCGAGAAATCCCTGTCCTCTTGGATTTGGCGAAACAACGTTTTGAAAAATTATGAACTCTTTCTAGACAAGTAATCTTGGCTCCAAGCTCACATGCTCCCATGTGAGCAGTAAAGAAAATAGCAAACCCCATTGAAAGTTTGTTTTACTTACAATGAACATGAATGTGTGTTCTAACTTCATACAAAATTTCGCCGAGAAATTATGTGTAGTGGTATTTGAAAAATGGAAGTGCTCTGAAAACCTTTCTTTGAGACTTGCACGGTTTCATGAGTGGGAAGTGTTCAGACTTCAGAGGTGAAGCGTCCAACTCCAACACGACCCCTTGGCTCTTTTCCCCTCATCCAGAACCCGGCGGCTCACTCGCCCCTTCCGGAAGCTCGAGACCTGCTACTGCCTACTGCTAGGGATGACACGCGCCGCTGCCGCTAGCCTGCGTGGCCTGGCCGGCATTGCAGCGGCCGGCCGGCTGCAGGTGAGCGCCTCCGTCCAGAGCCGGGGCGCGTCGCCCGGGTGGCGCGGGTTCCGTGCCGTGGCGCCAGGCTCCGGGGGCTGGACGACGCCTGAATCCCCCTCTTCGTCCTCGCCGGTTCTACCGCAGCTGCAGCCGCGGCGCGGCGCGGCGGTGCTGCGTGGCTTGATTAGCGGCGGCTTCGAGAGGTAATTTGATGGCCGTCTCGCGTAGTGATGGGTTAATGCCAATGTGCGCCATTGGCGTGTTCGTGGAAAGCCATGCCTGATGCCAATATCTGGGTAAAACCTAGGGATTGTCCCAATGCCACTTATTCTGAAGTGTGTGATCGAAAATAAGATGCAATCCATTTATGCTTCAGTAACTTCTGAAAACATATTACATAGTAGCTTTTTATAATCCTATTAGTACGGGCCATTGTATCTCATTGTGAATACTTCTAAAAGAAAAACACATACATCGTGATTAACCTCTAGATACCTTGTACGCACAATTACTTTTACTTCACGTGCTCATGATCCTTTGTTATGTTAGAGGTTGACATACTATGTGGATCGATATAATATAAACTATTTGTTGGCAGTGAGGATGGTAAGCTGAGCTGTGGATACTCAACTTTTAAGGGGAGGAGACCTACTATGGAGGATCGCTATGACATAAAATTTGCTAAAATCGAGGGAGTGGCAGTTAGCCTGTTTGGTGTATTTGATGGTATTGTCTTTAAACTTGCTTTCATTATGTTGTCATTCCTTCTCTACCATGTTTATGTTTATAAAGATTTGGTATAATAGGCCATGCGGGAGCACTTGCGGCTGAATATCTAAAGGAACATCTGCTTGACAACCTTATGAAGCATCCTCAGTTCCTGGAAAACCCAAAGCTTGCTCTCAGTAATGTGTTCTTCCTTCTGTTTGGCTATACCATTTTGCATAGTAAGGCCCTTCCCAGTGCCACATTGTACTTATCTTCTTATCACTTTTTATTACCTTTGCAGAGACGACCTTCCTGAAAACTGATGCTGATTTCTTAGAGTCGGTATCCATTCCTTATAGGCAGGATGGTTCGACAGCTTTGACTGCTGTATTGGTCGGTGACCAATTATATGTTGCAAATGTTGGCGATTCACGTGCTATTGCTTTAAAAGGCGGCAAAGGTAATTTTCTCTTACCGTGTTGCTTTCTTAGTAAGCATCCTTCTTTCTGATATTCAATACCACTAACAGCTACCAATGCTTAGTACACCCTGAAACTCTCTTTCATCCAGTGGCTAGCATATCCTTCTACTGTAGTTAGTGGTAGATTTAAACTTTCTTAATTTAAAATGCGGCATAGGTAATAATTTTCTGATTTAAGCATCATCTTTCTGATATCCAGTACAACTTATAGCTAGTAGCTACCAATGCTTAGTATACCCTGAAACTCTCTGTAGTTCAGTGGATATCATTCATATCCATGTACTGTAGTTAATAGTAGTTTCAAACTTGACATGTGTCTTCTTGAGATTTATTTGTTTTACTGCCGGTAAGGAATGAAAACTGCTATGGCCTACTAAAATTTATAAAGTGTTCACCTCAGATTTCTTAATTCATTCGTGCGTGCATACTTTGTTATGTTGCTATATTGCACAAACTGTGAACACTAATAATTGTCTGTTTTTTCTTTAACCATGGAGCATAACAAGACATGTTTATTCCTATATTTTCTAGCTATACCACTCTCGGATGACCATAAACCTAACAGAAGAGATGAGCAAACGAGAATTGAGAATGCTGGAGGTAGAGTTAGTTATGATGGTAAGACTTCCTGGTCCTTATAATGTTTTTTTATATTAGCCAGCTTCAGCTTAATTGAATGTGGGAACTAGACAAAATTCAAGGCAACTAATTTTTTTTAGGCGTCAACAGGGAGCTTTAAGCCACCTGAATTTTTTCTTATTCAAATCCGAAATTTAAAATGTTGACACTACACAACTGATTATGTGCATGTCTAATTATTGTTTGTCCTACTTTTTTAATAGTTGAAGGTTCTTTACAAGCACTGTATAATAATCGTTTGTTCTTCTGTCTTCATATGAGCTCTTCTGCAGGTTATACTTGGAGGGTTGATGGAATTCTGGCAATGTCCCGTGCATTTGGCAATCGTGGATTGAAGAAATATGTGATAGCAGAACCTGACATTCAGGTATCTAATGTATGTTTAGTTCTGCATTAGTTTCCAGTCCCTTAAACTTTAATTAGCTTAGTACTCCAATGTTTATCCAGGAAGGAACCCGTTCTTCCGTGCTGTTTTTGCCTTTTGTAGACCACGATATCCATTTCCATTCATGTGAGGAACAATGAATTACCCACTTTACGGACCATTAACCTGAATAGAAATGATGAGTACCTACTTTAAGAATCATCAACTCGAATGCAAATAGATTTCCTGTGGTCCTTCACAACCTGGAAATTCAGTCCGTCTAATCAAATACTTCCGTTTACTGATTGATCTTGTTGAGAAAACATTGGGATGCTTGCACCTTTAATCACCTGTGATCTGGACCATTGCAGCTGAGTCAAGCATTACTTGTCCTGTAAATTTGTTGGCTGATACTGATAGTAGTAGATTCTTTGTCGCAACCTGACTCCAGTCCTGAAGTTGCAACTTTAATCCGGTTATCAGCATTGGGCTTGCAACGGGAAGGGTACTCACATCTATCACGGTCAGGAGCTTATTTAAGTGATATAGAAGATATGTATTGTGATTTTATTATGAGAAGGCATCTTTTGTGGAATGTTTTTTCTTTTTCTCCTTATTTTTGGGAGTTTGGGAGGGAAGGGCTACATCAATTTTGTGCGAGAGAGGACATTTTTTTCTGGTATTTTAAGTGGGAAGTGAAAGAGGTGTCAGATGAAACGAAGATCGGAGGTTAAGCCCTGCTCTAATAGTAATAGATAATATTGCTCTGATTAGGTAGTGGGGCATGTTGAAAGTACTTTTTTTGGGTGTAACTATCATATGAGGCTGCTTGGCAAGCCTTCATGATTTTACTATTGTTGTTGTTTTTCTGGAGAGGCATATTACTTGGGAAGGATAACCAACACGCTGACGATATTCTGCTTATATATTTGAACAGTAAAGTGACAACGATATTTAGTCATATGATACAGTTTATTTTAAGAAAGCTTAATTGTGAAAAAAGAACAAAAGGCCTCAAGCAGTGAACACAACTTCACTTGAAGTGGTGTGTTCTGAAGTTTATCTAGATTCTCGAACATCTGAAATGCAGGAATCGTTAGTAATGTTCTACTGTTAACACAACATCACTGAACGTCTTTCTGTTGGAGAAGGGTATTAGGTGTCACTTGCTCAATCTTTAGTAATGTTGTACTGTAAAAAAAATGCAGGAAGCAGAGGTCAACAGTGATTTGGAATACCTGGTTCTTGCCACAGATGGTCTTTGGGATGTTGTGCGAAATGAGGTATCTATTTTAGCACACGCACACACACAGATTAGATATGGTGTACACGATCTTCCATAACAATTTTACACATCTCATTTGGTCCATTCTCCATTGCTAACCAGTGTTTTATGTCTTTTACCAACAAGGATGTTATTTCACTTGTGGGAGCAACAGACGGGACCGAGGCAGCGGCCATGAAGCTGACGGAATTGGCCCACTCTCGGCACAGCTCAGATAACATCACATGCGTCGTGGTGCGATTTCACCATTGAAAACCGTATAATGTCGTTAAAAAAACCCGTATAATGTACTGATGGTGGCGAAAGTTTTGTTACTTGATATCCTGAAAGTACGTTTACTCTGATTGTAGCTTGTGTAACGTACAATACTTCAACAGAGGAAGAGTTTTTTTTGTTGTTGAGATGGAGCTATGGAAGAGTTTTCTCCTAGGAAATGTATACATCTGTTTTGTAGTGAAATTGCATCGTATCCGTTGGGACTTGGGACATGATATATCATATATGATTTTCTTGTCTGGATTCGACTAGTGAAGATCATATTAGAACAAGTTTTTACCTCAGATATGGAATGCATCTTTGGGGAGTTGCTCAAGAGAGAATATCTAGCGCTAACACCCCTTCAGATGCTTCTCGTGATACCATTAAAAACAATTTTAAATGTTTAATTTTTTTCCAAAAAAGTGTGTCTGTTCACAATAATGTGTCTACAATCTCTAAAATTCCAAGTCAAATTCAAAGGAGCGTTGAGAAATAAAAAAGACAAATCTAGCACAAATAGTGTCTTATTCTCTTTCGAATTTGGATATGAAAATCTTGAAGGTTGTAAACACATATCTTATGAACACTCAAACTTTCATAGAATTTTTGAACCATTTAAAAAATTAACGATAGCACAGGAAGAACCTAAAGTGGTGTTAGCACTAGATATTCCATGGCCTCATAACCTCGGGAGATCTCTCTTTTTTCCCCACCAGACTCGGAAATTCTGACCCCGGATATGTTCGCGGATAGAGGCCGCCAATATATTGCTTCCTACAACCATAAATCTTATTTTCAATCCTCAAATCATTCATGCAAAGACATGCACGTGGGTCATACTAAAATTATTCAAGATCACAAATAAAGCAATTATTCAATTGAATAAATAGTTCAAATTATTCATAGTGCATAACTCCAATATAAATTCCACTGATTTTTAGTGTGGATCCACATATGCTGCACAAGATCGTTAAGTACTTGCACATGCGCTTGTTGATTTCAAAGTTATTGATGCATCTTAAGAAAGTTCAAAACATACTCCACATCTTGTTCTGGGAGGTGGAAATGTTCTCCGAACTTATCAAAATCATTCGTGACGGGTCCCCTTCTCCAACGAGCTTGGAGCACACCCAAATGGCCTCACAACATCTTTCCTACCATATTCTTACATAGTGACAAAGTGACATTGTTTCTGACCTCGAGGATTGGTTATAATCTTCACAAATGCCGCCCATTCAGTATATATATAATGGGCAAGATAGTTTCTGACCTTGAGAATTGGTTATAATCTTCACAAATGCTGCCCATTGAGTATAGACACCATGGGCAAGATAGTTTCTGACCTTGCAAATTGGTTATAATCTTCACAAATGCCGTCCACCGAGTCATGTCCTCGATGGCGTAGTTGCACGTTGTAGCATCCCCATCACAAAAAAATTTAAATATCAATGAACTCTTTGTACATGAACACATCAAAATCCGAGTAACCAAACTCATCATTTGACGAATCCATGCCTACAAATGAGAAAAATATCAAAAAACGGCTCCGATAATTTTCTGAACACATGACAGGCGAGCTGTATGTCTAGCGGTGCAAAACGTATTGGGAGCGCGACGTACGGGGGCAGCGACGAAGTACGGGGAGATTTTGAGTCGGTACACTGAAGGTTCTAGGCAGAGATAGAAGTAGGATGGGAACGGCGGTGGAGGTAGGAAGGGGCAACGCAGGGGAGGAAAATGGGAGGGGAAGGGAGTCGGCCATGGCTCGGTCGATTTAGTGTCATTTGGGGGTGGGTCTTGCATGTCCAGACAGCCTATTTCCGCTCACATATGGAATGGGTATGAGTGATATTGGTTAGTCCGGACGTTTGGACTAGGTGTGCGCGCGTGTGTGTGTGACGTTCCCCCCCCCCCCCCCCGGAACGTATAGGGGAAGTGGGGGAGGTGGTCTGGTTAGAAATGCTCTAAGGAGGGTGCGATGCCCTGACCGATGGCCATGATCCATTGATGAATGGACTGAGCACATAGCTCTGATTTCGAAAAAACCCAATTGAACAAGAAACTTGGTGGTTATCGGTGAGCGGAGATTTCATTCCTTCTGGAAGACAATTTTTTCCTTGAAAGACCTGGCTTTTTCATTGATTAGCAGAGGGAAATAACTTATAGTGGACACACCTGTCGGAGTGCGCAGAAGACAATTTCTCAGGGCATGTACAATGGTAGAATGGTAGAGAAGACACGCCTTCTCTTAGCCATTCACATCTCGGCAAAATTATAAGTTGTACAATGCATTATCTCTTATTGCCATCTCTAATAATTAATGAGAATTAATTATATTTTAGTAGTAAAATTTATTTTTAAGAGAAGACAAATTGTACAATGGTGAAATTAGTCTTCTGTTATTTCGTAAGAGATGATCTCTTAGCTAAGAGAATGCAACCTCCCTTTCTTCATTCTCTTTCCTACAACTAGACAAATATCCTACGTATCAACGTTAAGAGAAGACTGACGTCACCCCATTATACATGCCCTCATATCCAAATGCAGCCGACGGGCTAGATAAAGAGTGTTTTGATTAACGCGATCACATAACCCAGAAGCTTTACAGAGTACCAACCATAACCATTTTGCACCAATCGGATATATAGTTGGACAGAATGTGACGTACCAAACACTCCCGAGTTGAGCAAAACTGGGAGTTTATCCGTGAACGGAGATTTCATTTCTCATCGAAGACAAATTTTCATATCTAATTATTGGCAAACACTTCGGCGCTGGGTGCCTTATCCTCTCGGCTACAGTAGTCAGAGGCGGAGAGAAAGGCGACTCGTCGCGTCCAGCTTCTCGCCGGCGAGTCCTCCGCTCCCCTCCGGCGCCGTGAGGTGGGAGGGAGCTCGGGTTCTTCTCGTGCGTGTAGATTAGGTGTGCGTGCCTGGGCGGTGCTGTCGAAGACGGAGGCGATGGCGTCGGTGTGTAGGGCGTGGTGCTTCCCCTCCTTTCTCTGTTCCGGCCTCGTCGCCGGGGAGGCCGTGAAGCTTGTTCGGGTGCTCTCCTTCTCCTTTGTCTCTCTGGCCGGCCGTGGCGGCGAGGGGAGAGGCTGGAGGTGGTGGGTGTTCCGCTTTTGTTGCAGGTGGTACCGGTGGTGTCCTCTGGTGGTTCTGCTTCGACCTGCCGTGGTGGTGAGGGGTGCGGGCTCTGGAGGTGGTGAGGTGATGGTGCTGGTGGTCCTGGTCGCCGCCGTCGCGGCTGGATGTTGGGTGGAGGTGGGGAGATGGCGCTGCGGCCGTGTTCGTTCAACGAGACCAGATTCCGGTGCTGTGCGGCGGATGGTTCTTGCGGCCTTCTACAACGTGTGGGTGTGTCTTCTTCCCTGCGGACGGTGGTACGGCATCGTCGTCGGCGACTAGGAGCTTTGGGAGCGGCTGAGGATCCAATTGAGTTTCTTCCTGGTGGCTTAGGGTGCTTTCTGCACTTTCCTGGGTTTCCTTGTATTTTTCTGTTTCTTTGGGGACCTGTTTGTAAAGTGCTGAGCTTCCTTTTTATATGAATTGGATCCTTCCTCAAAAAAAAAAAAAAAAATTCATATATGAAAAATCGGATTATCGGACGGCTAGCAGAGCTCGAGAATCAGTGATCACTATGCCTTCCTCCGAACCTGAACCTAAACCCCCAAATCCCAGAAGACGCCGCCGTCTCGCTTAAACCCTAAGCCCAGCCCCGCGCCTCCTCCATGGGAGGCCGCCTCCACCTGCTTGGCCTCCTCCGCCGCGCGGCGGCCGCCTCCGCCCACCGTGCCGACCCTCTCTGCCACCTGCACCCGGTCCCGCCGCGAAATGGCGCCGCCGTCCCCATCAGCACCCGGTTCCTCTCCTCGCGCGCCGCCGGCGCCTCGAAGAGCCTGATCGATGACGAGGCCGACCTCAGCGACTGGGTCAGCGACCTCAAGACCGACTCCTTCCACCTCGGCGTCAGCAGCGGCGACGAGGGCGACCGCAGACCCGCTGCCTCGAGAGGGGGCCGAGGAAGAGGGAGGGATTCGGGGGGCCCGCCTTCGAGATCGAGGTTTGATGACGGTGATTTCGGCGGCGAGAGGCGTGGCCGTGAGTTTGGCGGCGAGAGGCGTGGTGGTCGATTCGGGAGCGACAGCCGTGGTGGTCGATTCGGCAGCGACAGTCGTGGTGGGCGATTCGGCGGCGATAGGCGTGGTGGCCGGTTCGGCAGCGACAGCCATCGTGGCCGGTTTGGCGGTGATAGGCCTGGCTCTGAGCGAAGGGGGAGGGTGGCGAGTAGTGATCTCAGTGATGATGATGAGGCTGGGTTTGGTTCTGCGAGGGGAAGGCGAGGGAGGGGCGGGATGTCTTCAGGATTTTCTCAGAGAGGAGGGAGGGGAGGTGATTTTGGTGATGATGCTGGATTTCGGTCTCCTGGGCAGTGTGGCAGGGGCGGGAGGGCATCAGGTATGTCAAACAGGGGAGGGAGGTATGGTGATTTGGATGAAGAAGAATCTGGGTTTGGGTCTCCCAGGGGAAGGCGAGGTCGTGGTGGAAGGGACTCTGGTTTGTCACACAGAGGAGGCAGGGGAAGTGATTTAGATGACGACGAGGATGACAGTGGGGAAGAACTTGGTTTTGGGTCTCGCAGGGGCAGTCGGGGCCGTGGTGGAAGGATGTCAGGTTCTTCAAGCAGAGGAGGCAGGAAAATTGACTCAGATGATGATGACGAGGATGACAGTGGTGAAGAAGTTGAGTTTGGAGCTTCTGGTGGAAGGCATAATCGCGGTGGGAGAGCAGAGAAGATGGGAAGTTTGGGATCACGAAGAGGAGGTAAAGTGAGGGATGTGGATTTTGCTGACCGGCGGCCGAGGGGTGTGAAACCGTTTGATCTTGGTTCGTCAGAGAGTGATAGCGAATCAGGAGAAGTTGATGAGGATGATGGGCCATCAGGCTTTGAGGATGATACCTCTGGTGATGATGGTGGCGAGGAGGATTTGGTGAATAGTGCAACTAAGGAGGCCATGTCTTTTGAGTCAGTTGAAGGAGAGCCAGTTGAACAGGAGGCTGTAGTGGGCACAAGAGGCACTGGAGGTGGTGATTCGTATTTGAGTCAGACAAGGTAGCTCTTGCTCAAGTTTTCTCTAATTAAGTGTTATGGAACGTTTCTCTGTGTGCTGTGTATTGTTTTTATCTCTATGAAAACTAGTTAGATTTTTTACTTGTGATCATGTAAGAATATTTGATTTGTGAAATCTGCTGTACAACTGCTTGCTATCTCTTTAACGGGTCTTTTTATTTACTTTTGTTATCGGCTAAATGTTAGTTTTATAAATAGCAATACATTCATGTGAATTATTACTATACTTGGTTACCATAAAAACTTCTGCTTCCAACATGGCCAAAAAGCCTCCCATCCTTGAAGTGCAGACAAATATTAGGTGTTGTTTTACTCATGGTATAACAGGTTCCGCTATCCTTTGGATGTGTTAAATTTCAGTTCTATCCTCAATTCTGATAACTTCTGCGACCTTAAGGGCAGCGAAGAAAAATATATCTTGTTCACGGTCACGATTTACTAGAACATGTGACCGAGTTATCTCAATCAGGAGTGATTTCATCTAGCTGCATTGGTTAGCTTTTGTACTGAAAGTTGACAAATGATGTACATTTTAAACCATCATGACTGTCAATTTACAAAAAGTGCACCTAAGCGCATGCTTAAGCTCACTTAGGCGCTGACCGGAGGCAAAACGGATAGCGCTCAATTGCGGTTAAACGTGCGCTTAGCGCTTTAATCCTTCAGAAAAGAGAAGCGGAGGCAAAAGGCTCAATCAGCGCCTAGCGCTTAATAGAACCTTGGTCAATTGCAGTCGACTTACTTGCAACAGTGAACACGCATATGGAAAACAGAGGATGGAGGCAGTGTCTATTTTCGCAATCATGCCATAGTTTAAGGTGCTTAATGATTATGTTCTTGTTTTTTAAGCTGTTACTTTCAAACCCCACCCTTGGTTTATTTGAAGCAGCATATGTTGATGGTGGAAAAATATGACATTTTTAGCATGGTATTGAGGATGCACCAAACTATCCCATTGCTAAACTGTCCGACTCTTATACTGCTTGTGCAGCAATTATTGTATATTACAATAGAAATTAGTTTATATATGTTTGCTGAATGTCGCTGCAGCTTGTGATACCCTGGTTGATGTAAATGATATATTTTATGGAAACCATAGTCAGGCATGTGCTATGATCATGGTTAGATTTTATTGGCTTATTACGTCCATATGATCTATAAGACTATAACTGGCCATCTGCATTGTTTCCAAATAGTTGCAGACTTGAAAAATTAGTAAGAGAATATGTGCTGATAACGTACCTAGCGACCTATTAACCTAATATTCCCTATCCTGTTGGATCTTCCCTCCTTTTATATCACAGGTTTGATGAATGCGCTCTGTCTCCCTTGACACTAAAAGGTGTTAAAGCTGCTGGGTATGAGCGGATGACTGCGGTTCAGGAGGCCACTCTTCCTATTATACTTAAAGGTTAGCACGGTGCTGTTTGTATATGTTAAAATAGTTATGATTTTACTTTATTCTATGCATATTTCCCCCGCATAGTTGTTATGACTCGTGGGTTACAACTTACACCAATGGACGGACAATATCTCCTACCACTATCTTATAGTGGTTTATCTTTTCAATTTCAAGCATATGCTCCCTGCACCTCCATTTTCTAGAAATCTCTTCCACCGTTCCTTGGTTAAATCTTGGTTAAACATAGACCACCTATTACTCGCCCACTTAGACCTCCATTTTCCCTTTACTTGACATGCATCTGTGCACCACTCACCTATGTCACTTCTTTCTTTGCTTTAATAGTCTTGAAAAGCTTTGGTGGCGGAGATATTTTTTTTTGCTTTATGGTGTCCAACTGCTCATATGTTGGGACTCGAAGGATTTTAATGGGTTAACTTTGATAACTGGCAGGAGGATCAGGCATTAGAAATTTGCAGCGTTAGCTCTGCTTCTAGTCAAATTTCTGTGTTCCAAACACATCGGTATGGAAAAAATTGAAGTGTGTTGACTTCATATTTAAAAGGTTATCATGAAAGCTAAGATGAGAGATAATGAACACTTGAAAGCTAAGGTTATCATGAAAGCTAAGATGAGAGAACACAAAAGTACCTCACATAGCTGTTACCCTTACACAATGTCCCCTTCTGAAAACCTTCTCTTTATCACTCCACACACCCACCACTCACATACTCATACATCTCTGCTATCTTGTGCACACTGACCACAACTCAGTTTGCAGCTTGACACACTTCTGCATCCTTCAGTTGTCTAAAGCTTCATCTTCTTTGTCCCTTTGTTCTTCCTGCAGTTCCTCTCTTATGATCACACCATCAATACCAATTCATTTAGGCAATCAGATTGCCAACATAGTTTTTTTTTCAAGGCAAAAGCACAATATTCTGGAATTTTGAGCATCCATGAGTGGATTGCCCAGCTCTTTTATTGATCAATTATACGGAATTTCTTCACACTCTTTGCAAAAACCAGTTCAGTTAATATGAAAACACATCAGTGGAATTGGCAGTGGCCTTATAGTACTGATAGTCTGATACTCCCATAGTTTCTCTAAAGTTGTAAGCTCTCGACTGTCTTAAACAAACATGACCCATGTCTAGATTCCTGAAATAGTTATAAGCATTCGACTGGTCTTAACAACAGATGTATAGAATGCTGAATTCCGTCAATTAATTCTGAGCCTTCGGAAACCTGAATACATATGTCTGAAATACCTGGGGACTGAAGATGGATATGGTGTGCTAGCCATGGTTTACAAAGCGTCCGCTTCAGGACGCCTAGGCGACGCTTAGGCGTCAAAGCGCCCCCCCTCCGCTTTGGAAAAATGACCGCTTTGGGCGCTTTAAGCGCCAAAGCGTCCGCTTAGGCGTCGCTTAAGCGCCAAAGCGCCCCCCATCGCTTTGAGGACGCTTCACGCTTTGTAAACCATGGTGCTAGCAAATAAAGTTGTTTTGTCGGGATAGGAGATAGTGGGATAGAACAAATTTGGCAAGCTGTAACTATCATCCTATATTCTTATGGCACAAGAAACACAATTTGAACCTTGAGTTGATTTGAGAGTCGATCTGGTCGATATTTAATAATGAACTATGCTTTTGGGAAATAAAATCAGATACTCTTTATGTAATCGCAGAAATATGATAGCTTGAATTGCATCCTTTTAGTCACCGCTGACGATCTAACAAGCCTTTTCCTCTGTAGGAAAGGATGTCCTGGCCAAAGCAAGGACAGGAACTGGAAAAACTGTAGCATTCTTGGTGAATACCCTGCCTGAGTAGTGATTTTTCTTCTGTTTACTTTTGGGCCTTCGTTAAATTTCAAATTGTAATTCATCATCGTTTTATGTTCAGCTTCCGGCCGTTGAAGTTGTCTCCAAATTGCCACCTCATGACCATGATAAGAAAAAACCTCCTATTAGTGTTGTTGTCGTGTGCCCTACACGTGAGCTTGCTGATCAGGCTGCTGCAGAGGCAAACAAACTTCTTAAATTCCATCCATCAATTGGAGTACAACTTGTAATTGGTGGTACTAGGATGACTCTTGAGCAGAAACGCATGCATACGAACCCTTGCCAGGTGATTGAAAATAACTTGCTGAACCATCCTTGCTACTTCTATGGTCACATGTTGTGATCTGAAAGTAATGCTAATATGCAGATTCTGGTGGCTACACCGGGAAGGCTCAAGGATCATATGGAGAACACACCAGGGTTTGCTACTAGATTGATGGGTGTAAAAATTCTTATTCTTGACGAAGCTGACCGCTTGCTAGATATGGGGTTCCGAACTGATATCGAGAGAATAGTAGCTGCACTCCCCAAACAACGCCAAACACTCTTATTTTCTGCTACAGTTCCAGATGAGGTACAATCAGTGGACCTGCTCGAGTCATCATCAGTTTATTTGGTCCACATATACTAAATTTGCACTACTTATTCTAGGTTCGTCAAGTATGTTATGTTGCCATGAAAAGAGATCTTGAATTTGTCAACACTGTTCAAGAAGGAAGCGAGGAAACACACTCGCAGGTATATTATATAGACCATATGAATGTTAATTGCTTCTACACTGCTTTTATCCAATATGATGCTTATTATTACCATATTCAGGTGAAACAAATGCATTTAGTTGCACCACTGGACAAACAATTCTCTATCCTATATGGTCTTCTAACAGACCATATGTCAGAAAATGTTGACTACAAGGTAATTTCATTATCAACTTTGCAGTGCCTTTCCTAGTCACTGCTCTGTATTATACACAGATTAATGAAATGACAAAAAATGCAGGTAATTGTGTTTTGTACAACGGCAAAGGTAACGAGTCTTGTTGCCGAACTTCTGTCTGAACTGAAGTTGAATGTACGTGAGATTCACTCCAGAAAGCCGCAAAGTTACAGAACGAGGATATCAAAAGAATTCAAGGAATCAAAGGGCCTCATTCTTGTTAGCTCTGATGTGTCTGCTAGGGGTGTTGATTATCCCAATGTCACACTAGTTGTGCAGGTAACCAACCTCTTACACTGTAGTTGTCCATTTGCTTTACTTATTTATTTACAGATGAGGAGTTTTTCTGCTTGCTGTTTACAACCACTCAGAAAGATCTTTCTGCATGCAACTAGAAATAGTTAGTTGCAACTAAATACGAGCATGCTTATCTTTGTGTCTCTTACACATCTTTGAGTTATATAAATTAGAATGAACTGATGCCATATCATGGTCATTGCAGTTGGGAGTTCCTTCTGATAGGGAGCAATATATCCACCGTCTTGGTAGAACTGGTCGCAAAGGTAATGAGGGGAGTGGAGTTTTACTGTTGGCACCATGGGAAGAATTCTTCTTGAGAAGTATCAAAGATTTGCCCATTACAGAGGCTACGCTACCATTAATTGATCTGGACACTAAGCGAAAGGTACATAAGCTCCAGCAGTGCACATCTTATAGTTGGTGTCTCGACATGCAATAGCAATGGTCAATGTACATTAGTTTTCATTTATCAGTCAATGATAGAGCTATCCGGGAACCGTCTGGTTATGATAGTTTTCCAGTTGATTATTTTTTATCTTTAGATGTTTTTGTAAGTTTGTGTCTGTTTAATCTTCCACCACATTAGCTATGAATTTCTAGAAGTTCCAAACTGAATGTAGTTTTCAAAAGCCATTCCAAGGTCTTAATGGCACATAATAGGATGAATCCAGCAAATGAGTAGAAAATGTTCTTCGTCAGCGCAAGTGTAGAGGGCTGGTCTGAGGTGGTGGATTAGCTGAGAGCTATATCATACATGGAATGCTATTCCATATATATCATTAATCTACTTAAATTACTTGATAGGTTGGTATGGGGCATGATGTTATGTACTTATGTTTCTCATTTGCTTATTCGTTTACAGGTTGAGAAGGCTCTTGCACATGTGGAGGTGAAAGATAAGGAATCTGCTTATCAAGCATGGCTTGGTTACTATAATTCAAATAAGCAAATCGGCCGTGATAAGTACCAGCTTGTATCACTGGCCAATGAGTTCAGTAGAAGTTTGGGGCTCAATAACCCTCCTGCACTGACTAAGCTTATCCTTAAAAAGATGGGACTGAGCAACATTCCGGGTCTACGGTCAAAATAATCTTCACGTTTTGGGCATCTTTTTGCTGACAGTATGGCGCTCCATATTGGTAAGAACATTCCAAGTTCGATAGCCAAGTAAACATGCTGTGTATTGATAAACTGGTTGTCGTATACATGTCATGAACTCATGCTTGCAGTATGGCAAGCTTCCATGTTAGAAGTTCTTATTTTTCTCTTGTAACATGGAAACACACCTTAGGTGCATGTCCTCACTAGCATATGCTCTGTTGCATATCGTGGACAATGGTCTGACTACATTGATGCTATAAGCAAGTTCACAAATTATTCAGGAAACATTATCAGAGTTATTGTCTCTTCACCTGTTAGTGGTGGTTATATTCATTATCAATTTCTTTTTTCCAGTTTCAGTTCGGTAATTCATTGTACATTGGTGGATCTGTAATGCCAATTTGTTGATGTTTTTAGGTCACAAATTCAGTACAGCATGCAAGGAACAAGTTAGGCTTTTACATAATGTTTATAGGTTCATCTGATAACCAAATACTACCTCCATTCTAACATATGCAATATAACTTGCAGTCCCCAGTATGCAACTTGTACATTTGACACACTTTTGGTACCCGAGTTTGTGGACCCATTTCGCATAAAAGGACTTCTATTTTGTTATGAACACACGCAGTGAGCTGGGATTGAGTTATATGTCCTGATCCGTGTTGCAGTTTTGTATCTTCCTCTGTCTATCAATATCTTTGCGCTACAAATTTAAGCAGTAGCGTAGATAGTCTCCTTGTATTTATGTTGACCATGTCTATGTGGAAACAGTGGAAGTGTGTTTGGTTGCTTGTGATCGACCAGCACATCATTTGGGAAAGAGAAACGATTTGACAGTCTCATGTAGCCTACCAAAACATCTCTCTCGCGGAGTTTCGCTTCTATCTTTTGTCTTGCACTCAAATGTGAAGTCACATCAGCCGTAAAGAGGTTGAAGTATCAGCAACCTTATGCCCTTATGATAACGATGGACACCTAATTGCGGCCATCCTTTGGAGATTATCCGCAACTTGCCAGAGAAAACAAAAGCGATAGCCTACTAATCCTGGCCAAAGCATGCGCATCTTTAGTAAGCTCTGAGTTCGACAGCATATCCTGTTGACCAGAAGTTCTCAAATCTATGTTATCTCTTCTTGCTTGGCGCTTCAGTCCTGAAAGCGAACCCACTGATGAAAACACTGAATAATTGAGGACATGATAACCTGCTCTACACATACAAGATATAGGACAGAGACATGAGATCTGCTGTTGTCCAAACGAAATTGGCATGTGAGCAAGAGGGTTCCCTCTTTTCACCAATTTTGGGCATCACCCCCGAAATAGTGGAAACCGATGCCAAAAGCTATTTTGGCATTTGGTACATGTATTTGGTTGGTGAGACACTGTATCTACTCTTACAAAAACATGCTACGCACCGGAAAACGCGCGTGCCGGTTAAGAGTGAGATAGATCAACAGTTTGGCGAAAAAGCCTAAAACGCATGCACCGGACCCGGCTTTCGTTTCCTCACCGTCTCTCCCGTTGCCATGGCCTTAAGCTAGGCGCGCTTGCTTGTCGGCACAATTCAAGGGCAAATCTCCACGAGAGCGTTGCTATTGATGCCATCTTGTAGTAACGTACATCACATCACATCTATGGGACATCTCTCCATCCTCTTCTATAAGAGTACAGTTTCTTCGTCTTCAATTCACTCATCTTCCTGAAATGGACGACGGAAGCAGCAGTGGAGTGGCGGGAGTGGCTAGGAGGCTGGGGGACTGGAGGCTGGAGGACGAACGGTGCGGGCTTCGCCCGGAGGAGATGGAGTACGTGCGGCGGTTTCACCGACGCGAGCCAGCCGGCAACCAGTGCACCTCCGTCGTCGCCCAGCACGTCAAGGCCCCCGTCCAAACGGTAAGAAAATAGGCCCAGGTGTTTTTTATTTTAATTGCCGCTCTCGCATGTGTATGCCAGCTTGATACGAATTGGATTTTACTTTTTTTTTAATGTATTTCAGTTTTCAAAGAATACCGGGGAAGTAACCAAGAAAATCTAAGAACATAAGATGCGATTAACCGTGGTTCAGTCCATGGTTAAAACAAAGTGACCGAACCGAGGAAAGAGAAGAAAGACGAGAGTGGGATTCTTTTTGGAATGCCTCTTTGACTGGCAGGATTCTTAGAACGTAAGAGTAGGAAAAACTTAAGATTATAGTGTTTTGAATCTTATGTTTCAAATAGTAAGACGTCGTTGAGGGGAATTGGCCAGGACGTCAAGGCCCCCGTCCAAACGGTAAGGAAACAGGCCCAGCTGATCTTATACCGTTCTTGCATGTTTTTTTTACGGATTAGAATCTGTTATAGAAATCCACAAGTAAAAAACACCTCAAACATAATAAATATTACATCAAGATTCTTGGAACACCTAACGACCACTACTACCGTTTGAGTGAGCCGATGTCGCCACTCTCTTACAGAGATGCCCTAACGTTGTTGATGATAGCCGGAAGTCTTCATGCACGTGCCTCTGTTGAACTCTTGCATTGATCCGAATCTTCTCACACCAAACCTGTAACCCACGTAGACTGCATGAGATCTACCACTCCATGGGAGCAGCGACCAGACGAATCCCCCCACCCCCCTCCGGCATCGAGGTTGCCTCCGATGAGGTTGACAAGGAGGGGGCATACCTTATTCTGTCCCACATAGAGCCGCCATGAAAACCATTACATCGCTGTCGGTTAACCAAAATCTAACTTTAGGGATCTTAGTACATCATTAATCTCATGTCCGAGGGTCCCCACCCCCTTCCCCACAGGAGCGACAATCAGAGGAGGTGGGGACCCGTCAATTCACGGTCAGAGACAACAAATACGGGCCAGATTGCGGCAGTGGCTAGGGTGGAACCCTAGGTCTTTGCCTTTCTTAGTCGTGGGAGGAAAACACTTCGGTTGTACTCCCCCGCATGCGTATGACATCTTGATACGAATTTGGAAGTTCGGATATGATACTATTTGGTTACCTTTTTTTATGTATTCTTGTCCTCCAAGAATACCAGCCAAATTAACCTAGAAAGCTCTAAGAATCGAATATTCGATTAACCGTGGTTTACTCCATGGTTAAAACAAAGTAAACCAGATGAGCACGAGAAGAAATACAGAGAGTGTGATTCTCTTGGAAAGCCTCTTCGATTGGCAATTTAGCAGGATTTCTAAAACGTTGAAAATAGGAAAAAACATAAGATTATGGTGTTTTAAATACTTAATTGAAATCATGAGAGGTTTACGTCGATGAAAATTTTCCTTGAAGACATAGTGAATGAAATCCTTACGGAATGTTTTCAAGGATTCCATTCATATGAATCAATTGGCGTTTATAGAAAGATTCTTGAATATTAAAATCCTCCCATTTTATATGGATTTCCTTTTAATCAATAGAGGACCGTAACCATGCTCCATGGGAAGGGAGAAGAGGGGCAACAAGACACTTGGAGTAGCCTAAGTGGCCCTCATCGGACGTCGATGTCATGCTATACAATTGCTTTTACTTCAAATGTGACCATATAGACAATGCCATGTTTACACAAATTTATATCAACGTGACCATATACGAAAAGGAGAAGCAGATGTGTCCTCAGGATATCTGCGCACTAACATCATCACCATGATATTCTGGGGACTAATAGATGAGATGGGCTTTTAATAACATCGAAAAGGCTACAGTTTGGAAGCGATAGGCCATCGAGTGATGTGTTTGCTAGCAAGGCGGGTTCATGTGTGACCTAATGGGCTAGGCAAAGGGCACGAGAAAGTGGGAGGCCCACTTTTAGTTTAGTAGCCGATTCGGTTAACCATGACCAACAACTGAATTTTTTGAAATTACTTCGATGTTTTCACTTTTACATCTGATTAGGCACGGATAACTAAAATTAACGTTATATTTCGTTTTTCACGCCCACCCATTGATAATAGCTTTATGGAAAGAAAAGCTTAAGACAAAAACTTGGGACGACGTGGCAACTGACACACATCACGAACTAATTAAGTAAAAACTCTAACGCCCCAAAACCCCCATGACTAAGGAAACACTCTAGCCAGCTATACAAACTTAATTGTTGCTAGAAATGGTGCTAAAAACTAACAGAGACGTGTCACAATAGACTATTGTGTCGCACAATTCATGAAATAAGGATACTCTATCCACCATAGATTAAGAAGACGCTCTCACAACAATACATAATATCTATTGCCAGAGCAAGTTCAAGAAATTTACAATGTGTGTGTTAAAAAAATATATTTTACACTGTGTGTCGCATGCCACAACATAAGTAAACACCTATTCATAAGGATGCAAGTTCATGTCCCCTCACAAAATATGAGAAGTTAGTACAAAATGTACTAGAAGCACCAAACTCCCCTACTGAAGCATCTAGGTGCTAGAAAGCAGGAAGCGGTTCTAGTAGGCCAACCCTTGCATCCCTATGTAATAAGCAAATACTCTTATCACCAAGGCAAAAAAGACATACCAAAACTATTTATTTTAAGATAAGTGTTGAGATAAGTTGATGACAACATGTCGCCAAAAACTTTGTTGCCACCCACACCGAATAAGAGAAAATCTTTCCACCCATGGAGTAAGGGAATGCCCTACCACCAATATATGAACACCTAAAACATAGTTATTCCCAATGTTGGCGTGACACATGCCACAAAATAAGGAAATGCTCTCGTTCCCAAGACAATAGTTATACAAGTAATTTCGTATATTCATCTACCCGTATAATATAGTTCCATATATAACATCACATAGCTTTTTAAGTCCATCAAAAAAGAGCCAGAGAATAAATGTTTTCTTTAGTATTTTAAATCTATTAGAATGACTCAATTAAAGTTATAACAGTTTGGTTTTCCATTATTTTTTACAAGCTGAAGTTCCCCCACAAACAAAGTTCTTGAAAATTGTTTGAATATAGAAACATTTTGTACACTTATGTAATAACATTACCTTAATGCCTAATTTGTACACACAACATCAAATTCATACCTACTTTGGAACTTAGTAGTATTTATTTAATTTATGTTCATGTGTATGTTCATTACATGTACACACTAGATCAACTTCATACCTACTTTGGAACTTACTGATATTAATTTGCTAGGTTTCCATGTGTCTTTTTCATTACATGTTAGGTTTGGTCACTGGTGAGGAGGTTTGATCAGCCGCAACTTTTCAAACCTTTTTTGAAAGATTGTGTGATGCAAGGGAACATTGAGACCGGAAGTGTTAGAGAGGTTAAAGTTCAAAGTGGATTGCCCGCTACAAGGAGCACTGAGAGGCTAGAGCTGCTCGATGACAATGAGCATATCATGAGTGTAAAGTTTGTTGGTGGTGATCATTTGCTGAAGGTACACGATATAATTTTGCTCTAGAATTTGCTTATTTTTCACATCCCATTATATAATAGCCAATATAAATAGAAGTACATACTATCAGATGATCCACAATAGATGAAATTTGGTGATGTGTAATATTTAGGTGCTAGTTAATTAACCAGAATTTTTGCACACTAAAAGACCAAGATGATTTAGGTTTATCAACTTTGTAAAATCTGAAAATGTTAATAGTAACCAAAGATATATTGAGCTGATAGCTTGACTTTATTTTATAACTTATCTCTGATAACATATAAATCCCCTTATACGAGTGTGCATAAGCCCACGTCAAATTTACCCTGTCATGAGAAATGTAACTAACACAACTAGTATGGAATATTACATAGCCAGTGAAAATGGTAAGATGTACGACCACCCTGAAAACATATTCGTAATCAAAACATACAAAAAACACATACAAATTAATGAAAGCATTCCCGACAAATGTAGATTTTCTCAAGGAAATGAACAAATTTTATAGGAATTCAATAACATGCAAATTACGTTTAATTATTTTGTTTACCAGCATATGTTTAAAAACAAAGATTCAAACTGATTTTCTTGGAAATAATAGTACAAAGAAAAAGGTTTGAAAATTCATGTGAATGATTTGTAGTGTTCAATAGGATTAGTTCATATAATAATTCCAGACCGCAAGCCACCCAAAACCACATATAGATTGATAGTAATATTTTGACAGTTTTTCCTAGTAATATTTAAATGCATCTTGTTTTTAATTGTCCAGAATTATTCATCTATTTTGACGGTCCACCCTGAGGTCATTGATGGCCGTCCTGAGGCGCTAGTGATCGAGTCATTCGTGGTTGATGTACCAGAGAGGAATACCAAAGACGACATCTGCTACTTTGTCGAGAACTTGCTGAGGTGCAATCTCAGGTCCCTTGCCGATGTGTCAGAGGAGCGCTTCAATCATCCTGCTCTAAACTAATTGCTTATTGGTTGGTCAATGACCAATCAATTATTTTGGTTGAGACATGAAATTGCTCTATCAAATAGAAAGAGCGCTCCACCTTTCAATGTTGGAGATTCTCATAAATTAATCCTCCCAATGTAAGGGAAGTATTTTATTCCGGGGTTATTTCATCCAAGAATGAACGTCCTATGTGTCTCTTCTCTCATTCTCTGGAAGAAAAGACTGAATCCAAGAGAATTTCTCACTTCTTGTCTAACTCCCGCCACCTCAGTTCGTCCAAGGTGGTGGGAGCTAGGTGGGTGAAGCCTAGCTATCTAATCTGTTGAAACAAAACGTCCACGGTAGTACCGAAAGTAGGAATGTAGGATGCATTTCAATTCTTTTTAAAGATGAGACCGGATATATTCTATAACTGATGCATTACGGTTACGATTAAGGTTAACCAAACGCTGAGCAAAGATGGTAAACCTGCAATCGAATTGGCGGCCGGACTCGTACCATACAAGAGGCAAATTCCAAGGCAGCATTTGAAACGAAACTCTACTGGACGGCCGGTACGAGTTGAGATGTGAAATTTAAATGCACAATCTAACACAAGCGCAGCTACATAGGTACTAGTACGCAGCTAGGCAAAACGATCATCTAGAGTACTATGCACCTGTTGTACAGCCTGCTCAGTGTCAATTCGACGAGTAGTTCAAGCCCTGGTGACAACACAAGAGCTTCACAAGGGAAAATGTTTATTTCATGCCAAATTCGCGTTCCAAATTAACTTAAACCCGGCCTTGATCAAACCAATATTACCCGTTTACGAGAAGGTTTGCTGAATCTCTTGCACCAGCTCTTCCGCGCTGAGCGCACACTCGATTCCAATCTGCGGGAAGGCAATACACCATGGATGTACAACGTTAGGAAACTCACAGGTTTGCTAAAAAAAAGGGTAGGTAGGTAATTCGAACGAACAATGCAGTTTTGTTAGTACATCCGGATGAGACAGTTGTTGAATCGAGAAAATTTGCCACATTTGAATAAACCGGTGAATGCATATGTCATTCAGGTCCAACCTATTCACTGAACTGTACCACATATATAGGTCACTATACCATGTTGTATACTAGTATTCACTTGAACTGTGCATAAGTCGTGAGCCCTAGCTATTTTGAAGATGTCCGGGCCCAAGCTAGCCGGCCATGCATCCAGCCCACATGTATGGCCAGTGCGGCTTCAGCATGCATGCACGATTGGCCAGCAGCCATACACGCACTTCACAGGGGAACCTCACATGAAACAAATGCAATCCTCCGATCCTCCACTTTACTATGTTCATGCAGTGTTTCATTGGTCCATGCCTATGCTATGTTCATGCTGGAAAAAGGAGGGCAAGAACTAGGTAGCTAGCTGGACGTAGACGTAGTACGCACCTTGACGGTGAAGGCGTTGACGTCGGTGTCGTCGATGGTGCTGATCTTGGCGTGGAGGATCTCCAGCGCCGGCGCCCGTCCCTCGAGCGCGGCGATGATCTTCACCGCCTGCCCCGGCGAGCGGTGCGACACCGTCTTCAGCACCAGGTTCGCGCCGGCGAACTCCACCCTCACGTCGGGGAGGGGCATCTGCAGCACCTGCCGGTTGGTGTAGACCGACAGCTCGGTGGCGATGGCGTCGAGGGAGGGGAGGTAGGAGGAGGGAAGCTCGTGACTGGTCGGCGTCATCGCCGGGGACACGTAGCCCGACATTGGAGGTGGCAGGGGCCGTAGCTTGTAGTGGCTGCTTGGCGTCGGGGGCGTCCTGGCAGGGCTGATCGGGACGGCGATGCGCGGGCTGAGCGGCGGGGTGGACTTGAGGAGCGGGCTGAGGGGCGGCGTGGATCTGTGGAGCGGGCTCAGCGGGAGGCGCGGGCTGTAGGATGACGGCGGCGGCCGCGGGCTGAGGACATGCTCGGTGTAGGCCTTGCGCTGCTTCTTGGCCTCCAGCGACTGCTTCACTTGCTGCAGCTCCTGGATGTAGTCCACCACCCCTCCTATGATGGAAGCTTGGTCACCCTGATCCAAGAACTCATATCATAATGTCATCCACATGCATATGGCCTTACGACCTTGATGAAAGCAGTGTAAGCGCTCTCAGGGTTTCCAAGAAGAAAAAGTAGCTAGCTCTAGGCTTCAGTTTGTTAGCTAGGCCGGTCCATGGTCGTGCATTCAGCATGCATGCACTTGGCAAGCAGTGTTTTAGCTAGTAGCACTTACGTTACGTAGGACCAGATCCCAATTCCCAACGAGGAAGATCCATGGAGAGATTGATGTCAATAAAGTGATATCTAACTACCGGCCAGTGTACTAGCAGTACCGGGCTACTTTTTTTCTTTCAGAACTAGCACCGGCGTAATAAATCATCAAATTCCTTTCTTTCCAAATTAGATGACTTCCATTGTCCACATATGAATGTATCTAGACATGTTATTGTGGCCAAATAGAAGTCATCTAATGTATAACGGAGGGAGTAGTACCTAACAATAACTAAGCGACATCTTAAGTAAAGATCGAGTAAGTGCACTCAGATAGATGATAGACATGGGTAGATAGAAAGCTATGCTTGATGCGTAGATAGACAGTGTGATGAGCTTACACGCTTGACGTAGAAACATGGCATGAGCGACCTCAGCACGGTGAGGTGCTCGTTCATCTGCTTCCTCCGGTTACGCTCCACCGTGATGTGCGCCGTCTTGGGCATCGCGCCGCCTCCCTCCTCAGGCGAGCACCTCTGCCTCTTCTGCGCCTGTGCTGCGCTGTCACATTCAATCTGCCGCGTTCGCCGCCTGCTGCCTTTGTTCCCGGGCGGCGCAGGACCAGCCGGCAGCCCGCGAAAACCGCTGCCGGTGCCAGCGGTGGGGCTCAACGCTGCGGTAGCGCCGTTCACGCAGTCCTCCCACGTCTCGAGGATCCTGAATAGGTCCTCAGCGTCGGAGGGGAGCTGGAACTCGCCGTCGACGTCCACGAGGAGCTGATTGCACAGCGTGTCTCCCATGATCAGAACTGAGGAGCTTGTGTTTGCTACCTGCTGCTGTACGGCTGAGTGGTGAAGGGAAGGGTGTTGTGTGAAAGTGGAATCTTGGCTAGACAGCCTTGCTTCTTTTAAGCATGGAGCTAGAGTTCGGCCGTTTGCTTGGGTCATTGTCATGAGAAGAGTCGAAATGACATAAATACTGCTGGCAGGGTTGCAAGAGTGATGATCGGTGAGAGAGGCGCCACACTTGGTGGCCCCATCAACAACACTTCGGCCATACTTGTTAGGGCAACTCGAGGCATACTTGTCGATCTTAACGAGCTAATCATGAATGATTTAACTCTTACATATGCATAGTTTTCGAAATGGGGAGCGGGGATCCTGTCATCTGCACCGAAATGATGTACTGGAATTTATTGCAAAGTTCAATGTGTACAAAGTTTACTACTCCCTCCGTCCTGGTTTATAGGACACAATTCAAATTTCATGCAGTCATATGTAAATTGGAGCTCTAAGCATTTAATCCTTTATAATAAAGCCAACCACCCGAGATGAAGATCGCCCGAAAAACCGCCAGCATGTGGGTAGCATCCCAAGAACTATCATGCTCAAGACCAACATTGGATGCAACTGGAAAGCGAGGCTCGTTTATATCAAAGGGGCTGCTACCATGGATCAAGGCTAGACATGATTTTCCATCGCTCACCAGATTAAGATCGACTACTTAACAAGTCTTGAAGACAAATGTTTACAACAGGATCACCATCTTCGACTATACCCGTGCGGAGATCCTGAAAAAGTGCGAGGAGCATCCAATAGACCTGATGCTGATCAATGATGAGTGATCTCGATGATCCATGATGAGTGTATGTGTCCGTTGTCTAAACTATGTCTATGTCAGTCATGTTTGTTAAATCCTGATAACAACTATGTTTGTGTGTTATGACTGCTATGGTAGTCTTAATATGGTTCTACTGCTTGTAATTAGTTTACTTGTTTAAATTGTCGTCGATGCTAGTAACATCACCAATAAAAAAATTGGTCAGAGTACATGAATGTGGGCACATAACTAAACAACTGTTGTTTGCCACTAGAAAGCACACACAACAACCAAACATCGGTGCTTGCTACCTCATTTAGGTTGTACCGATTATGCATAGAATTTTGTTGGCGACCAAACATAGTGCGCAACATGGCTCAAGACATGTTTAACTAAAACCTGTCCCTGCACGGCCATGCCCCAAGAGCCAAGAAAAGCCCCAGGTAACCATACACTCCCATAAAAGCTTGGCTCAATGACGCTTCTCAGTGACGTTGTTGGGAAACCCAAAGTGGAAGGTATGATCACATATACAGAAGGACACTATGGAGACGGGTGAGAACCCTCATCGGCGGAAAAAGGGTCCGTGTCCCGAGCCCCGTTGTTGATGTGAAATCTCACAATGGCAACGGAGGCAAATAACCCTCACCGATGAAGACAATCATCAGCGACGGTTTTGTAGTAAGCTCCGTTTCCTTCATATGAGGCTCATCACAGACAATGTTTCTTATTCTGCTCCTTTGTACTGAGCTTTTTTGTATGTCTACAACGGGAATATATATGCCACAACATATGAATAGGCCGACAAAATAAGGACTAAAACAAAGAACAGTGTTATCAGAAATATCTAAAAGATTATATTTCTATCCTAATGTGCACTATCTAAAATGTTTGGAGATGTCTTCATCTTTGCCGAAACGTGGCTCCTCTATAAAGTGGTCACTGAAATGGAAAAAAAGAATATATGACTCCATGTTAGCTCACTGTGCCGGAGGACACATATCGTAAAGGACACATAATACGGAAAAACAAACTTACAAATCCATTGCATAAGTGTTGTGTACACAATTACGCCGGAGGACAACAACACCTTGCCAAAAGTAGATCATTTTTTTGCGGTATCACTGAAATGTACTTATGTTTTCCAAACGAGTAAAGTCAGCCATGAGTTTCAAAACTCAAATAACAGCACAATGACAATAATATTCCTTTAGAAATGCAAAACTAGATTTCTAAACAACAAATGGTTTGCAACTGCGTAAGCCTAAACCGTCCTTTGAAAATAACCTAAACAGAAACATGACAATAACGTATTCATAACAATAGCAAATCCTAGTTCATCGGCACGATGGCCGGTCGCACAGAGATGTATACCTTGCACTCGACGAGAGTACGCAGTCGTCCTTCTCCTCTGGTACGGCAGGCTGCGAGGCTGCTGCACCATCCGCGGATCGACACGCCATGCACCCTCTAGCAACAGATCTGGCCGTAGATGAGGGAGAAAGTGACCGAAGGCGACCAGATACGCCAAGCGCCAAGATCTGAGGCAATTGCACCAAGAGATGAGCGAAGAATGAGGACGAGCCACCATGCTTTCACACGGATGATGCGCTGTCTTTCCCCGGAATAGGACGCCACACTGCACCGCTCGGCGGAGATGTGCGGCGGCGATGCGTGTCACACAGCTCGGAGGTGATGTAAGCCGCCGCCACACATTTTTCGTATCCAGAGAGAGAGAGAGTGCGAGTAAGGGTAAGGGTTATGGTTGCCTGTTCTAGAGCATTTTATAGCACAACCGACACATCGGAAACACACATTAAGGACAACTGTATCCATTACACTGGTTAAGTGACATGTCGGGCCTATGTAAGACAGATGCAGAACAAGCGAGGGTTTTCAATACTACTACCTCTCTACGTTTTCTTCTTCCGCCGGTCACTGACATTGTCGCCATCGGCACATCGTCGCTGTTGTCAGTTTACTATGGCCTCCTTCTCCCGCGCCTGCTCCACCTCTGGCACCTCCTCCGGCAGGTCCTCATCGTTGGGATCCGAGTCCGACGGTGGGTCTGAGTTCTCCAGCGGTTCCGAGTCGTCGGGGTCTGAGTCCGATGGCGCTCCTTGATCCCACCATGGACGTGGCCCTTGGTGTTTTCGTCGCTCACGTCATCGCTTGTGACGTCCACGTTCCGCCACCAGTTGTCGGCCATGGTGGTTGTGCTATGGAAGGAATGAAGGAGATAATACGAGAACTGTCTGCCATCGCGTGATTCCAATGTCATTTTATTAGCCGAGAGTGAGCTGTTCCAATTCCTTGTTAATTCGTCCACATTGAACATGCGCGCTTCCAGTTTGCATCCGCAATCTCCCAATTACATCGCACACGGATATACATCAATGACTGTTGCCATAGGGTCAAACATCGGTAACGGTGATCAGCGTAAGCCCATTGCCCATATAATGAGTAATGAAGATTGCAATATATCCGAAACCAATGTTGGTGGGCTAGCCGCGGCCCAATTGTGCCAGACCGTCGACCATGAGAAAATTGCTAATCAGGGCTTATCGCTGCCGTTTACATAAAGGGGTGTCTATAGTGCCATTTTGTACTAGTGGATGTAGGCAGTAGCAATAATTTCGCTGGATTAAGAATCAAGATTTATCAAACCAGTATGAGTACAAACGCTCAGCAAAATTGAAGTGGTACCTACATACAAGACACAAAACTCGTTGTCCCCAATGTTTTAGGAAGGTCAGTCTTCTCGTCTCACCAAGCAGATATAAGTAAAAGTAATAAAAGTAAAAGCGGACCAGCTAGGAAACAATAAGGGGGCAATAGTTTCACTGAAGGTATCTCTCCATAAATAATATAGCATTGTTGGGTAAATAAATTTTAGATGGACAATTGACAGAATTATAATCAAGCAATTATGAAAGAGAATTCAAGGCAATATTCATGTAGGTATTACGTTAAACCTATAAAAACCATTACTGAACTGCATCTATATCTAATACTCCACTTTGAAAGTGCTTCTATGCTTTCCTCTCTAGGTATTAAGTTGTGAACAAGAGAGTATCGCCTCAAGCACAATACATAATGTAAAAAATATATATTATCTCACAAGGATATGAACACCGTTGTTTTCCCATTAGTGACAACAACACATAACCCCTCTTATTCATTTCCGTCACTCAAGTACATAAGAGTAAGGTTAGAACCCACTATCGAACAACAACTCCATCTTAGTGATTTACACACTGGTGGAAATAAGGGCTCTAGTCCCGGGTCGTAAGACCCTCTAGTCCCGGCGTGGGACCCGGGACCCCCGAATCGGGACTAGAGCCCCCCTCTAGTCCCGGTTCAGTTACGAACCGGGACAAAAGGGCTACCCACGTGGCCGCTGACGCCTCGCGTGGTCGGGGACCTTTTGTCCCGGTTGGTAACACCAACCGGAACTAGAGGCCCTTTTTTTGAAATATTTTTTTGATTTTTTTTCTATATTTCAAATCTTTGAATTATTTGTCAGTTTAATCTCTAATCGCCCCTAATCTCAAGTCCCAGCACGCTTTGCCCCCATCCTCGCACTAGTGATCAAACTTCCCGATCGGCCACCCATCCTCACACTGCTCCACCCCCAGCACGCTTAACTTTAGAGTTTTTTTCCAATTAGCTTCCAAGATTGCACTGATAACATCCTGATAATACTATGGTATCAATCTTATTATCCTCTAGACTTTGATGTCACATGATATTATTTTTTGAATTCCAAACCTATATTAACATAAATATTAATGATTAAGTAATAATAATTGTTAACAAATAACAAGAAAAATGAATTTTACATTATTATTGTCATTTTCAATTTAATATGGATAAATTCATATCTTTAAGTCCGTAAATCGAAATTTGACAAATAATATGTATAAATCGATCAGAAAAATGATAGGAATCTAAATATTGTGTCCATATCATCTTTTGCATAAATATTAATGATTAAGTAATAATAATTATTAATTCATTTTTTTGTTATTTGTAGAGAAAAATCATATTATTTTTTTGAAGTCCAAACCTATGTTAACATAAACATTAATGATTAAGTACTAATAGTTTTGAATTCAAATAACAAAAAAAAATTAATTTTACATTATTATTGTCATTTTCAATTTAATATGAAAATATTCATATCTTTAAACCGGTAAATCAAAATTCGACAAATAATATGATTGCATGAATCGATCAGAAAAATGATAAGAATCCAAATATTTCGGTCATTAGTTTTAGGTAACCGAATGGACCGAATTGACCGAATACATGAGAACACACAACGGGAGCACACACATCACTATATAGCTAGTCTACTCATCAACGACATTAAGACGATCGTCATTGGTATTATAGCCACGTAGACTATCCCACTTCCGTGCTATCTCGAAGCCGAGGCGAGCGTCCAGAGCGCCATACAAGACTTGATCGTAGCTCAATGGAACGTTGCCCCATCCGAAAATTTGGAGGTCTTCTAAGTCGTTGTCGTCCTTGCCCTTCTTCTTGTCGTTCTTGTTGTTCTTCTTCTTCTCAAGTTTTGTCCCAATGATAGCATTGGAGAGAGCATAGAGACTCAGAGTAGGATTGTCGGTTGGGTTCCGGCTATCCCTCTGGAGGTCGACCGTGGACGGAATAACAATTCCGTAGTAGCGCAGCATCCACACGTCATTATGGATAGCCACGCCGTAGAAGTTGATGGTCTCGTCACCTAAGAAATCCACGAGGAGCTGCGGCACCCCATCAGCCTTACAGATCTGGAAGACAAGAGTCTCGGATGCCACCGAGAGTTGAAGGACGGCGGCGCGCTGCCTTTTCTCGGGTGGAAGATCCCTCTGTCGGCCCGGGAGAGGGTCGGTGAACTCGCAGTCGAATCCAACGCACTTGATCGGTGCGGCGTCAAGAAAGAACTTCTTCACGTCGCGGATCCACCTCTCCACGCGTGATGCACGGAGGGTGACCCATACCTTGAAGTGCATATCTTCTTTGATAAAGTAGTACAACCGAGACGGAGGTACGCGCGTGAGTGGCTCCATTGGAATAGAAGAGAGGGATCGAGAGAGAGAGTTTTTGCAAAGGATTAGATAGAGATTATGTGTGCTTAAGGCCATGGATTAGTGTAGCTTTTATATAGGGCGGAGAGGGAGGCCGGCGGGCAGAGAGGGAGGCCGGCGGGTGGCCCCAATGATTAAATTCGCGTATGAATCAACGCCGGGCTGACCATCTTCCAAAGCACAATCAAAACGGCGGCTTGATCAACTTCCAAAGCGCACCGTCGGTGGGAGATTTACAGGTTTTAAATTTCGTCCCGGCTCATGTCTAAAACCGGGACTAATGATATACCTTCAGTCCCGGTTTGAGACACGAACCGGGACTAAAGAGGTTGCGTCAGGATGCAGCCTGGCCCACCCCCTTTTGTCCCAGTTTGTGGCTCAAACCGGGACTAAGGGTCTGGCATGATCCGGGACCAAAGGCATTCGGCCTCCTAGCCGCCCGAACCGGGACTAGTGTGAGCTTTGGTCCCGGTTCGTAACGCGATCGGGACTAAAGCTCATTCTCGGGTTGGACGAAAGCCCGGTTTCTACTAGTGGCACATAAACTTGGCCAGAGTATACACATAAATTGGAGAGCATGCATGTAGGAACATAAATAAAGCAACTCATTATAATAATAATAGCATCATATAGATAAGATGCACAATAGATCATAGCATCACAATTAATCATATCCTAGCAAACACAACAACTAATAGCAATAATATTATATGGATATCGAACATGTTAGGCAGCTCACGAGACTTTTGTATTGAAGAACATGGAGAAAAGATAACTATCTAGCTAATGATATGAATCCGTAGTTTAAGGATGAACAAGTCACACATAAACTATGGGCTTTCGTGTTAATTAAATGATGCGCTTCCAGGCGTGTCTGAGAAAAAAAGGTGCTTCAATACTAAATTCCTATTTGGCGTAAAAGAGAAACGCAACGAAAGATACTCTCGACATGTGGTGGACAAATGTATCTCAGGACGACGAAATTTAAGAGTGAAAGAGCATATATACTTGCTCTAAATCTATTTAGATCAACACAATGTGTTGCTTGACAAATGCAAATACTTTAGATCAACACAAGGCTCGACTAGGGTGTCGAGTTTGGAGCGAGAGGCCCTGGAAAACTGTACCAGTGTGCTTTTTCAGCGTCTGGCGGTAGTACCGCTGCTGCATCTGTAGTACCGCTCCACCTGGAACGGCACTACCACAACACAGCTGGTACTCCTCCTGGCTGGTTGTACCGCCAGGGGTACCGCTAGGCCAGATTTGCTCTCTGTACTCCCCTCTGGTACCCAGCGGTTTCTGCCTCGTTCTACCGCTGGCTCCCTTCAAAGGGTCCAGCGGTACTATCGGCAGACCCGCGTAGTACCGCTAGTCCTGGCAGCTGCGGTACCTCAGCGAGGTACCGTTGCACTTGGGTTGTGCGATGCACTAGGTACCGCCTGGAGTACAGGGGCGGTAGTACCGCCGTGCATATTTTTCTGCACATAACGGTTCAATTTTCCGGGGCCCTATATAAAGACCTCTTCTTCTCCAAGAAGAGCTGCCGATCCAGATTCTCTCTCCTCCATTAATGCTGAGCTCCAAACCTCAATAACTTCCAATCCCTCCACTCAAACTTGCTCATACTTGGAGGATTGAAGGAGAAGGCCAAGATCTACAAGTCTACCAAAGCGTTCTTCATTTCTCCCTCATTCACTTGAGCGATTTGAGCCTAGGGTTTCCACTAGGAAAACCTATGCATCTTGTTTTACTTACTTGATTTCTACTTTTGTGTAGCAGATTTGTGGTGTTTGGGAGCTCCCAATCCAGTTGTGGGTTGTGCTCCAAGCTTGTTGTAAGGGCTCCGGATTCCGCCTTGAAGGATTCCGATAGTGGAAGGTGAACCGAGCTTTTGGGCGAGATTCATCGGAAAATAGGGTGAGGCCATTTGTGGCGCTTGAGTTTGAAACTCACACCCCTCCAACGAGATGTACTCCCCTCAAAAGGAGGAACTCGGGAATACATCCTTGTCTCCGCGTGCTTCCCGTTCGGCTACTCCTTACTCACTAGTTATTTCTTGTATCTTATCTTGTTTAGGGTTAACTTGTCATATAGGTAAATTCACCGTAGTTGCATATTTAGAGAATTTACCTTTGTGTTAAGACTTAATCGAAAAAGAATTAAAATTTGAAGTAGCACCTATTCACCCCCTCTAGGTGGTCATACGATCCTTTCAAAGAGGAGCAACTGTTAAAGAGGTGGTTCTACAGGTCATGCAAGGAGATTGACAGAATGAGAAACAATCGCTGGAAATTTAAAAAACGCTATGTAAATTGAAAAATAAACTGGAAAAAGGTCATGGACAATGTATAAAAAAATAAACCGGAGTATTGAAAACAAGGGAGTACGAGTAAATGCACGGCATAACGCAGGTTTACAGCACCCTTCTCATCACTGTTCCTTGCTCTCTAATTAAATGTAATAAATACTCTCTCTGTTCATAAAAGACGTCTCAGCTTTGTTTGTCTAAATTTACATGTATCTACACATTAAAACATGGCTCGATACATGTGAATTTAGAGAAAGTAGAGAGATCTTTTATAGATGGGGTGGTATTCTCCTTTGCCTGCGCGCCTTGCATTTCCATGACCCTTTGCTCGATCCATTTGCACCCTGCCACGCATGAATGCAGCAGCAAACTATTCCATTTAAGGCAGACTGTGTATTGCCATTACTGGTGTACACTTTTCACCGCAGTAATAACGGCAAATTCCTTTTGCCCTGCAAGTAACATGCATGCATGTTAACGTTGGCTGGCTGGCATGAGTCTCTAGGGTTTTATTCCCTGCGACTGGCCACACCATTAGTTAAGAAATCTGCTTAAACAATAAACCACAAAGAACTAACAAGATAAAGCCAAGGCAAGCTTATCAAGTTCGATAAAGGTATAAAGTAGCGACATAACCACATGTACTCCCTCCGCCCTCAAATAAGTAGACGTTTAGGTTTGAATTTTTTCCACAAAAGAAAGTACGTCTAGATTCCCGATGCACTTTGAAGTGGAAAAAATTGTTTCTCTCTCATCACACGGGAATCAAGACCAATAATGTCTAATGCATGGTATCCTCATTTTCTACATGCACTTAACTCATTGGAGGTGGGGGAATTAAAGAGGAGAGAGATGGTGGTTTGCACATTCCCAATGCATTTTGTAATCATTCCCTAAGACTAGTCACAATGGGGAGTAACTTAGACTAGTAACATGCATATGTTACTACTCTAAGACTAGTCATAGTGGGGAGTAATTTCAAGTAGTAACATACACATATTTTTAGACTATGTTACTACCTTCATAATGCAAAGTAACATAGAGGTGGTGTCATAGATTATCTCATTTATTACTCTATAGACTCATTTTCTCTTGAAAAGTATGATGTTACTAGTGTTACAAGTAACTAGCTAAGTTACTCTATTTGTATATCTCCTCATTAATTACATGCCACGTAGAATTTTTTGCTTAGGTGGCATCTATGTTACTAGTGAAGTTACTCCCACTATGGGTAGTCTAAGTTACTACCTCCATAGTGGGAAGTAACATGTGTGTAGTGTCATATTTAATAGGTATACACTCATCTTGCCTTGAAATGTGTGATGTTATGGTAACATAGCTAGTTACCACCACCATCTCTCTCCTCATTAATTACTCGCCACATCAGATTTTTTTCCTATGTGGCACTGATGTTACTCCTATGTTACTCCTCATTGTGACTAGTCTAATTTGTCTTGAAATTTCTATATGTCCACTTATTTGAGGACGGAAGGAGTACATGTCTCTTTGTGTATGTCTTATTGGCTTCCATATAGTTATGCAATGTAATAATCAACAAGGTAATTTTTTGGACCACTGCCAGAAGCTACGTAAATGCTAGCAGCTGCAGGAGGTATATCGTGTAAACTTCCCTAAATTTGGAAATGATTTCATATTCTTTGTTTTAGCCTTTATATGTGCATCCGATGATATCGTTTTCCTTCATCGATTTTATCGATCTCAATCCTACATTCCATGTCTTCTACCCTCCCGCTTTGCACCACCACCACCTATCACTAGTGGAAAACCGGGCATTAGTACCGGTTGGCAAGGACCTTTAGTCCCGGTTGGGCAACCGGACTGAGCAATCGGGACTAAAGCCCTCCCCCCTTTAGTCCCGGTTGCTCACGAACCGGTACTAAAGGGCCTCCACAAGGCCCCGGGAGGAGACGTGGGGCTAGAGACCTTTAGTACCGGTTCGTAACATGAACCGGGACTAAAGGTAGGCCTTTTTTTCTTTTCGATTTTTTTTCAGGGTTTAGGGTTTAGGAGGGGTTTAGGGTATCAGATGGTTTCATCGTACGGGAATCACGTCGATGCGCCAAAAACGCGCTTTGGTATGCATAACGGCGTTATCTCGATGTGCGGTGGAAAATGCCCTATAGAGCTGATCAGTGGTTGGATGCCCATGTGTAGCTATCCTCCATGTTAGCCCACTATTTTCGTATATATATAACACATATAATTACATAAGATCACGTTGATGCATAAATATATAAGACATACAAATTAAGTAGTTCGTACATGAAGATCACATTTTCGTATAAAGTACTTAATTACATGGAGATCACTATTACATGGAGGCATACTATTTTGCATTATAGTGGTACTCTCCGAATTTATGTATGACCTCCGCAAGGAAAAATCCCGCCAATTCCTCCGCAATTGCTTTGAAGCGGTCCTTTATTGGGAGCGCATTCTGCTTTCTTGCCAACTTTAAAAGAATGAGATCAAAATGAATACATGAGTTGTGTGTATATATATCAAATCATAATAAAACAATTATGAATGAAACTCAGCACAACTGATGGTAACAAAATAAATTTGTGAATAATGTTTACGTACATCTTGATTTGTTCGACTCTTTGTTCTCTCGCTGGTCCTAATGTGAATGTACTCGCAAACGTAGTATCCACATAAATCAGTCCCCTGTGTCTGTTTTGCGCAAGTCTGTACAAGAATAGAATTCAATCAAACAATAATCAAGTATGATTATGGTGCGTGGACCTAGGTAGTACTACTTACGTCGTTCAAACGCCATATTAGCTTCATTTTCCATCCACCGGCCGGATCTTCCTTGATGAACGATTTCCAAACGCTGCACGACAAAGAAAATGAACAAAAGAGTTATTAATTACTTGATATCAGGAAATGAACGAAAGAGGCGATAAGAATTGAAATTACTCTGTGAGCATATCAAAACAGGTCTTGAATTCTTTAGGATCTCTCCTAAATGAGTCAAGGATTTCAACTTCTCCATCGTGAATTTTAATGACGAGAAGAATAAAGTGGAAGCTGCGCACGTTTATATACGCAGTGTCATAGATAACTCATCAGTTAGAACTTTAACATCTGGTGAGCAAAATAGAATGTGTACAAGACAGTAACACTCACTTGAAGTTGTAAGGAAAAAGTATTTCTTTTTTGTCACGTTGTCGCTTCAAAAACCTTAGCAAAGTCTCCGGTGTATCCTTGTTATAAATGGGATCTTCTATGGTGACTTCATGAACTTTATCCGGGTCAATGAACTCAATGTCCGTGATCTCATCCCTTTTGCATTCGAGCATCTTCAATCTGCATAATATAGCACACAAAAGATTATAGTGAGGATAATTACAAACAATGAACGAGCTGAGCTAAAGACTTAAATTATAGAAATAAATCACTTACAGACAATAGCAACTGATGATAGATTTGTCGAGGGCCCGGAGATTGTATAACTGAAAAAGTTCGGTAAACTCAATGGACACAGCGTATTCTTGGAAGTAGTGCTCTTCCTTAACTGCCACCATGATACTGATTGTCCCTGTCTTTGCGACTTTCTTGCACCAGGTATGCAAATTACGCATTTTTGTTGATAGGGACCTGACATTCTCGACCAAATTTCCCCCTCAACGTATTTATATGCTAGATCAGCGATGGGGTAATCAGTTGTCGAACCTATGTGTTGTTGAGAACCTTGAGCGGCCTTGTCGTCGAACACCTTGAGCGGGGGGACCGATTGTACGTCTTGTTCTCCGAGCTAGGGAACTTGTTTCCCTTTTTTCGCCTGGTCCATTTTATCATCATATGACCTTCCAATAGAACGCCTATAATCTGATGGCGGCGATGGTACAGGGTCATATAGATTATCAATGGTACGCACAACGAGCTCCGGATCTAGTGTCTTCACAAATGGTATCTCGGGCACTTTCGGTGCAAAATGGGTGACCACCTCGGCCCTCGAGATGGCGGTGCTTTCCTCGGCAGTCTTTTCCCAAGGTAACTTCTCAAGAGGCGGCGGTATTTTCTCCTTTCTAGGTTTCTTCCTAACCGGCGAACCGGTGTGGCACTTCCTCAGGAGCCACTTAACGGACGCTTCCTCACGTGGCGGAGATTGAGATGGACTCACGCTGGGGTCCCTCTCGGGTAGGCGTGGACTTTGCTGCTGAGGTGGCGGACTGCTACAAGGAGGAGTCGGTGGCCTTGGCAAGGAGCCTGGAAAGACGATGTATTTCTTGTTCCATAGGACAAAACCACGCTTGACATCTCCCAGTGTCTTCTCGTCGTCACCTCCAGGAATCTCAAGCTCCATTGTTTCAAATCCCGTCACAATTTCATCCACCCCGACACGAGCATAGCCAGCTGGAATGCCACCATGATGGTAGCTTGCTCCAGGTTCATTTGGGTAAGCATAACCGACCGCTACCTTCAAGGATATGTTCCTCATTGCCATATGTAGCTCACAATCTGTCTTCTCCGTGACATAATCCACGGGGTACCTAGCCGCCGGCGGTGCGAATGCACATGCTTCTAGCTGCGTGGAACCCACGCTGCTTTTTTGCTGAGATGGGGCAACATCGGCTTGAGGATCTTCTAGCTGCAGCTGCTGAGATGCCCTTTGCTGACTAATTGAGTCTATTTGCTACTGTTGCCGCTGCACCAGATATTCCAATTCTGATAACCGGTCTAACTCCTGCTTTTCTTTCTCCCACGGCTTCTATAACTATCAGCGTATTCCGGAAACGCTTCCTTCAAGGTGACACCACCTCCAAGGGCTCGTACTCGTCCAACGTGTTCAGGATTCCCCAGGGTGAGTGTCAGCTCGTCGTTCTATCTCTCGGGATGGTACTCTCCCTTTCTAACTCTATCTATTGCGTCTACAAGCTGCGGAATGATTTCATCAATTTTTTCCTTCTATTTTCCCTGTGCAACAATCTGCCCTGTCTGTGGGTCCAACCCTACCCCATGCGTGAACAACCAGAACTTGGACCTCTCGGGCCAGTCCGCTGTCTCTGGAATGATCCCTCTAGCAATCAGTCCTCCTTCAAAGGCTTCCCACTTAGGAATGTCAGTCTTGTAGCCACCTGTCCCCAACCTATGGTGATATTTCTTCTTCCCAGCATTTATCTTATTTATGGCCGATCGGGACACAGCGGTAGCCGATTTCTTATACGCCACAAATGCGGGCCAGTCATCTTTTATCTTCTCTAGTCTTCCAGTGAAATCTGGATCTTCATTTTCATATCTTTGCCATAACTTTTTCTTCCAGCTCTGGAATTGTGTGGCCATCTTCTTAAGAGTCCATTGCTTGACTTTCTCCTTCATGCCTTCCGTGAGACTTTGCGGTAGGTTGAAGTGTGTCATGAGCGTCTCCCAAAGCAAATCCTTTGTATGTTCGTGGACATAACTAGCTCCATTATCCTTCGGCTTATGCCATTCTGCAATGCTGATCGGTAGCATGTCCCTAACAAGAACTCCAGCTTGAGTTGCAAATTTACGGCAGTTCTCTTTTGGTTCCAGCGGTTCACCATTATTCTTAACTTTGTAGATGGGTAACCTTGGAGCCTCACCCGACAACCTTTTCGTCGGGCCTCGAGGACCTTGCTTTTTAGCAGATTTGCTCGATGATCCGGAAGGCTAAAAGAAAAATGATTCGTTAATAAGTGCAATACAAATCAATTAATGCATCTAGTGATCAACACAGCCTTAATATATATATACACCTCACCGGCGTTTGTTAAGGGCACTTCGTCATCTCTTCTTTCTTCAGACTGAAGTCCCTCACCGGAGTCGTTCAGAAATTGTGCGCTAAAATCATCGTCTTCTCCACCGGAATCTTCTCCACGGGCCTTCGCATATATAATTTGTTGCATTCGGTTTTCCTCCTCCTCGTCTCTGATGAATGGGGCGTCCATAGCTCAATGTCACTGCAATCAATTATATAGCAAATTTAAAATTCATAGCATCAAGATTACATCATGAATAATATCACTAATACATCACGAATATTATCACGAATACATCACGAATATTATCACGAATAATATCACTAATACATCTCTCATGCATGAACCTCTCAAACTAACTTCGACCGGGTCCTGAGCCGCGGGGTGCTGAGCCGCCGGCGCTGCGCATCGAAAGACAAGGAACCCTCACAGGGTCTTAGCTCACATGATAAGGAACCCTCTGAAGAAACGACCAGCTATTGCTATACTGCCTATCCAACAAATACATGTAGCGACGGACGTGCACGTCCTCCTGTCTGATACAGCGACGTACCACCTCCTCGGGGGCCGGCTCCCTCTGCACCGAGCATGGCCCACGTGACTGCCACCAAAGAAGATCCGGGTCAACGACGTCACCTGGATTCCTCACCAAGCTGCGCATCTCGGAAGGTAGCACCTCCCAGTGCCAGGCCAGCGGAGACCAGTCCCGGACATCGCCCCTCTGGTCCAACAGGGACATCGTCGCCAAGAACAATAAACTAAAAACACAATTTTTATAAGATGATCATTCCAAATTGACTTAGCATTTCTAACAAGTACTAAATTTTCTAATACATTTTCTAATAACATTTCCTAAAATTACAAACTACAAAGTACTAAATTTGTAAGTACTAAATTCACTAATCATCAAAATTTCTAACACTAAAATTTCTAAATTTCCTAACACTAAAATTCCTAAATTTCTAACCCTAAATTTCCTAACACTAAAATTCCTAACACTAACACTAAAATTTCCTAACACAAAATTTCTAACAAGTGTGGAATGATGTCTAACACTAACAATACCTAAACATTCCTAACATTGCCTAATCACTAATTAACATTATTTTTCCTAACACTAATTTTGCAAACTAAAATGTGTGGATTAACATTATTTTTCCTAGCACTAATTTTGCTAGCTAAAATGTCTAACACTAATTAACATTATTTTTCCTAACATTGCCTAAACACTAATTAACATTATTTTTCCTTACACTAATTTAGCCGGTGGTCTCACCTTGGGTGCGGCGGCAAGGAGGTGGCGGACGTGACGGCGGCGGCGACGACGAGCACGGACTTCGGGCGCGACGGGAGGGCAGGGGAGGGAGGCGACTGCGGCGGAGGAGGGTGAGGCGGCGCGTGCGTGGAGGCGGGCGGCGGGGCAGCGCGACGGCTGTGGAGGAGGCGGCCTCGGGCGGCGGAGGAGGCTGGCCTCGGGCGACGCGGCGAGGCAGCACGACGGCGGGGGAGGAGGCATCGGCAGCGTCAGGGAGCCCGGAGGTGGAGAGGCAGCGTCGATTCGAATAGGAGTTGTGAAAAAAATTAGGCGCAACCACCCCAAATAGCGCGAAACAGACCTTTAGTACCGGTTCCAGCCACGAACCGGTCGTGGAACCGGTACTAAGGTCTATATTTCGGCCGAAGCCCACCTTTAGTACCGGTTCTAGCCACGAACCGGTACTAGAGGGGGCTTTTGGAATTTCTTTTTTCTTTATTCTTTATTCTTTTTTCTGATTTCTTTTATTCTATTGAATTGTCCAAATTTGACAAACTTTATATCAAACTTAACCTCTGGACATGTATAATCTTTTGGTACTGGTTATTTTCAAATTTGACTATGTTGAATATATTCAAATTTCAAATGGAAGATTTGAGTAAATTTGACATAGATTTAAATCCACATCATCAAAAAATTTAAACAAAATAATTTGTAAAAATCATATCTATTGATTTTTTTAATATATATTCATTTCATTTATATCAATTGATTTAATTGTTCGGCTTTTCTCTAGCGGTTCTAGGGTTTCGTCGGAGAGGGGATCCGGAGCGTCTGAATCCCACCAAAAATTTGTAGTAATCATCTCTTTATTTTGAAAACATCCTTAATAACATCTCATACAATTACATAAAAGGTTTAATTCATTATTACACATCATGAACAGTTTTCATAACACAGTTACATTACTACATAAACGGACTTGTTGGGTCGGAGGCCGTAGGATTAGGGGGAATGGCGGGAGGAGCCAGGCCCGTTCGCGGCCGCCTGGTTCTCGCGCGCACGTTTGCGGCAGAGGGCACTAGCCATGGAGGATGAGTCTTTCAGTGCCCAATCCAGTTCGGAAGCTTCCTTCGCCTTGAGTTGGTACGCAGTCTTGGCTCGCTGGACACGGTCGTCACGGACAGACTGGAAGGAGGCTTCAATGGCCTCCTGTATCTGCACCCCACAGCCCTCTTCCCCATCGTCGCAACAATCGAAGTCGTCGTCCTCCTCCTCCTGCTCGGCGGGAGGAGCGGCGGCGCCTGGTGAAGGTGCGGCGGCACCTGGTGGAGATGGGTCCAAGTCGCCGTATGCGGCCGCGGATCCCCACGCCACCCCTGCGGCGTACGCATCCTCGTCGGGGTCGGGGACGTCGGACCACGCGCGCTCGTACGCCCTCCGCACCGCATCCGGCACCGGAGCAGGAGGCCGGTAGCTGGGCATTCCTCACCATGCCGGCTCGTGGGCATACGGTGGGATAGGCTCCCACGGTAGCGCCCAAGCGCACTCTGCCGAGCACGCTCGACCTCGTCCAGAAGGCGCTGCGGCGGGAGTGGTGGAACCATCTCTAGGGCAGCGCTGGAATGGTGGATTAGGGTTTACCCATCGGCGACAATACATATAGACCTCCAGGGCAGCGCTGGGAGAGGACACGTGACCAGGGCGAGGACACGTGGCCAGGGCAGCGCTGGGGAGGACACGTGAGACCGCAAAGCCCGCCTTTAGCCCCGGTTGGTGTTACCAACCGGGACTAAAGAAGCACACAGATCGTGTGTTTCTTTCAAACGCTTGTGAGCCGTTGGATCAGTACTATCACGACCACTTCATGAGCCACACGACCCTATATATAGCCCACCTTTCAGACATGTTCGACACTCAGTGTGTACTCATTGTAGTTCATTTGGTATACAGAATATTCGGATTCCCTGCATACATCCGACGGTGCATTTGATATGCGGGCACTCACGAGCCACCGTCGGGCTGTATGTAGGGGAAACCATGTGTTTTGTTCTATCTACAAATCCTTCAGTTCATCGACCGAATACAAATCATTCGGATTCCCTGCATACATCCAACGGTGCATTTGATATGCGGGCACTCACGAGCCACCGTCGGGCTGTATGCAGGAGAAACCGTGTGTTTTGTTCTATCTACAAATCTTTTAGTTCATCGACCGAATACAAATCATTCGGATTCCCTGCATACATCCGACGGTGCATTTGATATGCGGGCACTCACGAGCCACCGTCGGGCTGTATGCAGGGGAAACCGTGTGTTTTGTTCCAACTTTTTCGAGCGCTTGTAAGATGTTGGAGTTTTTAGAACCAAAAATCAGAGTTTTCTTCTGAGTTTTCAGAACACACAGTTACATAAAAGGTTTAATACATTATTACACATCACCAACAACATCCCTATCTAGTGTTGTGGTATAAACTTTTTCTTCGTGTGTGTCCCTTTCTTCTGATTGCGCCGTAACCATGGACAATCTTCATCATTTAACACGATGCTTGGGTCAGTTTTCACTGTGAAGGGCGGAATTTCATCAAACTTATTGTAATCTTCTGACATGTCTGTCTTGTCCTCCACTCCCACGATGTTTCTTTTCCTGAAAGAACTATGTGGCGCTTTGGCTCATCGTATGATGTATTCGCTTGCTTTTCTTTTCTTTTTTTTGGTTTGGTAGACATGTCCTTCACATAGAAAACCTGAGCCACTTCACTGGCTAGGACGAATGGTTCGTGTGGTACCCAAGATTCTTGAGATCCACTGTAGTCATTCCGTACTGCGGGTCTACCTGTACCCCGCCTTTCAGGTTGAACCATTTGCACCAGAACAAAGGGACCTTAAAAGAAGGTCCATAGTCAAGTTCCCATATCTGCTCTATGTAACCATAATATGTGTCCTTTTGCCCATTGTTGTTTGTTGCATCAAAGCGGACACCACTGTTTTGGTTGGTGCTCTTTTTATCTTGGTCGGCCGTGTAAAATGTATTCCCATTTATCTCGTACCCTTGAAAAGTCAATATAGTCGAAGATGGTTGGCCAACAAGTATAGCTGTTCTCCAACAGTGGTGTCATTAATGAGACGTTTGCAACCAACCGCCGAAAGTCTTCACGTGTTCTCCATCAATCCAATCTTCAGTTGCTCCGGGTATTTCGAGCGTAAAATATTCTTGTGTTCCACGATATACGGAGCCACCAAGCTGGAATTATGTAGAACTGTGTAGTGTGCTTGAGTGAAAGAATGTCCATCCATACATATTGCTTTCTTTCCTAGCGTGCCTTTTCCACGCAGTCTCCCCTCATGGCGCGATTGAGGAACACCGATCGGCTTAAGGTCAGGAATAAAGTCAACACAAAACTCAATGACCTCCTCTGTTCCATAGCCCTTGGAGATGCTTCCTTCTGGCCTAGCACGGTTATGAACGTATTTCTTTAAGACTCCCATGAACCTCTCAAAGGGGAACATGTTGTGTAGAAATACAGGACCGAGAACGGAAATCTCTTCGACTAGGTGAACTATGAGGTGCGTCATAATATTGAAGAAGGATGGTGGGAACACCAACTCGAAGCTGACAAGACATTGGACCACATCCTTCTGTAAACTTGGTAGAGTTAGTGGATTGATCACCTTCTGAGAAATTGCATTGAGGAATGCACATAGCTTCACAATGGGTACTCGAACATTTTCCGGCAGAAGCCCCCTCAATGCAACCGGAAGTAATTGTGTCATAATCACGTGGCAGTCATGAGACTTTAGGTTTTGGAACTTTTTCTCTGCCATGTTTATTATTCCCTTTATATTCGACGAGAAGCCAGACGGGACCTTGATACTGCTCAGGACTTCAAAAAAGATCTCCTTCTCTTCTTTGGTAAGAGCGTAGCTGGCAGGACCTTGATACTTCTCTGGATTCAGGTCGTCTCGTTCGTGCATACGTTGCTGGTGCAGCCGTGCATCCGTGTATCTTTCGTCTTCCCATACACGCCCAAGAAGTTTAGCAGGTTCACGCAAAGATTTTTCGTCACGTGCATCACGTCGATTGCAGAGTGAACCTCTAGGATTTTCCAATAGGGTAGCTCCCAAAATATAGATTTCTTCTTCCACATGGGTACGTGTCCGTCAGCGTCATTCGGAACAGATTGTCCGCCAAGACCCTTTCCAAAGATTACTTTTAAATCCTTGACCATATCATATATAACATCCCAGTAGGGCGGTAGGCTTCGTCCGGTGATCTGCTCACCTTTGAAATGCTTGCCTTTCTTTCTTACGGGATGCTGTTTTGGAAGAAATCGACGATGCCCCGGGTACACATTCTTGTTTGTCAAATATATACTTTCAGTCTCACCTAAACAGTGCGTGCATGCATTGTATCCCTTGTTTGACTGTCCTGAAATGTTACTAAGAGCAGGCCAATCATTGATGGTTACAAACAACAACGCTCGTAGGTCAAATTCCTTTTGTTCGTGCTCATCCCACACAGGTACACCTTCTTCACGCCACAACTGTAAAAGTTCTTCAACCAATGGCCTCAGGTACACATCAATGTCGTTGCCGGGTTGCTTCGGGCCTTGGATGAGCACTGGCATCATAATGAACTTCCGCTTCATGCACAACCAAGGAGGAAGGTTATAGATACATAGAGTCACAGGCCAGGTGCTATGACTGGAGCTCTGCTCCCCGAAAGGATTAAAGCCATCTGTACTTAGACCAAATCTTAAGTTCCTTGCGTCATCTGAAAATGTCGGGAACTCTCTGTCGATTTTTCTCCACTGACCCATCAGCGGGGTGTCTCAGCATCACGTCTTTCTTACGGTCTTCTTTGTGCCATCGCAACAACTTGGCATGCTCTTTGTTTTGGAACAAATTTCAACCGTGGTATTATAGGAGCATACCACATCACCTTGGCAGGAACCCTCTTCCTGGGCGCGGCTCGCCCTCAACATCACCAGGGTCATCTCGCCTGATCTTATACCGCAATGCACCGCATACCGGGCATGCATTCAAATTCTCGTACTCCTCGCCGCGGTAGAGGATGCAGTCATTGATGCATGCATGTATCTTCTGCACCTCTAATCCTAGAGGGCAGACAACCTTCTTTGCTTCGTACGTACTGGGGGGCAATACGTTATCCCTTGGAAGCATCTTCTTTATTATTTTCAGCAACTTTTCAAATCCCTTGTCAGATGTACCATTCTCTGCCTTCCATTGCAGCAATTCCAGTGTGGTACCTAGCTTTTTTGGCCATCTTCGCAATTTGGGTACAACAATTTGTTGTGATCCTCTAACATTCTCTCCAACTTCAACCTCTCGTTTTCACTTCCGCATTTATCTTCGCATCAAGAATGGCCCGACGAAGATCATCATCGGGCTCATCAACAATGGGCTCTTCTTCAGCTTCGTCTTCCCATTGTAGTACCACCGTGTTCAGTGAACATAGGATAGTTGTCATTATCCTCTTCTTCTTCATTGTCTTCCATTATAACCCCTCTTTCTCCGTGCTTGGTCCAACAATTATAGCCGGGCATGAAACCGACTGCAACAGGTGGACGTGAAGGGTTTTTGAGGTAGAGTAATCCATCGTATTCTTACAGGCACTACATGGACAAAATAAAACCATTCGACCGCTTGTTTGCCTCAGCCACGTGGAGAAAATTATGCATGCCACTAATGAACTCGGGACTGCGTCGGTCACCGTACATCCATTGTCGGTTCATCTGCATTATATAAGTATATCAAAAACCATTACACTACATCATGAATAGATACGTGACCAAATTAATTAATACAAGTTCATCACATTAAAAGCAAAGTAGAGTAGTGACCAAATGTAATACATAGTTCTCATAAAACATACATTAATTGAAACTAACATACAACTATCTAAAGAATTTAAATCCAACAACAAATGCGATCAAAATCGCAACTAAGGTAATTATTGAACCAACAACATAATGATACCAAGCCTCTTGATTAATGGCATATTTTCTAATCTTTTTAATCTTCAAGCGCATTGCATCCATCTTGATCTCGTGATCATCGACGACGTCGGCAAGCTTGAACTCCAATTTCATCTTCTCTTCTAAGCATTGGAGACGAAGATCTTCACTTCTTTTCAATTTTGCTTTCAAATCATTGTTTTCTTTTTCAAAAAATTCGACAATAGGGTCGGTTGGAATTTCGGTTCAACTACCTCCTAGATAAAAATATATCTATGTCAAGTTGGTCGGCATAATTGTCATAAACAGAAATGAAACAAATAGTTATAAAAACAATATACCACATCCGAATCATAGAGGGACGAGAGCCGTGTGGACAGATGTCAAAACCATGGCACTATATATAAAAACAATTATACAACTAAGAAAATTATACAAGTAATAATATGCATTAAATCATAACTAAGATTTTTTTTAATAAAAGATAAAAACAAGAGGCTCACCGAGGTGGTGCCGGTGACGGGACGGCGCGGGCGATCGACGGCGGTGAGGACGGGGACGGGACGACATAAAACCACAAATCATAATTTAGTTTGAGCTCAAATTGCATATAAAAAAATGAAATCCCTAACTTAGTCATTTCATCAAACACCTAGCTAGCACTGAAAAATGAAATGAGCTAAATGAGCTAAACTAGCAATGAAATGAGCTAAAGTAGCAACGCCGGAAGAAAGGATGAAGTTACTAACCTTGGATAGATGGGGCGCCGTCAATCTTGACAAATGGTGGAAAAAAAATGGACGAACTTGACCTTTGGAGAGGATAAAATGAAGATGAACTCGAGCTGGAAAAATGGAGCTGTCTGACTCGGGGTGGAAGATGATATAGGGATACCTTTAGTACCGGTTCGTATCACAAACCGGTACTAAAGGTCCATCTTTAGTACCGGTTCGTGATACGAACCGGTACTAAAGGGTGCTCGCGCTGGCCCCACCTCTGCGGCCGCCTGCCGCAACCCTTTAGTACCGGTTCGTATAACGAACCGGGACTAAAGGTCCCCAACGAACCGGGACTGGAGCTTGCCGGCGCCCTGGACATTCGAACCGGGACTAAAGGTCCCATTAGTCTCGGTTCGTAATGGAACCAAGACTAAAGTTCCAAACCGATGGCCTCTTTTCTAGTAGTGTATATTTCCAACCTCCTATTCATCCTCCCGGACCAAGGTTTTGAAGCTTGCAGGTGTTAGCTTAAAAAACGATTGACGTGCTACAAGTGTCGTGAAACCAATTAACATTCAAGTGATACAAATTTTGAAAATCAAAACATTATAAAAACTACTTATATGTATAATATATAACATGTAGAAAAATATTTATAAATTTAAGCTTAGCAAAAATGTTTCTGTCTCGACTCAATATGGTGGGTCTGTCACAGATCCTCCCATATCCGCCCTATGCTGCCACCCACTGCGACCGAACCACTTGCCACGTTGTCGTGCGATCCACATAGCATGAACTCATCCTTCTCCAGCTTTATGTCAATTACAAAATCTATCGTCCTTCTTTATCTTCTAAAGATGAGATGTCTTAATTAACTATCTGATAGCTATTACATCCCATTACCCATTTACCATGTTAGATACTTTTTGGTTGCATTTTTCTTCGAAATATTTAGATAAAGCTTCTTATAAACAAAGATGCTTAGCTAAACCATGCTAGCTCTTAGTTCTTGCTTGATCCCGTTGATCCCTTACATTTGAAAAATTACAGGGTGGGTAAATTTCAGGCAGAATAAAAGATACTTTGTTCAATTTTTCTAAAATATTTTACATCTTTTTGTTACGGTCAATTTTCTTGTAACCAGTTGACGAACGACTATCTCCCAACCATACCCGCTGTAGCACCTAGTAGCCGATGGAGTGGGGGCTAGAATTATGGCCTCCTTCGTACCCAAATGTTATATATGCTCCTTACCTAGTAGCCGATAGGAGGTATATCGTGTAACCTTCCCTAAATTTGGAAATTATTTCATATTCTTTGTTTTAGCCTTTATATGTGCATCCGATGATACCGTATTCCTTCATCCATTTATCGATATCAATCCTACATTTCATGTCTTCTACCCTCCCGCTTTGCACGACCACCCCCTATATTTCCAACCCTATTCATCCTCCGGACCCAGGATTTGAAGCTTGCAGGTGTTAGCTTAAAAAATGATTGACGTGCTACAAGTGTCGTGAAACCAATTAACATTCAAGTGATACAACTTTTGAAAACCAAGGTTTATAAAATGTGCAAAACTACTTATATGTAGAATATATAACATGTAAAAAAAATTCTTCATAAATTTAAGCTTAGAATAAATGTTTCCGTCTCGGCTCAACCCTATGGTGGGTGTGTCACAGATCCTCCCATATCCGCCCTACGCTGCCACTCACTGCGAACGAACCACTTGCCACGTTGTCGTGCGATCCACATTGCCATGAACTCATCCTTCTCCAGCTTTATGCCAGTTACACATTCTATCGTCCTTCTTTGTCTCTAAAGATGAGTTTTTTTTTAGATAAAAGGCTATAAAGTCCAGCTTTAAATTAATAAAGCCAGTCGGCCACATGTTACAAGGTGTTGAGGAGATCCTCTTACAAAGCAGAACAAGGTCAAGCTAAAAGAAAAGAGGCTACACTATGCCGAGCACCACATCCTTGCGTAAAACGGTCAGCCAAAAGGCAGGATTGGACCACCAGCGAAGAAACCACCACAACTGGCACAAAGCTTGACATCAAAGAGCAAAGCAGGAGACGAAAGTCAAAGCCTTCAGCAAACGTCGAGCCCGGAGGAGGGGATGCCGAGTATCACAGTGTCGAGCGAAGACATCAACATCGACAGCGGCGAGCACCAAACCCTTGCATAAAACGGCCAGCCACCAACGGGGCGGGATCGGACCACCGTGTCCGCAGGTTGTGCCTCCACCAAAGCACAGGAACAAGACACCATCACTACAGATCGCCGGCTACGAAAAAGCACCAACTTTGCACTCAAACAACCATGTCGAAGCACGGAGGCCCCTGCTCCAAGACGATGCCTCCAAGGAGGTCACGACGCACTATCGCCGCCACCGTCCGGTAAAAAAACCTGGGTTTTCACCCGGAGCATACACGAGGGAGGTGGGGTGGAACCATAGCGTCGCCCCCAAGAGGGAAAGCGGCGCCCACGGGCGTCGCTGACACCAGCGTCAGCCGACGGCTTGAGCTTTCGCTCGGTCCAACCCCACCTACCCCTCGTCGAGGGTCACCAACTCCAACCCCCACCACGAAGGGTAGGGGATCACATGCCTGCAACAGAGCCTCCAGATCTGAATCTGGGTGAGGAATGGCGCCCTCGCCGCACCTCGCCAGGAACTCCTAATATCGACATTCACGCCGCCCTCACGGCCAAAGAACGCGACCAACACCAACACCACGGTGCTTGCCGGTAAGCCACCCGTGTGTCCGCCATCCAGAGCCGCCGCTCCGGCGTCCAAGAGAACCAACCTCACCCGCAACTATGACGAGCCATGAGAGCGCAGCTGGCCACCCCTGCTGCCGCGCCCATGCTTCATTGCACACCAGCGTCCTGCCTCTCACGGCAACCAACACCCAAACCCTAGGTGGACTGCTTAGATCTGACTCTCTGAGGAAGAAGCACATAATCGATGACCTCCGGCGATCTCCGGCGTGGCTGCTGACCCGAATCAGCCAAGGCCAAACAGGCACGGGGACCCTTCCCCGGTCTGCCGCCCCACAGCTAAATGGAGGGGACGTCCGGCAGTGCACCGCGCCCCGCCGTCGCCCGCAAGACGCGCACCCACGCACATCTGCGGCAGCCAGGGTATGCGAGCACCACGCTGACCTGCATCGATCCAAAGTTGAAGCTTCAGATCCGAAGAAACCACCGCAGCCCCGGGAATGAGAGAGCACACGAGAGGGAGCTGCAGCACAGGATGAAGGAGCTGGGAGGGAGCCTCGCCGCTGCCGCGGGCCGGCCGGCGGCCGCCGCCGCCGCCGACGGGGGAGCTGGGACCTAGCGGGAGGAAGGTTTGGTGGTGGACGGGGAGTCGCCCCGTGAGTCACGAGAGCGACCCACGAGACGAGCGTTTTTCTCAAAAAAAGATGAGATGTCTTAATTAACTATCTGATAGCTATTACATCACATTACCCATTTACCATGTTCTAGATAATTTTCGGTATGCATTTTTTCTTCAAAATATTTAGATAAAGCTTCTTATAAACAAAGATACTTAGCTAAACCATGCTAACTCTTAGTTCTTGCTGGCTCCCGTTGATCCTTACTTCTGAAAAATTACAGGTTGGGTAAATTTCAGGCAGAATAAGAGATGCTTTGTTCAATTTTTCTAAATATATTTTGCATCTTTTTTGTTACGGTCAATTTTCTTGTAACCAGTTGACGAAAGACTATCTCCCAACCATACCCGTTGTAGCACCTAGTAGCCGATAGAGTGGGGGCTAGAAGTATGGCCTCCTTCGTACCCTAATGTATATATAGCCTCCTTACATAAAATTTCCAATCCTTATTCCCCATATGCACTTTCAATCGATTAACTCACTACGACCTATGTATACTTTATAAATCTATTTTGTATTTAATTCTAGAGGGTCTTTCGAACAGTTCTAGAGCATCCTAAGCTACTAGATCTGCTACTGCCAGCAGGCCTTCCGACAACCTCGTTGGTGCTTTTTCCTCATCTTGCTCCTCGACGATGATGACCCCTATTTGCTATCACACTTGCCAATCCTAATACTTTCTAACTTCTAATCCATACCCTGTCGGCTGCGAACACTCCTAGATGATTTGAAAGGAAGTCATTGCCGGGATCCACGAGGAAGACAACCCAAAAATCGTGTACCGTGTCGGGAATTCACAAGTACAAGAAATCAAGACGAGTTATTAGAAGATTTAACATGAGAAATCTCTATCAAACACTCAACATTGAGAGATCTCTAACAAACAGTTGGCTCCTCGTCATGCCCACTAGTAGAGAATAGGGCATCAGTACCGGTCTTATTGGGCCTTTAGTACCGGTTGTGCAACCGGTACTAAAAGGTCGAGACTAAAGGGGTACCCCTTTAGTACCGGTTGTATATACAACCGGTGCTAAAGGCCCTCCACGTGGCCGAACCTGCGCGTGCGCAGCTGAGAACCTTTAGTACCGGTTGTTAATACCAACCGGTACTAAAGGTTCCTGTTTTTTTTGCCCCCTTATTTTTTCAGGGGGGTTAGGTTTTCGGTTTTTTTCTTTTCGCTTATTTTTCAGGGTTTAGGGTTTCTGTTTTTTTCCTTTTCGCTCATTTTTCAGGGTTTCGGAGGAGATCACGTATAAAGTACTCACTACACATATAAAGTACTCATTACACATATAAAGTACTCTCGTTACATATAAAGTACTCATAATTACAATGGAGATCACCGCTAGCTAGTACATGCATGGAGGGAGTCTATTAATCGACATAGTGGAATTCACCGAATTCATCTACGACATGCGTCAGAATGAATCCCGCCAATTCCTCCGCAATAGCTTTTACGCGGTTTTTTAGTAGGAGCTGGTTCCGCTTCCTTGCCATCTTTAAAAGAAGGAGATCAAATCAGTTATGATCGAAACTAAACATGATTGATGGTAGCAAAATAAAAGTTGTGTATGATGTTTACGTACCTCTCGATTTCTTATACTATTGACTCTCTCATTGACCCTCATGTGAATATACTCGCAAACGTAGTATCCACATAGTTCCGTCCCCTGTGGTTGTCGCAGACACCACTATACAAGAATTTAATTTAATCAAATAATAATCAAGAGAATGATAATGGTATTAGAAAGATACACAGACCTAGATACGTAGTAGTACTTACGTTGTTAGCCTTGAACTGCAGCTTAGGTTTCCATTCACCGCGTTCTTCCGCGATGAACTTTTCCAAACCCTGCCCGGAAAAGAAAATGAATTGAGGAGTTATTACTTATACTTTTGATATCCGGAAATGAACGAAAGAGGACGATATAGTGCGATTGAAATTACCTCTTGAGCATTAGACGCACGCTTTTGTAATCATCTTGATCTTTCCTTAATGAGTCCCAGACTTCAACTTCTCCTTCCTCGAGTCTAATGATTAGCAGAATGAAGTGGTACCTGCGCACATTTATATACGCAGGTATTCAGAACTCATCAATTACACTTAATATCGGGAAAGCAAAATAGAATGTGTACCCGAAGTTGTAAGGAAAAAGTATTTCCTTTTGGTACTTTGTCGCTTAAAACACGTTAGCAAAACGTCCTCTGTTTCCTGGGCATAGAGAGACTTGTACGGTGACTTCATGAACTTTATCCGGGTCAATGAACCCAATGTCCCAGATTCCTCCCATTCGGCATTCACGAATCTTCATTCTGCATAATAGCGTACAAAAGAATGTTGTGAGGATAATTACAAGCAATGAACGAGCTTAACTATAAATAATTAAATTACACGAATAAATTACTTACAGACAATAGCAGCTGATGATAGATTTGTCGAGAGCAAGTTGATTGTACATCTGAAAAAGTTCGGAGAACGCAACCTCCACACCATATTGTCGGAAGTAGTGTTGTTCCTTAACTCCCGCCATGAGACACATTTTCCCTTCTTTTGCGGCGGCCATGTACCAGTTATGCAATTTATATAACTGTGTTGTTAGAGCACTCGGATTTTCGACCAGAGGCAGCCCGAGTTCAAATTTATATTGAATTGTTATCTGCGCTATGGGGCAACCTGTGTCGCCAATGACAACTTCTCCATGCTCGATTTCCCGAGCTTCAGAAGGCACAATGAGCGGGGCGATCGATTGTGCTTCTTGTTCTCCGAGCTGGGCAACTCTTTTCCCGCACGCTTTTTCTTGCTCCATCTGTGAGGAAAGTACCTTTTCAATACCTCGCTCATAGTCTGAAAGGGGCGGTGGTGGAGGGTCATATAGGTTGTCAACGGTGTGATCTTTTACCTCAGTTGGTATAGTCTTCAGAAGTTCCTTCATGGGGTCCAGTCTTGCCTCCAGTCTTTCCTTTTTTTCTGTTCAAAAAAGGCTCTCGCCTCTTCACGTGTGCTCACTTCTAATTCCTCCTGAGTCATCTCGCCAGCTAACTTCTCAGGAGCCTTGACTTCCTTGGGTTTTTTTGCACGTTTCTTGACAGGGGACGACGTGAACAGCTTCCGCTTTGTCAAACTACTAGTGGGCGCAGCAGTCGGCTGACGGGACGGCGCGGGCGATGGACTCGCGGTGGGCTCCCAATCGTCGGGGAGGAGGGTGGACTTTGCTGTGGTGAATTTCTAACCGGAGGAGTCGGTGGCCTTGGCGCCGAGTCTGGAAACTTGATGTATTTCTTCTTCCATAGAACGATACCAAGTTCGACATCTCCCAATGTCTTCTCGCCTTCAGCTCCGGGAATGTCAAGATGCATTGAGTTGAATCCCGACATAACTTTCGTGACCCCGACACGAGCAAATCCAGCCGGAATCTCACCAAAATGGAAGGTTGATCCAAGTTGATGTGGTAAAGCATAGCCATTCGCCACCGGAAAACTAATGTTCTTCATTGGCGCATGTAACTCACAATTTGTCTTCTCCGTGATATCATCCACGGGGTAGCGCGCCGCCGACGGTTCAACAATGGTTCATCAACTGCAGGATCTTGTAGCTGCGTGGAACCCACGCTGCTTTTCCGCTGAGATGGGCAGACATCGACTGCATGATCTTCTACTCGCGGCTGAGATTCCCTTTGCTGGGTAATTAAGGCCAGTTGCTCCTTCACATCATGCATCTGGCGTTCTAATGCAGTAAACCTCTCCGCCTCCCTCTTCTTACCTCTGCAATGTTTTCTATAAGTTGCAGCGTCCTCCGGAAACCCTTCAAGAAAACCAACCCCGCCTCCTCTGCCTCGACATCGTCCCCAGTGTTCTTTATTCCCGAGGGCGAGTGAAAGCTCGTCGTCCTCTCTATCGGGAACATATTTTCCCTGTCGGACTAGTTCTATTGCGTCAACTAGTTTTTTGGTGACTCTTTAATTCTTTTCTTCCATTTTCCCTGTGCAACAATCAGCCCTGTGTTGGGTCCAACACTGCCCCATGCGCGAACAACCATAACTTGGACCTGTCGGGCCAGTCATCTGTCTGTGGAGTGATCCCTTTTTGACGCAGCTCGTTTTCATAGGCTTCCCACTTAGGCACGGCAGTCTTGTAGCCACCTGAGCCCAAACGATGGAAATATTTCTTCTTCTTAGCATTCAACTTATTTTGTCGATCGGGCCACAGCGACGGCCGATTTCTTATACGCCACAAATTCAGGCCAGTCATCTTTTAGCTTCTCTAGATGTCCAGTGAAATCTGGAGTTTTTTCTATATTTTCTCCACAATGTTTTCTTCCAGTTGTTGAATTGCTCGGCCATCTTGCTAAGAGTCCACTCCTTGACTTTATCCTTCCTCCTCTGTGGGAGATCTGCCGGTAGGCTGAAAGAACCCAATATCGACTCCCAAAGGGTTTCTTTAATTCTTTGCTCGACATATTTTGCGCCAATGTTTTTTTTCTTCGGCTCATTCCATTCTGCAACGGTGATCGGGACCATGTCCCTTACAAGAAATCCGCATTGAGCTATATATTTAGTGGAGATTCCATCGGGTTTCTCCGGTTTGCCTTTTATGCTAACTGCTTCGATCGACAACTTTGCACCATCCGGCAGCTTTAACCCTTGGGCCGGGCCTCGTTTACGGATTGACGTAGATCCAGAGGGCTGAAAGAAAAATGTTTCGTTAATAAGTGCGCATATAAATCAATTAATGCATCTAGCTAGTGATCAACAAGACTTAATATATACCTTGCCGGAGTTCTCTACGGAGTTTCTAACGGCACTTCTTCTTCGTCGTCGTCTCTGAAGTTTTGTAACTCAAGTCCCTCACCGGAGTCGTTCAAGCATTTCGCGCTGAAATCTTCGCCGTCTTCTTCGTCGGAATCTTCTCCATCGGAATTGGGTCCAAGGGTCTTATCAAATATAAGTGCTTGAAAGCGTTCTTCTTTCTCCAAGTCTCGGATGAAGTCCGGGGCGTCGATGATGGGGGCATCGTCCTCCATAGCTCAATGTCACTGCAAATTTGTAATTCAAACTTAGCAATATTTCAAACTTTGCTAAATTTTGAAACTTTGCTACTAGAATTTTCAAACTTAGCAAAATTCACATATTTACTAGAATAAAAAAATGACAGTGCACATATTTACTTATTTACTAGAATAAAAAAATGACTTAGCAATATTTCAAACTTAGCTAAATTTTCAAACTTTGCTACTAAAATTTTCTAACTTAGCAATATTTCTAACTTAGCAAAATTAACTTTCAAAGTTAACATAGCCAAATTATTTTTAGTAACTTAGCAAAATATTTCTAACTTAGCAAAATATTTCTAACATAGCAAAATATTTCTAACTTAGCAAAATTATTTTTAGTAACTTAGCAAAATATTTCTAACTTAGCAAAATTTTCAAAGTTATTTTTAGTAATGTTTCTAGCTTAGGAAAATTAACCTAAACAAAATTCTAGTAAATAAGTAAATATTTCTAACTTAACAAAATTAAGCAATATTTTGCTACACTAAGCAATATTTCTAACTTAGCAAAATTAACCTAAACAATAATAAGCTAAACAAAATTTAAAACTTGCTAACTTTACAAAATTTGCTAAGTTTACAAATTTTTTTGCTAAGTTTCAAATTTGCTAAAATTGCTAAGTTTACAAAATTGCTAAGTTTCAAAATTGCTACACTAAAAATAACCTAAACAATAATGAAAAAAATTTGCTAAGTTTCAAATTTGCTAAAATTGCTAAGTTTACAAAATTTGCTAATAATAATCTAAACAATAATAATCTAAACTTTAATAAAAAAAAACCTCAAATAGCCGGTGGCGGAGGTGGAGAGGCCGGCGATGGCCGGCGGAGGTGGAGGCCGGCGCGGGAAGTGATGGCGCGGGGGGCGACGATGCTCGGCGGCGCCGGAGCAGGCCGGAGGGCAGAGGCGGGCCGCAGTGCAGTGGCCGGAGAGGAGCAGGGCGCGGTGGCGCGGCCGCGGCCGGCGTCGATGTGTCGACGACGTGCGCGCGTGGTGGACGCGGCGATGGCGCAGAGGGCGCTCGGCGGAGGACGCGCGGCCGGAGCGTGGCTTCGCCGGGGAGCGTGGTCGGAGCGTGGCTTCGCCGGAGAGGAGAGTGCATGGAGGACTTCGTCGATTTTGGGGATCGAATTGTCGATCCCCACTTAAAACTGCATTCAAACAACCTTTAGTACCGGTACAACCGGTACTAAAGGGTCTTTAGTACCGGTTGTAGAGAACAACCGGCACTAAAGGTCTGTTTGAGCTGCGGCGAAATTTCGCGCGCGAAGCCCACCCCTTTAGTACCGGTTGTAGTTTACAACCGGTACTAAAGGGCCTTTTTTGTTTTTTATTTTTTGTTTTTTCTATTTGGTTTCTGTTTTGTTTTTTCTATTTGGTTTCTGTTTTGTTTTTTTCTCCTGTTTCTTTTATTTTATATCTATGTAATTTAATTGTCTTAAAATTTATAATAATTATCTATTTATTTTAGAAACATCGCTAACACCAACGACGTCAATTCTCTAGTTTCTTTTTTTTCTTATGTTTCCTCTTTTTATATCTATTTGGTTTCTATTTTGTTTTTTTCTCTAGTTTCTTTTTCTTTAATGTATATTTAATTTAATTGTCTACACAATTGTAATAATTATCTATCTATTCGTTTTCTATAAAAATGGACCCGAGCTATGTAACTGGATTAACTAAAGATGTTTGAATATGAATTTGAATAACTTGTGCATACTTTTGAATCTGACAAAAATGGACCACACAGTTCTTAAAAGGATACATTATTACACATCACTAACAGTTACATAAAAGGATACATTATTACACATCACTAACAGTTACATTACTACATAAACGGACCACACAGTTGCATAAAAGGATTAGGAGGAACGGCGGGAGGAGCCAGCCCCGTTCGCGGCCGCCCGATTCTCACGCGCACGTTTTCGACGGAGGGCAAGATCCATGGAGGATGAGTCTTTCAGCGCCCAATCTAGCTCGGAAGGATCCTTCGCCTTGAGCTGGCAGGCAGTTTTGGCTCGCTGTACACGGTCGTCGTGGACGGACTGGAAGGAGGCTTCAAGGGCCTCCTGCATCTGCGGCCCGCCGCGCTCTTCCCCATGGTCGCTCCAGTCGAAGTCGTCGTCGTCATCCTCCTCGTCGGGAGGGGCGGCGGCGACTGGTGGAGGTACGGCCGCGGATCCCCATGCCACCCCTGTGGCGTACGCATCCTCGTCGGGGTCAGGGACGTCGGACCACGCGCGCTCGTACGTCCTCCGCACCTCCTCCGGCACCGGAGCAGGAGGCCGGTAGGAGTGCATTCCTCTCCACGCCGGGCTCGTGGGCATACGGCGGGATAGGCTCCCGCGGTAGCGCTCAAGCGCGCTCTGCTGAGCACGCTCGACCTCGTCCAGAAGGCGCTGCGGCGGGCGTGGCGGATCCATCTCGTGGAGACGATGCGTTCGTGGCTAGGAATGGTGGATTAGGGTTTACCCCATCGGCGACAATATATAAAGAACTCCAGGGCAGCGCTAGGGGAAGACACGTGGCTAGGGCAGCGCTGGGGGAAGACACGTGGCTCCGCAAAGTCCGACTTTAGTCCCGGTTGGTGTTACCAACCGGGACTAAAGAAGCACACGGATCGTGTGTTTCTTTCAAGCGCTTATGAGACGTTGAATCAGGGGTGAGCCTGACTGTTACCAACCGGGACTAAAGAAGCACACAGATCGTGTGTTTCTTTCAAGCGCTTGTGAGACGTTGGATCAGGGGTGTGTTTCTTTTGAGGGATTGTGAGCTGTTGGATCAGCAGTATCACGACCACTTCGTAAGACACATGACCTGGTTGGTGTTATCAACCGGGACTAAAGAAGCACACGTACCCTATATATAGCCCACCTCCCGGAATTCCAGCGTCCCTCACTCACTCACACAAAACATTCCAGCGTCACTCGGAGAGGTATCTTTGGGCAACCAGCAGCAAGATGTCTCTGATGACCTGCGACCGTTCCAAACGGTTGCAGATCGTCAGAGATGTCTTGCCGGACGGTTGTAGATCATCAGAGATGTCTTACCGCTGCTTGGATCAAAGTGGCGCTCAAACACAAAACATTATTACACATCAGCAACAACATCCCTATCTAGTGTTCACTTTTCTTCTTGTGTGTCCCTTTCTTCTGATTGCGCCGTAGCCATGGACATTCTTCATCATTTAACACGATGCTTGGGTCAGTTTTCACTTTGAAGGGCGGAATTTCATCAAACTTATTGTAATCTTCTGACATGTCTGTCTTGTCCTCCACTCCCACGATGTTTCTTTTTCCTGAAAGAACTATGTGGCGCTTTGGCTCATCGTATGATGTACCGGCTTGCTTATCTTTTCTTTTTTTCGGTCTGGAAGACATGTCCTTCACATAGAAAACCTGAGCCACATCATTGGCTAGGACGAATGGCTCGGTGCGGTACGCAAGATTCTTGAGATCCACTGTAGTCATTCCGTACCGCCGGTCTATCTCTACCCCGCTTGACAGGTTGACCCATTTGCACTGAAACAAAGGGATCTTAAAAGAAGGTCCATAGTCAAGTTCCCATATCTGCTGTATGCAACCATAATATGTGTCCTTTGTCCCATCGTCGTTTGTTGCATCAAAGCGGACACCACTGTTTTGGTTAGTGCTCTTTTTGTCTTGGGTTTCCGTGTAAAATGTATTCCCATTTATCTCGTACCCTTGGAAAGTCAATATAGTCGAAGATGGTGACTTGGCCAACAAGTATAGCTCTTGTCCAACAGTGTGTTATTAATGAGATGTGTACGCAACCAACTGCCGAAAGTATCCACGTGTTTCCCTTTAATCCAGAAGTTAGTCTCCTCCGGGTATTGGAGCGTAAAATATCCATGTGTTTCACGATATACGGAGCCACCAATCTGGAATTTTGTAGAACTGTGTAGTGTGCTTGAGTGAAAGAATGCCCGTCCATACATGTTGTTGCTTTCTTTCCTAGCGTGCCTTTTCCACGCAGTCTCCCCTCATGGCGCGATTGAGGAACACCGATCGGCTTAAGATCAGGAATAAAGTCAACACAAAACTCAATGACCTCCTCTGTTCCATAGCCCTTGGACATGCTTCCTTCTGGCCTAGCACGGTTATGAACGTATTTCTTTAAGACTCCCATGAACCTCTCAAAGGGGAACATGTTGTGTAGAAATACAGGACCGAGAATGGAAATCTCTTCGACGAGGTGAACTATGAGGTGCGTCATAATATTGAAGAAGGACGGTGGAAACACCAACTCGAAGCTGACAAGACATTGGACCACACCCGTCTGTAAACTTGGTAGAGTTGCTGGATCGATTACCTTCTGAGAAATTGCATTCAGGAATGCACATAGCTTCACAATGGGTACTCGAACGTTTTCCGGTAGAAGCCCCCTCAATGCAACCGGAAGTAATTGTGTCATAATCACGTGGCAGTCATGAGACTTCAGGTTTTGGAACTTTTTCTCTGCCATGTTTATTATTCCCTTTATATTCGACGAGTAGCCAGACGGGACCTTGATACTGCTCAGGACTTGAAAAAAGATCTCCTTCTCTTCTTTGGTAAGAGCGTAGCTGGCAGTACCTTGGTACTTCTCTGGATTCAGGTTGTCTCGTTCGTGCGTACTTTGCTGGTCCTGCCGTGCATCCGATGTATCTTTCGTCTTCCCATACACGCCTAAGAAGTTTAGCAGGTTCACGCAAAGATTTTTCGTCACGTGCATCACGTCGATTGCAGAGCGAACCTCTAGGATTTTCCAATAGGGTAAATCCCAAAATATAGATTTCTTTTTCCACAAGGGTACGCGCTTGTTAGCGTCTTTTGGAACATTTAGACTGCCAGGACCCTTTCCAAATATTACTTCCAAATCCTTGACCATGCCATATATAACATCACCATCAGGGCGTGTAGGCTTCGTTCGGTTATCTGCCTCACCTTTGAAATGCTTGCCTGGCTTTCTTACGGATGCCTGTTTGGAAGAAATCGACGATGACCAAGGTACACATTCTTGTTACCTAAATATAACTGTCAGTCTTATCTAAACAGTGCGTGCATGCATTGTATCCCTTGTTTGACTGTCCTGAAATGTTACTAAGAGCAGGCCAATCATTGATGGTTACAAACAGCAACGCTCGTAGGCCAAATTCCTCCTGTTTGTACTCATCCCACACACGTACGCCTTCGTCAGACCACAACTGTAAAAGTTCGTCAACTAATGGCCTCAGATACACATCAATGTCGTTGCCGGGTTGCTTCGGGCCTTGGATAAGCACTGGCATCATAATATACTTTTGCTTCATGCACAACCAAGGAGGAAGGTTATAGATACATAGAGTCACGGGCCAGGTGCTATGACTGCTGCTCTGCTCCCCAAACGGATTCAAGCCATCTGTACTTAGACCAAACCTTAAGTTCCTTGCGTCAGCTGCAAATTCCCCAAACGCACTGTCGATGTTTCTCCACTGAGACCCATCAGCGGGGTGTCTCAGCATCTCGTCTTCCTTACGGTCTTCTTTGTGCCATCGCAACAACTTGGCATGCTCTTTGTTTCGGAACAAACGTTTCAACCGTGGTATTATAGGAGCATACCACATCACCTTCGCGGGAACCCTCTTCCTGGGGCTCGGCTCGCCCTCAACATCACCTGGGTCATCTCGCCCGATCTTATACCGCAATGCACCGCATATCGGGCATGCATTCAAATTCTCGTACTTCTCACCGCGGTAGAGGATGCAGTCATTGATGCATGCATGTATCTTCTCCACCTCTAATCCTAGAGGGCAGACAATCTTCTTTGCTTCGTATGTATTGTGCGGCAATTCATTATTCCTTGGAAGACTCTTCTTAAATATTTGTAGCAACTCCTGAAATGCCTTGTCAGATATTCCATTCTTTGCCTTCCACTGCAGCAATTCCAGGGTGGTACCCAGCTTTTTCTGGCCATCTTCACAATTTGGGTACAACAATTTTTTGTGATCCTCTAACATGCGCTCCAACTTCGACCACTCGTTTTCACTTCCGCACTTCATCTGTTCATCAAGAATGACCCGACGAAGATCATCATCATCGGACTGATCAACAATGACCTCGAGCTCAACTTCGTCTTCCCCCATTGTAGTATCACCGTGTTCAGAGAACACAGGATAGTTGTCATCATCCTCTTCTTCAGGGTCTTCCATTATAACCCCTCTTTCTCCATGCTTGGTCCAACAAAAATAATTGGGCATGAAGCCTTGTCGCAACAAGTGGGAGTGTATGGTTCTTACGCTCGGGTAATTCCTCGTATTCCGACATTCATCACATGGACAAATCATAAAACCATTCTTCAGCTTGTTTAACTTAACCACATCGAGAAAACGATGCATGCCATCAATGAACTCGGGACAGCGTCGATCACCGTACATCCATTCTCGGCTCATCTGCATTACATAAATATATCAAAAACCATTACACCAGCTAAATAATGAATAGAGATACGTGACCAAATTAATTTATACAAGTTCATCACATTAAAATCAAAGTAGAGTAGTGCCCAAATGTAATACATAGTTCTCACGAAACATACATCAATCGAAACTAACATACAACTATCTAAAGAATTTAAATCCAACAACAAATGCGATCAGAATCGCAACCAAGGTAACTATTGAACCAACAGCATAATGATACCAAGCCTCTTGACTAATGGCATATTTTCTAATCTTTTTAAGCTTGCGCGCATTGCATCCATCTTCCTCTCGTGAGCAGCGACGACGTCGGCAAGCTCGACCCCGTGAGCATCAACGATGTCGGCAATCTTCAAGTCCAATTCCATCTTCTCTTCTAGGCATTGGAGACGAAGATCTTCACTTATCTTCAATTTTGCTCTCAAATCGTCGTTTTCTTTTTTAAAATACTCGACAATAGGGTCGGCCGGAATTTCCGGTTCAACTACCTCCTAAATAAAAATATATCTACGTCAAGTTGGTCGGCATGATTGTTATAAACACGAAACAAAATAAATAGTTAAAAAGATATACCACATCCGAATCATAGACCGGACGAGGGCCGACGGGGACGGATATCAAAACCATGACACTATACATATATAAAAAAACATAAGAAAATTATACAAGAAATAATTATGCATTTAAATCATATAACTAACAATTTTTAAAATAAAAGATAAAAAAGAGGCTCACCGAGGTGGTGTCGGTGACGGAGCGGCGCGGGCGATCGACGGCGGTGAGGAAGGGGACACTATATAAAACCACAAATTATACTTTAATTTGAGCTCAAAATGCATATAAAACAAATGAAATCCCTAACTTAGTCATTTCATCAAACACCTTGCAAGCACCACCAAAATCAAACTTGCTAAACTTGCACGAAAATGAGCTAAACTTGAAATGCCGGAAGAGAAGATGAAGAAGTTGCTAACCCTTGTATAGGGTGCCACCAATCTTGACAAATGTTGGAGAAAAAAGCGGTGAACTAGAGCTTGGGAGAGAGGAAAAATGGAGTTGGGTCGAGTTGCTTCAAATGGAGCTGGCTCGGGGTGGAAGAAGCCAATATAGGCAGAACCTTTAGTACCGGTTGTTTTTACCAACTGATACTAAAGGCTACCCTTTAGTACCGGTTGGTATTAATAACCGGTACTAAAGGGCTTGCCGTGGGGCCCCCAACCGCGCCGCGGGGCCACCAACCTTTTAGTACCGGTTGTTATTAGCAACCGGCCCTGGCCGGTTGCTAATAACATCCGGTACTAAAGGTCCTCGCCGTGGTGCCACAAACGCAACCGGTGCTAATGCCCCCCTTTGGTACCGGTTTTTGTACAACCGGTACTAAAGGGGCGCACCGTTGGCCCCTTTTCTACTAGTGGCCCTAATACTCCGTGAAAAAAAATATATATTAATATATATGTCACTACAGTATACGAAGGTGTGAGCCCTGAATGATGCAACACACGGAGAAGTCATGGCACAGTTAAGCAAGACATGAATATGATCGTCCCATCTTCGCCATCGAAGTAATGGCAACTGCAGCCGCTATTTAGTGATCATCAGCTAGCCGTCGCGTCCCTCCCCTCTCGCCCCTGCATCCCGCCTCAACATTTACTCCCACATTAACCCCATCAACAACCAGATGCATTCGCAACTTAGCTTATCAATCTCCTCTCAAGCACGAAACCTCACTGGTGCATTCACGTTTGCATGCAATACAGCGTACGTCCCAGCATGCTCAGCACAGTGCTGATTTCTCTGATCTTTGAAAGCATGTCAGGGCGAAGATGAAAACAAGGCGAGACGACAAAGGCCAAGAAGAGAACAACAGCGAGACGACAAGGGAGGATCCTGTGTATGCGCCGGTGGCCGCGGAACAGAACTGCCAGGAACAATTATAGGGCAACAGCACCATGCATGCAGGGACATTGCACATATGATCAGTGATGCACATGTCAGGGAAACTTAAATTTCTCGTGCCATGCAGAAGCTCGATCATCACGGTGCATGGCCACCTAGCTAGACCTAGCTTGAGGGTCACACACAGTTGCTCAGATATCAGCTATCGTTTCTTGTTTTCTGGCTATTTTTCACTTTATGACACTCATACTGATAGATAATTAACTTTTTGCTCGATCGGATATGCAAACAAAACGCCCATGGGCATCGTTTCCCTCTTATCAAGGTGTAGGTGGGGGCGCTATATGTCTACTAACAGCGGGGCAAATCGAGGGGAAATTGCCTTTAACCATGCCGATTAGACGATGGTGGAGCTTCAACATCGGCATCATGCTTAGAGCCTTAGAGTTGCCTCCAGCCAGAGTGACCAAAGACTAGAGGTGGGTTGGTGGTATATGGGGTTTGCAACAATGATGTGGATGAGCGATGTTGGGGTCGCAACAAGGTTTGGTAGTCGGTTCTTCGGAGTGTTCACGAGCTCGTTGTGGTATGTTTGTTGTGGTGGAGTCGGAGCTACACCGGCGAGTTAGGGCAGCGGCGATGATATGAGACAGGGGCACCATATCGATGATCCTTTGCAGTGCCAACTTGCACATTGCTCCTTTGCTTCCCACCATCACAAACTATGTTTCTTGTCGCTGGCATGTGTGGCCGACTATCTTTGGCTGATCTTAGCGTGATTTCACATTATTGTTGTGGGTGAGCACTCTAGTCGTGGTCGTCTCTGTGTAAAGTGGGAATCCCTTACTCGAGAGGAAGAGATGAACTGATGATGACGACACATGTGTGCTTCCTTGGTGATGTATTCTTCTCAATGGAGAACATGTTGTATTTGTTGTGATCCAAGTCGATCAGGTGTATCCACGAGGCTATCGTGTTCCATGACCGCATCGAGGAAATTTATATCATTTTTCGAAGGTTTTTTTCTAATTAAGCGATTGATTCTCCTCTACCTTATACTAAATAAAATGAGGCAAAATTATTGCCAACTCAACCATTCTTCTTTTGTGGAGTTGAGTAGAAGATATCTTCGGGAAGTTAGAGTGTTGATTCGAGATATCTTCTTTCTCTCGTAACTACACTAGCTTACTAAATTTCCAAAGTAGACTTGATTCCTGGATTGCGGAGATGTGCTCTCAATATTGATTCTAGTTCCGTAGTTCGTCTTATTTGCTACCAACAAGCAAACTCTTCATATGTCATGTATTTCTTTCTGAGTACGTATGTTCCCATTTCAGGGAGAGGGACTACTAAGAGAGAGAGAGAGAGAGAGAGAGAGAGAGAGAGAGAATACACTATTCCATGATTTGATACACATATGTTTGGTATGAGTTTCTCTGTGTATATAAATATAATACTACTTTCTATTGTGCTATTAGAGTTGGTGGACCAAAATCATGGGGTTTACCAAAACGCTTCTCGGATTTACGAATCGTGGATGTAAATGAATCAAGCATGTAAAATGGTGATACCTTAGCAATGCCACCTAGGATAGTTGTGTATAGTTCGAGAAGAGGAACAACAAAAGAAGTACTAAGAGATCTATTTGTAAGAAAGATAGACATTTTTTTGCATTGTACGAGATGTTTTCTAATCATATTATAATTTAGAAGCATGATAATATAAAATTTTGGAGACAATACTAAGAGGTATAATTTTTTTGAGACAATACTAGTGCTAGCAAGTTAAACGAAGAGAAATAATATTTATTCATCGGAACATTTGAGGGAGATCTGCGGGGCCACAGTGTTGAAGGATGCTACATTTTGCACAGTAATGGAGAACATAAATGAGACGAAATCAAGGGCAGCTACGTTTGGAGGTGTGTATACGCATGCATGCATGGCTGTCCTGCCGCCGGTGCCTTGGTCTCACTCACGTACACAACATTTATCAGAGCCAGTCATGTTTCGCCGGGATGTATGTCGGCCTTCCAGACCCACGGCCGGCGGCAGATTCAATGCGATAGATCGAGGCCATAAAGATGACTTCTGGTGCTTCTGAATGGCTCGTCATTCAGCCTTCTGCCATGCCTTGTCTCACGGTACATCCTTCTGGGTGCTGCTGGGATGCATGGCTTCCACAGCCTTCATGCATGGTGTGGGTTAGTTTATTTTCGTTAAAATAAAGGACTACGGTTGGTATGTGCTTGGTGTGGGTTAGTTTCTTTTCGTTATAATAAAAGGAGTACGATTGGTATGTGCTGGTGCTTAGACCATCTCCACCGGCACCCAAATTTGTGTCTGGCACCCCCAGTTGGGCCCTCTATGGGAGTGTCGGACATGTGTCCGACACAATGGGATCCTGTTCACAGCAGCGCCCCCAAATCAACACTCCAAATTTGTTTTTAATCATTTTTATCTAAATTCTAAAAAAAATAAGTGCACGGTTCAATAGTAATTTAAATATAGAAAATGTATAAATTATTACAACAATTCAAATTCTTCAAGTTTTGAAAACAACACATGGAATTCAAACCGGCTCTGGTTGAATTACGTTGTTTGCTTTGATCGCCCACAAGTGCGCCACGAGGTCATTATGCAGCTATTCGTGTGTTGTTTCATCATGAATTTGCCGATGCATGGCAACAAATTCAGAACACTGGGCCGGCACGCCTAGGCCACAGGCTCCTGGCAATCAAACACCTCGTTGATCAATGGCCTCCTCGTACCTCGCTCACTCTCAGTGATCATGTTGTGTATGATTGTCATGGTGGTGTCACGCAGATGCCATAGGATGGCTTGAGTTGGGGCCGATGGACGCTAGTGGAACCGGGGAGGGCTAGCGCGCTAAGGAGTGCACACAGAAGACACAAAACACACACGCGATCTACCCAGGTTTAGTGCCCTCGTGAGGTGGTAAAACCCCTACTCCTGCCTGTCTGTCTCAATATATCTGGGTATCAAAAATACAAAGGTGCTCCTCGAGCTGTACGCTCTCAGCTATGGTGAAGCTCACAAGGAAGAAGAAGGAAGCTAAGTGGAAAAAGGTCTCTCAGTGCATCCTCCTTCCAAAGCCTCTCTCAATGCCTCTTCTTCCAGCACCTCGTCCAGCGTATCTCTTGGTCGTCCCTCACGCAGGAGGGGAAGGGCCTATATATAGCCTAGCCCGAGCAACGGTCTTATCACCGTACGACACTGTGGCCACGCACGCCTGCATCAGCCACTGCGACATGATTGTGTCCTCTGTCACGGACAGGACGTGACCTGCCCATGTCTTGTACTCTGTTCCCACGTACTTCCGTGGTCAGCAGTTAGGTGAGACCGGTCACCTCGTACCCGCGCCATACCTCCTGCCAGGCTCCCGTGTCAGGCGGGATGTGACCTCTGCATTGACTTCAGCCGGCATAAGGTACGTCTTCTCTTTAACCCGGCACGGATATGCCGGATTCTCCTTCTTTGGTTATCCTCCCCTGCACACAAGAGAAGACACAAAAATACCGACGTAATTATGTCGGGTCAGCATATGTCGGTCAGCACTGGCATCACATCTCGGCCCCTTCTGGGCCTGGCTATGCCAGTCAGCACCGGCATCATACCTCGGCCCCTTCTGGGCCTGGTTATGTCGGTCAGCCCCGGCATCATACCTCGGCCCCTTCTGGGCCTGACTATGCCGGTCAGCACCGGCATCATATATCGGCCCCTTCTGGGCCTGGTTATGTCGTTCAGCCCCGGCATCATACCTCGGCCCCTTCTGGGCCTGACTATGCCGGTCAGCACCGGCATCATATCTCGGCCCTTCTGGGCCTGGTTATGTCGGTCAGCACCGGCATCATATCTCGGCCCCTTCTGGGCCTGGTTATGTCAGTTTCACTGTACCTCGGTCCACTCTTGGACACAACTTATACCATACCTTGACCCTACCCCGGGGTAGCCCCCCGACATTAGTCCCCGAAGCTGGTGCGGTCCTGCAGACTCGGATGAAGGGCCACACCAGGTTTACACAACCAAACCAACTTGACCAACTATCCGACATAATTATGTCGGTCCAGCTCAAAACACCAGGAATCAAACCCCCAACTGATTTCGGCATCTGCTCTTATGTCGGTTTCTCCGACACAAGAAGATCTCCTCGATCTCTTCAAAGATTTTGCCACTACACGTGGCAGCAGAATTCTGCGCGTCTCCTCGGTTCCGGCGCGTGGACAGACATGCCTCTGCGTGCATGCCGCACACGTCACGCGGGCCCCACGGGCTGTCACGTCCCCTGCGCGCTTGAGTGCTTTGACCGCACGGGCGTGCGTGTTACCGCGCGGCGCCTCGATTCTCGCACCAATAACCGCGCCATTAATCACGCCCTGGGCGGTTTCCACTTTGCGGCCCACTATGCGGCCGAACGTGCGGCCGTTTTTACCGCAAACCGCGCAGATCGTGCGCAGTTAATCCGCGCGGCGGTTTCGAGGATCGTGCGTGGTAATTTTGCTAACCGCACACCTCCCACGCCCATAAATAGGGGAGCGGGGCAACCCCATCTTCCTCTTCTTCTTCTTTGCTCTCCTTCCTCTCCTTCTTCATCCCTCTGCATAGGGCGCCTCCACCGCGCAGTGCGCTCCGCCACCGCACGACACCGACCTCGCGAGCCACCGCCCACCGGAGTTCTTCACGCCTCCGCTGAGCCAAGCTCTTCGCCGGCACGCCCTGTGCTCTTCGCCTTGCATCGCCGCCGCAACTCCGGTGAGTTCTTCACCGCAGCATTTCCCGCGTCTAGCGCCCAGCCTTTTCCTAGTTCCTCCTTAGATCTTCTTTAGATCTTTTCCCTAGATTTTAGATCTTCTCCGTAGATCTTCTTGTTAGCTTCTTGTTTACATATTCTTGTTTCTCTCCGTAGATTTTTGTTTCTCTTGCTTGCTTCTTTTCCTCCATCGCGTAAACATCGAGAGATGCTCACCGCCGGCGAACCTTTGCCTTTTTTTTTGCAGATTTCCACCACCGGCTTTAACTTCCTCAGCGTGTCACCGAGATGTCTTCTAGCAACCTCCCGGATCCCGTCGAGGATGCCGTCGAAGAGGGTGAGCGCACCGGGTGGGAAGGTTCCGACGTAACCCAGGATGAGATTGATTGGCTGATCCAAACCCGGCGTATCCCGGAAGGGGTGATATGCCGGCCCCCTGGCAAAGAAGCCGAGCCAAATTTGAAACCCGGCGAGCGCGTTGTTTTCATCGCGCACTTCGAGCTCGGCTTTGGTCTCCCGGTGAGCCCGTTCTTCTGAGGCTTCTTAAATCGGTTCCATCTTCAACCCCATCACCTTCCAGCCAACGCCATCACCACTCTCTCGTCATACGTCTCTTTCTCCGAGGGATACCTCGGTCTTTGGCCCACCGTTGAGCTCTGGGCCAAGTATTTCCAACTCCGGAAGCAGAGTGTTCCGGATCCGGAAAACAAAAACTTCCCCAAGGAGATGACCCCGTGCGGAGCCGCTACAATTATACCTCGGAGAGGTTCCATCTTTCCTCGGATTCAAGGCCTGGAGTCATGCCGGAAGTGGCAGCGCATGTTCTTCTACATGCAGAGCCCGGACAATGCCGACCTCCTCTATCTGCTGGCATTCACTCTCTCTACCCCTACGGAGGTGCATAATCGGAACTTCAACCCAAAGGAGACAAATCTCGAGGTCAACCAGATTCACAAATTCGTCTTGAGTTCTAGGCGCAAGGGATGACGGCCGACGACCTCCTGAGAACTTTCATTAGCCGCCGAGTTTCTGCCCTCCAAGCCCGAGTTCACAAGATTTGCCACATGAGTGGCCGATACGACCCTACTCGGGTCAGCACTCATGAGCTGAGCAAACCCGAGGTCCGGAGACGCGTCAAGTCCATGGCCAGGATGAAGATGACGGACGAGTGGAATGGGGTAAAGAGCCCCATGACAGAACTCGGCTCCTAGAGAATGTAATTAATTTGCCCTTCAGACCGACATATTTTTCCTGCCGAGATAACTCTTATGTCGGCACCAGATTTTGCTCCTAGAATAACCCGGCTTTATTGCATCTGCCTTGCAGAGGTTTACTCGGCAAAAGGCTAAAGATGGAGCGGATCCTCCGCCAAATGGGGCCAAGATCTACCTGCCCCGGCCGTCGCCGAGGTTGAAGACCCGGACGATGAGGATCATATGCCAATTTCGTCTGCTCGCGTCCCTGCCTCGGGTAAGCCTCGAGCCCGAGCCTCAATCCGAGATTGGTCCGAGGACGATGACAATGATTGTGAAAATTTAGATGTATTTGATGCTCGTCCCATCGCCTTTGCTCATCCATTAACCTCGGCACCAGCTGAACCGGCCAGCCAAGCTCCGAGTACACGCCCTGCCATCATGGGCAATCGAGGCGGATCTCGCAAACGTGCTGGGACCGGTAACTCGGATACCGAGACCTCAGGAGCCTCAGTCCCTGCAGCGAAGAAAATGAAGCTGCAGAAGAAACCGGGAATTAAGCCACGGAGCAAGAAGATGCCGCCAGTTACAGAAGGGTAAGATATCTTTTGCCGATATAAGCTCATTTCCCTTTCTTCCTTTAACTGAGATAGTATTTCCTGAGATAACATCTTTTCCTTTTCGACGCAGAGCCGCCCTTGAAATCAACCAGAGTGCATCTTCTGTGCGCTCACCCATTCCGCCGCCAGCGGTACCTCGGTCCACCGACATCGGAGCTATAAGCTCAGCAAGGGTGAGCCCTTCCCCGGCAAGCACCACTCCAGCCGACATACCACTGCCGGCTTCTGATGCCGCACCTGGGGGAGGCCAAGATGCCCTAGAAACCGAGGTCACTGACCCGGTTGGCCTTAACACCGACACCTCGGCCCTTGACCGAGATGCTGATTCCGGTGCCCACATTATGGACTCCGAGACGGAGCGGACCGAAACTCCGGTAGCACCGGCTCAGCAGCAACAACTACAACAACAACGGCAGCAGCCATATCCACAACAGCAGCATCAACAGCAACAACAGCCACAGCAGAAGCAACAACAGCCACCACAACCATCTCGGCAGCCACAGCTGCAACAGCCGCCACCGATGTCTCCCGCACCGACATTCAGGAAACCAGCACCAGCGCCAAAGCCGACACAGAGTCAACTGGTCACCGAGAAAGTATAGGTCCCTTCGGGTAAACAATTGGCACTGACCCCGACCCAAGCTTTAGCCGCATCCGCCTCCAGAGCCGAGACAGCTGAGTGGGCGTTTCCCCGGCTGCGAACTCAAAGCGGCAACAGCCTGGGCTCGGTGGAGCATTACAGCATGGACTGGATTGCTGCCGAAACCACCGATGTTTCTTCCCAGAACCCGGCGCCTCGACATCCAGCTGGCCCGAGCATGCTTGCGCAGTCTATGCACACGCTGCAGGTTGCGGCCCTTAAAGCAACCAAGTTAGCAGAGGTAAACCTTCCTCGGCTCACTCCTTTTTTCTTTTATAATAGATAACAGATATATTATCCCCAGTCCCCGAGATTCGGGTCGAGTGGTTGATGCTTGACCGAGTAAAGATCACTCAGCGTGAATCTTCATAAATTCCGACATTCATTCCCCGAGATTCAGGTCGAGTTTACTCGGCTTGAATCCTCAAAAAAATTCTGATATCCAGTCCCCGAGATTCATGTCGAGTTTACTCGGCGTGAATCTTCAAAAATTCTGATATCCAGTCCCCGAGATTCATGTCGAGTTTACTCGGCGTGAATCTTCAAAACTTCCGACATCCAGTCCCCGAGATTCATGTCGAGTTTACTCGGCGTGAATCTTCAAAACTTCGGCGTGAATCTTCAAAAATTCCGATATCCAGTCCCCGAGATTCATGTCGAGTTTACTCGGCGTGAATCTTCAAAAATTCCGATATCCAGTCCCCGAGATTCATGTCGAGTTTACTCGGCGTGAACCTTCAAAAATTCCGACATCCAGTCCCCGAGATTCATGTCGAGTTTACTCGGCGTGAATCTTCATAATAACACTAACACTTTCCCTTTTTTCAGGATTGCACCAATACTCGGACCAAAGTGTTCCATAAGCTGCTCTTGGAACACAAGAAGCTCCGGACCTCCTATAAGCAGTTGCAGGAGGGGTTGAAGAACAAGGGTACCTTTCTCATTTACTGCCATAAAAACCTTGCTCAAACTTATCTCAACCTAACTGTCAGGGAATACTTTCTGGATTAACCCGCGGCCCAGTGCGATTTAACTTACTCGCACGGATGAAGGCCCACTTGGGAACAAGCCCAGCCATAAGGAGAAAGATCTAGAAGACAACTCCCGGAGGACGTGAAGACCAAGTAGTCTCCGAGTAGGCCTCTGTGGATGTATTCCTTATGGGGAAGATTCCTTTTGTAACCTAGCGAGCCTCTGTGTATATAAAGAGGACTCGCAGGACTTAGAGCGGGTTAAGCTATCAAGCCCCAAACCCTAGCTTATACGGCGAGTACCAGATCGGATCGCCTCCATTGTAACACCTCGATTATCATATCAATACCAATCTAGGGTAGGCAGGAAGTAGGTCTTTTACCTCACATTGAGGGGGCCGAACCTGGGTAAATCTGTGTTGATCTTTGTTCCTGCGATCCCAAGCTCGAGATGCTTGACTCGTGTAATCCCACACCTACGAAGTCATCTATGACACCTGACGTGACAAACCCACGACAGTTGGCGCCCACCGTGGGGCCTGCGGTCAAAAGCGTCACGTTTCGCGCAGGATCCATGAAGGGAGCTGAAGATCTCGTTGTTGGCCGTATCATCACGGTCAATGGCACACCCCTCATCGACGATTCAAGCTGGGGGCCGGAAGCAGATTACTTGGAGACCGGCCACGTCATCCCCTTTGGATCCATCAACGTCTTCGTCGGCTTCATTGGCGGCGAGTCAGAGGATCCATCGCAGCATGGCGACTCAGAAGAAGGAGTCGCGGTAACAGTGGACCAAGAAGAAGGATCTATCAACCACGAGTCGCTGCCTCTCGAAGACGAAGAAGGCCAATCCATTGAGTATGTCCTTGAGGAAAGGCTATGCGGAGGCCCTGTGGACAGTGGCTCGCCCTCTGTAGAAGATCGGCACGTGGAAGGGGTCTACAGGACCACAGAAGCAGACGAAGGGCTGGGCATGCCACCAGGCAGCTTAGCCCCCACACCGCCGGAAGCAGCAGAACAAGCCGCGCTAGATGCATCAGGAGTCGCGGCATCCGCTGTGATCACGCCAGGAGTCGCGGCCTCAGGAGTCGCAAACAGAGAAACTCCACCTGGAGTCGCGCCTGCGGAATCAGGGGCAAGGGTAACCCCCAGCGCAGCGGTCACGCCGCCACAGGGAAGCGTGTTGTTTACACCAATATCTGCGGTTAACGCGGCTGCTAGAGTAACAGAATTGGAGGCTACCAGGATCGGGCTATATGATGAGGTCCAGAGAATCGCAGATGAGAGAGCCAGGCTGGCGCGTGAGGAACAGCGCCTCCAACAGGAACAACTGCGACTCATCGAGGAAACCAATTCTCTGCAAGGAATACAGGCCACCTTGCCGCATAGACGTCACGCGAGTCGCCTGCAGCCAGGAACAGTGAACCCTATGGAGCTGTTCCAATCACCACCATTGAACCAGCAATTGCGGTACCATCAGTCGCCACCAACACGACGCACCCGGTAGCATGGTCAGGGGTCGCACAACTTCCAGTCGCGATACCCGCGCGCACGGCACCATCTGCCATGGTTATGCGGTCAGTGGCCCCGTTAGCCGCGCCCGCGGTTCAAGCAATCGCGGTACCATCAATCGTGCCAGCGGTTCCATCTTTCGCAGCACCAAGAGTAGCAGAGATACCTGGATCAAGGGCCATAGTACCGGCTAACAACAGGGCCATGATGCCCCCGCCACTGACGCAGCCAACCTTTGTGCAGCAGTCGCCACAGCAGCCTCAAAGGTTCCACACGCCGCAAGGACATTATGTTAGCCCGTGGAGAATCTCTTTGCAGCCACAAACATCTTGGCCAGATTAGCGCCAGCAGGAAACACGCCAATGGACAGAGAGGCACGGCGCGCCATTGAGATGCTGAGCACAGCAGTGATACAGCAGGCGAATATGTCCGAACACGCAGGACGGCTGCACTCCACCCCTTACAATAGCAGAGCAACGGCGGAGAGAAGCATCCACGCGGAGTCGCCACACGTTGCGACCTCAAGCTCGGCTAGGCGACAAAGGGAAGATCAGCCTGCGGCTCAAGATCAACCTCAGCAAGTTCAACCTATAGAGATTGTGCAGCCGCGCCCGGCGGCCAACCCAATAGGAAGGCCAGCTTCGTCCAACCTATCGTCGCGACTCAAAGGCCCAGTCTGTTTCAACGAAAGAATCAGGTCTGAACCGTTTCCTGCAGATTTTAAAGGACCTCGCAAGGTCGCCAACTACAACGCCAGCATGGACCCTGTTACTTGGCTCAACAATTACGAGATGGGCATGAGCATCCTAAACGCATCCGAAGAGATCTGCGCACGTTACCTAAACATGATGTTAGAGGCGCAGCCCACATATGGCTACAAAATTTGCCACCAAATTCAATAAACTCTTGGGATGAGATGAAGGAAGCTTTTATCAAGAATTTCCAAGGACATGCAAGCGACTCTGCAGCATAGAGGACCTAGAGCGTTGTGTACAGAAGGAAGGCGAGTCAAGTCGCCACTGGATGAGAAGGGTCGCAGAGATCATACATTCCTCAGACAATATACCACCCAGTTCAGCAGTCCTTGTCATGGAGAAAAATTGCAAATTTGAGCCGCTAGTCCACAAACTAGGTCGCATGAAGGATAAAGTCAAGAGCCTAAGTGAGGTAATGGCGGCGGCCAACAAGTATGCTAGCTCGGATAAAACCAGGGACGCATCTGATGGGGAGGAAGAGGAAAGCACTGGCAAGGAAAAAGGCCAGTAGCAAGCCTCAACAACAGCAAGCTAGCAATGCCAATACGAGTTATAACAAGCGCAAAAACGAAGAAGGAAACTCAGGGTTAGTCGCAAATACGAATACTCGTTACAAACAAAGCAGCAGCAGAGGAAGGAATTTTCACCCAGTCAATTTGGAAGAGGTTTTCAACCGCCCCTGCGACATCCATATAGGAAAAGATGGGAAACCACCCAACCACACGAAGGCACAGTGTTATCATTACAAAAAGTGGAAGGATGGACAGCCACTCAACACAAACTTCAATCATCAAAACAACGAGGAAGGTAAAAATGGCGGAGGCAACAACAGCAACAACGCCGTCCCAAATCCGCAGCCAGATCAGCCACAGTTCCCAAAACAGTTGGGTCAGTATCATACCATTGTGGTGAATACTTCAAGGAGGGAACAAAAACTGCGACGACGCAATCAGGCTGTTAATGCCATAGTACCAGCCGTCCCACAATGGCTAAAGTGGTCCGAACAACCAGTAATTTGGAGCCGCGAGGATCACCCAGGAGAAATAAATGAAGAGGGAAAACTCGCGCTGGTGGTTGCCCCTCAAGTCGCAGGATACAAGTTGAGCAAAGTACTCATGGATGGAGGCAGCAGTATCAACATATTATATTATGAAACCTTCAAAAGAATGAACCTTCAAGAAAAGCAGCTACACCCATCAAGAACAACATTTCATGGTGTCGTGCCAGGCATATCAGCCCAGCCATTGGGGCGAGTTAACTTGGAGGTCGCCTTTGGGACACAAAGCAACTTCAGGAGCGAGTACATTTGGTTCGAGGTTGTAGATTTCCAGAGCCCATATCATGCGCTGTTTGGCAGAGAAGCATTCGCAAAGTTTATGGCTAGGCCGTGCTATGTGTACCTAAAGCTCAAAATACCAGGCCCTAGAGGTGTCATCACCATCAATGGCGACAAAAGAATAGCTCAAGAATGTGAAGAAGGCGACAAGGCCATAGCCAGAGCAGCTTGCATTGCAGAGAGCGCGACCATGCGCGAGTCGCAGGAGAATTTTGATGACATCGTGAAGGCCAAGAGGCACCTGCCTGACTTGCGACTTCAGATTACAGCCGCAAGGGAGGCAAGGAAGTCAAAGGCTACGAGCCATTGCCAATAAGGACACATCCCAGGCATCGCGAGTTGCCATCAGCAGTCGCAGCAAAATTATTAAGAGTTTACATCATCAAGCAAGCCACTCAGGGCTAAAAAAGCTTCAATTCTGATCGCCACCTAGGCGCGATCGACCCATTCTGGTCGCCACTAGGCGCGACCGACCCAATGCAACAATTCTGATCGCCACCTAGGCGCGATCACCCAATTCTGGTCGCCACTCAGGCGCGACCGACCCATGTAACATCTCTGGTTGCCACCTAGGCGCAACCGACCCAATTCTGGTCGCCACTCAGGCGCGACCGACCCATGTAACATCTCTGATCGCCACCTAGGCGCGATCGACCCAATTCTGGTGCCACCTAGGCGCAACCGACCCAAGCATCACTTCTGGTCGCCACCTAGGCGCGACCGACCCTATGTATCATATAATGATTCTGAAATAAAGCATCTCAAACTACCAATTGAGTTGTGAGTCTTTTATTTTTTAATCATTGGTCCCTTGGGGGTGCGGCAGCTTTTTAGCGCGGCCTATTCCTTGGGATCGCCAAACAAGTGGCATTTATCGTGATTATACTCAACCTCTCTTGGATGCGACTTGCACAATGCGGCCAAAGTACTGGGGGTGTGGCGTCAATCGAGTTTGATTGCCTATCATGGCCGCTCTCGACCCTGAACACGCACTTTTTACCTGGGAAATACTGAGCCGCGCAAGGGCCTAAGTGAGGAAAAACCGAGACAAATCATAAGGACCAGCCTATTGGTCGAAACATGTACTGCCAAGAGTACTTAAGCAAACCATAAATTGTCTTATGACACATAAACTCTAACAATTATTACAGACCGCTAAGGGCCAAGGCCATCAAACCATTGTTTTCTCTTCTTCACTTGTGCGCAGCTTTTGGCCGGTGGGAAGGAGGAACAGGCGGCTTACCAAGCTTGCCAGAAGGAGCAGTCGCAGGCTCGCTGGAGGGCTCTTCAGTCGCGGGCTTGGGGGCTGCAGAGCTGGATACGCCTGGAGAGGGGTTCTTGTCCTGCGGAATCACCGCGCTGGACGACGGAGCGGGTAACTTCTCCCATCTGCTTCCATCTGCGTTATACTTGCCCATATAGGTCGCAAGATCAATCCCCTCCACCAGTTCAGTCGCATGGCCGCGCATATCCTTCCAAGTTGTCGCATATTCTGAGGCCGTCAGTTCGGTGCCATCCACCTTCTTCGAGGGCCTACCTTTTGCAACCTTGGCAGCATCAAAAGAAGGATAGTACGTCTTGGCCAAAGCAAGAACATGAGCCGCGCCGGTGCGAGCTGAGGACTCTTTCCAGTCCAAAAAGAACTGAGGCGCCCTAAGCAGTCTTTTCAGCAGCCCTTCAGAATCACCAGGGACTGGCTTGGTCGGCAGCAGGCACTTAGACAGTGATTTCATGGCGTCACAAGTTCTTCGCGAAAAATCGCGGATATACTCCAGCTGCTCCTGAGTACTGCCGCGCTGCTCCTTGGCATCTTCACCTACATCAAGGCATGTCTCCGTCAGCTCTACAACACACAGGCAAAGATATAGAGAAAAAAGATGCAGTTACAAGTCGCAATACATACCAGTTAATTCTTGAGTCATGATGCACACTTTGGCGTGGACGAGGTTATGGGCATCAGAAACTTTCTTCAACTTTTTCTCAAGTTCGCCAATGGAAACAGCCTTAAGCCTTGCGTCCTCATTGACATCAGCAATGGCGTCTTTCTGAGCACTGACTTGGAGCTCCAGCTGCTGGACCCTCTCATGGAATTTCTCTTCAACAGTTTTAAGTCGCAGCTCGGTATTTTTGGCTTGCTCAGAAAACTTGAAGCTTTCATCAGATAGCTCGCCCATCCTGGTTTCCCTCTTCTTTAGCTCAGCGTCACGCTGGCCAAGGAGCTCGCGTAGCCTCTCCAGTTCAGAGGGAGTATCCCCCAGCTGCTTTTCCAAGGCAATTTTGGCAGCTGTTATGGAGCTTAGTTCCTCCTATGAAGGGAACGTCAGTCAGTAAGTATATGTCAACAGCTAAAAGAGAAGCATCAAGTCTCCCTTTACAGTCAAAGAAGAAACTTGATCCTTGGGGGCTAGAGACAGATAACTGGAGATAGAAGTTTACCTTATAAGCCGCAGACAGGTCAGATAGTGCCTTGCGGAGCTCCATGGCTTGCTTGTCATTTGAGGCAATGATAGCCTCTGACAGTTTCTCAGCGCGGCTTGTGGAGGAGGAAGAAGCAACCTCAGCATGTGGAATTGGCGACCGCAGATTGTCCGCCGCTGGCGACTCAACCACTGGCGTATCAGCATCCTTGGCCATTACATCTATGGAGGAGGGGTTGACCTTCTCCACGTCCTGGATCATAAGGGGATCCGTTCTATCCTCCAGAGCCACCTCTTGGGTGGCTGTGTCAAGAACAGGAACCGTGGCCAGGTCATCAGTGGTGGCCACGCCCTCTACCATGGCGGTATGAGCCGCAGGTGATAAATGCGGCTCAACCGCGGTTCCAGGCTCAGTCGCGGGTTCAGCCGCACTTCTGTAAAAAGCAAGGGCATTATGAGAAGAAGAAGAACATAAGCCAGAATAAAAGTATTGAAAGCACAGGGAAAAGTTACTAACTCTGGAGCCATCTTCACAAAGGCCATAAGTTCACCACTTGATGGTGAGGACAGGCCTTGGGTCCCAGAATCTACGAGTAAAAGTTTTACGTGTCAGTAGAGGAAAAAGAATAAGCATTCAAGATGACAAGACAGCAGAAATTACCAGAGTGGGGACCCATGTCTTCTTCAGCAGAGGCGGTAGCTTTGAAAGCACGCCTGGCAACAAAGGAGATCGCGCCCGTAACAGGTTTGCGACGCTTCGTGGCCTCGGGGTTTTCCAGAGCATCAACCTCTGGTTCTTCACGAGATAGCCTCTTGGAGGCTCTACGGGGAGTTGGTTCAGCCGCGGCAACAGAACTCGCGGCTGGCACTGGACTCACGTCCTCGTCCAGTTCGGTCTCTTCATCATCTGAGGCCGCAGAGGCAACAGAAGGGATATCAGCAGTCTCGCTGCCCTCTAGAGTGGGCAGCAACTTCTTTCGTGCGGCACGCTTGGGAGCAGCAGTGCCGGCGACAGTCGCAGGCAGCGACCAGTAGTTCTCGTCAGCCTGGATGAGAGAAATATAAGTTGCAGTGTAAAAAAAGGAATGCGACTCAACTATGAAGGCGAAAAGACAGAGAAGAGGAGTTACCTCAAAAGGCTTGTTGTTAACACTGAAAGGGGCAAGCCCCACCTTATCGAAGGAGATGTCCTTCTCCTCAGTCACGCGGGTGACAAATTCCACCCAATCCTCAGGCCTCCAGTCCGAAGCCTTGATACGATCAACGTCAGCAGAGGTGCCTGTGCACTCAAGGAAAGATCGCTGTCGTGACTCACGGGCTGAATGCGCCATTTGGTCCAGCAAGAGAGAAGATCAAGGCCAGTAAGACCATGACCTATTAAGGCGCGGACTTTGATCAGCGACTCATTGATGAAGGACATGGACGAGTCGCGGGGTTTTGATTTCAGTGCCTCGGTAGGCACGAAGAGGGTGTTAGACCAGGAGGGAAGGCGAGTTTCGCCCTCCGGTGAAGTATCTTGGCAATAAAAGAAAGATTTTTGCCAAGCCCTGGGTCGATTCGCCAGGGCTAGCTTGGGAAGGCAAGAATTCCTATGGCGCTGAAGAGAGATGGCGCCGACCTGAACGTAGGCGCCACCCTTGGAGACAAGTTGGCTGTTGCAGGTGAAAGAGGCCAGCCACAGATCGATGTTGGGGGCTATGCCAAGATAATCCTCGCACAGCACGTGAAAATTGCTCACCTGGAGCATTGAGTTGGGCCCGATGTCGTGAAGACGGAGGCCTAGGCGTTGCAGCAAATTGCGGAAGAAGGGAGAACCTGGCGGCGTGAATCCACGCTCCACGTGCTCCACGAACATCACCAGCTCGTTGGGCTTGGGGCGCGGCTCGATTTCATCGCCTGGTGCCCGCCAGACGCCGTCCCCCTTCGGCGGCAAGAAGCCAGCCTCGGCCAGATCCGCAAGAGTTTCCTCTGTTACCCAGGATCCTTCCCAGTTGCAGGAGATCTGCGCCTATTGTCAGATGGCTTCGCCTTGGGCGCCATTGCGAGGGAGATTGAATTGGGGAACTAGGCTCGGGTCGAGGAAGAAGACGGCGCGGCTAGGGATGAGAAGATTGCAGGGCAAATGGATAATGACCTAGGTGGCCGCAGCTTATAACTGAAGGGGCCCGCAACTAACGGCATTATCTGTGCTCGCAACCAACGGCACAATTTGCGCCCGCAAAAGAGTAACGGTCCGCAATTAAAGGAAACAGAATATTTCCAGAAGAAGAGATGAGTCGCACAGATGAGTCGCAGCTCTGAATCGCATGAGTCAGGAGATTGGTCAGAACGTTTACAGTGCGGCTCAGAGACCATTTCAAGAGGCCAGAAGATTCTCACCGTAAAGTCCTAACCAATCTTGGGGGCTAATGTCGGGGGAATACTTTCTGGATTAACCCGCGGCCCAGTGCGACTTAACTTACTCGCACGGATGAAGGCCCACTTGGGAACAAGCCCAATATTGAACCGCCATAAGGAGAAAGATCTAGAAGACAATCCCGGAGGACGTGAAGACCAAGTAGTCTCCGAGTAGGCCTCTGTGGATGTATTCCTTATGGGGAAGTTTCCTTTTGTAACCTAGCGAGCCTCTGTGTATATAAAGAGGACTCGCAGGACTTAGAGCGGGTCAAGCTATCAAGCCCCAAACCCTAGCTCATACGGCGAGTACCAGATCGGATCGCCTCCATTGTAACACCTCGATTATCATATCAATACCAATCTAGGGTAGGCAGGAAGTAGGTCTTTTACCTCACATTGAGGGGGCCGAACCTGGGTAAATCTGTGTTGATCTTTGTTCCTGCGATCCCAAGCTCGGAGATGCTTGACTCGCGTAATCCCACACCTACGAAGTCATCTATGACACCTGACGTGACAAACCCACGACACTAACCTGCCCATATTTCTCTTTTGCTGTCCTTCATAACCGAGATAGAGGCCGAAGTCGCATCCCTATCTCGGCAACTCCAGGAGCACGATGCCGCGCACAACGTTGCGCTCCTGAAGGAACGAGATGAGGGGTCTCGGCTCTAGGAGGAGCTTAACCGGGTTCGGTCTGAGAAATCCGAGATGGAGAAAACTGCCGCTGTGGAGAAGAAACAGCGAGAAGAAGATTCTCTGAAGCATAAGGAGCTCCTTGATCAGACCGAGGTTCGCGCTACCTCGGCACAACAGGAACTGGATGCCCTCAAGGCTAAATCTGACATGTGGCTGGCCGAGCTCACCCGGATCAACAAGGAGATGGACAGTAAGTTTCCTTTATTCTTTCTTTTTATTTCCTTTGCTTGTACTGACATTAAATATATGCCGGTATATAACTCAATTCGGTGATAGCTTTTCTGTCTTCAGAGGACTTCTCCCATTCCAAGGCCGCTGCAGTCAACACTACCCACAGGGCACGAGAAAAAAGAGCAGAAGCTGGCCGAATCTCGGAGGAATGGGACATTGAAGATCTTCTGATTGCTCTGAATGCTCGTATATCTCCTCTGAAGTGCATTGGTACTGAACTCCTTGATGCTGGTATCCGGGTTTACCGGATTTTATGGCCAGACTCTGTGCCTCCAGCTTCCATTGCCGAGTTATCCAAGTGCCTGCTGGCTACCGAGACAAGACTCCGAGAGTGGAGATCTTCCTCAGCTCGTGTCGGTGCTGATCAAGCCCTGACCTTTGTGCTTTCTTGGTACGAGGAAATCGACCTCAATGCATTGCGATCTCTGCGTTCCGACTCAAAATGGACATTGGATCCACAACTGATCCAGAGCCGCAATGATGCAGCCTCCTTCATGGCCAGCTATGCTCAGACCCAATCATTCATTCCTGGTCCAGTCTACTCCGACGATGAAGAAGATGACGAAGAAGAGGATGATGACGAGGAAGAGGAAGTTGATGAGGAGATCGAGGCTGAACGCCCCAAGACTACCACTGCCGCAGCAACCGACACTGCCGAGCAGCCAGCAACCGACATTACTGGTAACCCGGCAACCACTACATCGGTCGATCCTGCGATCGAGATTGCTCCTGCGACTCGCACTGCTCCAACTGACCCGAGCTCCTCCAGCGCAGCTGTCTGAACTTATCACAAGTTGAACCGTTAAATCCCCAGGATGCCGGGTGCAGATGTAAATATACTCTTAAGCTTTTGTAAGTGCTACTTTATCGTGCTAATTTCAACGAGACCGGCTCAATGCTGGATCACTTTGCACCAAGTTCCCGAGTTTACTTTCTTGTTTACCATACTTAGTAATCTTTACTCTTGTCTACCATTTTGGCGTTCGACAGTCGAGTCACAAGATCACACTTATAGCATACAGTACTCATAAATTTTGAGATAAGGTTTAGAGTCATCCGACACAAGGATAAGGAACAAAATACAGGGTTAGTAAACAACATATACCGAATCATTTTTGGACCGAGTCCCCGAGTTCTCTTTCATGTTTACTATATTCGATAACCTCTGCTCTTGACTGCCATTTTGGCGATCGTCAGTCGAGTCACAAGATCTCAACAAGATAGCATACATTACTTGAACTTTGAGACGAGGTTTAAAACCGTTCGGCATAGAAACTACATAAATAAAATAGAGATAAAACACATGCATATAGACAAGGCAGTCCCCGAGTTTCTTTTCGGAGTGCCAACATTTCATTCAAAGGAAACCGAGTGTTGGGGGGATAATAACCCGGTATACTTATGACCAAGGAGTAATCAGTCGGACGGTCCAAGGTCTAGACCGAGTGAAGTGTACAAGATATGGGACGGGTTATAGTTGGGCTACTAGGCCTAACATGACTCGTCCCTGGATGAAGGGCCTAGAAGAACTGGAGTCCGAGTGAAGGAAGAAACCGGGTGACTTGGAGGCTACGGAAGGTCCAGGAGAATCTAGAGTAGGACTCCGAGCTCGTATGTAACCCGGTACTCATTGTAAGTTAGGGAGACCCGGTGTCTATATAAACGGGCTCCCAGAACGTCGATAGGAGAGTTCGAAGCCTGAAGTCATAAGTTGTAACCCTAGTTCGATATCAAAGCTATCAAGCGAAACCCTTGTAACTTGTCTCGTAACCCGGCTCTGTTGTTGTAGCCGAGTTATCGAGACCTCGAGATCAATAACATAGAAGCAGGAAGTAGGTCTTTATCTCCAATGGAGAGGCTGAACCTGGGTAAATCCTTTTTCCTCAATGAGCGTGACAATCTCCTGAAGGACCAAGGCGCCTTGCCCAACATACAAGTTACCCTATGGTAACATCTGCCGTGTTAACCCCACGACAGTTGGCGCCCACCGTGGGGCCTGCGACCAAAGCTGTCCTCATCAAGGGAGAAGCTCTGCGAGGGATGGAGAACCTCGCGATCGGCGAAGTCAGGATGGATCAGCGCGGAAACCGCATCGTCGACGATTCCGGCTGGAAGGAATAAGCAGATCTGCTGGATACCGGCCGGGTGATCCCGTTCGGTCGGATCCACGTCTTCGTAGGTATGGTTAATGCAATTCAGCAATTTGATGACGAGGTTATGTGCGACTCCGTTTCAGGGGCAGCCACCATCGTCCAATCTGATGGAGAAGAATCAGTCGGAACTGGAGGTCTCGAACGTCAGTCGGACATCCGGGCTTGCGAGCCGGAGTACCGACGTGAGGAAGATCTGGATACAGATACTGAATCGATTTTACCGTTGTTTGACGAGAGATTTGGGTATGTGGCTGATGAGGAAGATTATGAGTCAGAGCCAAGGACCTTGAAGCATGCGATGGTGTATACTCTAGGAATCACAATGATGGAACAGAAACTTCAGTAAGCGAGGACGATGCCACGCGAACGGCCAGGGAAAACAGAGAAAGAATTCAACGTCTCACAACGTTTCAACCGGGTGAAGGCTCGGGACAGCCGGTTGTGATGGAAATCCCACCAGTTTTTAGGCCCTTGGACTTTGACGCAGCAATAGTTACAACCCCGTCACACCAGATAACGCAGCAACCCGGGCGCAGCAATTGGATACGTTACGAATCTCGCTGGAGAATCAACAGAAGGCTTTATTGGCGGAGCAGCAGCGCATGTACGATGAGCAACAAGAGATAGAACGGGATCGCGCCCGTGTGGAGCAAGAAAGGATAACAGTGCAGAATCGCCATGAAGATCTTACAGCAGTACATCGGAGGAGGCACGAAACCCGGGTGATGCCAGGCATGACTTTAGATCCAACGAGATTGAACTTTGCATCACCAAACGGAGCTCCCAATGTCACTCGGCCTGATCCAGAGCCGGTTGGAATTGGGCATGGAATCATGGTTAGAGCAAATCAGGGAGGAAACGGGTGCCACCCAACACTCGGGCCAGACCTCAGCAAAATCAGAACACAGCAGCTGCGGGTGATATGCCACCACCAGCAGATCACTACTCAAATCCGGCTGATAACGTGTACGCAGCAACATTAGCTTTATGCCGCATGCCGATTGATCAATCACCACAGGGAGACGAAGCACGCAGGGCAATCGAGATGTTGAAAACTGCAATCACGCAGCAGGGAAACATGCCGGATAAGAGTGGAGCGTTACATTCAACACCATATAATAGCCGAGCTAACCGGAGTCATCACGGAGAAACACCGACCCAGCCGGGTCAGGCATCAGGAACGGACAGCAGAATCAAGGTCACCCGGCGCCGCAGCCTCAGCGTTCGGGACATCAGCAGAGACCAGCCCAGAATCAACCGGTGCCGAGGCCGCATCAGCCGGCCCCGGCCCAGTCTGTGGCCCAAGCAATTGTCAACAGTTCAAGAGCACGGCGTGCGGCGAGCGCAAACCCGGCTTTAGGTGTCGCCGGAGGAGCCGGAGGACAACCTGAAGCAGGAGTGATGGGCCACGCACCAAATACCGGGTCAGGTTTGCCGTTAGTTTCTTCGTTACTTAACCCGGTTGGAACTAAATGTCTTTCAGATGCTATTAAGAGCGAACCTTTTCCCGAGAAGTTTAAAGAGCCAAGCAAGGTGACAAATTATGACCCCAGCATGGATCCAGAAACATGGCTCAGCAGTTACGAGATGGCGATGAGTATTCGCAATGCCACGCCAACTTGTGCGCAAGATACATGTACCTGATGATGAGTGAAGGAGCAGCAAAGTTATGGTTCAATGGATTACCTGAGAAATCTATCAATTCTTGGGATGAGTTGAAGGCATTATTTGTCAAAATTTCAAGGGCACGTGTGAGAAGTTGTTCACTATAGAAGATTTAGAAGGTGTTTCCAGAAGAAAGGCGAGTCAGCGCGTCACTGGATGCGCCGGGTCACAGCCATCATTCACTCGTCAAAGGGAATTACACCAGCTGCGGCCGTGTCGTCGATGGAGAAAACCTGCAGATATGACCCGGTAATCAGAAGATGGGTCGACTGAGGGCCACCGGCGAAGCAGAAACCATCACCATGGGACAGCTGATGGAAGCGGCTCATAAGCACGCATCCACAGACAAGACCCGGGATGATGATGAAGATAAGGGAAAAGGAAACGTCAACAACGGAGGAAAAAGCAACAACAACAATGGTAACAACAACAATGGGAACAATAATCACAATGGTAACAATGGGAATAACTCCAAAAGGCAGCATGAGGGTGGTTCAGACTTGGTGGCAAACACAAACACCGGGTATAACAAGTTTCAGCGGCGAGATGACAATTATCGAGGCAATAACAACAATGGCAATTACAGGGGAAATTTCCGAGGACCGGCTAATCCCCAGGAAGCATTTAACATGCCGTGTCCACGTCATAGTAGGAACGGTAAACCGGCAAATCACTCTTTGGCCCAGTGTGTTGATCTTCAGAGATGGAAGAACGAGGAGTTTGCCAGGATGAATATGGGAGGAAACGGTCCGAGGCCGGGTAATGTAAATAACCCGGCCCACGGACCACAAGCTGGAGGACCACCCGGCCCGATAATGGACCAGCCGGGTTAGGTTTCCAGCAAAACCCCAAAGAGTTAAATCGAGGACAGTATCATATTACAGTTTCCAGTACTTGTCGGAGAGATCAGAAATTAAAGAAGAGAGCTGTCAACGCCGTTCTTCCCGCAGTTCCGAGATATTTGAAGTGGTCCGAGTTTCCGATCACTTGGTCTAGAGAGGATCACCCGGACCGAGTGGATGCACCTGGAGCGTTGGCTTTAGTGGTTGCACCTCAGGTTTCGGGTTATATTTTACACAAGGTTCTTATGGATGGGGGTAGTAGCATCAACATTCTGTATTGGGATACATTCATCCGGATGGGTTTTACAGCCAAGCAGCTTCACCCTTCTGGTACTATCTTTCATGGTATTGTTCCTGGAAAATCAGCAAGACCAGAGGGAACAATAACATTGGAGGTCGCGTTTGGAGAATCAAAGGATAATTTTAGGTCTGAGATGATTTGTTTTGAGGTGGTCAAATTGAAGAGCCCCTATCATGCTCTCTTTGGCCGTAACGTTTTTGCTAGATTCATGGCGAGGCCGTGTTATGTGTATTTAAAGATGAAGATGCCAGGTCCAAAAGGTATTATCACAGTCAATGGCAATCGTGAGTTGGCGTTACAATGTGAGCAAGGTGATGCTGTTATGGCAGAACAAGCCTGTGCGGAAGAGGAGTTGAATTACTATAAGGCTACCACAAATCCGGATGATGGGACAATTTTGAAGAAACCAATGACCGAAGAGAGGGCGAAATTCAAAGCGGCTCAGATACCAAGATGATTGACTTCGTGCCGGGTGATTCGTCCAAGCAGTTCTCTATCGGGTCAAATCTGACTGACAAATAGGAAAGCGCGCTCATCGAGTTCATCCGTGAGAATCGGGATGTCTTTGCATGGAAACCTAGTGATATGCCAGGCATACCGACTGAATTCGCTGAGCACCGCTTACATGTTGATCCTAAAGCAAGACCGATTAAACAGGGATTGCGCAGGTTGAATGAGGAAAGAAGAAGGATTGTAGGAGAAGAGATAGCTCGTTTACTCGCCGCAGGATTCATTATGGAGGTGTTACATCCAAAGTGGTTGGCTAACCCGGTTTTAGTGTTGAAAAAGAACAATGAGTGGAGAATGTGTATTGATTTCACAAGTTTGAACAAGCATTGTCCGAAGGATCCGTTTGCGTTACCAAGGATTGATCAAATCATAGATGCTGTGGCAGGTAGTGATCTTTTGTGTTTCCTGGATGCATATTCAGGATACCATCAAATCAAGCTTGCAGAGGAAGATTGGGAGAAAACATCATTTATAACCCCATTTGGAGCTTTTTGTTACAAGAACATGACATTTGGACTGAAGAATGCTGGAGCAACTTATCAGAGGTGCATCCAGAGTTGTTTTGAGAAGCAGATAGATCGGAATGTGCATGCGTATGTTGATGATGTGGTGATCAAGACAAAGAAAGCTGAGACATTTATCGATGATTTGAGAGAAACTTTTGCTAACTTAAGGAGGTTTCAGATGAAGCTTAACCCAAAAAAGTGTGTGTTTGGAGTTCCATCAGGAAAGTTACTCGGTTTTATTGTATCCGAGCGTGGTATTGAAGCAAACCCGGAAAAGATAGCAGCAATCAATAGGTTGGGAAAGCCGACTGAATTGAAGGAAGTCCAGAAGATCACTGGTTGCGTAGCTGCGTTGAGTAGGTTCATATCCCGACTGGGAGAGAAAGCAATTCCCTTATACCGACTCTTGAGGAAGTCAGATAAGTTTGTTTGGGATGAGGAAGCTGATAAAGCCCTGGAGGCATTGAAGGAAACATTATCAAAAGCACCAATCTTAGCTGCTCCAGCTCCAAAGGAGGACAGTTGCTCTTAACACGCTTCATGATCTCAGCAGTGCCAAACTGGAATTGCCGGATGATGGTGTTCAAGCAATTCAACTTCTCTGGATATGATCTCCTGATGGCAGCATTCTGTTCGCCTGAAAAGTATGATGTGGGTTAGTATGGAAAAGCCGAGTAAAGAAGAAAAAGTGAAAAGAAGTGGTGCTTACCAATAAGTGGATTGAGGATATCCTTGATATGGTCTTTCAGAGTGTCCAAATATTTCTGGACACTGATCATCTTGTCATAGCAGACCTTGTATTTATCTCCAGCCTCTTCCAATTCCTTCTTCAGTTTGGTGTTCTCTGCAGTTAGAGACTCAATTGTTCTCTCCAAGTCTGAAGCATGAACTTCAGTTTTTTTGCGCAGCTTGGTCTCAGCTTCAAGGAGTTGGTTGGTCTTGGCAAGTATTTGGTCATTTTGGGACACATATCTCTGAAAAAAGAATAACAAGTTAGACACATGGGGACTGAGTATATTTCAGTCGGCAATTGAAAGAAATAGTAAGTTGACAGTGAAACTATATGCAGGTAGAATATTTGTACAAGTTCCGAGTGACCGAAAAGCAGATCACTCGGCACTTGGGGACTGGTATGTCTTTTAAAAAATTTGCAAGTTATTCAGTAATGCATTTTCAAAGTTCCAGATAAATTGTTAACATATTACCCGGAACTTGGGGGTTATGAGGATTTGAAATCAGAAAGTAAAACAAGTTCCATGTTATCGTAGACTGATAGCTCGGAACTTGGGGACTGGGATATTCTGAAGTTTTCAAAATGATGGCAGAGAGATGTATACTTTCAAGTACCGAGTGACTGAGGACAGTTTACTCGATACTTGCGGACTGGGTTTGGTATATGAGATATGAAGAGGAAAGATATGTACCTGATGTTCTTGGACAAGAGAATCCACAAGTTTGCCCTCAGCAAGTTTGTATGTGTTGAACTTGGTCAACAGATTTTCAAAGTTTGTATGGCCATATTGTGGCACAGTGGAACCTTCGCCTTTATCAGTCGGCTTCGACCTTTCTTCAGGAGCAACAAACTTGGTTGCAGTTTTAATGGGAGAGATCTTCTCAGTGGAGCAAGCTCCTGTGATCACGACTTCTGGATCAGTCGGATTGTCAGCAGGAGGAGGAGAAACGTTCCTTTGGTCAGTTGTCTGCCCCTTATCAGTCGGCTCAGCATGTTTTTCAGGGGTATTTTCCAAGTTCTCCTCTTCAGCTATGGGAGGGCTTGGATCACCGCTAAGAGTAGCTTTTGCCCTGAAATTGCAAGTATGAAAGTAGCATAAGAAAGAGCAAAAGAAAGCAAAGGTGGTAAGTACAAGTAATAGAAGGATTATATGTATTACCCGGTGTTGACTTGAAAGTCACGGGGGAGGTCATTACTGGAGCCTGATGAAGCTGTAAGGGAGTATGACTTAGAAACTCGGATTTGACCAGCTAAAGGATAACTATCAGAGGGATGTTTTTGTGGTTCGAAGTTGGAAAAGGAAGTACCAGGACGGCGTGGAGAGGGAATGTTTGGGATTCCCGGGTTAAGAGGATCCTCACCAGGGGAGGTCCGAGTAGCTCTTCTCTTGAGAGAGGGTTCAGCAGAGTTCTGCGAGGATTTTTGAAGAAGAGTTTGGTTGAGTTTTAGCATAGCAGGATAAGAATATGGTTGTATGGACATACGAGAATATGGCACCTTGGCACAGATGGTGCGAGCCTTCCTTTTTCCGGTAGCAGCAGATTCAGTAGCTTCAGAGCTATGGCCGGGTGAAGGGGTGGCTGCCTTTTCAGTCGGTTCTGGTATCACAAAGTGGACATCAGTGGATAAATTGTCTTGAGATTCGTTCTCAATCAAGCTTGTGAAGAAGTGGCCAAGGGAGTCGAGTTCACCTTCTTCTTCTTTTTCCTTTTCTTCTTCCTCTTCTTCTTCACTTGAGGACTGAACCTCATCATCATCATCTTCATCATCGTCTGCCTCAGGAGTGGCAGGGGGAGTTTCAACTTGCCACCAGTCATCAGATTCCTAGTGAAAAAGTAGAAGCAAAGTAATCAGTATACAATTGAGAAAAGAATATGTTATCGAGATTTTTGTCAGTCGGTACTTACTGGTGGTGCCGGGTTATTCTTGCTGAATGGCAGAAGGCCATTTTCTTTGATCGTCTCAACCTTTTCAGCAAGGAAGGCCTTGATAGCCTTGTTCAGAGCAGTGTTTGGGTAGGATTTTTCTGAGTAACGGAGGGAATCTGTCAGATGGCCCGAGTAATCGCAAAGAAGCTTCTTGCGAATACTGTTGGGCTGAATTCGCCAACCCATCCACGTTTTGATCAGATCAATCCCACGGAGTCCGTGTGCAACAAGAACCGAGATCTTCTTAAGAAGAGGCTGGATAGCTTCTCTCTCGGTGTCAGAGGCAAAGGATTTCATGTTGTTGTTAAGAATGAGGGGTTTGACTGAATAACCCGGTAAGGGATGTTCACCGGCTGGTATCTTGGTTTTATAGTAAAAGTATGATTTTTGCCAATGTTTCACGTGGGTATGAAGTTCTAGAGAAGGCATGGCAGAACCTTTGCGGCGTTGAATGGAAACACCGCCACAGACTAAGAGGGGGCCATTCTTGTGCTCACGCTGAGGTTTGCACAAGAACAGCTCCAGGAAAAGAGCTAAGCTGGGAGGAGTGCATAAATATGATTCACAAAGAACTATGTAATTACTGATGTTCAAGATGGAATTGGGTCCGAGATCGAAGACCCGGAGGCCGTAGTGACGAAGAAGATCCCTAAAGAAAGGATGACCCGGGGGACGAAAACCCCGGGTGACATGCTCAAGAAAGCAGATAACTTCACCTTCCTTGGGGGAAGGCCGAGTCTCCTCTTCAGTCCCTCTCCACTCGATTTCTGACTGAAGAGGAAGAACGCCGGCCTCTGCCAGTTCTTCCAGCTTGGTCTGTGTGGCCATGGATTTGGCCCAGTTGGCCGTAATCCCAGATTTGCACTTTGTGGTCTTTTTGATTTTCTTTGATGCAGATGCGGTGGCACCATCACCGGCTTTGGCCTTGGCCTTCAGCTTCCTCGGATCCTTGGGTGCCATGAGATCTGAAGATCTGGAAAATACCCAGAAAAGAAATGAAGAACAGTGAGCTCAAGAACAGCCCGAGGAAAAGTGATTCAAGATCTAGATGGAAACCAAATGCGGGAATGAAATACTTACCGGAGCTCGTGGAGATCTGATGCAGGGCTGATTTCTCGGAGGTTAGCTGCGGCAATGCGGGGCTCCAATGTCCAGTGGCGGCGCGGCAAGCTCGGAGGAACCCTAACCCTAGCTCGAGGAGAGAGAAAACATGAGGTTGAAGATGAAGGGCGCGGTGAATGGGGAAAGTGAAACCCTTTCACCGTGGTCCACTATTTATAGCCCAGGGTGAAAACCCTAGGAGCGTGAAAAACGAAGAGATGAGGTTCTGGTTGACCATAGGTCAAAGATACGAGAGAATCTGTCAGAGAATGTCTCTTGGTTGTTGACTGGAGAGAGTAGAGTACGAGAGAAATGCCGGGTTATAAAGAGAACCGCCAAAAGGAGCTGGTCTGAAACATAACCCGGCCATTCAGTGTTAATCTTTTTATTTTGTTTTCAGGAGTTTAACTCGGATAATCTCATCAGCAACTACCCTCGAGTAATTAAATCAAGATCAAGAGTATCAAGTGAAGCAACTGATGAGCTTATGCAAGTCTAACTTGGGGACTACTGTTGGGGGGATAATAACCCGGTATACTTATGACGAAGGAATAATCAGTCGGACGGTCCAAGGTCTGGACCGAGTGAAGTGTACAAGATATCGGCCGGGTTATAGTTGGGCTACTAGGCCTAACATGACTCGTCCCTGGATGGAAGGACCTAGAAGAACTGGAGTCCGAGTGAAGGAAGAAATCGGGTGACTTGGAGGCTACGGAAGGTCCAGGAGAATCTAGAGTAGGACTCCGAGCTCGTATGTAACCCGGTACTCATTGTAAGTTAGGGAGACCCGGTGTCTATATAAACGGGCTCCCAGAACGTAGATAGGAGAGTTCGAAGCCTGAAGTCATAAGTTGTAACCCTAGTTCGATATCACCGCTATCAAGCGAAACCCCTGTAACTTGTCTCGTAACCCGGCTCTGTTGTTGTAGCTGAGTTATCGAGACCTCGAGATCAATAACATAGAAGCAGGAAGTAGGTCTTTATCTCCAATGGAGAGGCTGAACCTGGGTAAATCCTTTTTCCTCAACGAGCGTGACAATCTCCTAAAGGACCAAGGCGCCTTGCCCCAACATACAAGTTACCCTATGGTAACATCTGCCATGTTAACCCCACGACACCGAGATACATACATTGCGCCCTTAAAAGTAAAAGGGACGGAGTAGAGCTACATTCCAGGGTCGTTTGGTTTCCTCTCCAGATCTGTCCATCCTGTCCTTCATCGGTACCTACGCATCTATAAGATAGTATGCATCATTGTGCAGAGCCTTGCTCACAATGAACGGTCCCTCCCATGGAGGTGATAGCTTGTGCCTGCCGGCAGTGCGCTGCACCAGCCTAAGCACCAAATCTCCTTCTCAAAAAACCCGAGGCTTTATCTTCCGGCTATGATAGCGTCAGAGATTTTGCTGATATATTGCTGACCGAGATAAGGCCAGCTCTCGCGCTTCCTCGAGCAGATCGACACCATCTTCCTGAGCTTCTTTTGCCTCGGTTTCTGTGTACAGTGTAACTCTTGGCGAGTCATACTGTATGTCGGTCGGCAAGACCGCTTCTGCTCCATAGACCAGAAAAATGTCGTATAGCCCGTTGATCGATTCGGCGTGGTCCTGAGACCCCACAGTACTGCCGGTATCTCATCTATCCAACAACCCGGAGATCGCAGTAGTGGTTCAATTAACCGAGCTTTGATGCCGGATAACACCAATGCATTTGCTCTTACCACTTGCCCATTGGCCTCCGGATGCGCAACCGATGCTATGTCAAGTCGGATTCTCTTTTCAGCATAGAACCGAGCAAAGGCTCCTACAACAAAGTTTGTGCCATTATCCGAGATAATGCTGTGTGGGTAACCATATCTCAAAATGATGTCTTTCAAGAAAGATACATCCGTGTTGCCATCACACTTCCTGATTGGCTTCACCTCGATCGACTTGGTGAATTTGTCCACCATCACCAGCATATGAGTTATATTGCCTCGGGCTGGTTTGAACTCCCCCACCATATCCAGATACCAAACAGCAAAAGGCCAAGTGATGGGAATGGTCTTGAGTGCTGAAGCTGGCATGTGGATCTTGTGAGCAAATCTCTGACATCCCTCGCACTTTCTGACGATATCTTCTGCTTGTTGCAAAGCAGTGGGCCAGTAAAACCCATGCCGGAATACCTTAGCAACCAAGGCTCTTGAGCAAGCATGATGACCACATTCTCCTTGATGAATTTCCAGGAGCATCTCTTCCTCTGGCTCGACACAACGTTGTAGCACTGTGGTTGCGCTTCTCTTGTACAACTCTTTGTTGATGATGGGGTATGCTTTGGATCTTCTTTGCACTCGCCTGGCCTCGGCTTCATCGTCTGGCAGACCCCCATCTATCATATATGACATTATAGGCTGTGCCCATCCTGGCACAGGACGTACAGGAAAGACTGGTTCATCCACCTCCATTGGTTCAACCGACATTGCCTCCTCTGACATCAGCTGGTCAGTCCCCGAGTTCTGCCAAGCAGTCCCCGGGTTCTCCCAAATGCACCCGACATCGACGTCCATGGGAACAACATCAGATGTCGGTTTTGCCGGGATAAAAATTGACTCGGACTCGGGCGACGGTTGATTGATGGTTTCCTCAGATGTTCCAAGGATATGCCGGGTGGGATTGGATCACGAGATGAACCTAGCTTGGACAGTATATCGGCAGCTTCATTTTCTGTCCGAGGTACATGCTTGAACTCGCAACCTTCAAAGAATCCCGAGATCTTCTGGACATGAAATCGATACAACGTCATGTTGGCGTCTAAAGCGTCTCAATTTCCCGATGCTTGCTGCACCACCAGATCCGAGTCTCCAAAGCACTCTACCCGGTGAATACCAATTTCCTTGCCCACATTGAGCCCATGAACAAGTGCCTCATACTCGGCCACATTGTTAGATGCCGCAAAATGAATTTGCAACACGTATCTCAGTTGATCCTGCTTTAGCGAGGTAAGGACTACCCCGGCCCCTAAACCAATTTTTGTCTTGGAGCCGTCAAAGTGCATTCTCCAGTAATTGGAGTCAGGCAATGGTGGTTCATATTGCATCTCGGCCCAATCCACGAAGAAATCAGGCAATGCCTGAGATTTGATAGCATCTCTTCTCTCATAATGTGGCGTATAAGGAGCCAGCTCAATGGTCCATTTGGCAACTCGGCCACTTACATCTTTGTTACCAATGATTTCCGAGATAGGAGCCGCACACACCACTGTGATTGGATGCTCTTGGAATTAATGTTTCAACTTCTTGGCCGCCATATGTCATTTTTTGGTAGTGAGGATAATTTTTCTTGGACAACGAGACCACCTCGCCCAGATAATATACCGGCCTCTGCACGGTTTTGCCATCTTCTTGTCGCTCCACCACCACTATGGCACTCACAACTCGGTTTGTGGCTGCAATGTAGAGCAACATTGACTCTTTGGGTAGTGGTGAAGCCAGTATCGGCGCAGTTGCCAACATCTTTTTTAGTTCAGTGAACGCCGTATCCGCTTGCGGGGTCCACACGAAACTGTTACTTTTCCTCATTAATCTTCTATATCTAAATAGGAATGACCCACTACAAGGAATTCTCTCAACATGCAAGCTGTCCACCTCATCAAGCATCGTTGAGCAATCCTACCTCGCCACTTCTACAAATCTGCCACCTCAGCAAAAAACTAACAAAGCCATGTCATCAATTTTGTTATATATTTATTTGGCAATTTATTTCCCCGATGATGCAAAGCATGTTTCCCCTCCTCTCCCTCACATATCGCACCAACCAATCCACCTATGGCCGACTGTTACAGCCCATTACTTACAGCAGATGCTCATAAATCAATGCCCACCAGTGTTTTTCACATCTCCATTTATGGCACCACCGGCCATTAAGCCATTGACACTTTGTCTTCTACATTGATCAATGTCACAGTCGCTTCCTCTCCCCCAAATATCAGATTGCACTTGCACAGGTGATTAATGAAGACATTTGAGAGGTCGGCACAATTTTTTCCTATTTAAACTCCAAGCTCCGCCTCAAACCGATGTGATCGAATCGTCCTGAAACACAGCTCATGCTGGCGGCTCTACTGAGCCCTTCCATCCCAATCTCCCATCTTCTTCCCTATGGCGGCTCTGGAGTAAATCATTTTTCACTCTCTCAGGTGATGCACAACTTGGCGCCGAAGCCCTCATATTTGTTGGTCATTCTACTTCATTGTTGTTGGATCCCATGATCCTAAAATTGATGGCTCCTATCGGTATATACGATCTCTGTCTGTTGCTATTTCTGGATGTTGATCCAAAAATGAATATGAGCAACCTCTCGGCAACTCACGTCCTGCCAGCTGCCTAGGTTTTCTGTACCGGCAAACTGCCACCAGCTTTGCGATGTACTTTGTTGGCAAACTTCAACCCTCGGTGAGCTCATCGTGTTCGTTATTCATAGGGTTTGAGGTTTTCTGGATTTGCTTCATTGGTGTCTCTGTTGACTTCATATTTTTTTGCAGTCGGTGATTGTAAGATCTGGAGCAGAACTGATTTTTCTGCAGTGAATGTGTTCTAATTTCTCATGGGATTTGAAAGTGACTTTTGTTATTAGGTGCTAGAAGGTGCAGGGAGTATGTGGTGACATGTATGCGCATGTAGTATAAAAATAAAGCTATTTGATCCGTCTTCTATTTCCTCTGTTTTCAGCTATGCTTAGCTTAATTATAGTTAGGCACCCTGGTGCTAATATAGCTTCCTTCAGCTACGGATGTGTTAGTGCATCTATTGATCATTTGTCTATCCAGGACAAACTGCAACTACTATTGATCAATAACGGAGAAGGGGGTGTGATGAAATAGGAAGACATGTTGCGTACAAAAAACAACAGTTCAGGAGTGCGTCTCTTAGTGCGAAAATAATAATTCAGCAGTCTTGATGTTGCTCTCAACTTATTTTAACATGTACGACGTACAAAGTTACAAATTAAAATATACTGCTCAAAGTCTTATTTCTATATTGGACTTACTAAACCATTATTTGACCATGGTATCCAAAGTTGTATGATGTTTCTACAACCATTAAGTCATGCTACCTTATTTATATGACCTCTCTATATTTATATTGTCCAATAAACTGTTTCCAAAATATCCCGCAGCAACGCGCGGGGTGTTATCTAGTTGATATAAAGGCAATGTCTTTTCGCCCAACCTATTAACAACCCGACTTAGGGATGCCAAGCAACCAGTGAACTTCTGCACATTCTTGAGACATCTCGGCAACCTCATGCTCTCAATAGCACGGATTTTTGTCGGATTTGCCTCGATACCTCGCCTTGACACGAGGAAACCGAGTAATTTTCCTGCCGGTACACCAAATGTACATTTGTCCGGGTTAAGTTTCATCCGGGAATCTCCTTAGATTCGCGAATGTTTCTCAGAGATCATCAATCAGCGTGGATTTCTCCTTAGTTTTGATGACGATATCATTGACATATACCTGCACATTTTTGCCTATTTGATCATGCAAGCATTTTTGCATACATCTCTGGTAAATAGCACCAGCATTTCTCAAACCAAATGTCATGACACGATAGCAATACGCCCCGTATGGGGTAATAAAAGCAGTTTTCAATTGATCAGCAGGGTTCAGCGGTATCTGGTGAAAACCAGAATATGCATCTACAAAGGATAACAGCTCACACCCGGCTGTGGAATCGATCACTTGATCAATCCGAGGCAGCGGGAATGGATCCTTAGGACATGCCTTGTTCAGATTTGTGAAATCAATACACATGCGCCACACCTTGGCCACGAGTGGTTCATCTTTTTTCTTTTCCACCAGGACCGGGTTAGACAACCAGTCCGGGTGCAACACTTCCATGATGAAACCAGCCGCAAGTAACTTGGCCAGTTCATCGCCTATCACCTTTCTCCTCTCATCCGAGAGACGTCGCATGGGTTGCTTCACCGGTTTCATATCCGGTCTGACGAACAATGAGTGCTCAGCCAACTCCCTCGGAACACCTGGCAGGTCCTGATTTGACCATGCAAAGATATCCCGATTCTCACGGAGGAAGTGACTGAGCTCGCCTTCCTATTTCTCGGTCAACCCGGTGCCAATGATGACGTTGTGGTCTGGGCACGCCGGGTCGACGTTGATCTTTTTCGTCTCTTTTGGCACCTGGAATGCCGCACTCTGCTTTGGGTTAGACATACCCGGCATACCGAGTTGCGCGGACTGGGCCAGTGCCACCACTTCATGGATCCTCTTCTTCTCCGCAGCAATGATTAATGACTCGGCCAAGCTAGAGCCAGCCGAGGCGCACTGCAAGGAACGCTTATAGTCACCCGAGATGGTGATGATGCCATTAGGACCTGGCAGCTTCATCTTGAGGTAAGCCACATGGGTAGATATCATGAACTTGGCCAGTGCCGGTCTACCGAGCAAAGCATGGTACGGACTTTCGAGGTCCACCACCTCGAACTGGATGCTTTCAGTTCTGCAGTTGTCCTTGGTGCCGAATAACACATCAACCCAAATTTTGTCCATAGGTGCACATGAGACACCAGGCACTATACCGTGAAAGGTTGTATGACTCGGCTGCAAGATGTTTGCCGAGATGCCCATCTTCACCATGGTGTCTCGGTACATGATGTTGATGCTACTCCCATTGTCAATGAGAACTCGGGTGAACCTGACATTGATGGTGGGCCCGATGAATGTCGGATCCACGACTAGAGTGTAACCTCCCGGGCTTGGCATGATTCGGGGATGGTCCTTCATGCTCCAGCTGATCTCCTGATCAGACCAGTGCATATACTTCGGCACGGCCGGCATAACCGCATTTACCTCCATTGCACGCCTGTTCAGGCTCTGCTTGTCAGTTGGCTCGGTCACAAAGACCACATAGCTCTGATGAGCCTCTCTATACTCACCCTGGCGATATTCACCCTGGCGGTTGGGATCAGTATTCACTTGGTTAACATTTTCTGGCCTTCCCTGTTATCCACAGGCCTCGGAGCTGCAGGCCTCGGTGGAGGCGCATTCACGGGAACAGTGTTTGCCCCGGTGAGCGGTAGTGTTTGCCTCGGAGCTACAAGCCTCTGAGGTGCACCCATCTGATTTCCTCTGGATCCTGCCCCTTCCTTCAATGTGCGCTGATACCAGCTGCACTGCCGGGTTGAATGATTAGCCGGCCTGCGGGGGTCGTGCGTGTGGTAGCTGCAGGGTCCATCCAGCATTGCCTCATAGGTTAACGGCTTCCTCTGGTCACTCCACGGTTTCTTCACATCCTGGTTTTGGCCCCATGCAGGACCACCGTTCTTCTGACGCTGGCTATCACCGGCATCTGGCTGATCTTGGCCAACTGCAGCAACTTGATTCGAACCGTACCGATAATCCGGCCGGTCCTCTCTCCTCTTGTTCCCAAAATCCTGGCGATCACCCCGCCTGGATGGTCCGGGTCCATTGTTGACCGGGTATCTTCTACTCGGCTCCACCGGGTTCAGCAAAGGCTGCATCGGATCACCCAATGCATAGCTATCCGCAATCCGGATTGTCTCGGCCAAAGTGGCCGGCATCTCCCTTTGTAACTTCTGCCAGAGCATGGAGCCGCGTCGGCACCCTTGAGCAAACCATGAAATGGCCCGCGCTTCAACAACTCCTTCACAGGAATTGCGAACAGTACTCCACCGAGTCAAGTAGTCCCGGTCAGTTTCATCATTCCTCTGCTTGCACATGGCAAGCTGCTGAGGATGATTCGGCCTCTTGTATGTGCTGGAAAAATTGCTAACAAAGGCTTCTTCAAAGTCCAGCCAGCAGTCAACACTGCCCTCTCACAGGTTATTCAGCCAGATCCGGGCTGGCCCTTCCAACATTTGCGGGATATACCTCACCGCCCACCGGCGGTTTCCTCCCGCGATATGCACTGCCGACACATAATCTGTCAGCCAATCTTCCGGCTTAGTACTGCCGTCATATGTCTTTGCACCTCGGTTCAACTGAAAGTGCGGCAACGGTGGTTCCCTCATGATCCGAGGTCCAAAGCATGCAGGACCAGGTGGGCCTTGCTCTTCCAACATCTCGGACATATAGATCCTGTCCAACTTGTAGCGTGCATCATTCGGCGACAACTGGCGAGGTCCCAACCGGGATCCTAGTGCACCTTCATATCTCTGATACCCAGCTCTCTCCATAGCCGAGTAACCATCATCATAACGGTTAGCCACCTGGCCAGCACCTAGTGGCTGCTGAACATGCGCAACACTTTGCTACTGCCGGGCAGGATTTCGCGGCGGATACCGAGGTGGATAACCTCGGCCAGCCGGGCTAATGTTTCCGACATCTAGATTGCCCGGACCGGGGTTGCTTTTACCCCGGCCGACACTGCCTTGCCCGGCTAACTGTTTTCCGGCATACGCCGGATCATATGTCTGTATCTGCTTATTTTTACCGGAGTTTACACTCCGGTCACGATCTCCACCGACATGCGGTGATGAAGCTTGCCCCCTAGACCTTTCACCGGCTGCCTTAGCCGAGTATACAATCTGGGACCCAGCTGCCACTGTGTTAGCCTTAAGATAGGCCTCATTCTACCGCATAGCAATACCTACTAGCTCATTAACTCGGTCTTGTTGCTTACGCCGAGCTTCTCCGGATAAACCTGATAACTCGGCTCTTGCTGTCTCGGCAGCTCTAAGAGTCTTAGCAGGGGAACTATATTTCGGCTTTTCAGCCGACATGTGACTAGGAGTTTTACTAGAACTTGATCTACCATCTCTAGCAATCTCGGCATTGAGGCCTCTACCCCTGTTACGCACATCCTCTATGCGACTAGGATGAGTAGCTATCGGAGTAAGACCATGAGCTTTATTATACTCATGGAGGGTTATCCCGAACTCCCTCCTTATCTCGGCCATCGTGAGAGCCTCCTGATGCAGGCTCTGGCGTTGCGACTCCAACTCGGCCTCCGCCAGAGCAGGATCTGTACCGGTAACTACCGGCACAGCCAGCTTCTCGATCATATCCTCGCGAGGAACTTGCCTGACCGGTGCATGGGATGTACCGGCCTGGTCGCCGAGGTTTTCCCTCCTTACCAGCGGCAGTTTCGCCGTTCTGGTGGACTTGGCGGCACGTGCGTTGGCATCTCCTTTGCCAGCACCATCAGCGGAGCCAGTCATCATGACCTCTGCGCAGCTCTCGGGGCGAGTGATACGCCGGCCGCGAGCCGCACAGACAGCAGGAGGATCCTCAGCTACAAGCACCTGCTCGGGGTACTTGCAGACGAACTCGGTGGCAACGTAGTCCTCGTACGCCCCGAAGGTGACGAGGAAGCCGTTCCTCGACATCGGCCTGCTACCGAAGCAGCCCGGGTTGTCGCTGATGAAGTTCAGCGAGCCGAATCCGTGGACAAGGCCACTGACCACGCGCTCGCCAGTGGCGATGATGGAACCCGTCCGGATGAACACACCAGCCAACGCCGCTGCTGGCCCCACGGTGGGCGCCAACTGTCGTGGTGGTGTCACGGCAGATGCCATAGGATGGCTTGAGTTGGGGCCGATGGACGCTGGTGGATCCGGGGGGGGCTAGCGCACTAAGGAGCGCACATAGAAGCCACAAAACACACACGCGATCTACCCAGGTTCAGGGCCCTCGTGAGGAGGTAAAACCCCTACTCCTGCCTGTCTGTCTCAATATATCTGGGTATCAAAAATACAAAGGTGCTCCTCGAGCTGTACGCTCTCAGCTATGGTGAAGTTCACAAGGAGGAAGAAGGAAGCTAAGTGGAAAAAGGTCTCTCAGTGCATCCTCCTTTCAAAGCCTCTCTCAATGCCTCTTCTTCCAGCACCTCGTCCAGCGTATCTCTTGGTCGTCCCTCACGCAGGAGGGCCTATATATAGCCTAGCCCGAGTAACGGTCTTATCACCGTACCGGCACTGTGGCCACGCACGCCTGCATCAGCCACTGCATCATGATTGTGTCCTCTGTCACGGACAGGACGTGACCTGCCCATGTCTTGTACTCTGTTCCCACGTACTTCCGTGGTCAGCGGTTAGGTGAGACCGGTCACCTCGTACCAGCGCCATACCTCCTGCCAGGCTCCCGTGTCAGGCGGGATGTGACCTCTGCATTGACTTCCAGCCGGCATAAGTTACGTCTTCTCTTTAACCCGGCACGGATATGCCGGATTCTCCTTCTTTGGTTATCCTCCCCTGCACACAAGAGAAGACACAAAGATACCGACGTAATTATGTCGGGTCAGCATATGTCGGTCAGCACCGGCATCACATCTCGGCCCCTTCTGGGCCTGGCTATGCCAGTCAGCACCGGCATCATACCTCGGCCCCTTCTGGGCCTGGTTATGTCGGTCAGCCCCGGCATCATACCTCGGCCCCTTCTGGGCCTGACTATGCCGGTCAGCACCGGCATCATATCTCGGCCCCTTCTGGGCCTGGTTATGTCGGTCAGCCCCGGCATCATACCTCGGCCCCTTCTGGGCCTGACTATGCCGGTCAGCACCGGCATCATATCTCGGCCCCTTCTGGGCCTGGTTATGTCGGTTTCACTGTACCTCGGTCCACTCTTGGACACAGCTTATACCATACCTTGACCCTACCCGGGGTAGCCCCCCCGACAATGATAACACAGGCATTCATGATCTCACACATTTGATCTAGCGACCAAGAAAGACAAGGGTTCTAGACAACGGCAAACATGGCCTGGAGCACACCAAATGCTTGCTCCACATCTTTGCGGGTAGACTCTTGCTTCTTTGCAAATTGCAATTTGCCTCACCAACAGGGTTACAGATAGTTTTTACAAATGTTGACCAATTTGGATAGATGCCATCCGCAAGGTAGTACCCCTTGTCATACCATGACCATTGATCAAATACCTACACTCCGGAGCCTTGCCTTGACAAAGTTTGAGAAACACCGGAGAGAGTTGGAGCACATTGATATATATCATTGTGAGTACCGGCCATGCCAAAAAATGCATGCCAAATCCAAAGATCATAATCTACCACAATCTCAAGTATGACACTTCACAATCCATGATGTCCTGACCTATATATTCACTGCTAAGTGAATGGGCAGTTCTTCCAATTCCAATGCATGCAATCGATAATTCCAAGCATCACCGGAAATCCTCTAGCTTGGCCTTATGCCAAGAGACGAGCTGGGTTTGCCTCATTTGGTGCTCTCATATACTTCTCTCCAAACACTTTCACCACTGCCATGCAAAACTTGTAGGTGGCTTCAACGGCGGTGCATGGTCTCATACATAAGGAGATAGTCATCCAATGAATCTGCGGGAACTCCATATGCAAGACACCATATGGCAGCCGTGCATTTCTGAAGGGATGAAAATCCAAGAAGGCCAGTGCAATCATTCTTCAGCTCGAAATAGTCATGCTTTTCTCCAACGCCATGCACGATTCTTCTAAACACTTTCCTTTTCATCCTAAAGCACCGGTGAAATTCATGAGGGAAGTTCGCCGGGTTCTCGGCAAAGTATTCACAAGAGCATGTGCCTAGTTTTTCTATACCGATTCTTGTTGGCCAGCCGCCCTTTGTCTGATCCTCCACGCTTCGGCACGACATCAATCTCGGCCGCTTGCGCATCTAGAAGAGCAGCCATGACCATCTCATTCTCTTTGACGTCGGCCGCAGGGGCGGCAGCCTCCCCATCATTTGAAAAAACATGAACTCGTCATCGCTATGCATAATCTATTGGACAAAATGAAGCAATGAAATTAAGCCACAAATCAACAATCAATCAAATAACCATATTGGCGAACGGTTGAACACCTTACATGTGGGGCGGCAGGGAGGAAGAGGCGTAGCCGGCTGAATTAGCTACGCCGGCGCACAACGAGGGCGGAGACCGGCGGGGAGAGGACTCCTACCATACAAGGCAAATTCCAAGGCAGAATTTGAAATGAACCTGTTCTGGCCGTCCGGTAGGAGTTGAGATGTGAAATTTAATGCACAATCTAACACAAGCGCAGCTACATACGTACTCATGCAAAATGCTTATTTCATGCCAAATTCGCGTTCCAAATTAACTTAAACGCGGCCTTGGTCAAACCAATATTGCCCGTTTACGAGAAGGTTTGCTGAATCTCTTGCACAAGTTCTTCCGCGCTGAGCGCACACTCGATTCCAATCTGCGCGAGGGCAAATACACATGCATACACAACGTTAGGAAACTCACAGGTTTGCTGAAAAAAGGGGTAGCTAGGTAGGTAATTCGAACGAACAATGCACTTCTGTTACAGTAGTACATCCGGATGAGACAGTTGTTGAATCAAGAACATAGTTTAAAATAGCCGGCTATTGCATTTAGCCCCGGCAATTTCAGAAGCTATGAAAAGCTATAGCCGGGCTATAGCGGGCTATGACCTTATAGTCATTTTGCTAAATAATGATAAAAAAATTAAATTTAGGTAGCATATATTCGTACATATATCAACAATTTACTGATACTTAACATAGTCACATAAGAGATACAGATAACCAGGAGTACTGGACGTAGTTATGTCCACATATTACAGCATTAAGTAGCAGCAATTCAGTATGGCTCTGATATATGGCCGAGCGGACAAATTTTGGTCCAAATTTTTTGGACCCCTTAGCCAAAATTTTAGCGGCTAAGAGGCTAAATCGGGGCTAAATTGAGGCTAAATCAATTTAGCCGAGTTATTAGCGGCTATTGCCATTTTATCCTATGAAAGTCATAGCCGTAACCCGAAGCCTTTCAAAAGGCTATAGCCGGGGCTATAGCCCAGCTATTTAAAACTTTGATCAAGAACTTGCCACATTTGAATAAACCGGTGAATGCATATGCCATTCAGGTCCAACCTATATATTAACTGAACTGTACCACATATATAGGTCACTATACCATGTTGTATACTAGTATTCACTTGAACTGTGCATAAGTCGTGAGCCCTAGCTATTTTGAAGATGTCCGGGTCCAAGCTATCCGGCCATGCATGCGGCCCACATTTATGGCCATTGCGGCTTCAGCATGCATGCATGATTGGCCAACAACCATACACGCACTTCACAGGGGAACCTCACATGAAACAAATGCAATCCTTCGATCCTCGACTTTACTATGTTCATGCAGTGTTTCATTGGTCCATGCCTTTGCTATGTTCATGCTGGAAAAAGGAGGGCGAGAACTAGCTGGACGTAGCACGCACCTTGACGGTGAAGGCGTTGACGTCGGTGTCGTCGATGGTGCTGATCTTGGCGTGGAGGATCTCCAGCGCCGGCGCCCGTCCCTCCAGCGCGGCGATGATCTTCACCGCCTGCCCCGGCGCGCGGTGTGACACCGTCTTCAGCACCAGGTTCGCGCGGGCGAACTCCACCCTCACGTCCGGGAGGGGCATCTGCAGCGCCTGCCGGTTGGTGTAGACCGACAGCTCGGTGGCGATGGCGTCGAGGGAGGGGAGGTAGGAGGAGGGAACCTCGTGACTGGTCGGTGTCATCGCCGGGGACGCGTAGCCAGATATCGGCGGCGGCAGGGGCCGTAGCTTGTAGGGGCTGCCTGTCGTCGGGGGCGTCCTGGCAGGGCTGATCGGGACGGCGATGCGCGGGCTGAGCGGTGGCGTGGACTTGAGGAGCGGGCTGAGCGGCGGCGTGGATCTGTGGAGCGGGCTGAGCGGGAGGCGTGGGCTGTAGGATGACGGCGGCGACCGCGGGCTGAGGACATGCTCGGTGTAGGCCTTGCGCTGCTTCTTGGCCTCCAGCGACTGCTTCACTTGCTGCAGCTCCTGGATGTAGTCCACCACCCCTCCTATGATGGAAGCTTGGTCACCCTGATCCAAGAACACATATCATAATGTCATCCACATGCATATGGTCTTACGACCTTGATGAAAGCAGTGTAAGCGCTCTCAGGGTTTCCAAGAAGAAAAAGTAGCTAGCTCTAGGTTTCAGTTTGTTAGCTAGGCCGGTCCATGGTCGTGCATTCAGCTGCATGCATGCACTTGGCAAGCAGTGTTTTAGCAAGTAGCACGGAGGTTACGTAGGACCAGATCCCAATTCCCAACGAGGAAGATCCATGGAGAGATTGATGTCAATAAAGTGATAGCTAACCGGCCAGTGTACTCGTAGTACCGGGCTACTTTTTTCTTTCAGAACTAGCACTGGAGTACTGGTACAACGTAATAAATCATCGAATAGTTAGTTACCTTACGAATCGACATCTTAACAGTACGTAAAGATCGAGTACGTGTACTCAGAAATAGAGATGAACAGATCGACATGGGTAGATAAATAGAAATCTATGCTTTGTGCATGAATAGGTAGATATACATGTGTAGGTAGACAGATCGATGAGCTTACACGCTTGACGTAGAAACAGGGCATGAGCGACCGCAGCACGGTGAGGTGCTCGTTCATCTGCTTCCTCCGGTTGCGCTCCACCGTGATGTGCGCCGTCTTGGGCACCGCGCCGCCTCCCTCCTCCGGCGAGCACCTCTGCCTCTTCTGCGCCTGTGCTGTGCCGTCACATTCGATCGGCCGCGTTCGCCGCTTGCAGCCTTTGTTCCCAGGCGCAGGACCAGCAAGCAGCCCACTACCACCGCTGCCGGTTCCAGCGGTGGGGCTCAACGCTGCGGCAGCGCCGTTCACGCAGTCCTCCCACGTCTCGAGGATCCTGAATAGGTCCTCGGCGTCGGAGGGGAGCTGGAACTCGCCGTCGACGTCCACGAGGAGCTGATCGCACAGCGCGTCTCCCATGATCAATGCTTTGCACGTAAGGACTGAAGAGCTTGTGTTTGATACCTGCTATACGCGGCTGAGTGGTGTAGGAAGGATGTTGTGAGCAAGTGAAATCTTGGCTAGACAGCCTGGCTTCTTTTAAGCATGGAGCTAGAGTTGGGCCTGTTTGATTCGGAGATTGTCATGAGAGCAAGTACAATAGAGTGACGTGGGCGGGCTATAAGGATTAAATTAGTATATTTTTGCTTAGTTGGAGGAGAGAGAAGAGGAGAGACAAAATGAGTGGGCTCTCATGCAAGCCAGCTCTATCACGTGCTCCTAAGCACTTTGTGAAAATGAATGGTGGGCCATGTATAGCTCATCTTTATATCTTGTTATTATACATGTTGGATATAGAGCTGGCTATAGATGACATGGTACTATTTTATAGCCAACACTTGACTCTACTATTGTACTTGCTCTGAGAAGAGTCGAAATGACATAAATACTGGCAGGGTTGCAAGAGTGATGATCGGTGAGAGAGGCGTCACACTTGGTGCCCCCACCAACAACACTTCAGCCATACTTGTTACTTGTTAGGGCAACTCGAGGCATACTTGTCGGTCCATCTTAACGGGCTAATCATGGCTACATGTCTGCTGATGTGCATTTATAAGTTGATAACTAAAACTTTAACCTTGAGATTGGAATGAACCTCTTGATGCTAAACTTTTTAGTGTTCAACAAAATGATTTTATTAAAAATAAAAGTATTATGGATGGCATTATATATGTCCCTTCATTAGATTATGAATCGTACTCATGTCAAAAAACAAACTGGTATTATTCTGAAAATTGACTTCAAAAAAACATACGACAAGGTCAATTGAAATTTCCTCCTTAGTTGTCGTGGAGCTATGATTTTTGTGGATTTTGGTGCTCATGGGTGCATCAAATGTTGCACATTGGTATTGTTATTGTTATGATTAATAATTAGGTTGGAAACTATTTTCAAAGTGCCAAGGGGATCATACAAGGTGATCCCCTCTTGGAAATCCATATCGGCTCATATGTCTAGATGCACCTACAACTCAATTTTTTTTCAAAATGTCAAAAAGTTCCAAATAAAATTTTCGGATATATTACATGACATTAATGTTAGCACAAAAAGTTTCGCGAACAAAATATATTTTTTGTGGGCTGTGCAAAATTGACAAATCCAGGGTTTTCAAAATGACTTTGTACGCGATTTGTTTTGTATTTTTTGCACAGGTCACAAAAAATGTCTTTTTCTTCGCGAAACTTTTGTGCTAACATAAAATGTCATGATGTATATCCGAAATTTTATTTGAAATTTTTGACATTTTGAAAGAAAAAAAATTACATAACGGGTCCATCCGCACCCTTACCCGAAACGCCGTGTCCATCCCCTGTCCCCTTTCTGATTCAACATGGTGGGAGAATCTCTTCAATTGCCAAGTTGGGCAACTTCCTATGAAATATTCGGGGATGCATGTGACCTTTACCATTGAAAATTATTTATTGGAACTACTAATTTGGATGCTAAAATGTTAAAGAAGTTGGACTATTGTGTCAGTAACTTTGCTTCCTCTGGTGGAAGACTGATAATTTTGGATTCTAGCTAGCCTATCTGGCATACCTTAGTATTATGTGTCCATTTTTCTTCTTAGTAAAAGTTTTATGGAAATTTATGAAAAACATAGAAGAAGGTTTTTCTAGGCTAATGATGGCAAGAGAAAGAAACACTATTTCGTGGAATGGAAAAGAATTTGTAGGTCTAAGAAGAATGGGGACTTGGGCATTAAAGATTTGCACAAACATAATATTTTTTTCTTTGCAAATGGTGGTGGAAATTACATACTCAATCTGGTCTTTTGTAGAAAATTGTTAGTGCTAAATATTGTTGAGAAACAAATTTGTTACCTCTGTCAAAAGTAGAGCTTCAATTGGATTCTCCCTGCTGGAAAGCTTTGCTTAAAGTGAAAGAGGTGTATTTTGAAGGGAGGAAAATAATTCTCAATAAAGGAAATTTGGTCAGGTTTTGGAAAGATCCTTGGCTCGTTGGTTTTTCCTTGTGTACATGTCATATCCTAGACTATTTGATATTTGCCACGCTCAGGATTGGACTTTTGATAAAATGACTTATGTAACTTGTAACCGTAATGTGCCCTTTCGTGGAAAACACTTTCGGCTTCCGAGCTCCAGTAATCCGTATAATTTGAAAATTCAAAAATCATATTTATAAGTTTTTGAAAAATCTGAAAAAAGTCCTGCATGTTGCCAATGATGTATCCCACACACTTGCAAAATCTTGATTTGAAATACTTTATATTATGTTCTACACAAAAATGACAAATGTATAAGATTGTCAATCCTAGGTATGGTTGCTTCAATGCCCATTAGAGTTTGAGCAATGCAAACAAGTCTCTTATCAACTCTTTCAGCAAAATATAATTGATTCTCAATCCTAGGTCTGGTTGTACCCATGGGTAATACTAATTAAGTGAAGGGGAAACTTCCAGTTTTGCAACCTACGATGTTAGCAAGCTCTTGGCATCTGTCAGCTGAGATGTTAATTGGAAGCATAGAGCTTTCGCTATAATTGACTTGAGCCCAGTAGAGTCTGAGAAATCTATGAGAATGTTTTTTTTATCTTAGCAAGCTGCTCATGGTCAGCAGGGAGGATGATAGCAGTATCATCAACATACTGCTGGAAAATCTTGACCATATGACATGTCCAAGGGAAATTTCAGCTCACCTTCATGCCATGATTTATTAATCACTATTTTCAGCAGCTCAACAACAAGAACAAATAATATTGGGGATACATGATCTCCTTGTATGACTCCCCTTTTGCATGTGATGTTCTTCCCAGGAACTCCATTCAAAATAATATAAGTGGAAGCACAGTTTAAGATTGAGTCAGTCCATGAGACAAATTGTCTTCAAATCTCAAGTGCTTGAGCATATATAATATGGCAATGTACTCAACCTTGTCAAAAGCCTCTTCAAAGTCAATTTTTAAGACAATGATTTCCTTTTTTTTTTGGTTCTGGTATCTATGTTTTGATTTGTGATATCTGGCACATGCTACTACTGCACCTCATGTCCGTTGGTGCGAACGGCGATGCATGCTCGTGTTAGTAGTCTTCGGTCGCACTAACCATGCATCCTATATGATTGTGTTGGTGTCTTAGCGCATATCGTACATCAACGAATCCATTGGTGGATCTTGCATGCATAGCTACTCCCGTGGTATGAAACATTTTTTGATATATCAAGATACTTAAAGGCCCAAGCAAGTCAGTCCTAAATATTCTACTTTTAATAAACCCATATTGGTTCTTATGAATCATGAGAATTATTACTTTTTGCAACCTATTATCAAGAAGCTTGGTACTTAGTTTTAAATCCAGGCTGACCAGAGAAATAGGTCTGTAATCGGAGGAATAAATAGGATTATCCTTTTTGGGAATTAAAGCAATAAAGGCATTGTTAATACTTTGCAGGAACAAGTTTCTTTCATAGAAATCAGAGACTAGACTATAGAATTGATTTTTCATGGATCCCCAACATTCTTCATAAAGCACCCATTGAAACCATCTGGATCTGGAAATTTATCATTTGGCATGTGTTCATTGACTTTGTAGATATCACTATGACTAAAGGGCAATTCAATTTTCTCTAGGTTAGGGCTTTGTGATCTAATTAAGAACAAAAATCATGTGCATCTGAAGTACCCAACCTCTGTTTGACTGATTGCCTTAAAACTTCAGCTTTATGTTCATGATCACACAAATGATTCTATCATCATCAGTTGTGAGACTAGCAATAAAATTGTTCCTATAATTTCTCGAGACAAGAAAAGCGGGATCATCATCAGTTGTGAGACTTGCATTTCCATGACCCTTGCTCGATCCATTTGCACCCTGCCACGCATGAATGCAGCAGCAAACTATTCCATTATTTAAGGCAGACTGCGTATTGCCATTACTGATGTACACTTTTCACTGCAGTAATAACGGCAAATTCCGTTTGCCCTGCAAGTAACATGCATGCATGCATGCTAACGTTGCCTCGCATGCATCTCTAGGTAATATTATTCCCTGCGACTGGCCACCATTAGTTAAGAAAGCTGCAATAAACCACAAAAAACTAACAGGATAAAGCCAAGGCAAGCTTAATTATCAAGTTCGATAAAGGTATAAAGTAGCGACATAGCAACTTGTACATGTCTCTTTGTGTATGTCTTATTGCCTTCCATGTAGTTATGTAATCTAAATAATCAACTAAGTACTTTTTTGAGAGCGTCGCCCTCCTTATCCTCTCCCCGCTACAGTGCGCAGAGTCGATTTTTGAGAGTCGACCTTCGATCCACCTCTTCCGCCGGTGAGGCGTGGGTTCCTCCCCCTCCGTCGGCTGCTCCGGCAGCGGGAGGGTGGGGGAAGCCCGCCTCACGGCGTGTATATATGGTAGGGTTCGTAGGGTTCGGTAGGTGCTCGGCCGGCGAAGCTTTGGAGGTGCTGGAGCTGCTGGTTCGAGTTTTGCTGTCGGCGTGGATCCCCTCCGGCGGTGGCGTTCTCCGGAGCTTCGCCGTCCGCGCGCGACCTGCTGGAGTCCGGAAATCGGCGGATTTCTGCGGCTCCGGTCACCACGGCCAGATCCGGCAGCGGCGGATCTGGGTGAGTTCGAGACGGAGGTGGTGCATCAGATCTTCGTGGCTATGCAGGCGGCGCCGGCAGTAGTCTCTTCGGAGGCGGTGTTGAAGACTTCCCGTTTGCCTCGTGGTGGGCTCCGGTGATCCAAGATTTGGGGAGCTTGGGCAGCGGCGCGTCAACGGCAGCTCCGTCTTCGTCTTCGTCGCCGAGATCCAGCGGTATTTGTTGTAATTTTCTTGTGTTCTGGGTCTCTGTAAGATCTGTTGTGTTTCCTCTGCGAGCAAAAAAAAAAAAAACTAAGTACTTTTTTGGACCACAGCCAGAAGCTACCGGCCTAAATGCTAGCAGCTGAAAGAGGTATATCCTGTAAACTTGCCTGAATCTGGAAATGATTTCAGATCTTTATTTTAACCTGTACATGTGCATCCGAGATGATCTCAATCCCACATTCCATGTCTCCTACGCACCCGACTTTGCACCCAGCACCTCTATGCCAACCTCCCACTCACCCTCTCCCAACACATATTTTGAAGCTTGCAGGGATGAATATTAGCTTAAATATCGATTGACATATTACAAGTGCCACATTATTGAGTAACACATCCAATTGCTACAGCTATCAATTTTTTAATAAAAAAATTGCAAAAAATACTAACATGAACTTCCACTGCCATAAGATGTTCGAAAAAATAAAGTCTGTAGCATGTTAAAAATCTTTAGAAATTTAAGCTTAGCAGAAATGTTTCCGTTTGAATCTATGTAAGAGGGGCCGGAGACCCAACCCACTGGCACCTAACCACTTGCCACGTTGTCGTGGACTCCAGCATAGCCATATATAGTTGCCCCTCCTTCTCTGGCTTTTTCTCAAGGAATTACAAAAGCTAACGTCATTTTTATCTCTAAAGATAAGATGTCTTAATTAACCATCCGATAGCTATCGCATCCCATTACCCTTTGACCTAACTCCAGATAATTCTTGGTACATTGTTTCTCAAAATATTGAGACAAGATTCTTATAAGCTAAGATGCTCAGCTAAACTGTATGTCTGATCCCGTTGATAATGAGTAGGTAAAAAAATAAATTCGGCTAGGGTAATTGTTGAATCATACCAACTAGTTCTCACAACTACGAAAGTCCAACTCGTAATTTCTTGACAGAAATGAAGTGGGCATATGAATGATGAGGTAGGCCGGCTATAACATGGCCACTATACACGAAAAAAATAGGACGAGAAGCTATTGAGCTAAGAAAGTGTGGCAAACACCAAACTAGGGCACTAGGCACATATTGAACTTTCATTAACTAGACAATTCCTAAAACTGACAGCGTGAAATTGCCACTAGTTTATTTTTTTACAGTTATCTACCATGTGTTTCACCCCTAAAGAGTAATCTAATTATATGTCTAGGCATATCCCCGAATATTGATAATGAAAAATCTAAAAAACAGAGGGGCTTAACATATTGTGGAACTTATTTCTACGTACACTATTTCATAAACATAAATTTCACTCCTTACTCCATATCGTTTCAATCGATTAACTCACTACAATCTATATATACTTTTCAAAACTTAAATTTTGTTAATCCTAGTGGGTCATTTAAATAGTTCTAGAGCTACCACCACCACTTACTATCCTAGCACCTTCTATCTTGTAAATCATGCATACCCTGTCTGCTGCCACCAATCGTAATTAGATGATTGTCTTCTGGCGAACTCTAACTCGTTGCTACCTGAAAATAAGTCATTGCTGGGATCCACGAGGAAGACATCCCAAAATTCTTGTACCGTGTCGCGAATTCAGAAGTGAGAAATTCAGAGGACTTACCAGAATTATCAAAAAAAAAGAAGATTTGACGTGAGAAATATCTAACAAACATTTAACGTGAGAGATCTCTAACAAACAGTTAACGCACGGAGAAGTCATGGCACAGTTAAGTAAGACATGAATATGATCGTCCCATCTTTGCCATCGAAGTAATGGCAACTGCAGCCCATATTTAGTGATCATCAGCTAGCCGTCGCGTCCCTCCCTCTCGCCCTGCATCCTGCCTCAACATTTACTCCCACATTAACCCCATCAACAACCGGATGCATTCGGAGCTTAGCTTATCAATCTCCTCTCAATCACGAAGCGTATATGAAATGCACTGGTGCATTCATATTGCATGCAGTACAATGCACTATAGCTTGTACTACGTAGGAGCATGCACATCACAGTACTGCTTTCTCTGATCTTTGAAAGCATGTCAGGGCGAAGATGAAAACAAGGGTGAGACGACAAAGGCCAAGAAGAGAACAACAGCGAGACGACAAAGGAGGATCCTGTTTCCTGTGTATGCGCCGGTGGCCGCGGAACAGAACTGCCAGGACAACAATTATAGGGCACCATGCATGCAGGGACATTGCATATATGATACTATATGCACATGTCAGAGAAACTTAAATTTCTCGTGCCATGCAGAAGCTCGATCATCACGGTGCATGGCCACCTAGCTATAGCTAGCTTGAGGGTCACACTCACTCACACACAGTTGCTCAGATCAGCTATGGTTTCTTGTTTTCAACCTAGCACAAAAAAACTCAACTATAACATATTTTTCATTTCATATGACACTCACTCTGATGAATAATTAAGTATTTGCTCCATCGATACTCGATCGGATGTCCAAACAAAATTCACAGGTCAGTGTTCAAGAAGACAAAAGGCTAATTAATCTTTTGTGGGCATCATGCTTAGAGTTGCTTCCTGTCGGAGTGACCAAACAAGGTTATGGGTGGGTTTGGTGGTAGATGGGGCTGCAACAACAACATGGATGAGCGATGTTGGGGTCACGATTCTTCGGAGTGTTCATGAGCTTGCGCTGTTGGAATCGAAGTTACAACGGCGAGAGGCAGTGGCGATGATAGGAGACAAGTGCTCCATTTCGATGATCCTTCACGGTGCCAACTTGCAAGTTGCTGCTTTGCCCCCCCCCCCCTCGCTTGCATGTGTAGCCGACTATCTTTGGGTGATCCTCATTAGCGTGACTTCACATTAGGCTAGTCATAGTGGGGAGCAACATAGACTGGTAACATAATTAAGTTACAAGCCTATGTTACTACCTCCATAGTGGTGTGGTGTCATGCAAGATATCATTTATTAGTTTGTAGACTCATTTTGTCTGGGGGTGTGTGATATTACGGTAACTATCTATGTTACTCTATTTGTCTCTTTCCACATTAATTAGGTGTCACATCATCTTTTTTGCTTAGCTGGCATGCATGTTACTACCTATATTACTCTCACTATGGCTAGTCTTATTGTTGTGGTGAGCGCTCTACTGGTGGTCCTCTGCAGTAAATTATGAATCCCTTTCTCGTGATGTGATGATGTTTATGTGCTCCCTTGGTCATGTTTTCTTCTCAACGGTGAACGTGTTGTATTTGTTGTGAACCGAGTCGATCAGGCATGCCCACAGGACTATCGTGTTCCATGATCGGCAATGAGGGATTTTCTATCATTTTTCTGATGGTTTTTTGCTAATTAATCGGTCGATTCTCTTCAACCTTATTAAATAAAATGATGAATAATTATTGCCAGTTTTGTAAAAAATAAAATATCTCTAATCATGCGTATTTCATTGACTTGCGTAGAAGATATCTTCGGATATTTGCAGTGTATGATTCAAGATATCTTGTTTCTCTCGTAACTAAACTATCTTAACTTACAAAGCAGACTAGATTCCTGGATTGCCGAGATGTGCTCTCAATATCGATTCTAGTTCGTCTTATGTGCTACCTACAAGCAACTCTTCTTATTTCCTATATTTCTTTCTGAGTATGGATGTTCCCATTTTGAGGAGAGAGATAGATGATTTCTCAACCAAATCTTTACATGATTTGATCCACATATGTTTGGTATGGGTTTCTATGTGTAATATACAATATATAATACTACTTTCTATTAGGTAGATACACCCTGTGTGAGATATCGTCAGGGTATTTTCTGTTGGGTGCCACTGTCAATCCAGGACGCTCTCCGCTTGGGTAGGCTCTTGTAATGAATTCTATCCCTTCTATAAAAATATGGTACGCGTTCGCATTCTCTCAAAAAAAAATCTATTGTCTATTGTGTTATTAGAGTTGGTGGACCAAGATCATGGTGTTTGCCAAAACTCATCTCCGATGTACAAATCATGGATGTAAATGAATCCTACTAAACATGTAAAATGGTGCTACCTTAGCAATGCCACCTAGGATAGTTGTGAACCTGGAGAATAGAGGAATGAAAGAAATGCTAAGAGATCTAGTTAGAAAGATAAGACATTTTCTCCATTCTATGAGAGATGTTTTTAATCGTGCTATATTTAGAAGCATGAAAATATAAATAGTTGGACTAAGAGATAATTTATTGTCTAATATGTTTTTATGCTTCTCTAGACCACATGCAATGTATAAAATAAGATACTATAAATCATTGTACAAGTACAAACCCAAATAACCGTAAATATTCTAAGTATGGTACTGCTGTTTACACTAAATCATTCAAAATTCAAAAACATCAAACTGCCCTTTCTCTCCATCTCAACTTTCATACTAGATGAAGCTTCATTGAAGCCAAGTTCAGTGCATTAAATGGCATCCACGAAAGAGGTATGACATGGAGAGATCTCCTTAACTTGTAGTACAACTAGGGTTCAGGAGTTTGGGATGGCTATACTATTGCAAGCAAATTAAAGGAAGAGAAAGAATATTTATTCATCTGAACATTTGAAGGGAGATCTGCGGGCCCACAGTTGAAGGAGGCTACTCCATTGCACAGTAAAGGAGTGCATAAATGAGAGGAAATCAAGGGCAGCTAGCAGCTGCTGCTGCATGCAGCTACCTTGGATGTGTGTATATGCATGCATGGCTGTCCTGCCGACCGGTGCCTTGGTCTCACGTACGTACAGTACATTTATCAGAGCCAGTCATGTTTCGCCCGGATGTATGCCGGCCTTCCAGACCCACGGCCGCCGGCAGATTCAATGCGAGGCCATAAAGATGACCTCTGCTGCTTCTGAATGGCTCATTCAGCCTTCTGCCATGCCTTGTCTCATGCTACTACATCCTTCTCGATCGGTACTGGGATGCATAGCTTCATGCATGTTCTCTGGGTTAGTTTCTTTTCGTTAAAATAAAGGACTACGATTGGCATGTGCTGGTACTTATGTAGGAGTATGTGATGTTTTTATTTGGATGCTTTGGTAGGGTATATCTTAGCTTGCTACCTTTTCTGTTTTAAAATTAAAGTCTTAGTGATTCTTTGCCGGCGTACCAAGCTGATACAACCACAAAAGAGTTCAGGCCCCTGCCATCATTTTTAGCTTGTTACTAAGAAAAAATACAAAATTATCATCATGTAGTGAGACCTGACTCCCTTGTCGCTCCTCTCGGGCGACCCAAGCCCTAAAAAAGAGCAGCCGCCACCCCCATTTCCCCTTGCCGTCGTAGGTGGCAGGGCCCGTTTCCAAAGGAGACGAGGCGCTGGTGTGCAGGGTGTCGCCTTTCCTCCCTGGAGGGCGCCATGCTAGCCCTTAACACTAGGACCAGCCGCTGGTCCGGGCACTAGTGGCATGACGACGTCACACCCCTTCTCGAAGGTGCTGCTTTGGTGCTCAGTTATTCTCGGTCCTCGAGTTGTGGTGGTGGGATAATGCCAATCTCCGTCCATGTCGTGTTGAATCCATTTGTTTCCTACCAAGATGTGCACTTGGAGCTCGCCGGTCATCCAAATTGCGGAAGAAGCTGGAGCTGCCATTTGAAGCAAGGTTAGCAAGTTCGATCCACCTTGAATCTTGGGGCTAGTTGGGTGGCGACTAGAAGATCAAGTTCATAGTGCATCTTCCTTGCTTGATAAAATGATGATGGAAGATGACGCTCTCCTTCGTGTTGGCTAGGTCGACGAGCTCTCTATTAGCAGGATTTGTCCTTATCATGTCTCTCCCTATTGTCCCTGCCCTTCTAGTATTTGGGTGTAGTGTTGTTGTCGCTACGCTCTCCCATCTTCCTTTGTGAGGTTGAGATCTTTTACTCCTCTTAATGAATGAAAACGGCACTGATGTTGCTTTTTGTCAACAAATAAACTACATATTCATTTAGAGTAGCCATATAAACAATGGCATGTCTATTTGAACCGATTGGACTTGGTCTTATTTTAAGAGACAGCTAGCTAAAACCTCCTAATGTGATGTTGCAAGTTTCAAACTCGTTGGCACATCAACGTGTTCCTTCTCCTCAAGATGCTGCACTACTCTTTCCTCCATTTTCTGAACAACACACAAGTACTATACTGAAGGTGCTCAGATTCGAAACAGTAGTCCTTAAATTTTTAAAAATCATGTCATAAAATAGTTCTGCGGTGTCCTATAAGGTACTCGAAAACCGTGTCGTCACAAAGAGATTGAGCACGTACTTTTCAGCGGCATATTATCCTTGATATTTACGAGCCAATTGAGGATTGTAAGTTCAGTTCAAGATTAGAATGTCCCTATGTTGGAGTTCACGTTGTTTGCAATTTTTGGGTCAAGATCAAGCTTTGCCTGATTATGGGCAATCCCTAACCGACGCTCGCTGCGTCGGTTCGGCGCTCCAGCGCGTACCCCCACTAGTACAGATCGACACACATCAGATACCCCTCAATGGAAACGGCACGAGTTAGGCGACAGAAAATCACGATTTTAGAGTTGCGGACGAGGCCTGAGTTCAACATTGGTTACGGAGAAATTCTAAACTCCGTTACCTATTATATTGGCAACAGTCATAACTTTGCTTCCGTTTCCAATACTGGTCTCTATGGCAACGATTGGGGAAGGATATCCATTTGTGATGTGCTTGGGAAATTGCAGTTGCAAACTGGAAGTGCGCATGTTCAATGCGGCCTAATTCACGAGGGATTAGAACCGCCTGCTCGCCACTAGTAAAATGGGATTGGAACCGCGCGAAGCCAGGCAGTTCTCGCATTCTCCCCTTTGTTCTCTCACACGTTCTCTACCAGACTAGCACAACCGCCATGGAGGAACCCTGGTGGTAGAACGAGGAAGTCCCGAGCGACGACACGAGCGGTGAAGACCGCGGTGATGTCCCATGGTGGGATCAAGACGGGCCGCCGGACTCAGACCCCGATGACTTGGACCCGCCGTCTTTGAGCAATGGAGAAGATGACTCCGACGAGGAGGAAGAGGAGCCGGAGGACCCGCCGAAGCCGTATTCTAGCCAGGAAGAAGACGACTCCGATGAGGAGGAGGAGCACATGTCAGAGGAGGCACCGAAGGAGGAGGAGCACGCGCCGGTGGAGGCGCCAGAGAAGGAGGCGTCGGAGGAGGACGCGCCGGATGAGGAGGAGCACGCGTCGGAGAAGGAGGCGCCAGAGAAGGACGCGCCTGAGGAGGAGGAGCACACGCGGGAGGAGAAGGAAACCGGCAAGAAGCGACGACGCGCCATGGCCGACAATGGCGCGGACGCAGGGCAGAAGAAGAACAAGTAGAGTAGATAGTTAGTTCAATTATACTGTAAATTAGTATATGAAAATAAATTTATTTCTTGTTCTGCATCGATCATTCGTAAGTAAGCCCAGTGTGTCAGTGAATAAATTAAAGGATACGGTTGTTTATCGCCTCCGTTTGCAACGTTGTACTTGTGCTATAAATGCGTCATTCCGACAACTCCAACGCTCTCCTCTGACTCTCTCTCACTCTCACAGTGTGGCGGCGGCTCCAAGCAACGCAAGATCTAACCCTTATCTCGTAGGTATGAGCGGCGCCGCCGGCTAGCATCATCGCCGCGCATCTTCCCCTAGCGGCGTGTCGGCGAGCCGCCACGCATCTTCCCCGAGCGACGCGGCTGGCATCGCCGAAGCGGATCTTCCACCGGGGGTAAACATTGATTTGCTGGTCTATTGCCGGAGTATGTCCGTCCCACTTGCAACCGTTTTTAGTAACTTGCATGTTTTGTATTGTTGTACATCAACTGAAAGTACCATAGAAATCTTGTCTAGTATTCTGTTGTCTTTGTTTTAGCATATTTAATTTCAACTCTTTTTAGTATTGTTGATGATAAATACATACCTTACTACTACATCTTACACTCTATTTAAATTCTAGTAGGGTCATGTCTGAGGCTTATACATTAAATTAATTTTAGTAGGTTTATGTGATTTTCCTCGTTATGGTTTTGTGTAGCCATCTTGCAAGTTTATAAAGTAATAGTATGTGTTGGTGATAATGTAAATGGTGAGGTTGTTGAAGAAATCATGGCCTTCAAGTTCTGCATCCGAATCTTATAGATCGGACTGCAAGCACACAGATATGGGCGCTTAAGGTGAACCGTTTTCATCTTAAAATGTATTTATGTCACATAGCATCCTATTTAGCTCTTTTCTAACTATCCATCCATGTATTTTTTTATGCAGAAACGCCATGTAGATCTAAACAAGCTTTAAATGAGCTAAATACAAAGTGGGACCATATCCGTGAACGTCGTTATTGTGGCGTCACTAGTAGAAAATGGGTCTTTGGTCCAGAGCCGCCCCAGCCATTAATCCCAGTTCAGAGAAAAACCGGGACCAGTGCCTGGCACTGGTCCCGGTTCGAGCTGCCAGGCCCCCGTGGAGCATTGGTCCCGGTTCGGTTGGGGACATTAGTCCCGGTTCGTGGCACGAACCGGGACCAATGCTCCAGAGCCAGACACGTGGCGTGCCTCGGAGCTTTGGTCCCGGTTCGTGTCTTGAACCGGGACTAATACCCCTCCCCGCCTATATATAACCACCCCCCCCCCTCTTCTTTCCTCTGTTTTTTTTCTTGGATTGGTGGGAAGTGGGTGCTAGTTTTTTTCCTTTGCCACACGCAAGATGTGTTCGATGAAATGCCCGATCCACACTTAAGTTCACACAAAACGATATCCTCGACCGAGGTTAGCAACTTTATCCTTTTCATCTGTAATTGATACAGAAATATTGCATGTGTCGATGTACGGTGGTCATTTCACTATTCAAGATGTTATTGTAATGGTATTTGATAAACTTAATTATATGATGCAGATGGATGCACAGATGCGATGGATGTACGGCGAACGACGCAGTTCCGAGTTTATTGCAGGCCTGCATAAATTTCTCGAAGTGGCTGAGGCAAACAAAGTGGATAATTTTATGCCTTGTCCATGTGAGAAGTGTCGGAACGTCAGGGGGTACTCTAACCCGAAAACCATTCAAGACCACGTGCTTCGGAGAGGTTTCATGCCCAGCTATAATTGTTGGACCAAGCACGGAGAAAGAGGGGTTAGGATGGAAGACAATGAAGAAGAGGAGGATGATGACAACTATCCTATGTTCCCTGAGGAATGCGGTGATACTGTAATGGAAGATGTTGAAGAAGAAGGAGGTGAACATCGGGCATCTGATCAACCCGTTGATGGTCTTGGTGGGGTCATTTCTGATGCAAAGCGAGAATGCGATACAGAAAAGGAGAAGCTAAAGTTGGAGGCCATGCTAGAGGATCACAAAAAGTTGCTGTACCCAAATTGCGAAGATGGCAGCACAAAGCTCGATACCACACTGGAACTGCTGAAATGGAAGGCAGAGACTGGTTGTTCTGACAAGGGATTTGAGAAGTTACTGAAAATAATGATGCCGAAGCTTCCAAAGGATAACGAATTGCCCGAGACTACATACGAAGCAAAGAAGGCTATCTGCCCTCTAGGATTAGATGTGCAGAAGATACATGCATGCATTAATGACTGCATCCTGTACCGCGCTGAGGAGTACAAGAATATGGATAAATGCCCGATATACAATGCACTGCGGTACAAGATCATACAAAATGACCCTGGTGATGTTGAGGGCGATGACGAGCCCCCCCCCCCCGGAAGAGGGTTCCTGCTAAGGTGATGTGGTATGCTCCTATAATACCACGGTTGAAACATCTGTTCAGAAACAAAGAGCATGCTAGGTTGTTGCGATGGCACAAAGAAGAGTGTAAGAAAGACGGGAAGTTGAGACACCCCGCCGATGGGTCCCAGTGGAGAAAAATCGACAGAGAGTTCCCGACATTTTCAGATGACGCAAGGAACTTAAGATTTGATCTAAGTACAGATGGCTTTAATCCTTTTGGGGAGCAGAGCTCCAGTCATAGCACTTGGCCCGTGACTCTATGTATCTACAACCTTCCTCCTTGGTTGTGCATGAAGCGGAAGTTCATTATGATGCCAGTGCTCATCCAAGGCCCGAAGCAACCCGGCAACGACATTGATGTGTACCTAAGGCCATTAGTTGATGAACTTTTGCAGTTGTGATCCGAACCAGGTGTACGTGTGTGGGATGAGCATAAACAACAGGAATTTGATCTACGAGCGTTGTTGTTCGTAACCATCAATGATTGGCCTGCTCTTATTAACATTTCAGGACAGTCAAACAAGGGATACAATGCATGCACACACTGTTTAGATAAGACTGAAAGTATACATTTGGGAAACAAGAACGTGTACCTGGGGCATCGTCGATTTCTTCCGAACAGTCATGTCGTAAGAAAGAAAGGCAAGCATTTCAACGGTGAGGCAGATCGCCGGAAGAAGCCTAACCTCCCTGATGGTGTTGTTATATATGACATGGTCAAGGATTTAGAAGTAATCTTTGGAAAGGGTCCTGGCAGTCTATCTGTTCCGAATGACGCTGACAACCACGTACCCATATGAAGAAGAAATCTATATTTTGGGAGCTACCATATTGGAAAGTCCTAGAGGTCCGGTCTTCAATCGACGTGATGCACGTGACGAAAAATCTTTGCGTGAACCTGCTAGGCTTCCTGGGCGTGTATGGGAAGACAAAAGATACACCAGAAGAACGGGAGGACCAGCAACGTATGAAAGACCTATACAACAAGCAGACGGATAAAGGGCGTCAATACTTAAGCAGCTACGCTCTTACCAAAGCAGAGAAGGAAATCTTTTTTGAATGGCTGAGCAGTATCAAGGTCCCGGCTGGCTTCTCGTCAAATATAAAGGGAATAATAAATATGGCAGAGAAAAAATTCCAGAACCTGAAGTCTCATGATTGCCACGTGATTATGACGCAGTTGCTTCCGGTTGCATTGAGGGGGCTTCTACCGGAAAATGTTGGAGTACCCATTGTGAAGCTATGTGCATTCCTCAATGCAATATCTCAGAAGGTCATCGATCCAGTAACTCTACCAAGTTTACAGAAGGCTGTGGTCCAATATCTTGTTAGCTTCGAGTTGGTGTTCCCCCCATCATTCTTCAATATTATGACGCATCTCCTGGTTCACCTAGTCGACGAGATTGCCATTCTCGGTCCTGTATTTCTACACAATATGTTCCCCTTCGAGAGGTTCATGGGAGTCTTGAAGAAATATGTTCATAACCGTGCTAGGCCAGAAGAAAGCATCTCAAAGGGGTATGGAACAGAGGAGGTCATTGAGTTCTGTGTTGACTTTATTCCTGACCTTAAGCCGATTGGTGTTCCTTAATCGCGGCATGAGGGGAGACTGAGTGGAAAAGGCACGCTAGGAAAGAAAGCACTGATATGTAGGGACGTGCATTCTTTAACTCAAGCACACTACACAGTTCTACAAAGTTCCACCTTCGTGGCTCCGTATATCGAGGAACACAAGAATTATGTACGCTCCAAGAACCCGGGGGAGGCTGACTCCTGGATTAAAGAAAAACACATGGAGACTTTCGGCAGTTGATTGCGATTACAGCTCATGAATGACACCACTGTCGGAGATCAGCTCTACTTGTTGGCCGCGTCACCATCTTTGACTGTATTGAATTTCCAAGGGTACGAGATAAATGGGAATACATTTTACACGATCGCCCAAGATAAAAAGAGCACCAACCAAAACAATGGTGTCCGCTTTGATGCAACAGGTGAAAATGGGCAAAAGGACACATACTATGGTTACATAGAGGAGATCTAGGAACTTGACTATGGACCTACTTTTAAGGTCCCTTTGTTTCGGTGCAGTTGGGTCAACATGAAGGGAGAAGGGATAAAGGTAGACCAGCTATACGAAATGACAACAGTGGATCTCAAGAATCTTGGTTGTTACAGGAACGAACCATTCGTCCTAGCCAATGATGTGGCTCAGGTTTTCTATGTGAAGGACATGTCCTCCAGACCGAAAAAAGAAAAAAATAAGCAAACGAATACATCAGACGATGAGCCAAAGCGTCACGTAGTTCTTTCAGGGAAAAGAAACATCGTGGGAGTCGAGGACAAGACAGACATGTCAGCAGATTATGATAAGTTTGATGAAATCCCGCCCTTCACATTGAAAACTGACCCAAGCATCCGTTAAATAATGAAGATGCTCCATGGTTACGGTCGAAGCGATCATAGGCCAGGGACATACGCGAAGAAGGGTTCATGGCATTTATGTAAATCAATGTAATGTATTAAACCTTTATGTGATGTGTAGTAATGTAGTAAACCTTTATGTGGTGAAAACCATAATACATAGCTCGGGTCCATTTTTATTTAACCATAATACATCACGAATAATATCACTAACTTTTGTCGGGTCCTAAGCCACGGGGTGCTGAGCGGCCGGCGCTGCGCACACCAAAGAACAGGAACCATCTGAAAGGACATTTTGTGATCTCTTAGTTTTGTGTGTTAGTTAACAACACTTTGGATGTTTTAATCTGGTGCTAAGTGATGCAGGTTTTATTGTATACAACATATGCACCAACACCAAAAAGAGAAAAGAGTTTCTGGAGCATTTCAGGCCGGAGTTTCCGGCCTCCAAGGCCGGAGTTTCCGGTCCTTGGTCTTGTCCTCGAAGAAACAGCAAGCTGCTGATTTGCTGCTCAGCCCCTGGTGTGGGGCGGAGTTTCCGGCCCTCAGGACCGGAGTTTCCGCCCCTGGCCGAACATTCCGGCCCCAGGGCACCGGAGTCTTTGCCCAAGCCTCTGCTGCGAAGTTGCTGCTCAGCCCCTGGTGTGGGGCGGAGTTTCCGGCCCCCTAGGCCGGAGTTTCCGCCCCTGGCCAAACATTCCGGCCCCAGTGCACCGGAGTTTTGGCCCGAGTCTCAGCTGTGAAGAAGTTGCTCAGCTCCTGGTGTGGGGCGGAGTTTCCGGCCCTGTAGGCCGGAGTTTCCGCCCCAGGCCGGAGTTTCCGGTCACTAGGACCGGAGTCTCCGGTGTGATTCTTTCTGCAACGGCTACTTTTCTGGGAGGGGTATATATACCCCTCCATCTACCTCCAGCCAGCTAGCTCGCCCAGAATACAAGATCCCCATTGTTGCAAGCTCAAGAATCACTAGATCTCCCAATCCCTCCACCCAAACTTGTTGATCTTTGGAGGATTGAAGGAGAAGGCCCCGATCTACATCTTCACCGAGCCGTTTGTCATTTCCCCCTCATTCACTTGAGGGACCATTTGCTAGGGTTTCCACTAGGAAAACCTAGCCCCCTATTGTACTCACTTGATTGTCTTTGTGACAGATTGTAGCTGTTTGGGAGCCCCCAATCCTTTGTGGGTTGTGCCCCAAATCGTTGTTGTAAAGGCTCCGGACTCCGCCTCGAAGGTTTCCGATAGTTGAAGTGAACCAAACCTTTGTGGTGCGGTTCACCGGAGAAGAGGGTGAGGCCTTTGTGGCCGTTGAACCATTGTGTTGGTTCACACCTCTCCAACGAGACGTACTCCCCTAAAAAGGAGGAACTCGGGATTACATCCGTGTCTCCGCGTGCTTTGACTTCGGTTACCTCTATCCTTGTTTACCGCCTTATTATATCGTGCTTAGTTGCTAGCTTGTCATATAGGTAAATTCACCGTAGTTGCATATCTAGAGAATTTACCTTTTGTGTCAAGCCTAAATTGAAAAAGACTAAAATTGGAGTAGCACCTATTCACCCCCCCCTCTAGGTGTCATACCGATCCTTTCAATTGGTATCAGAGCAAGGCTCTCTTGTTTTGGGTTTAACCGCCTAAGAGAAGTATGACACAAAGTGAGGATGAGGCCGATCTTGCCAAGGCCAAGGAGACCATGGCATCCATGGCCGATATCAAATCGTTGGAAACAACATTGACATCGTCCATGAATGACATGAATGTCAAATTTGATGAGTTGCGTGACATGCTCATGAAACTCACAAATGCCAAGGTTTCGGAAACCATCCCACTAGAGGGTATCTCTAACTCCGATGAAGGTGATTCCGAGGAGGGTAAAAAGAAAAATGAGAAGGGGTTGGAAACCATCTCCGGATCTAAACCATCTCCTCCTCCTCCTACCAAGCATGAAGATGGGAAGGAAGAGTACCATAACGTTCCGGGATGGTACCCTATCGACCCACCTATCACCACCCGCATAAACCCCATTGGTCCTCCACCTAAGCTTAATGCATTAGCCTTTGCTAGTTGGCAACGCTCAATGAAATCTCATATTAACAGTGCCTCTATCGAGCTTTGGAGGATCATTGAAGATGGGTACAAGGTTGCGGATCCAAGCAATGTGACAAGAAGAGAATTTGCCGAAAAGCAACTCAATGCCTCCGCACTCCATATGATTGAACTTTCAGTGGGTGAAAGTGACAAGCATTATGTTCTCAATGCCACCACCGCCAAAGAAGCTTGGAATTGTCTTGAGGTTGCATTTCTTGGGAATGAAAGCATGAAGAGAAACCGATATGAGTCTTTGAGCAATGATGCCGAAGGCTTCTACATGTTTGACAATGAGACTCATGAAGACATGTATGGAAGACTCAAGACTCTTGCAAAGGCCTTCTTTGATGTGGGGGCAACCTATGTGGATGATGCTTATGTCAAGAGGAAGTATGTGAATGCTCTCTTGCCTTCCGAGCCCATCGAGGTGAAGGCCATTCAAGGAAGACACAACTACAACGAAATGACATCCAATGAAGTTATGCAAGAAGTGCAAGCCTCCAAGGTTGCCACCAAGAATGCCGAAGATAGCCGTGCTAGGGCCATGGGGATGAAACAAGGCCCCTCACTTGCTTTGAAGGCCAAGGTGGTATGTCTTGATGAGGTTGAAGCGTGCCCAAGCAACATTGCTCCAAATGATCTTGAACCGGCTCTAAATGGTCATATAGCTCTTGCCACAAGAGAGTTTTGGCAAGACCCGGCAAAAGCTAAAGCCAAGGTTGATAAAGAGAACAACTCAAGTGGGAAGAAAGAGCTAGCCTCAAAGTGGAAGACGTGCTACAATTGTCATGACAAGAACCACTACATAAGAGAGTGTCCTTATGAGAACCGAGAGCAAAATGGTGGGAAGCTCATCCCCAAGGACCATTCAAAGTTGATCCAAAAGAAGCCCGCAAGACCAAGGAAGCCTTTCTTCAAGAAGGCACCAAGAATTGTGTTGGTGGCACAAGAAGAATATGCCACAAGTGATTCCGAAGATGAAGATGCACCTACTAAAGAGGTAGCCGCATTGGCTATTGTATCAACTTCATCATCTTCTCTCTTTGAATCCCCCAATGAGAACTTCTCCACCAACAATGCTCGTTGCCTCATGGCTAATGTCACCGAGGTATCATCTCCTTCTCCCAAGACTATGCATGAAATGAGTGATCAATCTAGTCTTGTGATTAAGAAAGAACTTGTTGCTTTCGATACTTTCATGACTAACTTGCAAGGTGAAGCTAAGGAACATGTTGAGTCTCTCATGAGACAACTATGTGCGGCCGAAGAACTTCTTCAAGAAAAGAGTAAGATTGAGAGAGAGGATTCTCTCACCATTGCCTCTTTGAATGCTTCCGTAGCATCCTTGAATGCCTCTCTTGATGAAGAGAGTGAAGAAAGATGTTCTCTTGAGGAAAGACTTGAGTCTCTTGATGCTAAAAATGATGATATCATTAATAAAATCATTAAGGATAGAGATCATGTTGTTGCTAAATATAAAGTGCTTAAAAAGGAGAAAGTTGAACTTGGGGTTGCTAATGCTAGACTTCTTGAGGTATGGAGAAGCTTGACAAGGCTCACAAGGCCTTGGAAACAACTCACTCCCTTTTAGTCAAGTCTCATGAGCAACTTCAAACTCAACTTTCTAAATCTAGCTCAACTAGCATATCTATTCTTCCTCGTGTTCATGAAAATGTTATTGAAGAAAATGTTAGTGCCAAGACCTCTATTCCCAAAGTAAAGATAAGGGTATTGCTTACTTATTTGAGCAAAAACCACACAAAGGGAAGGAGGGTCTTGGTTATGTAGCCGAGCCCAAGAAGAAAGTGGGCAACAACAAGAAGATCAAGACCAAGCCCGCACAAGCCGAGACTTCCATTGCGGGTGGTAGTGCCACAAGGGGCAAGACCACTCGTAGTGACTTTGCGGGGCATAACAACCCCAACTATATTCTTTATGTTGATTATTATGGGGATGTTTATGCTCAATATGTTGGTCCATATGATGGTTACATTGATTACTCTATTTGGGTCCTAAGACCCTTGTTGCTAACCAAAGAGGACCCATTGAGAAATGGGTACCTAAATCCAAGCAATGATTTCTTGTAGGACTATGCTTCCGGTGGATCGAAATGGGTGGTTGATAGTGGATGCACTAGTCATATGACCGGAAGCAAGGAGATTATGACGGACTTGAGACCAAATCTAGATTATACAATAACCGTCTCTTATGGTGATAATTCAAAAGCTGAGGTAAAGAGTCTCGGCAAGGTGGTAGTTGCAAGGATATCACCCTTGTAAATGTCATGCTTGTGAGTCTCTAGGTTACAATCTTATGTCCGTTCGTGCTCTTAATAAGATGAACTTTGATGTCCATTTTACTATTGATATGGTGGTACTCTTGAGGAGCAAGACTCTAAAGGTCATGTTCGTTGGGTATGTTGAAAATGAGTTGTTTGTGGTAGACTTTTCGGGGTCTACCAACACTCAAGCAATATGCCTATTCGGAAAGGCCGACGTGGGGTGGTTGTGGCATCGCCGCTTGTCCCATGTCAACATGAGAACTTTGCAAAGTCTTCACAAGGGTGGCCACATTCTTGGACTAAAAGAATGTTTCTTTTTCTAGAGATCGTCTTTGTAGGGCTTGTGTTGAAGGAAAGATGCATGATTCTCCCCATCCGGGCAAGACCATTATTTCATCAACGAGGATTTTGGAACTTCTTCATGTTGATCTCTTTGGTGCCGTGCCTCAACCTAGTCTTGGTGGGAAGAAATATTGTTTGGTGATTGTTGATGACTATTCAAGATTTACTTGGGTTTATTTCTTCAAGACGAAGGATGAAACCCAACAAACCATCATCGACTTTTCCAATATTGTTCAACGCCAATACAATGTCCCTATTTTGGTCATTAGGAGTGATAATGGCTCCGAGTTCAAGAACTACACCTTAAATGAGTTTCTTAGTGAAGAGGGGATTCGTCATCAATATTCCGCTGCATATACCCCTCAACAAAATGGTGTAGCCGAAAGGAAGAACCGGACTCTCATGGATATGGCAAGGTCTATGTTGGCGGAGTTTAAGTCTCCGCTATTCTTATGGGCCGAGGCTATCTCCACGGCGTGTCACTCATCTAACCGGTTATTCTTTCGTGTTGGCAAGAAGTTTACATCTTATGAGATGCTCACCGGCAACAAGCCCAATGTCTCCTACTACCGAGTTTTTGGTTGTAAGTGTTTCTATAAGAACAAAAGTGTTCGTTTGTCTAAATTTGAATCTAAAGCTTTAGAGGGTGTTTTTGTTGGTTACGGTGCCGAATCTCACACCTATAGAGTCTATGACAAGACCGTTGGGAAAGTCATAGAATCTTGTGATGTGAGGTTCGATGAGAATGACGGCTCCCAAGTGGCGCAATTTCATGTTTGTGATGTAGATAATGAGGAACCTCAAGAAGCAATAAGAAGAATGGGGGTTGGTTTCCATCGCCCCATTGAAATCCATCATGAGCCTCCTCAAGCAAGTCCTAGCTCCACTCATGTGGAGATCCATCATCACAAGTTGAAGTTGCACCTTCTATGGAAGCAAATGATGCACCTACCCAAGAACAAGTTCAAGGCCCTCCTCAAGTTGACCAAGAGGCTATTCAAGAACCAAGTTCTCCTATTGTCAACACTAGCCAAGGTCAAGACCAAGATCAACCCTCTCCTTCCTTTGTTGAAGATGAGCTTCAAGATGATCAAGGTCAACACCGGTCAAGACGGGGACTCAAATGATCAAGATGATCAAGCGAAATTCCTCGCATCAATGAGGATATCGAAACCCGTCGTATAGCAAGAGTCAAAAAGGATTGGAGAAGAAAGAGTCTTCATCTAGAAATATCATTGTTAATGTCAAGAACAAGGTCACCACAAGAAAACAATTGGCAAATTTCAATGAACATCAAGCTCACATCTCTATGGTGGAACCAAAGAAAGTCTTTGAAGCTCTTGAAGATCCGGATTGGTTGGAAGCCATGCATGAAGAACTCAATAACTTCAAGCGCAACAAAGTGTGGAATCTAGTGGAGAAGCCAAAAGATTGCCTCAATGTTATAGGCACCAAGTGGATATTCAAGAATAAGCAAGATGAGCATGGAATGGTTGTGAGGAACAAGGCAAGATTGGTAGCACAAGGGTTCTCTCAAGTTGAAGGCATTGATTTTGGAGAGACCTATGCTCCCGTGGCTCGCCTTGAGTCCATCCGTATCCTTCTTGCATATGCATCACATCATAATTTCAAGTTGCAACAAATGGATGTGAAAAGTGCCTTTCTTAATGGTCCTTTAAAGGAGTTGGTATATGTTAAGCAACCTCCGGGATTTGAGGATCCACACTTCCCTAACCATGTCTACAAACTTGATAAGGCGCTCTATGGTCTCAAACAAGCACCTCGTGCTTGGTATGAGCACCTAAGAGAGCTATTAGTAGACCGTGGCTTTGAAGTGGGGCAAATCGATCCCACTCTTTTTACCAAGAGGGTTAAAGGGGAGCTTTTCATATGCCAACTTTATGTTGATGATATCATATTTGGCTCTTCTAACAAAGCTTTTAATGATGAATTTTCAAAGCTTATGACCGATAGGTTCGAGATGTCCATGATGGGAGAGTTGAAGTACTTCCTTGGTTTTGAGATCAAGCAATTGAGTGGAGGGACCTTCATCTCTCAAGCCAAATATATCCAAGACATGCTCAAGAGGTTCAAGATGCAAAATGCTAAAGAGAAGAAGTTTCCTATGGACACCAAGTGTCATCTTGAACTTAATCCAAAGGGTAAAGATAAGGATGTTGATCAAAAGCTCTATCGTTCTATGATTGGTTCTTTGCTTTATCTTTGTGCATCTAGACCCGATATTGTGTTGAGTGTAGGAGTGTGTGCAAGGTACCAAGCGGCTCCCAAAGAAAGCCACCAAACGGCGGTTCTTCGAATCTTTCGATATTTGGTTCATACCCCAAGGTTTGGTTTGTGGTATCCTAAAGGCTCAACTTCTCTCTTGCCGGTTACACGGATTCGGATTGGGCCGGTTGCAAGGATGATAGGAAATCAACTTCCGGGGCTTGCCAATTCCTTGGTAGGTCCTTGGTGAGTTGGTCTTCTAAGAAGCAAAATTGCATATCTCTCTCCACCACCGAAGCCGAGTATGTGGCGGCCGCTAGTTGTTGCACTCAATTGTTGTGGATGAGGCAAACTTTAAAGGAATACGGTGTCCATTGTGACAAAGTGCCTCTTTTATGTGACAATGAAAGTGCTATCAAGATTGGCCACAACCCGGTGGAGCACTCAAGAACGAAGCATATTGAGATTCGCTATCACTTCATCCGTGATCACATCATCCGGGGTGATATTGAGCTTGGTTATATTCCCACGAAGATCCAACTTGCCGATATGTTCACGAAGCCACTTGATGAAGCAAGGTTCACTTATTTGAGGCATGAGCTAAATATCATCGATTCGGGGAGCGTCGCTTGAGTATCTTGCATACACACCTATCTTAGCTATTTGTTTGGTTTAGGTGTAGGCATGGACATAGGGGGAGTGCGGTCCTAATCCATTGGACTATCCCTCCCCCCATTATGCCGATAGAAAGAACTCATTTTGTCTCTATATTGTTCATTTTATGAATTGTGAGCTTAAATGACGAGTAGTGGCGGTGAACCCAAGATATATCTTCGCGGTGTCACACCACATACACTCATACATGGTGGCTTAGGCCACCGCCATCTTCTTTGTGAAGATTTGATCTTGTTGGAGCTTTATGGCCTTTTTGCCTATCCGTTGGTTTTTATGGAAAACACACTCAAATGATGCTTCTTAATGTTTTCTTTGTGCCTCTTACCAAGTTTGAGTGTGAAGTACCATTTCCAGTGACTTTGTGTCCCATCCCAGGCCTCTCCCTTCTGAAAACTTGCTCCTCTTGCATCTTGCATGTTCAACAACAAAATCTGGCATTTTTGAGTTGGTGGGGCCGGAAACTCCGGTCCTTTGGGCCGGAATATCCGGTCTGACTGAAGTTTCCGCCCTAAACCCGGAACTCTGGCTTAGGCCGGAGACTCCGGTGTTTAGGCCGGAAACTCCGGTCTGGGCAGTTCTCGCAGGGGTCCAAAAGGGGATCGGGGTGGGAGTTGACTTCACAACTCCCACACACCCCCGACCCCCAACCTCTCCCCTGCAGCCGCCGCCGCCTCGAAGTGCTCCGGCTGCTCCCCGCCGCCGGAATCCGCCGTGCCTCCGGCCTACTCCTCCTCACCAACGCGGGGACCTTCCTCTCCTTCGTTTGGGCTGCACCATGGACAAAAAGGGTACCTCCTCTCTCTCCTTAGGTTTTTCACCTCGATCTAAGTTTGGAGAGTAGTTCCCCTAGTTTTTCATGGTGTAGAATCTTCTAGATGGCAAGGTGTATCCTAGATTTAACCCTAGAACTCTCAGCACAAAGTTTCTTGAACTAAATCGAGGTTCCCCATCTCAGGGCCGGAGACTCCGGTCTTCCAGGCCGGAAACTCCGGTCAGGGCCGGAATCTCCGCCCCCTGAGGCCGGAAACTCCGGTGTAGATCAGACACTTTGTGCCCAGAATTCTTTGGTTACTTCTTCTTTGGTTCCTGGACATGCAAGCTTATCCCCATGCTTTTCTCCTATTCTGTTATTTCACAGGTGGGCAGAGGACAAAGGCTTCCATGAAACATCCTGAAAAATCACCAAGAAAAGTCATCCGTGCTCAAACAAGGGACAAGCTTCTTTTTGACAGCAGTGCTGGCCGTCTGAGACAGCAGGTACCATAGATGAAGAAGCCACAAGACATGCTGCCCTAGGTGGTTTTGATAATGAAGAAGAGGCCGAGAGAGCTCATTTTGACTCCTTGACCACTGTTTTGGGCATGGGGAAGCTCGAGTTTCGTCGGATGAGATCTCAGCAGTTCTATGACTTGCCATCCAACACCGATGATCCTAGGTTTCCAAGGAGAGAGCAGCAGCTGATCATGAATGAGATTTATGCCCGCATTGAGAAGCATATGGTGTGTGAGCAAAAAGTGTTGAGCCTTGAGAGCTTGGACAAGAAGCCTTATTTTCAAGAGGCCGTGTGGATTGCTCGGAAGCTTGGACTTGAGAGGCTCATCTCTCATGTTCATGAAGATTATGATATTCAGCTTGTGCATCAGTTCTTTGCCACAGTGGTGTTTGATAATGATGAAGATATCACCATGACTTGGATGACCGGTTCTCAAAAGTGCACCTCTAACTTTGTGGAGTTTGGAAGATGTTTGGGATACAAGTTCAAGGGTGCCACTACTTGTGTTGGGAAGAGGATGCATGTGGAAGGGGTAGCCTACAACAAACGCCGCTTGCGCCCTTTATATTCAGTTGCAAAATCCGTTGGCACCAATCAAGACCTCCTCCCCACCTTCAACATTTTCCTTCGCATGGTTCGGCTCAATCTTGCTCCTCAAGCCGGAAATGTGGATGCCATTCGAGGAGGGCTTGTCAATCTATACCATGCTTACAAGGTGCTCCAAGCCGGTCCGGATTGTGAAGGCCAAGAAGTTGATGTCATGGATTTCATCAAGTGTGAATTGCTTTGGGCCATTTTTGAGCACAAGAACCCTCTCTATGCACCTTATGTGATGAAGCTCATCCTCTCCAAGGTCTCCAACATCGATACCTCTCGCCTCACCAAGCATGCCAAGGGGACTCTCCACCAACTTAGCAAGCACACCAAGCAACCGTCTTCCTCTCGTGCACCTCCTCCGCAATCTAGTAGTGAGGAAGCGGAGACCGAGGCCCCAATGCCTAGAAGGAGAAGCAAGAATGCCGACCCTCCCTCCTATCTTCAAGGAAGGGCTCAAGTGAACTCGGAAGTGAGTAAACTCTCTTGGTGGAAGAGAAAGTTGCTTTGCATGGATGTTGCACTTCACAAGGAGAACCATGCCTCATATGTGAGAGAGAAGCATATCATTGACAACCAACAAATCATGATCAAGGAGTTGCGCAAGCTCAACAATGGTAGTATCACTCCTCCTCCGGAAGAAGATGAAGATGGCAATCCTATTATCTCCTCCTCGTCGGCCGAGACTATCCTCTTGAGAAATGGAACGAAGACGTCTTTCCTTGGTCGGATTATGCGGATGTGACTTCATTGCCCTCCTCTTCTCGCAACACCGGCAAGGCTCCCATGAACCTTTCCGATGAGGACTACAATCAAGAAGGGAAGGTGATGATGACATGGAAGAAAGCTCCGGGTGATCTCCATGGGTATCGTGTAGTTATGCTCTTTTCCCTTTTTGGCGTCTCGATGCCAAAGGGGGAGAAGTAGTTCTATTAGGTTCTCTCCGGGATTTGCATGGGTTGGACACAAGCATGTGCTTTTATCATTTTATTGCGCTTGTGTCCATTTTATGTTATTTGGAACTTATTTGCATCTTGTGTTGTGAACTATGTGAGTGTAAGACATTGGATTTCTATTATGTATGGTTGAACCTATATTATTGTGCTATGGTTATATGGATGTTTATCTACATTTATATGCACAAGGTATGGTTTTTATCTCTAGGCTCAACCTACTTTGTGATATGTCTTGTTTGTGCTTTGTATCGTTTACATATCATGTCACCTTTTGTGGAACTTGTTTCTCTATATGTGTGCATTTGCATTCCAAAGCAAATGAGTTATATGCACACATCTAGGGGGAGCTTTTCCTTTTGTTAAACATGATAGTATGGTGAACTATATTGCAAATCCGTGTGTTGTCATCTAACACCAAAAAGGGGGAGATTGAAAGGACATTTTGTGATCTCTTAGTTTTGTGTGTTAGTTAACAACACTTTGGATGTTTTAATCTGGTGCTAAGTGATGCAGGTTTTATTGTATACAACATATGCATCAACACCAAAAAGAGAAAAGAGTTTCTGGAGCATTTCAGGCCGGAGTTTCCGGCCTCCAAGGCCGGAGTTTCCGGTCCTTGGTCTTGTCCTCGAAGAAACAGCAAGCTGCTGATTTGCTGCTCAGCCCCTGGTGTGGGGCGGAGTTTCCGGCCCTCAGGACCGGAGTTTCCGCCCCTGGCCGAACATTCCGGCCCCAGGGCACCGGAGTCTTTGCCCAAGCCTCTGCTGCGAAGTTGCTGCTCAGCCCCTGGTGTGGGGCGGAGTTTCCGGCCCCCTAGGCCGGAGTTTCCGCCCCTGGCCAAACATTCCGGCCCCAGTGCACCGGAGTTTTGGCCCGAGTCTCAGCTGTGAAGAAGTTGCTCAGCTCCTGGTGTGGGGCGGAGTTTCCGGCCCTGTAGGCCGGAGTTTCCGCCCCAGGCCGGAGTTTCCGGTCACTAGGACCGGAGTCTCCGGTGTGATTCTTTCTGCAACGGCTACTTTTCTGGGAGGGGTATATATACCCCTCCATCTACCTCCAGCCAGCTAGCTCGCCCAGAATACAAGATCCCCATTGTTGCAAGCTCAAGAATCACTAGATCTCCCAATCCCTCCACCCAAACTTGTTGATCTTTGGAGGATTGAAGGAGAAGACCCCGATCTACATCTTCACCGAGCCGTTTGTCATTTCCCCCTCATTCACTTGAGGGACCATTTGCTAGGGTTTCCACTAGGAAAACCTAGCCCCCTATTGTACTCACTTGATTGTCTTTGTGACAGATTGTAGCTGTTTGGGAGCCCCCAATCCTTTGTGGGTTGTGCCCCAAATCGTTGTTGTAAAGGCTCCGGACTCCGCCTCGAAGGTTTCCGATAGTTGAAGTGAACCAAACCTTTGTGGTGCGGTTCACCGGAGAAGAGGGTGAGGCCTTTGTGGCCGTTGAACCATTGTGTTGGTTCACACCTCTCCAACGAGACGTACTCCCCTAAAAAGGAGGAACTCGGGATTACATCCGTGTCTCCGCGTGCTTTGACTTCGGTTACCTCTATCCTTGTTTACCGCCTTATTATATCGTGCTTAGTTGCTAGCTTGTCATATAGGTAAATTCACCGTAGTTGCATATCTAGAGAATTTACCTTTTGTGTCAAGCCTAGATTGAAAAAGACTAAAATTGGAGTAGCACCTATTCACCCCCCCCTCTAGGTGTCATACCGATCCTTTCACCATCACAGGGTCAATACTCATGTGAGAAGGATCCCTATGAAGAACCATCCACCAATCGGGACATCGTCGCCGAGATCTGAAAAAAATGAGTGGGGAATTTGATCAAACACCTAGGTAGGGGAGGGAGAGGGCAGCACCTTGGTAAAAACACGCCCAAAACACACGGTTTCCCCGTCATACAGCCCAACGGTGGCTCATGAGTGACTGCATATCAAATGCACCATTGGGCTGTATGACGGGAATCTGAATGCTTTGTATACCAAAATGCTTTGTAGATATAACAGCGGCAAATTGGCCTTCGATCCAAACAGCGGCAAGACGTCTCTGATTATCTGCAACCATCCTAACAAGTGTTGGAGATGTTGCTAATCATCAGAGATCCTTGCCGCTGCTTGGATCTGACCGAGGGGAGGGTTCACCTTCAGACTTCGCTCTAGGAACTCCTGCCTCTCAGAAATCTTGCTCTCTGCTACCCGTGTACTGCCAAAATGAACTACAATGAGTAGACACTGAGTGCTGAACATGTCCGGGAGGGGGGCTATATATAGGGTACGTGTGCTTCTTTAGTCCCGGTTGGTAACACCAACCGGGTCATGTGTCTCACGAAGTGGTCGTGATACTGCTGATCCAACAGCTCACAATCCCTCAAAAGAAACACACCCCTGATCCAACGTCTCACAAGCGCTTGAAAGAAACACATGATCCGTGTGCTTCTTTAGTCTCGGTTGGTAACACCAACCGGGACTAAAGGCGGGCTTTGCGGTCACGACACGTGTCCTCCCCCAGCGCTGCCCTGGGCACGTGTCCTCCCCCAGCGCTGCCCTGGAGGTCTTTATATATTGTCGCCGATGGGTAAACCCTAATCCACCATTCCTAGCCACGAACGCATCGTCTCCACGAGATGGATCCGCCACGCCCGCCGCAGCGCCTTCTGGACGAGGTCAAGCATGCTCGGCAGAGCGCGCTTGGGCGCAACCGCGGGAGCCTATCCCGCCGTATGCCCACGAGCCCGGCGTGGAGAGGAATGCCCAGCTACCGGCCTCCTGCTCCACCAGGTGCCGCCGCACCTCCACCTGGCGCCGCTGCACCTCCACCAGGTGCCGCCGCTCCTCCCGCGGAGGAGGAGGAGGACGACGACTTCGACTGGAGCCACGACGGGGAAGAGGGTTGTGGGTTGCAGATACAGGAGGCCATGGAAGCCTCCTTCCAGTCTGTCCGCGACTACCCTGTCCAGCGAGACAAGACTGCCTACCAGCTCAAAGCGAAGGAGGCTTTCGAGCTGGATTGGGCGCTGAAAGACTCATCCTCCATGGATCTTGCCCTCCGTCGCAAACGTGCGCGCGAGAACCGGGCGGCCGCCCTCGGGGCAGGCTCCTCCCACCGTTCCCCCTAATCCTACGGCCTTCGAGCCAGCAAGTCCGTTTATGTAGAATAATGTTGGTGATGCTGGATCAGGGGTGTGTTTCTTTCAAGCGCTTGTGAGACGTTGGATCTTGTCTAATAATATATTAAACCTTTTATGTAATGCATTTTATGGAATGTATTAAACCTTGATGTGGCTCACGAAGTGGTCGTGATACTGCTGATCCAACAGCTCACAGTCACTCAAAAGAAACACACCCCTGATCCAACGTCTCACAAGCGCTTGAAAGAAACACACGATCCGTATGCTTCTTCCTTATTGGTGGGATTCCCTTTAGTCCCGGGTGGTGGCTCACAAAGTGATATCCAACATCTCACAAGCCTTCAAAAGAAACACACCCCTGGTCCAATGGCTCACAATTGCTCGAAAGAAACACACGATCCGTGTGCTTCTTCCTTATTGGTGGGATTCTCACTACATATATGTAGTCATGCATGGCCTTCATTGGCATAGCACATCTAAACTCATATCTGCAACCTCATCACTCTCCCATGGCTTCCACCGTACCCACTCTAACCTACTCGGAGGCGGAGGCGCTTTGCGCCTCGAACTACCCCTGCCCGCCCGGCTACGACGTCCCCGCCGGCTGGAGGCTGAGCACCGGAGGCGTGTCGGTCCCTCCTGTCCCTCAAGGTTTGGCGTGCCGGGCGGCCATCACGAACCACTACTGCCTCGAGCTCACTCCGGAGCAGCGGATGGATCCCCGCTGGCATCCCGACTACCGCCCGACTTGGGACGCCTTCTTCATCAATCGGTGTGAGAGGGCGCTCGCCAGGTACGAGGAGGACGGCCCGCCTCCTTCGAACTTCAACGAGGCCGGCCATCGGCTGTGGTGGAGCGGCCGGACTCTCCAGAGCGTCATGAATTACATCACGGCCGGCGATAACCCCCGCCTACGCTACCCTCACTTCCAGTCCAGGCGACGACAGCGACGACAACGGCGGTGACTACGACGACTACGAGGACGAGTATTATAGGCCTAGGCAGGAGTATGACTAACCTATGGTTCGTCTATGTACCAAAGATTGTTCTCATTAACTACTTCTGGTCTAGCTAAGACGACGATCGTGTAAAATGTATTCTTTATCTCTGCATTTCGAAGTCTATGAAGAAGTTTTTTGTAAACTATGTCAAAACTCAAGTTTATCATTTATCCTACCAACTAGTACACATGAAAGTACTCCATGCCAAAGGATTTTATTTTTTGAGTATTTTTCACTTTCTTTGACTTTTTTAAAAAACGGTCAAAATGGCCGCCTTTACTATTCATTGTATGGGGTCAAATTATCCAAAACTATCGATGGTTTTGTTATATAACCACTACTTGTGCACCTTAAAATCATTTTTAAAAAAATTCAGAGCAAACTATCACACACTTGTAGTTCAAATTTGAATTAATTTCGAAAAATAGGCATAAAGTCGTTTAAGTAGGCGAAATTAGCTAGAAACGAAGGAAATTACCAATATTTGTGGAGTATCCATAAAATATGGTCTACTTTGTGTGATAATTGGATGGGTGCCATTTTGCACCATATTTGTTGTACGTGCTTCACAAAAAATGTCATTTTTTGACAAACGAAAAACAAAAAACGATATTTAGATAAGTAATTTGAAAACATAGAAAATGGTTTTGGATTATTTATTCAAATTAAAACACTTTTCATGTTGAAAGTCTTTTCAGATTCAAAACCATTGAAATTCATATTCAAACACCTAAATAAAAAAAGGCGGGAAAGAACATTCAGTACTGAAAAGTTTGAAATAATTTTGAAAAAGGACTCATTGGTCTCGGTTTATACGAAGAACCGGGACCAATGAGTCCATGGACGCGCCACGCGATCTGGCATTAACTGACACACTCATTGGTCCCGGTTGCGGGTAAGAACCGGGACCAAAGAGGCATTGGTCCCGGTTCTTGGCAGCAACCGGGACCAATGACCCCCGGTATAACTGCCCTGGCCCTTTCTTCTTCCCCATTCACCCAAATCGACTAAGGACGGAGAAGCGCGACACGGAGCGAAACGACGCCGGCAGGCTGCCCGACCTCCGCGCCGCGCCCCACGCCGCACCCCGCCGCCGCCGTCGACATCCGCCGCGCCGCCTCCACACGCCACTTCTCCTCCACGCGCCACCTCCACGCTGGCCTCCACGCGCCGGCCTCCTCCACGTACGCGCCGCCCTAGCTCCTCCGGCCACGCGCGGCCCCACGCGCCGCCACACGCCCGCGCCGCGCCGCCCGTCCGTGCGGCCTCCACGTGCTGTGCCCTCCACCTCCGCCATCGCCGGCCTCCGGCCACCTCCGCCACCGCCTCGGCCTACACGCACATTTGAGGGTTTTTTTTTCATTTTTAGTAAAGTTTAAATTTTGTTTAGCTTATTATTGTTTAGGTTATTATAGGTTATCAATTTTTAGTGTAGCAATTTTGAAAGTTAGCAATTTTGAAAGTTTAGCAATTTTGAAACTTAGCAATTTTGTTTAGATTATTTTAGGTTATTATTAGTGTAGCAATTTTGTTAGAAATATTGCTAAGTCATTTAGATAACATAGTAAAGTTTGAAATATTGCTAAGTTAGAAATATTGCTAAGTTTGAAATATTGCTAAGTTAGAAAATTTTAGTAGCAAAGTTTGAAAATTTAGTGTATAAGAAAATTATTTTATTAGTGTATAAGAAAATTTAGCAAAGTTTGAAAATTTATCAAAGCAATGTTATTTTTAGTTGCAATGAAATTTAAAGTTGTTTGCTATGAATTAAAAATTTGCAGTGACATTGCAGTGCGGCAGTACGTGAAGAGCCCGAAGCCGGCCGCGCCCTCCACGCCGGCCAGGCCCCTCCACGCCGGCCACGCCCTCCACGCCGGCCACGCCCCTCCACGCCGGCCACGCCCTCCATGCCGGCCGCGCCCTCCACGCCGGCCAAGTCCTCCACGCCGGCCGCGCCCGGCCTCCACGCCCCCGCTCACGCTGCCCCCTCTCGGTGAGGGTTTAGAAGAAATTGCTATTTTTAAATGTATGAATATATGAATGTATGAATTAAAAGATTTTTTGCTTAGGTTTAGAAATTCAAACACTTAGAATTTTTTGTGTTAGGGAAAAAATTTGTTCTGACCTTACGAGTTTACGATACGAGTTTACGAGTTTACGATACGAGTTTACGATACTAGTTCCGACCTATACTAGTTTGTGGGTAGATGTATCTTGACATATGGAATAAGTTACCCAGCTAATGTTTTGTGCATTGTTCTTAATTTGCAGAAACTATGGAACGAGACGAAAATCAGGAAAACATCCTCGAGGATATAATCCGCGGGCCGGAAGATGTTGGCGATGTCATCTCGCAGTTTCTGAACAACTCCGGTGAGGGAGATGAGTCTCTCAACCGAAGAGACGGCTCCGGTGAGGTAGAACCCGACGGCTAGGGTGAGGGAGAAGTTGGCGAGGGAGAAGCCGACGAGGGAGAAGCCGAAGGCTCCGGTGGAACATTAAATGTTGCAAACTCCGGCGAGGTGCATATACATAACTTAATGAAGCCGAAGATTGTATTAATTAAGCCTCTGCTGTCTATATACATATATTAACGCTCTTTCTTCTTTTAGCCCTCCGGATCGAGCAAATCTTCTGTAAGGACAAAACGAGGCCCAGCCAAAAAGTTGGGCGACCAAGAAAGGTACAGGATCGAAAAAGTCGCTGAAGACACACACCGACTGCTCCCCCTGATGTTAAAAATAAAATGGTAAAGCAATGCGGAGTTCTTGTTAGGGACTACATCCCGATCACCGTTCGAGAATGGCATCAGCCAAAGGAGGGAGGAGTAAGATATGTCGGCGAGGCGGGCAAAGAAAGACTTTGGAGAAAGCTCATGCTTAATTTCACCCTGCCGGCGCCAGAGGTGGATCCAGATGAGGAGGATCCAAATGAGGCAGAAAAGATTACCCGAAAAAACATGGAGCAAAAAGTTAAGGACTGGGCTCTTAAGAAGATGGCCGAGCTATTCAAGAACTGGAAGAAAAGATTGAACACGAGTTTGTTGAGAAAAATAAGACTCCGGACTTCGATAAAGAGTATGAGAAGATAAGGGACGACTGGGAAGAATTTGTGGCGTACAAGAAATCGGAGGAAGCTCAGGAAAAGTCTGCAAAAAATAAGGCAAATGCTGCTAAAAAGATCTACCACCATACTATGGGGCCTGGTGGCTACGCCTTTAGCATGCCTAAGTGGGAGAAACTTGAGGCGGACCTGCTGGCTAAAGGGATCACTCCAGAGCCACTCGCATGGATCGAACGGGCAAGAAATTGGCTTTACAGGCATGGGGGCACGTTGGACGAAGAAGGGAAGTGCATATATAACAGAAGACACAAAGATAAGCCCCTACTACCCATCGAAGGCATTAGAAATGCAGTAAAGGATGTTGTAGAGGGACGGTTCATTCCCGATAGAGAGGATGACGAGCTCACACGCGACCTTGGGAATGAGGAACACGACGGACGAACACGAGGCGTACCAGGCTCCAATCCCAAGACAATTGCGATTCCCGAGCACAGGAAGAAATTTCCTGATAGAAGCCATCAGAGGAGAAAGGAAAGGGAGGCAATGGAAGCACGCGCTGCTGCAGACCGGCTGCGTAATATAGAAGAAGAATTAAAGCGGCAGAAGGATCAAATTGCCGCACTTAGCCAGCAAGGTACTAGCGGCCAATCTCAGCGGCACATGGTAGAAGCTGCATGCGATGGTACCGGCGGCCCATCGAATCGGAAAAGCAGCGTGGCTTCCACGGAGCTCTAGGATGGTACTGATGATGCACTGATGGTGGCTCCTCTTCGTCGCTACCCAGTGGATGATATCACGGAGAGCACACCTTGTGAGCTACATGTGAAAGTTTTTAACTTAACCATGAAGGTGGCGGTCGGCTATGCCGTACCAATTGGACCTAATCCAACTTACCATTTCTCTCCGGTTCCACATGGCTACGCTGTTGGCGGGGTGGATGAAGTGATGAAAGATTTTGAGGAGCTGAAGCTGGAACACCCTGCAGGTGAAGATGGGGAGGTGCTTGAACTTGGAGAAGCTAAGAAAGGGACCATTCTATGGCCAAAGGAATTCATCGTGCTTCCAAACTGGCAGCCAAGGCCATCGACTCCTCACCAGTCTCCAGCGCAACAGTCCTCTTCACCGCCTCAGCATTCTCCAGCGCAACAGTCCTCTTCACCGCCTCACCAGTCTCCAACGCAGCCGTCTCCACCGCCGCGTCAGCCGTCTCCGCTGCCGCGTCAGCCGTCTCCGCCCACCGCTGGTACGATGAGAGGTAAGCGATCACCGAAACGTAAAAGGTCGCCCCTCCCAAAAGTACCTCATAAGAATCTTCCCATGAGACCTTATGACCGTACGGTGGAGGAAAATGCCGCGGTCGTAAATGCGCAACATCAAGAGTGGTTGGCTAGCCTGAAGAAGCCGAAAGCGGCAGAGTTCTCCCCCACCCCAGAAGAAAAAGCCGCCGTCTTCAAAATGTTGAAGACCCTTGAACAACCCCCGCCAAGGCTGACACCAGACTATGACCGCCAGATTCGCAAGTCGGTTCAGGCAAATAAGGAGCGGTCGAAGAGTAGTAGTGCAAGCAGGAAAGGGAAATCAGTTCCCCAGCTCGGAGAACAGAAAAACCAGTCGTGCCCCCCGCTCAAAGTGTTTTCCAATACCACCGAGGGGTCGAGCACAGGTGATGTCGCTATCGATCCTGAGTTTGTTGCAATATACGGAGAAGCGGCCGCTGCTCATGGCATGTCTATTCAGGACTACTTAGCGCAATTAGAAGTGTTCCAGGAAGTAGCATACCAATACCGGTACGGGAATAGTCTCGTCAAACCTGAGCTAGTCAACGGTCTACCAACAAAAATGCGCAGATTGCATAAGTGGTACATGCGAGCCTGTGAGGAAGGGGCAAACTGGATCTACGTGGCCGAAACGAGCATTACGGGCATGGAAATGGCGTGGTAATGATTGAATTTCCTGAATTATTTCAGTTATACCAACAAGACGTTATCGACAAAGCTATCCTCAGTGCCTATTGTCTGTAAGTATTATTTCTGTAATTAAGTCTCTAGCTAGCTCAGCTCGTTCATTGCATGTATAATCTTACTCATCACTTTATTAATTATGCAGAATGAAGATTCTCCAATGCAAAAGAGGACAAATCTATGACATTGGGTTCATTGACCCATACTACATTCATCAAGTATCTCTCAAACGTCATTACAACGACATAGAGGATAACTTGGTAAGGGCGTTAAGGTTTAACGAAACCAAAAGGGAAATACTATTTCCTTACAACTACGGGTGAGTGTTACTGTCTTGTACACATTCTATTTCGCTTACTCGATGTTAAGTGTATAATTGATGATTTATGCGTGCACAGCTTCCACTTTATTCTGCTAATCATTAAACCTGACAAAGGAGTAGTACTTGTCATGGACTCTAAAGGTAAACCCCTTGAGGAGTGGGCGGACATGCAGGAATGCCTCCAAGGTAATTTCAATCATTATGACACTATATCGGCAACTTTCCGTTCATTCACTGGTAGCAAGCAATTAATATATAACTCCTTTATTCATTTTCTTTGCCGGACAGGGCTTGGAAACGGTTCACCGCCAAGGCTAGAGGTATTTGGGCGCCGAATCTTACATTTGAACAAATAAGTGTAAGTTATCATGCTTGATTATTATTATTCCACGCATCTCTTTTAGTTTAGTTTCAATACCGGTATCATGCTTGATTATTATTTTGATTGAACTCTGTTCTCATAAAGTGCTTGAGGCAGGAACATGAGAATAATTTATGTGGATACTACGTTTGCGAGTTCATTTGCCAGACGACCCAAGAGCGATCCAAGAGCCGGTTCTTAGAACAACTTGAATACGTAAACAATATTCACAATTTTAGTTTATTGCCATCAATTGTGTTTAGTTTCATTCATATATATTGACCCCTTCTTTAAATTAGATCGAACGGCTGCGGGGCGGTCTTCTACCACAAGATCGCGTACGCGCAATTCAAGAGGAAATTGCGGGATTCTTAGATGCAGAGGTCCTAGATCCAAACGGAGAATACTATGGGCCGGTTAAAATGGTAGTGTAAAAGAGATGTATATATGCATGAAACTCGTGTGTACATCTGGCATTAATTTGTGGTCCGATACGAGTTTACGATACTAGTTTACGGGTTTACGATTTTACGAGTTTACGATACTAGTTCATGTGGTCCGATATGAGTTTACGAGTTTACGATACTAGTTTACGAGTTTACGATACTAGTTTCGACCTATACGAGTTTACGAGTTTACGATACTATTTCATGTGGTCCGATACGAGTTTACGATACTAGTTTACGGGTTTACGATACTAGTTCCGACCTTTACGAGTTTACGATACTACTTTACGAGTAGTACCTGCACAGAAATATCGAAGCTTGGCCTCGATATGCCGGCGAGTGAGAGATGGAGAGCACGTCGGCGATGCGAAGAAGGGGGAGACGACGGAGGCACCGAAGAGAGGAGAGGGGGCACCGGCGAGAGGGAGAGGTGGCCCAAATAGACCCTAAACCCTAAATACAAAAAAAACAGTCATTGGTCCCGGTTCGTAATACGAACCGGGACCAATGAGTCTCCCCCACGCCTAGCCAGAACTGGCCACATGGACCAGCATTGGTCCCGGTTCGTGGACCAACCGGGACCAGCATTGGTCCCGATTGGCCAGTCCCGGTTCGGCAACCGGGACTGAAAGCCCAGCCGAACCGGGACTACAGACCATTTTTCTAGCAGTGTTTCGTTTCACTGTACAAAACACTTTTTAATTAAGATTGTCTTGCACAGTGTGGCCGAAATGTCACAGCGGTGACGTTATTATATTTCGGCAACACCGTCCAAGAAAAAGATCGAATTCATGAACTCGTCACGGCTGTGGAGACAAATGTAACAACAGGTCATGAAGATAGGTTTAGTTAGGAATGACAAGGAGGAGTTTTAGTGAGGCATGACAATGATAGATTTGGCTAGGCATGCCAAAGATAGATTTAGCGAGGCATAAAAATGAAGATAAGTGTAATTGGTCATCTTGTGATGCAATGTATCGGTGAAATTTGGTATTCCTTATGAATGAAGATAAGTGTAATTGGTCATTTTGCGCTTGTGCTGCGAGATTTTAAATGTCCAGTGGCATCTGTATGCGTGTTATAGGCTTATCAAGAAACCTCATGCAAACGGGTAAATTCAAAACCTCCGTTACTGATGAGCTCGACACTGAGAAAACGGAGGTGTCCGCATAACCGTTGCCAAAATTTGACCTCATCGGTGATGGCTAATTCATTTGTTGCCGATTAGGGCCTTCGCATCAGCAGCGGGGGCGGGGACACGGACCGTTTCTCCGTTTTCATGAGGGTTTTGGCCTGTTTCTGATGTGTCGTTCTGTACTAGTGCTCGCTCATACACGAAGCTCCATCTGACGCCACAATTGGGCCGGCCCATTTTTTTCAGATCAGGTTTTTCTAGTTTTGGAAAGTTCTGGTTCGTTTTTTTATTTAATGGTTTTTTGGTTTTTGGTCGTTTTATATGTTTTTTATTCTTTTTTGTTTTTCATTTTTTACTCTTTTAAATTCATGAATATTTTCATATTTATGAAAAATGTTTATTTTTTGAAATTTGTTCATTTTTTAAATTGGTTTATATTTCAAAAATGTTCATTTTTGAAGAAAAACAAATTAAAAAATGTTTGTTTTTTAAATAATCCATTTTTTAAAATGGTTCAGTTTTGAAAGTTGGTTCATTTTTTAAAATGGCTCATTTTAAAAATGATTCAGATTTTTCGTTTTTAAAATGCTTCACTTCAAAAAATAGTTCAGGAACAGGTTTTGATTCCACAAAAAATTTCTGAAAAAAATATTAACAGGAAAGGGAAAACGAAAAATAAATTGACATTGGACAAGCACAACCGCTTGAGGCGTTAGCTCGCGAAAGCGACGCAACAGGCGTCGTTAAGGAGCTCCGCTGATAGCCCGTATAGACGGTTCAATGAGGTCTTATGCTGGCTTCTTGGGCCCATGGTTCATGGGTCCATATAGCGAGACACCATAAGGCGCTGCTATACCACGCTCAATGCATCCGTTAGTGTATATCCTATTGCCATCCGCTGACAAGAGTTCACGGGCGATTGGCTGGGAAGGAGCAAACGATGGCCCAACAGGCCTAGCTAGCTATTTCAACCGGTCAGGTACATTGTTTTGCTGCTTCGCTTTTCTTTTTTCTTTTTTCCTTTCGTTCTTTTGTTTCTGTTCCTTTTTAGTTTTTAACCTTTTTAATGTTCTGTTAGCGTTTCCTTTTCCTGATTTATTAAATTATGGTCGTAATTTATGCTGGAATTTTTATATTCATGGTTTCGATTTTTTAATTTAAAACTCTATTTCTTTTGTATTCGTTATTTGACCTAGCGATCTAAAATTGGATCGGAAATTGTGTTTTTTGTCAGTAGTATTGATATTTTCTTGATGTGTTTATACTTTAGTCCATTTTTCTAAATTTTTGTTCCTCCTTCCCACGTAATTTTATTTATGTGCGCTAAATTTTCTCCCACTTAGTCCATGTTGTGTTTTGTAGGATTTGTTACGCATGTGGTTTAACTTTGTTCTGCTTCATCTAAATGTTTCTTCACCTCATCACGTGGTTTGTTTCATGTTTGTTAATATTTTTCTACTTAGTTTCAAATATTATTCCATTAGTATTCAAGATTTATTCTTCATACGTTTAAATTTTGTTCCGCTGGTCTAAGTTTTTTTGTTTCGCTAATAGTCGTGATTTATTTCTCATTTGTATAAAATTTGTTTCGCTTCATCTAAAGTTTTGTTCCATTTGATCCTAAGTTATAAGTAAAGAAGGGTACAATTAAATTAATATATATGCAACGATAAATTATGGTACAATTCAGTTTAATTAAAGAAGCATGCTAAAATTAACATTTCCCACAAAACAAATTCCCATTTTTTTCACCAAATATTTCTAGCCATTTTTTTCGAAAAATAAAGTGAGTGATGGGAGGAAAAGGGGAGAAGGATAAATAAAAAGTTTCTTAAATAAATCTATTTGTCGAGTGCCGTGCGAGGATGCATCCGGCAAATAGTACTCTGTTGTGTTGGCCCAGTGCACCTGACGTGGCACTTGGCATAACACTCAGCGCCGTCACATTTCCATCTTGTCAGGCGGCAAGTGCCGTATGGCGCAACCGTTTTGCCAGTGTGGGACTCGACATATTAACCGATTTGCCGACTGCTTTATTTTGCCAGTGTCGTGTATAAAAAACACTCGGCATATAGCTAATCTGTTTGCCGAGTGCTCCTTTTTACCAAGCGCTCTTAGTCTGCACTTAACATATATCTAGATTTTACCGAGTGTGCGATAAATTGTACTCCCTCCGTTTTTTAATATAAAATGTTTTACCATTTGTCCACATACACATGCATATAAATGTATGTAGACACATTTTAATGTGCATGTTCACACATTTTAGTGTGCATTTAGACAACATGTAGAACACCTAAAACATCTTATATTAAAAAACGGAGGGAGTACTCGGCAAACTTGAACTCTCGGTAAACAAGTAATTTCCAGTCTTTGATCATAGGGTCGGACGAAACATAGCAGCCCCTAGCAGGACACGTAACTTGTGAGTTCGTGATGTTTATTGCTTTATTTTCTCGTTTGTTCACTACAAATAGTTATATGAAGTTGTGAACTAAACCGTGTTGGAATTTTATGGGCCTTTGCTCATAGCTCAAATTAAATCACAATTTTTTCACATGGATCAACTAAAATTGCTAAAATCTCATGGCCCATTTATATAGCTGGTTGGGGACTAAAATTTAGTCCCACATTGCTAATTGGAGGAGACAAACACCACCTTATAAGGTGGAGTGTTGAGACACTTGGTGTGCTTGAGTGAATAGGAAGCTCTCTCCCGCGCACTCCTCCTCCTCCTCCTCCTCCTCTGCTGCCGCTCGCTCGTCTCGTCTCGTCACGACACGCCGCGGGTTGCAGGAATCTCGCCGAGCCGAGCTTATATTTTTGCTGTTCGGAAAAATTAAACAAGTCATTGATTGATAATTAACGGACGCGTTAATTACCTCAGCCGTTTCCGATTCTTTTGGATCGTGGGGCTGTTACCGACTTGATCGTGCGGCTGCGCCCACGTCCTACCCGACCCGCACTATATATCCTGGCTGAGCGAACCCTAGCCGCCTACACGCAACACATGGTCGCTCGCCGTCCTACTTCCAGAACCTTGCGCCGCCGTTTTCCAAGTCTTCTCCATCCCGTCTTCTGGCGTGCACCGGTTGTAGGGACAGTAGGCCTCCGGAACCCCGCCTCTTATTATCCTGTACGGGAGAGGGGTGATCAGGATTTTGGGGAGCGCACTCGCGCGACTACTGGCTTCGAGTTCTTCCCCAACGACGATTTCTTCCCGAACATCGGCAGCCTCTTCATCGACGACATGGGTGACGATTCTGCTTCCGCTGGCGCTGCTGCCACACTGTATGATCTCCTGATCTTCCTGTTTGAGTTACTACTACAATTTCTGCTAGTGGTATATGCTGTAGATTTGTTCTGTTTGTCTATGGTATTGGTAGATCGTATCTGTTTATCTGCTGTACTCGTAGATCGTATGATTAGTTTAATTCTTATTATTCTAGTCATGTTTTGTTTACTGTTTTCACGAATTAAATCATATGCTAAATTGCTTATATTTTCAACAATCCAAAAACCTGATTATAGGCAATTTGCATCACCTGGCTTTCTCGCGTCAACAAAGAAATTTCCCTTTAAAGGGGTGCTTTACAAACGGTGGCGCATGAGAGCAGTTTACTGGTTCCAGAACAGTAACTGCTATGCCGCCACCAAAGGCAAGCCTGAGGGCGAGCTTAATGCTGAACAACTGGAGGCATATGAGAGGCTCGATACTCTTTTCAAGAGTGCCCTCCTCAGTATCTTTGACGACTCCATTGTGGACTCGTACATGTCGTTTGATAACGGTAAGGATATGTGTGATGCGCTCGAGGCCAAATTTGGGGCCAAAGACGCTGGCAGCGAGTTGTACGTCATGGGGCAATTCTATGACTACAAGATGACTGATGAGCGCTCTGTTGTACAACAGGCTCATGAGATACAGTCACTCGCAAAAGAAATTGAGCATTTTAAGTGTAACCTGCCGGACAAGTTTGTTGCCGGTGGCATTATCGCTAAGCTTCCATCTTCATGGAGCAACTTTGCTACTGCTCTGAAACACAAGAGGCAAGAGTTTTCCATTTCAGATCTCATTGGGTCTCTTGACGTGGAAGAGAAGGCGAGAGCAAAGGACACTCGTGCTCGAGTTGCTGAGGCTGGTTCTAGTGCCCACATGGTACAGAAGAAGAATTTTCAGCAGTCTCACAAGTCCAAATATAACAAGGGCAAATCTGAGGGCAAAGGCAAGTCTGATGATAGGCACAAGCCAAAACAGCCTACCAACTTCAAGAAGAACAACAATAAGCCGGGGAAGGGATCATGCCATATTTGCAGTGATCCAACTCACTGGGCACCTCGCTGTCCCAACCGCCATGAGCTGCGCGGACTGGACAACAACGGCAAGACTGCCAATGTTGTCATTGGCGACACTGAGATGAAAGATTCTAGGTACGGTATATTTCCTACTATCCTTTCAGTTTGTCATTCTCCTGAATGGTTGATTGACACTGTTGCCAATGTACATGTTTTCTTCTTACCAGTTCACTGTGACTTCTCCCGTGCTGATGGGGAACGGGTCACATGCTTCTGTTCGTGGTGTTGGCACGGTCGATCTGAAGTTTACTTCGGGGAAGATCGTACGCTTGAAGAACGTGCATCATGTGCCCTCCATCAATAAAAATCTCGTCAGCGGATCTCTTCTATGTCGAGATGGTTATAAGTTGGTTTTCGAGTCCAATAAAGTTGTAATATCTAAGTATGGACAATTTGTTGGAAAAGGCTATGAGTGCGGAGGCTTGTTCCGCCTATCTTTGTCAGATTTTTGCACTAAATTTATTAATCATATTTGTCATGAGATTGAGTCCAATATTTGGCATTCACGACTTTGTCATATTAACTTTAGTTGCATGACGCGGCTAGCTAGTTTGGATTTAATTCCGAAATTCACTATTGTCAAAGGTTCCAAGTGTCAAGTGTGTGCAAGCTAAACAACCTCGCAAGTCCCATAAGACTGCGGAGGCAAGAGACTTGGCACCACTAGAACTTATACATTCGGATCTCTGTGAGATGAATGGCGTGTTGACAAAAGGCGGAAAGAAATATTTCATGACGCTTATTGATGACTCCACTAGATATTGTTATGTGTATCTTCTGAAATCAAAAGATGAAGCCTTAAACTACTTTAAAATCTATAAAGCTAAAGCAGAGAACCAACTTGACCGGAAAATTAAACGGCTAAGGTCTGATCGTGGTGGAGAGTATTTTTCCAATGAGTTTGATTCTTTTTGTGCGGAACATGGTATAATTCATGAGAGGATGCCTCCCTACTCGCCTCAGTCAAATGGGGTGGCCGAAAGAAAGAACCGAACTCTTACTGATTTGGTTAACGCCATGTTAGACACTTCGGGTCTCTCCAAGGTATGGTGGGGGGAGGCTCTATTGACAGCTTGTCATGTCCTAAACCGAGTTCCCACAAAGAAGAAAACCGTTTCTTCATTTGAGGAATGGGAAAGGAAAAATACGAGAATCTCTTACTTACGTACTTGGAGTTGTTTGGCGAAAGTCAATATACCAATCCCCAAGAAGCGCAAGCTAGGACCAAAAACCGTGGATTGTGTTCTTCTGAGCTACGCTTTTCATAGCGTTGGTTAAGATTTTTGGTAGTAAAATCTGAGGTATCCGATGTTAACGTTGGTACGATTATGGAGTCAAAAGATGCGACTTTCTTTGAGGAAATCTTTCCGATGAAGGATATGCCTAGGTCATCAAATCAGGAGATATCTAATACATCTAGTCAGGAATTGGTTGATATTCCTGATCCTACCATTTCGATAGAACACACTGATAATCCTGTGGATGATGACAATGAAGTTCCTGTGAGGATCAAGAGACAGAGGACTGCAAAGTCCTTTGGTGATGATTTCATTGTGTACCTTGTGGATGACACCCAGTACAATTTCAGAAGCCTATACATCTCTTGATGCTGACTACTGGAAGGAAGCTGTCCGTAGCGAGATGGATTCCATCTTGGCTAATGGAACCTGGGAAGTCTCTAATCGTCCTTATGGGTGTAAACCTGTACGATGTAAGTGGGTGTTCAAGAAAAAGCTTAGGCCTGATGGTACTATTGAGAAGTACAAGGCGCGGCTTGTGGCCAAGGGTTATACCCAGAAAGAAGGTGAATACTTCTTTGATACTTACTCACTTGTGGCTAGACTGACCACGATTCGTGTGCTACTTTCGTTGGTTGCCTCGCATGGTCTTCTCGTTCATCAAATGGACATTAAGACAGCTTTCCTAAATGGAGAGTTAGACGAGGAAATTTACATGGATCAACCCGATGGTTTTGTTGTACCTGGTCGGGAAGCAAAGGTGTGCAAGTTGTTGAAATCTTTATATGGCCTGAAGCAAGCTCCTAAGCAATGGCATGAAAAGTTTGAAAGAACTTTAACTGCTGCAGGTTTCGTTGTAAATGAATCTGACAAGTGTGTGTACTATCGCCATGGTGGGGGCGAGGGAGTTATTCTCTGTCTGTATGTCGATGACATACTGATCTTTGGAACCAACCTTGAATTGATAAAGGAGGTTAAGGATTTCTTATCTCGCTGTTTTGAGATGAAGGATCTAGGAGTGGCTGATGTTATCTTGAACATCAAGCTGCTGAGAGATGGTAATGGTGGGATTACACTGCTTCAGTCTCACTATGTGGAAAAGGTCTTGACTCGCTTCGGGTATGACGAGTACAAGCCTTCTCTCACACCATATGATCCTAGTGTGTTGCTTCGAAAGAATCAACAGAGTGCTAGAGATCAGCTGAGATACTCTCAGATTATTGGCTCGCTTATGTATTTGGCTTGTGCCACGAGGCCTGACATCTCTTTTGCTGTGAGCAAGTTGAGCCGGTCTGTTTCTAATCCAGGAGATAATCATTGGCATGCTCTTGAGAGAGTTATGCGTTATTTAAAAGGTACTGGAGGGTTATAGTGATTCAAACTGGATATCTGATTCTGATGAGATTAAGGCCACGAGTGGTTACGTGTTTACACTCCGTGGTGGCGCTGTTTCCTGGAAGTCTTGCAAGCAGAACATCTTAACGAGGTCAACTATGGAAGCAGAACTCACAGCGTTAGACACAGCTGACAGATCGAGGATGTCGCCTAGAGGGGGGTGAATAGGCGTTTTAAAATAATTACGGTTTAGGCTTGAATAAATGCGGAATAAAACTAGCGTTTAATTTATCAAGCACAAAACCTAAACAAGCTAGGTTCACCTATGTGCACCAACAACTTATGCTAAGCAAGATAACCACTAAGAGATAGCAAGATAGATAACTTCAAGCACGAAGGCTATCACAAAGGTAAATGCATAATTAAATGGTTTGGGTAAAGAAGTAACCGCAAAGTGGACACGAGGAGATGTTTCCCGTAGTTCCTTCCCAATGGAAGTACGTCTACGTTGGAGGAGTGTGGAGCCACCTAGGCGCTCCAATAGCACGGATGTGCCCACTCTATTCTCCGTGAGCTTCACCCTCGAGGGATTGGCTCGTTCCACTATGAGGTCGACTTGAGGGCGTTGACCAAACCAATACACAAAGGTCGGGGAACTCCACAATGAGTTGAAGCCTCCCAATAATGCCTCGGACTCCCTCCGAGACTCACAAAGCCTTCTAGGGTTACAACCAACCCAAGGAGTAACAAGAACCACAAAGATTAAAGCTTCTCAAACTTCACCTCCACGTATCACCGTGGAGAACTCAAACCGATGCACCTAATGCAATGGCAAGAACACAAGAAGTGCTCAAAGCCCTTCACTCTCAAATCCCACCAAAGCAACTAATGCTATGGAGGAAGATGGGAGGAAGAGCAAGGAAAACAACAAATGAATCCCAAGATCTAGATCCAATATGCTCCCCTCACTTAGAGGAGAGATTGATTGGTGGAGAAGTAGATCTAGATCTCCTCTCTTGTTTCCCTCAAGAATGAGAAAGAATCATTGGAGGGATTGAGAGAAAGCAAGCTTTTGGAGGTCAACAATGGAGGGCAAACTTGCAAGAAGAGTTGGGGAACCATTGGGGAAGAAGACCCCTTAAAAAGGCTCCCCACGAATCCAACCGTTGGCTGCAGTTTTCAAGCCCAGCGGTAGTACCGCTGGGATAGGCAGTACTACCGTTGGGTTCTACAACGCAGCCGCCGGGCCAGTCAACGACTGGTCAAAGGTTCACCGATCCCACGCCCACGGTACCAGTTGGTACCGCCGGCGGTACCGCTGGTGGTACCGGAAGAAGGCTCCGAACGGCAAAACAGCGGTACCCGCAGCGGTACCGCTTCAGCAGCTCGCCGTAGGGGAACTGGCAGTAGTACCGCTTAAGCCAGCGGTACTACCGCCGACAGGCAAAACAGCAAATAGAGCGAACACCAAAACGGCAACAACTTTTGCATGGAAGCTCCAAATTAGGTGAAACCAATTTTGTTGGAAAAGGTAACGACAAGGAGAAGGCCTACAAAAAGTGGAAATATTAAGAACCATAAATAGAGTTAAGTCGACACACATGGCAAGGTGTGGAACTTTCCTCACGGATAAACCGATAATATTTCCAACACGAAAACGCAACAAGTTTTCCAAAGTAAAACCGTTTTCGAACAACTTGGTATTGTCATGACAAACATGACAAGCACCAAAACCTCACAAAGATAAAAGCCAATAAGAACCAAGAAAGATGATGCCAAGAATGCAAAGGTTTGAGCTTTCTCCGAACGATACGATCAAGTTACTCATTCGAGAGCCCCTCTTGAAAGTGTGGTATCTATCCTATAATCCGGTCTCTCACTAACACCATGAGACCGGTAAAATAGAAACCCTATCAAGGTCATACCTTTGCCTTGCGCAATCCACTTGAGCTAGATGATGACGATCTTGATCACCTCAAGTTGGATCACCTTTCTTGATTGCGCTCCGCTTGGTGAAGTCTTGTGAAATGCTCCCCCATACACAATATGGGAGAGCCACTTTTAGGAACATCTTCATTTGGCCATTATCTTGATGACGACCACCGCTTGACGTCATCCGCCATGGGTTATATGGAACTTCCTTTTGATGCACGCCCATGGGAAGATACCTAACCCCGCATAGATACTCCACACACATATATATGGGATAGTTCACAAAACTATATAGACGATTGCTTACCATACCAATAGATCACAAGATCCCACATGGTACAACATGTAGCTTTGTGTGTTGATCACTTGAATCCATCCTTTCCACTTAGCCTTGATCAACTTTGTATCTTTTCTTCTTTCTTGATCAATGATGATGTCTTGAAGATGAGCATGAATATCCACGGTATTCTATTCTTCAAGACACACTTGCAATATGCTCAACTCTACATATGACGATTCTTCATATAAACCTTTGAATAAGATCTCGGTCATCTTATAAGCTTCTAGAGTCCAACACATGAACTCCCATCTTTCCTATGGACAAGATCTATAAGAATATCTCAATGCAAACATTAGTCCATAAGGATTGTCATTAATTACCAAAACCACGCATGGGGCAACACATGCACTTTCAACAGCCACTGTTGAAGCAGAGTGGCTTCGTGAGCTCTTGATGGACTTACCTCTGGTTGAAAAACCAATACCCGCTATCCTTATGAACTGTGATAGTCAAACTGTGATAGTTAAGATTAAAAGTTCTCAGGATAATTTGAAGTCATCAAGGCATGTGAAGAGGAGATTGAAATCTGTCAGAAAATTGAAGAACTCTGGAGTTATTGCGTTGGATTATATCCAAACGTCTAAGAACTTGGCAGATCCCTTCACAAAGGGTTTATCACATAATGTGATAGATAGTACATCGAGGGAGATGGTTTTGAGACCCACGGTATGAGTTGTCCACAGTGGTAAACCACTCTATGTGATCGGAGATCCCGTGAATTAGAAGTGGGTGACAAGCTGTTGGTCAGCTGGGAGGAGAGTATCCCTACATTATTTTTCCCACTCCGTGAAGATGCAATACTCTCCTGATCTGCATGGCAGGTTGAGATTTATCTTAATGTGTTTCAAGCGGCTTACTTTTATAAGTGGAGATGTTATCCTACAGAGCATCTCTTGAGAAATACACCTATATGAGTCTGACTATTAAACGTCGTAGTCTATGAGAGTTGGGTGCTCTCTAGTAAACTCATGAAAGGTCTTGGAGTATGACGCATAAGCTCCACCCGCGGGGAAGCCTTGCGGCAGCCCAGTATCGGTCAAGGGCTTGTGTGAAATTAGTTTGCCGCAAACTTGTAGTTCAAGGCATAGTCCACTATCCAAGTTGTGATCTAGTGTAGCATAAGTTTCTAAGTGGAAGTTCAACTTAACAGTCTCCACTAAGCACCGGTATATAAAACAATGTTTTGGAACTGAATGATGAGATGTGTGCCAATGAGACTTTGTGGGGGATTGTTGGAATTTTATGGGCCTTTGCCCATGGCCCAAATTAAATCACAGTTTTTTCACATGGCCCAACTAAAATTCCTAAAATCTCATGGCCCATTTATATGGCTGGTTGGGGACTAAAATTTAGTCCCACATTGCTAGTTGGAGGAGACAAACACCACCTTATAAGGTAGAGTGTTGAGACACTTGGTGTGCTTGAGTGAACAGGAGGCTCTCTCCCGCGCACTCCTCCTCCTCCGCCGCCGCTCGCTCGTCACGTCACGTCACGTCACGACACGGGTTGCGGGAATCTCACCGAGCCGAGATTATATTTTTGCTGTTCGGGAAAATTAAACAAGTCATTGATTGATAATTAACAGACGCGTTAATTACCTCAGCCGTTTCCAATTCTTTTGGATCGTGGGGCTGTTACCGACTTGATCGTGCGGCTGTGCCCACGTCCTACCCGACCCGCACTATATATCCTGACTGAGCGAACCCTAGCCGCCTACACGCAACACATGGTTGCTCGCCGTCCTAGTTCCAGAACCTTGCGCCGCCGTTTTCCAAGTCTTCTCCATCCCGTCTTCCGGCGTGCACCGGTTGAAGGGATAGTAGGCCTCCGGAACCCCGCCTCTTGTGATCCTGTATGGGAGAGGGGCGATCATGTTTTTGGGGAGCGCACTCGCGCGACTACTGGCTTCGAGTTCTTCCCCAACGACGATTTCTTCCCCGACATCGGCAGCCTGTTCATCGACGACATGAGTGACGCTTCTGCTTCCGCTGCCGCTGCTGCCACACTGTATGATCTCCTGATCTTCCTATTTGAGTTACTACTACAATTTTTGCTAGTGCTATATGCTGTAGATTTGTTCTGTTTGTCTACGGTATTGGTAGATCGTATCTGTTTATCTGTTGTACTGGTAGATTGTATGATTAGTTTAATTCTTATTATTCTAGTCATGTTTTATTTACGGTTTTCACGAATTAAATCATATGCTAAATTTCTTATATTTTCAACAAACCGTCCGTGCTTAAGCCTTAAGGAAACAAAAAATATATAATTTCAGTCTTTGAAACTCTGTACGTCGACAGTTCAGTAAGCAACACTTTATGTTTGAACTTATTTTCTCTGTTTCTAAACATAAGATGTTTTGGGAGTTCAATATTTAGGAACAGAGATAGTAACTAGTTTCGTGGTGGCTGAGCATGTCGGGTACCGTTCCCTGGAGTGGAATAATGCATCTCTTGTATACATGATATGATCGCCGATCCAACCTTGTCTTATGCTGCTTGCGCTCCTCCGATAATATTTGAATACGTTAAATAAAAAATTGAATGCCATATTTTTAATCTGATGTTGCTCTCTGAAAGCCTTGGAAGTTTGAAGTACGTATAACATGTTCTGCAGGTAGTAGTTGGGCTGATTAATTCAGACGTCGACATATATAATATACTCCACGTAAGACCTTGGAAATTAGCATCCAAAAGTTAATGGTCAAGGCACTCAAGCCAGGTGCTTACCTGCTGCGACGATAAGCATACGCGTTTAGACCTAACTAATCATCCACAAAACAGTGACTTTGCGCGTCGACCTTCGGATCACCATCTCTGTTCTCTGCACCTTTGTGTCTCACGTCGATCGATTATATCGGTCGCAAGTGGAGACGGAGGTCGATCGTGTCTTGTCGTGTGAGCCGTGAGCCCGTTCGTCCCCTTTATCATTCACAAGCTACAGACCGCGCGTTCCTCCAGCCACTTGTAAAGCTCACCTCCCTCTCAATCTCATCATCCATTTCTTGCTTGTTTGATCGAAGCAAAAAGGGGAAGGGAAAGCTATAAACATGGTGAGGGACATCCGAGCTGATCACGAGCCGACAGATGACAGCGCCCTCGTGCTGTGGGACTGCGGCAGCGCGCTCTACGACTCCTACGAGCTCACCGCTTTCAAGCGCCAGCTCGACGCCGCCGTGCTCGCCTGCCGGTCCATCTCCATGCCTCACCTCCCCGCCGCCACGGAGCCGGCAGCGGCCGTTGGCGGCAGGAAGAAGCGCGGGAGGAGGCTACCGGCTCTGCTCCGGAGGCTCTTCTCCAAGGTGCTCATCCGCCTGCGTCTCCCAGCCTCGGTGCGCGGCGCGAGACATCACGGCCGGTACCGGGAGTACGAGGGGTACGGCCACGGGGAATACTACGGCGGCACGGGCTCGCCGTGGTCTGGGGCGCTGACGTCCATCCCGGAGGAGAGAGACGGCAGCCCCGAGACCGGGTTGTCGCCTCCCGTCGTCGCCGGCCCGAGCGCGCTGCGCAGGGTTCAGTCCGAGCGCTTCATCGGCAGCAAGACGGCGTCTCCCATGGCGCCATTCGATGTCGTTTTGTAGCTGAACATATATTAGTGTTTAGCCGTCAGATCGGGCAGCGAATTCTTGTGATTTATTTTACATACATCCAGTGTTCGTGGTGGTGTAAGAATTTAGCAGTGACAACAGTTAATTAAGTGGCCATGCATGGCAAATAGCCGTGTGGCCACAACGTGTAGTTGTAACAAGAAAATTCAAAGAGTTGTTGCTTGGAGCACAACGTGAGAATGAACGGATTGCCGGATCGGACGACGGTATTGTGCCCTCGACAACACATTTTTCTTGGAGGCGTCATCTTAGAGACCCAAACGATGGCTTTTGTTGCTGCATGCTACGTTTGGTGGTGGTGGTGCGGCCAGTTTGGGGCCGATGGGGGTGTGTTCAATTCGTCTTTGTTGTGCTTGGCCAAGACCTCCAATGGTTGTCGTTGTGTTGTGCAGAGTTTCAGGCTCTTGGTGTCGGCTCAGCTCACGTTTCCTCAATGGCGAAGCAAATGATGCCTCCCCAACCTGATTCCGTCTCGACCTCCGTGGTGGAGCTCCCAGTCAAAGTTTGTGTTAGGTGCTAGACTTGGCACACGCTGATTGTGGATGCTCCTGAGTTGTGTCGTGGAATTCGATATGATGCCGGTGCGGCGCGCTAGGTTGTTTGCTGAATCTTGGTATTGTGATCATTCGACAGTATCTCTCATATATTTGTGCCTCTAATGGTGGCTCTTGTCGTTCGCTTTCCTCTTTCTTTTTCTCTGCCCGGCTACTTTCGAGTGAATGCAACAAGTGATGGGGAATTTTTACCCCCGTCAATCTCGAAAAAAAACGGAAGACGACTCGTGATCTGGAAACGGAAGGGCGATCGATCGAGATGGTGTTAGCTCGTTCTTGCGGTCGTGAATACAACCTGGAACTCGAAGTAACAGAGAAGCACGGTAGTTGACGAGGATGCTTTCTGTAGTTGACATCAGTAGTGAGGTCAGGCGGGCATCTGTTTTTTGTCACTCGCATATGCTAACTGCTAGTACTACTAATTTGTTCTGCACTCATGACTCGTGTTCTGAACTTTCTATAATCCCTAGCCTCCGACGGAAGAAAGAGTCTTCATTTTTCATTTTTGTCGATCACAAGAGATTGTATCTTCAGGCCATGGAGGCGTGGAGGAATCGTGAGTAATTTGCCAGAATTTGATGTCATAATTTGTAGGTCCTACTTGATTCCTAGATTAAGCTTTGGTTTTCAGAAGAAAGCAGGTATAGTACGAGCACTTCGTGGTGCAAACGAAAGAGGTTCAAATTTCGCATGGTTTATTCCTTAGTACACGAGAGAAAATATAGCTTACAGAATGTTTAAGGTGCAACCAACAGTAGGTGAGTTGGGGGGTGTTCATGCCACCATGTGCAGTTCAAGAAACATGATTCAAATTTTTCACGCCTATTTTCTCTTCAATGTATTGGTTTGCTACGAATAGAAGAACATGCTGATAATAAAATAGAGGCGAAGAACTTTGATCTTGTTTCCAGAGCTACACAATCTTGTTTTGAACACCAATCTAGGGTCTTATTTCTCGGTTTTGGACAAGACTTGACTTGTAAGACAAAGGCAGGCTAGTGCTTTGCTACAAAACAGACAAGAGGTAGACACCAAAACTGACCCTCTTGCCATTCACTTCACTCATTTGCTTGGTAATGCTGGATAACCACAGCATCTGCAAAAGTGCAAAGACTGAAGGACACTAACAACATATAAAAGAACCTACGTATTTACTTATTTTCCTTCAAAAAATACTCAGCTGGAATAACTACAACTTAATTCTGGAGTCACACAGGATGCAACAGAAAAGACAACACAAGGCTCCAGTTTTCCTATATGCATGCAGGATAGCCTGAAGCAATCAAATACACATATGCGTCTGTGTTTTGCCGGAAAAAAAATTACTTATAAGAAATTGCACTTCGCATAGGACGATGACAAAATAATTTCTCTTAAGGAATTGCACTTCGCACAAGGCAGGGGAACATGAAATAAGGGAAAATTCAGACAGCCTAATCCATCCTCTCCATGATGTCATCATCAATCTCGATCGCGATGATCTCCCGTCTTCGAACTGATCCTTCCTGGGAGGCACAGGCGGGGCGTACAGCCGAGCTGGGCCTGTTCCCTTCTTCTTGTTACGGGGCCGTGCCTAACATGACCATACAGAGAAATAAGAATCATTATAGGTGCATCAATATAAAAGGCAAAGCCTAGTTTCAAAAAAAAAATCATTATAGGTGCATCAGTTTGAGATTGTGCTAGAGGACTCACATTCCCATATGAGTGGCTGAACCTTTTGCCTCTCTTTGTCTTCCTGTCCCCTCTTCCACAGTAGACTGATCACAACAGAGAGAGTTCTGAAGTCAGAATTGGTTCAAAGTTCAAATGCTCATGTGATATTCAACATCTGCAATCCTCAGGTATTTTTACGAGCAGATTTTTGTATTTTTTAGTTAATTTACACATAACCTCAACTGAATTTTATGCTCATCGACAAACTACCAAGTACCAACTCTCAAAGGTCTTTACTGAATTGTAATGCTCATGGTAACACTATCAACTCACACTAACTCAACTCTACTACCCATTGGAAAGCAGGGGTTGTTTTACCAGATTATTGTGGACTTTCCTGGGAGATTAATTGCCAAAATCGAACTGAAACTTCTTCTTTCTAAACGAGTTTCAGCTCCCTCGGTGTTTCGTGGCATTCCCAACTAAGTGAAATTGGGTTCCTACTCGGTCCGTCGGGCGTACTCCTTTTTCTGTGGATACTAAACGGGAGAAGAATTCCCATAACGAGCTGGAGAACATTAATACTACCGAATAAAATTACGCTTGCGAAACAAGAGGGAAAGAACAGGTTAGTTTACCATCAAGAACTGAGGTGAGAGGGGCCGAGACGGCGGTGGCGGCGAGGCTGGTGCGGGAGCGGGAGAATGATACGGTGGCCGAGAGCCCGAAGGAGGAGGAGGATACGGCGCCGTGGTGGTGAGAGGGGAAGGCGGCGGTGGACACGGCCATGCCCTGGACGGCGAGGAGCGCCATTGGATGGAGCAGAGAGGAGAGGGTGTGTTGGATTGGTGTGGATTTGTGAAGTGTGCGAGGCGATGGATGATTGGAGCGGATAAGGAGAGATAAACGAAACGTAAGGCCATAGTTGGGCCCGGCGATTTGGCTAATGGGCTTAAACATAAGCGCCTGGGCCTTTCAAAGTGGTTAGCCATTATCTACTGGGCTTAACATACAATCGACCGTTTTTCAAAAAAAAAAAACATACAATCGACCTACTGGTCTAAAAAAATACAATCGACCTGATGATTTTCCGCTTACAAAATGAAAATATGATGATTTTGTTATACTTGCAAAAAAAAAATCGAAGTCATGTTGGAACAAAAAATATATTTTTCTTCATGTCACCAAAATGGATGCAAGTTTGGAGATTCGTAGGTTATAACATACACTATATCCAAGAATATTCTTATAATTTTGGAGAATTCTAGGAGCACTGAAAAGCATGACATTTTTTGTGGTAAAATATATTTGGATATTTAACCTCTACATGGGTTTGCTTCAAAAGTTTGGCAGCGCCTGTTTTTTTGCACAATTCAGGACCAAGAAAATCATGCATGTAGTCAATTGGGTCCCACGGCATCCTCAATTTTCTCAATAAAAAATAATCGTGTACACAAGGAAGAACAGTGAACCGATGACTCGTGCTTAGTACTATGATAAGAGTCCTCGCATAATAATACTGGAGCAGGAAAAAATATTGGACAACCCCATAAAAGAAGAGGGAAATAAGTACTCTCCCAGCCTCGAGTTATCCTTCCCCATAACCCACGCGCTAGGCTCGGTCCCATTAAGCCGACCATGGTGATTCGAGGCGCCCCGCGCCGCTCCAGCCCCGCCCTGCATGACCCGTGCTGCCGTATTACCTATCATGCCCCCACCTCCCCTGACCTAGATTTTTGTCCTTCTGCACCCATTTGAAAAGCGGACATGAGGTTGTAGCGTGTTAGCTATGGGGCAATGCTGCTAGTCTCTGCATGTCCGGGATTGACTTGTCTTTCTCCTGAGGCCAATATTTTATTATCATAGAGCTTGAAGATCAAGTTTTTCTGATGTCACGGCGTTAACATATACAATAATCGTATACTAAAATATTTTTTTTTTAGGAGATACACAAATGCATCTTTAGTTTATCCCTCAACCCTCAGAAACAAAGGAACCTCATCATCTGAGAAATTCTACTTAATAGCAACAAACTCAATGAGTGTACTACAATGTAGCAACGAAAAAGATGCGCCGCGTGGAATGCGCTTCAAACAGTTATTACGGTCGCAAGGATCATGGTTCAACTCTTCTAGCCAGTTTTAATCCTACTTCACATGTGTGTTGCACTAAATCGGGAAAACGTGGATATAAAGTAGAAAAGTCCACGGTCACCTAAAGCTTGAGCATTACTAATGTTAATCTAGTGTTGTTGTTACGGCCATCCACATAAATCTGACCCGGGGAGAAGTAGAATAAATATAATTTATACTGGACTTTTTTATTTCTCCAAAACTAATTTTTAGGATGCTACAATCTAAATGATCATAAATTAATGTTAACTATTTGGTATAGTTAACCACATAAAATGTTATTAAATATGCTTGTTGTGTCATTTGTTGTACAATTGTAATTTGTATCATTGATAATTCATCTGCATTACGATAATTTTAAAATGTCTTTTGTAACATCATTTCCTTTGTAAAATAATGTTTTACAATTGTTAAAATGTACATGTTTAGTAAAGAACTCTAAAACATATGATCTTAAAATATCTATAGCGGTTTGTAGTCATTATAAGGTTTACAGAAACTAACAGACTATAATTTTTTTTTGAATCGAGATCCAGACTATAAGGTCATGTTTGGTTACCTGCATCATTTTTAGCCTACTTGTATCTGTGACTCGCTAGGGTCTGGCCCTGAAAAAAGGGACAAAAGCCATGTTCTGCACCTCATTTATTTTTCCCACAAAGAGCTAGCCGTTTCGTCTGATACGAGTTTTCGATCTCGTTGTTTGGTTTACATCCGTGTTTTGTGTACTTTAACCTCATATCTACATGATGATCTTACCTCTCACCATCGCACTTCACCATCATAAGCGGCTAGCAGGACAACGGTGCGGGGTCGTAGCGGCGGCGGTCCGGACTAACATCGATGTAGGAGCTTCGCCGGAAGTTGCGGTGCTGTCTATTAGCAGCTCGGACAGTTGAGTTCATGGCGGCGAACGGCAGCGACAAAGATTGAAGAACACACCCTACATTAGTGCAGTCTAAACACGTACAAAGTTTAGTACAAGATCTACTCGTATATGTTTGCCGAAATAGAAAAGTTACAACAAGAAAGTTGTGGGAAACGTCGAGATGAACGTGCTCTCTCAAAGGATTTTCAAAACTTCAACTGAGTGCGACAGATTTGACAAAATCCATCTAATAACGTCAGTTCGAAATTGGCAAGTTATGGTCGATGAAACTTTAAACCGAGTATGGGAATGAAACCTACTCATCGACGCACAATATTTCGTGTAAACAATATTTTGAATCGAAGTGTATTATGTAGATTAGAAAGCAAGTATAAAAATGAAAAAGGAAAAAGGGAAAAACTATACTGAGCGTCTCGTGCGGATGAGGACGAGCCTGGGGAGCTCGCCTGGTGCTGCTCCGCGGCGGCGCAGCCGCTCACGACAGGGGAGGCGCCACCAGCCGGTCAACTATGCGAAGGACGGACGGCTCGTCTCCCGACCTCCGCTCGCGAGGCGCTCGCTCCTCCTGAAGCGAACGGTTGTTGCCTTGCCCTATGTCGCGAGTTGTACCCGTCGTCGGGAGCTGGAGCGTGGCGGAAGTAGTTGCCCTCGTGGCCGCCTACAGTGTAGGCCAGAGACAAAAGTCTTATAACCACTCAGCCAAAACTCTTTAATGAACATTGTCAGAATACATTAAGCGAGGATGACCCCGAGAAAAGGGACGAATCAGCCGTTACTGCAGGGTCTGGCCCAAGAATGCTTTGGAGTTCATGTTGCGCAACAATGTGGAATCGGAGCATCTCACCAAACGACTGGTTTTTTCACCTAGCGAGTCTGGCCGAGATCCACGCTGGAAACCAAACAGGCCCTAAATTAAGTCGTTTGCATAGTCTTTTACCAGGGTTTTCATGATTAGATTGTCTTGCGAGTTAAAGTAATTTAGAGATAAGTTGATAACGTGTACATGTTTTGTACTACGTATAGAAATATCATCACTAATAGGAACCATTGCAATAAAAATATATACAAGGATGTGAAGTGCGATGTACTCTCTCCGTCCAAAAATAAGTGTCTCAAAGTGGATGTACTAGACTTTTGAACAAACTTGAGACACTTATTTTAAACGGAGAAAGTACAAATTATGTTATATTTATACTATCGCACTTATCCTACTTATCCTACTTTCGTTCCTTAAAATGTATGCAAGAATGTGAAGTGCGATATACTCCAAATTAGCGGATATTTATAGTACGAAATTGTTAGAAAAAGCGCGCGCTTCCCGGGAGCACACTCCGCGTCGCATGTGCTGCCAACACTTGGAGCTCCCTGTGCATGCGAGCCTCTCCCGCGGGAGTCACTCCTTGGCCGCCACATGCTGGCCCAGCGTAGGTGGCTCGCTGTGCTCTCTGGCTGGTTCGTACGTGGTGTTCTTTTTCCTATTCTTTTCCAATTCAAACACAAAAAGTAAAATATCTTTCGAACGGAATTTCCAAATCACGATCCGTTTTCGGGGATGGGTTAGTCACGTTGAGATCTACAAAACTAGATCCCATGTTAATATGTTTTAACAAACTTTTTTTGTGCACTGCCCGGAGTGTATAAATTGCACTGCCTTTTTCCTGCAGTGCAATACCTTTGCAATATCTTCCCTTTTGCGGTGCACTGCCTCGATTCGGCACTGCCCGGAGTGTGTAAATTGCACTGCCTTTCTTTTTACTGGATGCAGTGCACTGCCTTTTCTTTTACGGTGCACTGCCTCGGATGGGCAGTGCACTGCCTTTTTTACTGTGCATTGACTCGAATGGACAATGCACTGCCTTATCTTTTTCAGGTGCACTGACTCAGATGGGCAGTGCACTTTGGACCGGGCAATGCACTGCCTCAGTGGGCAGTGCACTGCCTTCTTTTTTTGTGATGCACTGCCTCAGATGGGGAATTTGCACTGTCGTGGATGGGTGCACTGCCTTCTCTTATTGCGGTGTACTGCTTCGAATCCGGCAGTGCACTGCCTTTTTTTCGGCAGTGCACTGCCTTTTTTCCGGTGCACTTTATGAATGGTAGACGCGCCGAAGGCGCCGTGCTAGGGCGCAGCCCGTTGCACACGTGATAAGACATGTATCGACGAAATACAAGGGACAACGACGAATGTACCCCCTTCAAGATCTTTATTAAAACTTTTTCTCTTTCACTGCCTTCTCTTTCCGCGGTGTAATGGACGGGACAGTGCACTGCCTTATTTTTTTGCGGTGCACGGCAGTGCACTGCCTTCTCTTTTTGCGGTGCACTGCCTGGATGAGGCAGAGCACTGCCTTATCTTTTCGCGGTACTGCCTAGACGGACAGTGCACTACCTTCTATTTTCACGGTGCACTGCCTGGATGGGGCAGTGCACTGCCTTATCTTTTCGCGGTGCACTGCCTAGACGGATAGTGCACTGCCTTCTCTTTTCACGTGCACTACCTGGATGAGGCAGTGCCCTGCCTTCTCTTTTCGCAGTGCACTGCTTCTCTTTTCATGGTGCACTGACTAGGCAGGGCAGTGCACTGCCTACTCTTTTCGCGGTGCACTATTTTCTCTTTTACAGTGCACTGTAAAAAAATTGTGTACAACTCTTTTATAGTGTGTCACGTTAAAAAGAAAAAAAATACATGCAGCTACGCAGCTAAGCTAGCAAACTGATCGATCATCGATCGGAGCTAGCGTGCTAGCTCGTTTCGCAGACGCGGGCGCGCGGCCATGTGTGTGCCAGCTCGTTTCGCGGCACGGGCGCACGGTCATGTGCGTGTGAGCCGGTGCGCTCTCTCCGACGCACCCACGTGGCGGGCCCTCGCTGTCCTACGCGCGCGATGGCCGCGTGCGCTCACCCGTGACGCTCCCTTTATACTAGGAAAAAGTCCAAAACAAACCTTGAATTCATAGGCAAAAGCTAAATCGAACCCTGAACTTGCAATCCCTGAAATCGGCACACTGAACTCTGCAATCCCGATCATTTTAAACCCTAGACCCGGTTTACTCGTAAAAAATAAAAAAACGTAAATTCAATATTACACTGCTCTCACTGACAAACAAGGCCCACTTGTCATCCAATTAAAAAGATGTAGAAAGAAAAGAAAAAAGAAAATAGGTCAACGTCGTGTCCGCGCCTGCGCCGTGGCCGCCATGGCCAGAGCTCGTCTGCGCCCGCGCTTGGTCGAAGCGCGTCTGCGCCATGGCCGCCCGTGCCTGTAGCTCGCGCCGGCCAAGCGGGGCACGGCGTGCGGTGCATCGCCGGAGCGAGGCCGCAGAGCAGCGGCCCGATGCGGACGACCAGGAGAGCGAGGAGGCGTGCGTCAGGGGCGAGGCGGGGCACGGCCGTGCGTCGCCGGAGCGGGGACGCAGAGCGGCGGCCCGACGCGAATGACCAGGAAGGCGAGGCGGCCGCGTCAGGGGCAAGGCAGCGCGCGGTGCGGCGGTGCATTGCCAGAGCGGGGCGGCAGAGCAGCCATCGACATTGTCGGACAGGCAGGCGAGGCGATGGGCGTCAGTGGCGAGGCGGCGCGCGTGAGGGGGCGAGGTGGGGCGGCGACGGTGCGCACGGCGGCCGGCATCCGTCCCCTCCCTCCCGGTATCACAGATTTAGAAAACAAAAATGATTTTTTATTATGACATGTGGGTCCCACATGTCAGTGACACTACCTGCAATCCCGGTCAGGATTATGCTTTCCCGGTGTGCCAAACATGAATAGGGTTCAAAATGATCGGATTGCAGAATTCAGAGTGATGATTTCAGGGATTGTAAGTTCAGAGTTCGATTTATCTTTTGTCTATGAGTTCGAGATTTGTTTTGGACTTTTTCCTTTATACTATCGCACCTATCCTACTTGTCCCACATTCGCATCAATCGTACAATCCTACAAATCTTCAGCCAGCCACGGCACATGTGCGGTATAATTGGTTGACCAAATCCAGTATTGCATGCAGACACGTTCCATATGCCAACTACTCCATCCATTCACAAAAGTATGTCTCAACCAACTTTAAATTTGGATGTATATAGATATAATTTAGTTTGTAGATACATTTAAAATTTGAAGTTAGGGGACGTCATGTGAAACTGAGAGCGGGTAGCTTCCACGGTACAACTCCAGCGACCAGGTACAGCGCAAGCAGGGTGCATGCCTTGTTGGAATGTCGCATCCAACATACGTGTCGGGTCTTCAACCTCGCGAATTTTTATTCTGAAATTCTCCTCGTAATAGTACCCACTATATGGCTAAACATATCCAGTATCTTGCGGATGATGAATCGATGACAGCCAAGCCTTGACGCCTGTGCACATCGCCCCGTTTTGAGCTGCAAAATCAGATCACTGTTCTTGTCCGTTTCTTCTCTCGTTCATTTGACCAGTACACTACATTTCGTCCTTTCTTGACTTTGTCAGCGTAGGCCAAACCTATAAAAAACCTTCCTCAACGTTCGTGTCTAACAGACACAGTTTGCAAGATGGTCAGCTCTCCTAAGCTTACAGCACTACCTCTAGTGCTGCTCTGCGCAGCGACCATCATGGCGGCGACGGCGACGGCGACGGCGGGGGCGGACGTCCAGTCCTACAGCTACCCCGTCTTCACCGCTAACACGACCGACAACCTCGTGGTCGCCACAAACATGTCCGTCCTCGCGCCGGCGTCGCTTCTCTTCCAGCCCGAGCTCACCCTACCGAAGTTCAACGCGTCCGAGGGCTTCCTGCTGCTACCCGACACGGTCGACCTCTGGCGCGCCGGTGCCGGCGCCGGCGGGGTGCCGACGCGCGAGGCGTCCTTCAACACGAGCTTCACGGTGGAGAGCTCCGCCTCCCCCGTCTCGTTCGTCATCCTCCCTGACAGGTTCCCGACGTTCAACAACCCAGTGGGCCTCCGTGGCGCCAACGACTCGTCCACCACCAGCGCCGTGCCCAACGCCACGGCGGCCGGCCTCGCCGCGGTCGAGGTCGGCATGGTGAAGTCGTACGCGCCAGAGTCCCCGTACGTCGCCTCAACGTCACCGTCACGCCCAACGGCACCGCGGCGGCCGCCGTGTGGATCGAGTACGACGCCGCTGCGCACCGCCTGCGCGTGTACGTCGGTGCCGCCGGCGGGGAGCCGAGGCCATCGAAGGCTCTCGTCGACGCGCCGCTCTCTCTCGCCGCCCAACCCAACACGCAGACCGCGCTCGTTGGTTTCTTCGCCGGCACCGTCCGCGATATCTTCATCGGCGTCCGTGACTGGGACCTGACGGTGGACAGGTTCGACGGCAAGAAGAAGGGAACGTCATGGTGGGTGATGCTGATCGCGGTGCTCGGGTCCGTGGCGGCCACAGCCGCCATCGTCTCCGTGGCTGTGTGGTGCTTCGTGTCGAGGCGCCGGGTGCGCAACATGGAACCCAAGCTATAGTTTGTGCCGTGTCCAAGTAGATGCGCCTGTGTACAAATCACTCTACTTTTATTTATTTTTTATTTCTAAGTTATAATTTAATAGTAATAATCAGACAGTTTGCTGTATGAAAACGAAATTTTTTTTTTTGACCGGCACTACGGCTGGCCAAAAGGCCAACCTGAACAACTTTATTTAATAATCAACATGTCGTACATGGCTGAGTACAATGGGGGGAGGGGGAGGCGAAGAAGAAAGCGGGAGACCAACGCTCAAGGTGGTTCAAACATGGAGCACCAGAGTATTAAGCGATCCGCGACAGGCGCAGATTTACATCTGTTACCCAGAGCTTAATATCATCTAAGCATCTACGGGTGACCACATGGAGCGGTTCATCAACACTGAAGATGATGGCGTTACGGCGCCTCCAAATGCTCCAAGAGAGCGCCATGCAGATGGTTGCGTCTTCATAATTTTGACAGTGAGCATCCCATAGCTCAGAGATGTTGTTGATATCTAGGAGGGCGTCTTGCGGGAAGAAATAATTCCAGACTTGTCGGGCACGGTGGCAGCGGATGAGGAGGTGGTCGATGTCTTCGTCTTGATCACATGAGGGGCATGTCGGGATGCCCCCAGTTGGTGGCGGAATCGGCGTTCGTTCGTGGGCAGGCGACGGCGGCGAGCAAGCCAATTGAAGATCTTGCAGGACAGAGGAGCAGCGCTTCGCCAAACCCTAGTGGCCTGATCATCTGTTTGGAGCTGCCTGAAAAAATTTAGCATAGACACTTCTATTTGAAAGGCATTTGTGCGAGTAATGGCAAAGGCGAGAATCCTGGATGTCTGGTGTGAGTTGGACCTCGGAAAGAAACGACTGAAGAGTCTGAAGCTCAGAGGAAGCAACCGTGGAAAGCCTAGGAACCATAGAGGCGGAGATGGGGGCGTTTAGGACGTGGGAGATGCTAGCATTCGGGCAAGTGGAGTGGGAGAAGAGAGCGGGGAAGCGACTTGCAAGAGTTGAGTTTTCAAACCAACATCTACCGCAAGGCAGAGTTGTGTCCGTTACCCACGATAACCACGGAGTGGAGGCGAAAGGAGGGGAGGCAAGATATAATGTCTCTCCAGATGGGCGTATCTATATGGTGCGGGTCTCCCATGTCGCGTCCAGCAGACCAACCATACTGCTGCGGAACCAGTTCGCCCAAGGCACATATGAGTGAGAGTGGATTTTTGTAAGGAATTTGGAGAGAAGAGCGGAGTTCTGGTTGGCGATAGAGAGGACGCCGAGCCCCCCAAGACTTTCGGTTTACAAACTTCATCCCATGCAACTTTGCAGTGTCCGCCATTACAAGTTTCTTCCCCCGTCCAGAGGAAAGCCCGACGACGCTTGTCCATGGCCTCAATGACACCCACCGGGGAAGTCCCGCGCTCATGGCATGGGAAAGCTTGGCAGTGAGGACAGAGTTGACAAGAAGAAGGCGCCCGCCAATGGGTAGGGATCAGCCTCTCCAACCAGACAGCTGAAGGTCGCATTTTGCAATAACCGGCGCGAAGTCGGAAAGTCGAAACTTGTGAGTTGAGAGCGGATGGCCATGATAGGTTTGAGGGAAGGAGGACACAGAGCATCCGAAGGCAGCCACCATGTCAGAGGCCATGGAGGAGCTAGTTTTTATAGGAACAAAAGTGCTCTTATGGAAGTTATGTCCAGCCCCGTGGCCTCAGAGAACCTGTCAAGGATGAATTTTAGGTTGGCTACATGTTGGGTATTAGCGCGAATAATGATGAGGGTATCGTCTGCGTACTGCAAGACGGGACAAGGTAGGTCGTCAACAAGAGGGTGCAGGAGAAGGCCATCCCGGTAGGCTTGGAGGAGTTGCTACATGACATCTGCAACAATGTCGAAGAGGAAGGGGGCTAGGGGTCCCCTTGGTGCAGACCTTTCCGGCATTGGATCCAGTTGCCGGGAATGTTGTTTAGGAGAACAGAAGTTTGGCTAGAGGTGTTAATCATTCGGATCCAAGCACGCCAGAGTTCAGGGATGCCTTTGGCCTCAAGAATACTGTCGAGGGGATCCCAGCTGATGGAGTCAAAAGCTTTTCTGAAGTCCAGCTTGAAGACCGTAGAGGGAGCAGATCTCTTGTGGCATGCTTGAACAATGTCTGCAGTATAGACGAAGTTTTCCGCAATGGAGCGACCAGAGATGAACCCCGTTTGGTCAGGGTGGACCAAGCAAGGAAGAAGGGGGCGAAGCCGGACGGTGAGGCATTTAGTAATAATCTTTAGGCTGAAGTTTTGGAGGGAAATAGGCCGGAAGTTGTCTGGTCGGTTTGCTCCAGCCTTCTTTGGAAGGAGGATGATGTATGATTTATTTATGGGTCGAAGGTCATAATTCAACGAGTGGAAATCATGTAGGGATTCAAGCAGAGCCTCTTTGACAAGGTTCCAGTGGCGCTTGTAGAAGGCAGGGCCGAAGCCATCCGGCCCTGGGCTAGAGTTGTCTTTCAGGGAGAAAACCACCGCTTTCACCTCCTCGGCGGTAAAAGGTTGGATGAGCAAATCTGCCTGAGAGGCCGTTAAGGCCGTGGAAGAAACAAGGGAGCGAAGAGGAAGAGTGTCAGAACCAAGCGGGGCACCCCAAGCAGCTGTTTGATGAAGCGGTGGAGAATTTGAGCCTTGGCTTGGTGAGAGAATACAACATCGCCGTCATCATTTTCCAACACCTTGATCTGGTTTTTTCGCAGCCTACTGGAGGCGCAAAGGTGGAAGTATTTTGTGTTTTCGTCGCCGAGGGTGCAGTGCTTAACTTTTGCCCTCTGTCTCCAGTAGGTGGCTTTAGCCGAGTTGAGCTGGCTAAGGGAGGCTCTAGCAAGGTGCCGCATACTAACCTCTAAGGGAGAAAGGAGACGAGTTTCCTCCAGGTGGTCAAGCAAGGAGATAACGGTGCGACAATTAGAAAGCTGGATGGGGGGTAGCCGTTTAGCCCTGGCCCAAGCTTGTGCAGCAGACCTAACTCGTTTGAGCCGAAGGTTAAGCAGGCCAATGAAAACGAACTTTGACAGATCAAAATCGAAAGGTCGTGGTAATTACCAAAAGAGATTGTTTTAATTATACGATATTTTGTAAATGAGTAACGAAAAATCTAAAATTCAGATACGGCGCGCTCGCGTGCGTGTTCGATTCTTTTGGATGCGCCCACTGTGCCGGTGTTCCCGCTCGTACAGTTTCTGGAATAGGACACGGAAATCTTTCCCAAGAGGAATGGAATCCGAGTCCGATATGATTAGGAATTCGACGACGCACCGCCTACCAAATCAATCGTCCCATCAATAAATACCCACGCTACGGCTTCACGTAGCACCGCAGAACTCAAAGCTCGACAACCCGGCCTTGAGGTAAAAGATGGCAGATCAAGAAGCGCTCACAATCACACAGACGTCCGCGGAGGCAGCAGCGGCCGCCAAGCGAGCAGAATTCGAGTCTGGCATGGCCGCCGACCCGGGAAACCAGAAGTTGTGGATGCGCTTCGTGAAGTTCGAGCTGGAGGACGGTGGCAGCGGCGGCATCGAGGCCGCCCGCGCAGTGTACGAACGAATACTCGTCGTGCAGCCGATAAGGCGATGTCCGCGTACTGGCAGTGGCGTAGCCAGGAGTACAAAGTTGTGACGTCAATTCAAAATTGTGATGTCAAATACATGTATTCTATGAATTTTATATTTTTCATCTGATTTTTATCCTATATATGAAGCTTTTGCCAAAATGTTGTGTAGTCAGTTGACTACACAGCCAAAGCGTTGCTCCACCACTGTGTACTGGAGCTGGTTTTTGATGGAGCGCGGAGCCGGCGACGTCGACGGCCAGCGGCGGGTGTTGGAGCGGTGGGTGCGGCAGCTCCCGCGGGGCAGCGGTTTCCTCGGCAGCAAGCTGGGCTGGTAGGAGTACCTGGAGTTCGAGGTGTTAGGTTGATCTCTTTCCCCTCCTCGTGCGATTCTGATTGCGTGGATCACACGTTCGTTGGGAGACCCCAAGAGGAAGGTATGATGCAGTGTAGCAGCAGTTTTCCTCAGTATGAAACCAAGTTTTAATCGAACCAGTAGGAACAATAAATCACTTCTGAAGGTTGTTGGTGACGGAATATGGCACGGCGCAACACCAGGGAATCCGGCACTGACGTGGAATCTGCACACAACACAATCAAACTATTTTGCCCCAACGAAACAGTGAGGTTGTCAATCTCACCGGCTTGCTGAAAACAAAGGATTAAACGTATGGTGTGGAAAACAGTAGTAAATTGTAGAGAATGAAAAGGAACAGTGTTTGCAGTTGGTTGTATTATCAGTGTAAAGAATGGACCGGGTCCACAGTTCACTAGTGGTGTCTCTCCATAAAAGATAACTAACATGCTGGGTGAACAAATTACAGCTGAGCAATTGACAAAATATTGAGCGCATGACAATGCATATATATGACATGATGATTACTATGATATTCATGTGGGCATTACGACAAAATATATAGACCGTTATCCAACAGCGTCTATGACTAATAATCCACCGCCATGTTGTCATCCGAGTTCCCGTTGGTATTAAGTTGCAAGCAACGGATAATTGCATTAAGTAATGTGCGTAATGTAAACAAATGCATTAGACCTAACGGCGCACCCTTAAGCTAAGCATCGGTTATTTTATCCCTAGTGGCAACATCACATCCACAATCTTAAAAGTTATTGTCACTCTCCCAGATTATCGGAGGCATGAACCCACTATCTAGCATAAATACTCACTATTGGAGTTACAAGCATCTACTTGTCCAAAGCATCTACTAGTAACGGAAAGCATGCAAGATCATAAATAACATATAAGATAGATTGATAATCAACTTGACATAGTATTCAATATTCATCGGATCCCAGCAAACACAACATGTAGCATTACAATAAGATGATCTTGATCATGATAGGCAGCTCACAAGATCTAAACATGGTAGCATAAAGTGGAGAGACAACCATCTAGCTACTGCCATGGACCCGTATTCCATGGATGAACTACTCACGCATCACTTCGGAGGCAGGCATGGTGATGTAGAACCCTCTGGTGATGATTCCCCTCTCTGGCAGGGTGCCGGAAGAGCTTCTGAACCCTCCCGAGCTAGGGTTGACGGCAGCGGCGTCTCTGGAACTTTTCGTGGATAATGGCTCGGGTATTTAGCCTTTTCGTGTCGGGAGGAATAAATAGGCGAAAGGGCGGCGGCTGCGGAGCCACGAGGGCCCCCACACCACCCCACGGCGCGGCGGGGGGGGGCACGCGGCCCCATGGTGTGGGTGCCACGTGGCCCTCCTCCGTCTCCTCTGGACTCCGTCTTCGTGTTGGAAAAATAGGAGGTTCTGTCCAATTTTCGTCTAATTCCGAGAATATTTCCAGACTAGCTTTTTTGGAATACAAAAACAGCAGAAAACAGGAACTGGCACTGTGGCATCTTATTAATAGGTTATTCTCAGAAAATGCATAAAAATGCTATGAAGTGTATTAAAACATGCAACAATTGGTATAATATCAACATGAAACATCAGAAATTATAGATACGTTTGAGACGTATCAGACTCCAACGACTGCACGATCTCTGCGCCCTGATCGGGGGCGCCCAACCGATCAATGGTTGGTGGGCCCCTGTCGCTAGCGCTATATAAAGAGGTGGGGGCCGGCGGCACACGGTATGAGGTTGACCGTGTGCCGTACACCCCACCGACACCCCAATCTGATCTAGGGTTTAGCGCTAGGCCGACGGGAAGCATCACCACCCCACTGCCCTCTCTGCCACCGCCATCACCGTCCGCCATGGACGGCACCAGCTCTGGCTATTCGAGCCAAGGACAAGGTGACTCTCTCCCTCCCCATCTCTCTGCTCTCTCTCTCAAACACGAAGAACACCGATTCCAAAAGTCATCACCGTAGAAGTTCTAGCCTAGATGATTCTAGGGTTATAACATTGGTATCAGAGCTATTCTAGATCCTAGAACTTTTCGGTAAGAAAGAATCACAGAAAAGAAAAGAAAAAGATTTTTCCTGTCGGATCCCCAATTCCAAAGAGCAAAAAGAAAAAGAAAACTCACCGGGTTTTGCCCTCGGGCTCGCCGCCAAAGTGCGCCGCCGAGGCTGCGCCGTTCCTCTCGATCTTGATGCGCATCGGCAGGCCGAGGCATCAAGACGAAGAACATCAACCCTCATGGGGCAAAGGGCACCACCACCAAGCCATTTGATGGCGGCGCGTTCACCCTCGAGGTGCTCGCGCACGCGGCGAAGGGGCCAGCCGGGGCGCCGCCTTCACTTCCACAGGCACGCCGTGTGTGCGTCGCCGAACGGCTGGAGCAGATTGGTCGCCTCGGCGCCGTCTCTCTTGGGTGCGAAGAAAGCAGTAGGAGAGAAAGGGAGGGGAAGGCGGCCGCGCGGCGCGGTGGTCTCCGGCGCCGTCTCCGGCGGACCGGCGGCGACTGACGCGAGAGCAGAGGAAAAGAGGAGCAGAACTGTAACATCCCAAAAATATTATAAGTATTTTTATTCCAAAAATGAGAGCCAACAAAAACTTTTGCTAAATTATATGTGTTGATCTCATATTGTTGCTTGTGTTATTTATTTCTTGCTAATTGTGTGTTGCTTGCTCTAAATAAAAACATGAAGAAAATAAGAGAAATAAATAAAAAGCAAAGCAAGAAAAATAATGTGACAAGTGTCACACAAAATTCTCCAAGTGAGAAATTGTTTTCCTTCACAATAAAATTCAGTGGAGTGATGTTTAATCACTCTCAATTTTATTCCTACACTTTCCCTCTCCAAAGACTATTTCTAAAAATCCCAAATTAAAATTCAAAACCTTTCTTTATCATTTTAAATTGCAAAGTGTGTGGTGCAACACTTGTCAAACAAATTGCACCACAGCACCACAAATCCTTATAAATGTAAAGAAGCAAATTATGAAAACAAATTGCAAAAAAATTCAAAAATCAAGTTGGGTGAGGACACTGTCGAACACTTGGTGATTTCTTTAAAAATGGTTATAAAACTCTTCTTACATTTTTCAATAAAGATATAGAGATGTTTTAAATCAATAAAAGTATAAAAGTAAAATAAAACTAGTGCATGCTCATGTTGGGGTAGTTTGCGATTACAATCAAATGTACTCATATTGGTTTCGTCCCTGGCTATTGTCCTAGCTAGACTACGAGGAGGAGCACTATGCTGAGCAGGAGTATGGCGACTTCTACGTGAACTAAGGATCTCCATTAGTCAGCTGCCTGTCGGGTCGTCTTCGTTAGGATTTGATGACTACTACGCCGTAGCTTCCGCTGATATTTTGGTTTGGCCCATGAAGGCACCTATGTAAGACTTGGTCTAAATGACCATTTATGTAAGACTTTTAATTCGGTATTGTAATGGATGTAAACTTGGTATCCAATTCGGATTATGTGCAACGACAGACTGATCACGGGATCGTTGTGTTAAGCATAATCGGGTATTTCGGACAGCGAGTCCGGGGTCCCCACAGACTTGGTATCAGAGCCATCCTGACTTTAAGAGACCTTAGATCAGCATGGTCGCTAGATAAGTGTTACAAAAGTTAATTTCTAAAAAAATAAAGGAGTGAAGTATTTTTGAAAATTTCTTATCTCCAATCCTCTTACTTATACAAATTTTTACTCTCACTAAAGATTACATTTTCCTTGTACCCTTAAAATTTTGCACACTTGTCATCCCAATTAAGCTTAAAATTTTGCTCACTTGTTGCCACACTACATTTAAATTTTGATACACTTGTCACCTCACTAACTTAAAATTTTGTTAAAAATTGTAGATGGCACACCACTGGACCGAGTTCGTTCAGCTTGAGAGGGACGGCAAGTTGATGTTCGAGAAGGACTTGTTCGAGTTGAGCAAGCTATTAGGTCGCCCCGCTCCAGAGTTTAGGGGAGCCCAGGTGGACACTCTCGGTCACGGGAACCTGTGTTGGTTGGTCGAGTCGTCTGTTCGGGGGAACATCAAGTCTCCCGGATCCAGGACGCTGATCTACACCACAATGGACGTCCACTGGGACGACGGACTGTGTCGTGCTATGCAGAGGATGCTAGCCCGACTTTGTGAGGACCACAAGGCGGAGTTAGTGAACTCCCGTTTCCGGTTCTACGGGAGGCGCACCGATGATGGACACCCTATCCGATCCCCGCTACACCCGACGTTCGGAGAGTACATCCTGGACATGGAGATTATGCTCTTCCGCACCCAGGAGGATCCGTCATGCGCTAGACTCCATTCTCGCTTCGAGCGCATCTCGCTCGCATAGAGTCGCGAGAGTGAGGCGCAGCTGAAGGAGGAGAAGGTCGCTCTTCTCAAGAAGAGGACCCAGCTGAGGAGGACCATCGTGAAGCTCCGCAAGAAGGTGGCGGAGCAGGACAAGCTGATTGAGGATCTAGAGCACCATACTGACGAGATGGAGGAGGAGGGCGAGGATCTCCGCAAGGAGAACAACGCTTTCCTAGTGACGATGATGACTTCCTGGAGGAGATGGATTATGAGGAGGAGGATGACGAGGAGGAGTTAGTTGACGAGGAGGAGGAGCCACTCGAGGCAGTACTCGAGGATGAGGAGGAGGACCCGAGGAGCCACCTTACCAGTCAGACGCTGACGCAGCAGAGCCTGAGGTTCCACCTCAGTAGTCGAGTGACTTGAGTACTACCGCAGGATTAGGTTGACCCCTATCGCTAGTCGTCGAAGTAGTGGTTCTTTTGGAAACCAGGTGTTATGTATCTTAGATGTAGGGCGATGTTGTAAGCTTGATGTTGTTGTGAACTCCTTGATGTGATGTTTGTGATATATAAGTATGTTTGTCTTGTTTGATCTGTGTAAAATATTTTCCATATAATCCTTAAATTAATCAACCACTTGCGAAATCATCTTTTCCCTTAGTCGAACCTTTTTGCCTTGCCTCTTATACCCGGTGTGCTTCAGGATGCGCACCCGTCGCACCACACGGGAGGAGGATCAGCACCACCACCACCGGACCCAACCCCCGCCCAACTTCTCGCGCTTATCATGGAGGAACGTGAAAATGCCCGGAGGAGCGCCAAGCTCATCTCGCTGCCCTGCAGCAGATCGCTGCCGCCCATCTCAACCAAAACAACAACAATAACAACAACAACACATGGTGGTAATGGCAATGGCGATGGAAACCAGCGATCCACCTTAGGCGATTTCCAGAAGACCAACCCACCCACCTATTCCAAGGGACTTCACCCACTGGAAGCCGATGATTGGCTTCGCACCATCGACAACAATCTGGAAGTTGCTGCTGTAGGAGAAAATGAGAAAGTGCTGTATGCAACCCACTATCTTTCTGGACCTGCACGAGCTTGGTGGGAAACTACCAAGGCTCTCCAGCAAGCTGGTCATGTTATCAACTGGGCTGAGTTCCAGGAGAAGTTCCGCAAGAAGCATATTCCCAGCGGACTTATTGAGAGGAAGAAGGATGAGTTCCGCAAGCTGAGGCAGGGAAGTAAAGATGTGGTCGGTTATCTTGATGAGTTTACCGACTTATCTCGGTATGCTCCTGATGACACCGACACGAGAAGAGAAGATGGAGCGTTTCATGAGTGGACTTCATGATGAACTGCAGTGTGCTCTGGTTATCCATGACTTCTATGATCTGGAGTCACTTGTGGACAAAGCCATCCAGCTGGAGACCAAGCGCAAGTCTATGTTTGAAGGTCGCAAGAGGAGGATGAATGCTCAGGAAGGTTCGAGCAGCCAGAAGCCTCGTATCTTTCAGCAAAACCCCAGCCTGCCTATCGACCACCACAAGCTCCACGCCCCAATTTCCCTAACCGCCCAAACAACTTCAACCGCCCCAATGACAATAACCGTCCCGGAGGAAACTTCAACAACTTCAACCCCAATGCCAATGTTGTCTGCTTTGAATGCGGCAACAAGGTCACTACTCCAGAGAATGCCCCAATCCCAAGAGGAATGTTCAGCGCCCCAATGCCCCGGCACCGAACAATGGTCAAGGCCGCAATGGAAATGGTAATGGCAAGAATGCCGCACCCCGCGGAAATGCTGCTGTTGTCAGAGGCCGTCTGCACCACATCAATGCTGAAGAAGCTGAAGAAGCGCCAGATGTTGTGCTGGGTACGTTCCTTGTCAACTCAGTACCTGCAACTGTTCTGTTTGATTCTGGTGCCACCCATTCGTTTATTACCGAAGAGTTTGTTTCTAAGGGAGGTTTAGTCGGGAGTCTTTTACCCAAACCCATGTTGGTACAAACCCCAGGATTATTAGCCAAAACCAACCAGATGTGTTCCGAAACCCCCATATAGATTGGAGGAGTAAAGTTTGCAGCCGACCTAATTATCTTAGGAAACCAAGGCATAGCGTTATTCTTGGAATGGATTGGTTAGCCAAGTATCACGGTCGTATTGACTGTGCCCGAAGAGCTGTTTCTCTCACTTCAGATGATGGAGTTGAAGTGGAGTATGCATCTGAGACCAACCACCGGATGCCATGAGGCATAGCTCGACCCGCCCTAGATGAGATCCGTGTTGTTCACCTATTCGGATGTTTTCCCTGAGAATTGCCTGGTATGCCGCCAGACCGGGATATTGAGTTCATAATTGAGCTTATCCCAGGAACAGCCCCTATATCCCAAAGCCTTATCGGATGAATCCGGAAGAACTGGTTGAATTGAAGAAGCAGTTGGCAGATATGCTCAGCAAAGGACTTGTTCGTCCAAGCGCTTCACCTTGGGGATCACCCATTATTTTTGTGGACAAGAGAGACGGTACCACACGCCTGTGTGTGGATTATCGCAAGCTAAATGACGTGACCATTAAAAACAAGTACCCTCTTCCCAAGATCGAGGATCTGTTCGATCAAATGAACGGAGCCCGAGTCTTTTCCAAGATCGATCTTCGGACAGGTTACCATCAGTTGAAGATCCGAGAGACAGACATTCCCAAGACCGCCTTCACCACCCGTTACGGTTTGTTTGAATACACCGTGATGTCCTTTGGTCTGACCAATGCCCCAGCCTATTTCATGAATCTCATGAACAAGATTTTCATGGAGTACCTCGACAAGTTCGTGGTAGTTTTCCTTGATGACATCCTTATTTATTCCAAGACCGAAGAAGAGCATGCTGAACACCTGCGTCTAGTTTTGGAGACACTCCGAGAGCACCAGCTGTATGCCAAGCTTAGCAAGTGTGAGTTTTGGCTCAGTGAAGTGGCATTTCTCGGACATGTTGTATCCCGGAGGAATTTCTGTGACCCGAGAAGATCCAAGCCATTGTGACTGGTTAGCCCCAACCAGTGTGACTGAAATCCGAAGCTTTCTCGGACTTGCGGTTATTACCGCAAGTTCGTTGAAGGATTTTCCAGTATAGCCAAACCCATGACCCAACTGTTGAAGAAGGACAAGAAATTTGAATGGACTCAGAAGTGTGAAGATAGTTTCCAAGAACTGAAGAAGAGACTAACCTCAGCCCCAATTGATTATGCCAGACGTCACCAAGAGTTTCGACGTGTATTGCGATGCATCACGCCTCGGACTTGGTTGCGTTCTGATGCAAGAAGGCAAAGTTGTGTCGTATCTGTCCCGGCAGTTGCGACCGCATGAAGAGAATTACCCAACCCATGACCTGGAGTTAGCTGCTGTTGTTCTTGCTCTTAAGACGTGGCGTCCCTATCTTGCGGGACATCGCTGTGAGATCTATACGGATCATAAGAGCTTGAAGTATATTTTCACCCAGAAGGAGTTGAACCTGCGACAGAGGAGATGGATGGAATTAATCAAGGATTATGATATTGGAATCCATTATCACCCGGAAAGGCAAATGTAGTTGCCGATGCCCTTAGTCGCAAACCCTGCACCCTGAATGCCTTGATCCAAGCCGAACAGCCAGCCTTGTTCAAAGAGTTCAAAGATTTTGGACTAGAACTTGTTAGCCATGGTTATCTCGCCAATTTAGAGTTAGCCCCAACCCTGATGGATCAAATCAAAGAAGCCCAAAAAGATCATGAAAGCATTGAGGGAATTAGAAGAAGATTTCTCTCGGCAAAGCACCCGGTTTTACCGAAGATGCTGAAGGAGTGCTGAAATTCAATGGCCATATCTGTGTGCCCAATGTCACGGAACTTAAGGAGTTAATCCTGAAGGAGGCCCATGAGACCCCTTATTCAATCCACCCCGGCGGAACCAAAATGTACCAAGACCTTCGAGAAAGATTTTGGTGGCACGGAATGAAGCGAGAGATTGGTTCTTTTGTAGCCAAGTGTGACATCTGTCAGCGAGTCAAGGCTGAACATCAGCGACCCGCTGGATTGCTTCAACCTTTGAAAATTCCCGAGTGGAAGTGGGATGAAATTGGAATGGATTTTATTACCGGACTTCCAAGATCTAACCGAGGCCATGATTCAATCTGTCATCGTTGATCGGCTGACCAAGGTTGCCCATTTTATTCCTGTCAAGACCACTCACAATGGAGCCCAGTTAGCAGACTTGTATATTTCCAGAATAGTAAGCCTGCATGGTGTGCCTAAGAAGATTGTATCTGATAGAGGCACGCAATTCACCTCAAGATTCTGGAAATCCCTTCATGAAGCCCTCTGAACCAAGTTAGCATTTAGCACAGCTTATCATCCCCAGACCGATGGCCAAACTGAACGAGTGAACCAGATATTGGAGGACATGCTTCGCGCATGTGTTCTGTCCTATGGTTCCAAATGGGAAGATTGTCTTCCGTTTGCAGAGTTCTCCTACAACAACAGTTATCAGTCTAGTCTGCAAATGGCCCCTTTTGAAGCCCTTTATGGCAAGAAGTGTCGTATGCCCCTAAATTGGTCCGATACCGGAGAAGGCAAATTGTTTGGACCAGATACCCTCCGTGAAGCTGAAGAGCAAGTTTAGCTTATTTGTGAACGCCTCAAAACTGCCCAATCCCGTCAGAAGAGTTACGCTGACACCAAACGTCGTGACCTCACTTTCAGTATCGGAGATTATGTTTATCTCCGAGTGACACCCCTTAAGGGAATGCAACATTTCCATGTCAAAGGAAAATTAGCGCCAAGGTATATTGGACCCTTCAAGATCATCGCTCGTCGAGGAGAAGTATCCTATCAGCTGGAATTGCCCCAAGAGTTAGGAGATTATCATGATGTCTTCCATATTTCCTTGCTCCGGAAGTGTCTAGAAGTTCCTGACCAGCCTGATGTTTTCAAAAACATCGATCACCTCTCCATCGACCTGAACCAAGACTTGACTTATCGTGAGAGACCCCTCAAGATTCTCGAAGAAGATGTTCGTGTTACCCGGAGGCGGCGATCAAGTTCTACAAAGTCCAGTGGACTAACCACTCTAAAGAAGAAGCAACTTGGGAACGCGAAGATTATCTTAGGAGCGAATTCCCAAACCTCTTTAGTACCTAAGCCTAGCAAATCTTGGGATGAGATTTATTTTAAGGGGGGAAGGATTGTAACATCCCAAAAATATTATAAGTATTTTTATTCCAAAAATGAGAGCCAACAAAAACTTTTGCTAAATTATATGTGTTGATCTCATATTGTTGCTTGTGTTATTTATTTCTTGCTAATTGTGTGTTGCTTGCTCTAAATAAAAACATGAAGAAAATAAGAGAAATAAAATAAAAAGCAAAGCAAGAAAAATAATGTGACAAGTGTCACACAAAATTCTCCAAGTGAGAAATTGTTTTCCTTCACAATAAAATTCAGTGGAGTGATGTTTAATCACTCTCAATTTTATTCCTACACTTTCCCTCTCGAAAGACTATTTCTAAAAATCCCAAATTAAAATTCAAAACCTTTCTTTATCATTTTAAATTGCAAAGTGTGTGGTGCAACACTTGTCAAACAAATTGCACCACAAATCCTTATAAATGTATAAGAAGCAAATTATGAAAACAAATTGCAAAAAATTCAAAAATCAAGTTGGGTGAGGACACTGTCGAACACTTGGTGATTTCTTTAAAAATGGTTATAAAACTCCTCTTACCTTTTTCAATAAAAATATAGAAATGTTTTAAATCAATAAAAGTATAAAAGTAAAATAAAACTAGTGCATGCTCATATTGGGGCAGTTTGCGAGTACAATCAAATGTACTCATATTGGTTTCGTCCCTGGCTATTGTCCTAGCCAGACTACGAGGAAGAGCACTACGCCGAGCAGGAGTATGGCGACTTCTACGTGAGCTAAGGATCTCCATAAGTCAGCTGCCTGTCGGGTCGTCTTCATTAGGATTTGATGACTACTACGCCGTAGCTTCCGCTGATATTTTGGTTTGGCCCATCAAGGCACCTATGTAAGACTTGGTCTAAATGACCAATTATTTAAGACTTTTAATTCGGTATTGTAATGGATGTAAACTTGGTATCCTATTCGGATTATGTGCAACGACAGACTGATCACGGGATCGTTGTGTTAAGCATAATCGGGTATTTCTGACAGCTAGTCCGGGGTCCCCACAAGAACAGAATGGGGCTAGGGTTTCGGACGGGAGCAGCTCTCCCGTTTTGTTCCAGCGAAACAAACGGAGCACCGTCTAATCGATCGGACGGTCAGGATCAAAACCCTAGCCAGAGCGCGGGCCGTGGGCCGTTTCAGCGTCCTTTAGCAGGCCGTGGGCCACGTAAGCAACGCGCGGGCGGCAGATAGAGCGTACGCGCGACAGGCCGTGGGCTGTGTATGCGTCGCTCGGGCGGCAGTTCATTTTGGGCCGCACAGAACTTGTTTTTTTTCCAGAAGCATGTATTTTCTTTAATTGAATTCAGTACAGTTTTAGAGGATTTTGCTTAGTTTGTTTTTTATTCAAAATTATCCAACGAAATTTTGTTTAGAGAATAGAAAAGTAAAAGTAATGCTTCTGAAAAGTACAAAGTTCATGAATTTTATTCATGTTTTTCCGCTGCAAATAAATAAAAGTGCTCTTATAAAAGGAAAATAGGACTAAAGTGAGAATTAAAATTTTAAGAGCATGTTAAAGTGATGATTATGATTTTGTTATTATTATGACCAACATTGTTAATAACATAATCATGATTTATTGATCGTTTATATGTGCATTTGTTGCTATTTTCTGCCCAACGGTGATATAGTTTTAATTGCACAAACAGTTGTATGTTTTAATTTTGACCAACGTTGGATTATTGCATGCAATTGTTGTTATGATCTCACTTTATTGTGGTTTTCAGGAGGGTACTACTTGATGAGCTGCATCAAGGATGTTCCAACCCTCAGAGGTGACAACTACACTGAATGGAGAAAGAAGATTGATTTGGCCTTCGTTTGTGCTGAGGTGGACTGGGTTGTGGACACTCCACAGCCAGTCAAACCTACAGAGCCAGTCAGAGATGCAAAAGATGATGAAAGTGCTTGGGAGAAAAAGCAGAGGGATGATGGCGTGTTAACGGTAGAGTGTTTTATTACTTCCCAGCAATAGCACCAGAAGATCTGCTTGTTGACCGTGACAACACACGTTTGTTGGGAGACCCCAAGAGGAAGGTATGATGCAGTGCAGCAGCAGTTTTCCCTTGAAATATGACTAAGGTTTATCGAACTAGGAGGACTCGGAGGTTCTTCAGAAGGTTGTCAGCGGCGCAACTGACGTGGAACCTGCACACAACACAAGCAAACTACTTTGCCCCAACGAAACAGAGAGGTTGTCAATCTCTCCGGCTTGCTGAAAACAAAGGATTAAACGTATTGTGTGAAAAACAGTAATGAGTGCAGAAAGTAACAGAGAACAAATTATTGTAGTTGGTGGTTTTATCAGTATGAGGAAATGGACCGGGGTCCACAGTTCACTAGTGGTGTCTCTCCGTAAAAGATAACTAACATGTTGGGTAAACAAATTACAGTTGGGCAATTGACAAATAATGAGCGCATGACAATACAATATATGACAAGATGATTATTATGAGATTTAATTGGGCATTACAAAAAGTACATAGACTTGCTATCCAATGCATCTATGTCTAAATAATCCACCTTCCGGTTAGCATCCGCACCCTTCCGATATTGAGTTGCAAACAACAGATTATTGCATGAAGTAAAGTGTGTAATGTAAACAATGCAAATGACACGTAGACAATGCATCATTGTTTTTTCCCTAGTGGCAACAGCACATCCACAACCTTAGTCATTTCTGTCATCTCGAGCCTAGATTACTGGAGGCATGAACCCACTATCTAGCATAAATACTCCCTCTTGGAGTTACAAGCATCTACTAGCAACGGAGAGCATGCAAGATCATAAACAACATAAATAGATAGATTGATAAACAATTTGCTCATAGTATCAATATTCATCGAATCCCAGGAAACACAACATGTAGCATTACAATAAGATGATCTTGATCATGTTAGGCAGCTCACAAGATCTAAACATTGAGGTACAAGGTGGAGAGACAACCATCTAACTACTGCTATGGACTCGTAGTCCAAGGATGAACTACTCACGCATCACTCCGGAGGCAGGCATGGCGGTGTAGAAGCCTCCGATGAGGATCTCCCCTTCGGCAGGGTGCCGGGAAGAGCTTCAGAACCCTCCCGATCTAGGGTTGACGACGGCGGCGATGGAACTTTTCGTGGAATATGATCGGTGTTTTTGGGTTTTCGGGACATCGGGAATATATAGGTGAAAAGCGGCGTCGGGAGGCAAACGAGGCGGCCACGCCAGGGCAGGTCGCAGGCCCACCCCCTGCCGCGCCCTAGGGTGGCGTGGCTTCCTCGTGGCCCCACTCCGTCTCCCCTTTTGGCTTTTGGAGTCTTCCGATGAGATATTTGCACACGTTGATTTTCGTCCAATTCCGAGAATATTTTGCGACTAGCTTTTCTGAAAGAGAAAAACAGCAGAAAACAGGAACTGGCACTTCGGCATCTTGTTAATAGGTTGTCCCAGAAAATGCATAAAAATGCTATGAAGTGTAAATAAAACATGTAGCAATTGGTATAATAACAGCATGGAACATCAAAAATTATAGATACGTTTGAGACGTATCAAGCATCCCCAAGGTTAGTTCCTGCTCGTCCTCGAGTAGGCAAACGATAAAAACAACATAATTTTTGAAGTGACATGCTACCAACATAATCTTGATCAAATAGTAATGCAAAGCACATGAACTGAATGAAGTGATCCAAGTCAATGGTCTATAGTTTGCTAACAAGTAAATCAGGTGTAAACAAAATGAATCATACAAGTGCAAACTTTTATGAATAATACTTTGGAGACAATGGAGCTATAAGAGTTTGCATAAAAGTTAGCTCACAAAGCAATAGATTCTAAATGAAAGTGTTTGACTAACACAAAGGAAGATTTAGTTTCAGCACTGGTTTCAACTTTAACATATTTATCTCATGGATATTGTCAAGGCAAAGTAATGCAATAAGTCAAACATATCATTATATAACAACTGTTGTACCAAAGTTGACACTAGTGTTTGCTTGTGGAGATAGAAAGAAGTAGGAAAACTGACTCAACAATAAAGTAAAAGAAAGGCCCTTCGTAGATGGAAGCAGGGATTAAATCATGTGTTAGAGCTTTTTAAGTTTTTGAAAGCATATAGAGAGTATAAAATATATTTTGAGAGGTGTGTGTTAGTGGTCAACGAATCAGTAAATAGACAATACTTTAAGTCACAAGTTAACCAGACCTTACAAGAGCGGCTCCCATGAAGGACGTTATTTCTACCAGCGGGTAGATCATCCCTCGTTCTCTTTTGTTTACACACTTATGAACATTGCTTGACTGATTTCTCAGGGGCAAAAAGATGTGAAGAGAATTAATGGTTAAAGTTGTAATTAATTGGGACTGGGCACCCTGTTGCCAGCTCTTTTTGGAAAATTATTGGATAAGCGGATGTATATGCCACTAGTCCTGGTGTAAAGTCTGATCAACAAGTGAAATAAAGACCATCTACCACATCCTCATGAGCTTGTAAACAGTGACACAAAAAGGAGTTGTAACAGTTTTGAATATTTTAAAGGTAGCACATGAAAAATTTACTTGGAATGGCAGGAAAATACCACATAATAGGTAGTTATGGTGGACACAGATGGCACGCATTTTGGCTCAAGGGTTTTGGATGCACAAGCAACATTCCCGCTTAATACATAGTTTAGGCTAGCAAGGTTATTTAAGCAAACACAGACTGTCAACCGGTACAGCAAGAACTCATATAAAAAACATACTTGAAAAATTACAAGACTCCACATTGTCTTCCTTATTAACCAAAACCTTTCACTAGAAAATATCTAGACTTTGGAACTACCAATGATACAAATCAAATATCAACAAGCTTTACAGTAGTTTTTCACTAATAGCCTTTACTTACATGATGCACAAGTCTAAACATTACTTACTTGGTAACTCAAAACAATTGACAAGTATCAAATTACTCAAGACAGTGATCTACAAGACTTATGTAAGCATTTTATACCACTACCACATCCATAGCATTTTCTGTTCCAACCAAACACCAATCAACTTATTTGAACAACTCTCCAAACAAATATAAGTGAAGCAAGAGAGTACTTTTTTCAAAAGAAACTAATAGCTCTGACAAGAGATATATGAAAACAGAGAGTTAGAAGCTTTAGCAGTAGCTAGACAAGAATACTCAACAAATATAAGTGAAGAACAAGAGTATTCCAATGAAAAAGCGGAGCGTGTCTCTCTCCCAAACAAGAGTGCTAGGATCCAACAAGTATAGAGCAGCAAACAAAACAAAAATAAACTGAAAACAAAAGCACACTGACGCTCCAAGAAAAGTACATATAATGTGAAGAAATAAAAATATAGTCTCACTAGAGATGACCTGATAGTTTGTTGATAAAGAAGGGGATGCCTTGGGCATCCCCAAGCTTAGACGCTTGAGTCTTCTTGAATATATTGGGGAGATCCATGGGAGCTTCCCAATCTTAAGCTTTTCACTCTTCTTGATCTTATAATATCATCCTCCTCTCTTAACACTTGAAAACTTCCTCCACATCAAAACTCAACATTTTTCTCATTAGCGGGTTAGTGCATCAAAACAAATAATCTCACTCGGTTCTGTAAGGACACAAATTCATAAGCAATCATTTTCAAATATTAGCTACTGTTACTAGGCTTAAGTGATGCTCTTTCACCTTAAAAGAAACCACTCAACACTTGTAAAAGATAGAATGCAAAACAAAGACAAAATCTGTCAAAACCAGAACAGTCCGTAAAGATGATTTGTTTGGGAGACTTACGTCGTTTAAATCGAAAAACTTTAGTCGTACGAAAGCTGCGTACATATCTCAGGAACACGCACAAAAATTGGCATATTTTTTCAAATTTTTATGATTTTCTACGGCGAGAAACGGTGACGTTCCAGAAATCTGTTCCTATGCAGTAATCCAAATATAAGTACCATCTTGTCATAAGAGACTTTTTTTGGCACAACAAAACAACAAATAAAAGATACAAAGTAGTTGTTACAGAAGTAAACAAGCTTCTTGACTAATGGGTTGCCTCCCAAAAGGGCTTTCTTTAATGCCTTTTAGCTGGGCTAGAAGATTTTAATGATGCTCTCAAAAGAATAAGAGTTGAAAAACAAAAGAGAGCATCAAGAGGCAAATATCAAACACATTTAAGTCTAACCTACTTCCTATGCAAAGGAATCTTGTAGTGAAACAAATCATTGAAGCATAAAGGTACTAGCATAGGAAGATGGAACAAATGCAACTTTAAAACTTTCAACACAAAGAGAGGTGTTTTAGTGACTTGAAAACTTTTACAACCATATTTTCCTCTCTCATAATAACTTTTAGTAGAATCATGAACAAATTCAACAATATAACTATCACGTAAAGCATGATTTTCATGATCTACAAACACATAATTTTTATCAAGCTCCAAGATAGTGGAATCAAAAATTTCAAACCCACTTTTAAACATATTAAAACAAGATGATTGGTCACTCTCAGTAGTAGAATGCATAATATTATCAAGCAACATAGGACCATCATCTAGAGCTTCATCATAAACATTTTCTAAGCAAACTTTTTCATTACCATGCATTTCGAAATTAGGCATAAATAGAGGATTATCATAAGACTTATCAAAATAGCATGGATTTTCATAAACAACAATAGGGAACACATATTTACGTCCTGTTATTTCATCTTCTTGAGTCAACGAGGTTGTTACTTAAAATTTATCAAAAGGAGTTATTTCAATAGAATCATTACCAACTTCCCCAAGTTTAAGATTTTCCATAGCATTAGCAACAACCATGTTCAAAGAGTGCATACCAATAACATTGGTACTATCATGCAAATAAAGTTCCATAGGTTTTTTAATTTTCTCTTCAAACACATCATGTCCTAGCTCAAGATAAATTTCATAAAGCTTTCTCATGTTGTTTTCAGCCATAGGACTATTTTCAAGAAAAGTCACCATTGATAGCAAGTAAAGAACTAGACATAATATTTAAGCAAGACAAAAACAAAGTAATGAGATTGGAAGTGTGAGACTCCCCTATCTGAAGATTCCAGTATCACTGGCAACGGCGCCAGAAAAATGTCTTGATGGCGTGTTAACGGTAGAGTGTTTTATTACTTCCCAGCAACAGCACCAGAAGATCTGCTTGTTGACCGTGACAACACACGTTCGTTGGGAGACCCCACGAGGAAGGTATGATGTAGTGCAGCAGCAGTTTTTCCTTGAAATATGACCAAGGTTTATCGAACCAGGAGGACACGGAGGTTCTTCAGAAGGTTGTCAGCGGCGCAACTGACGTGGAACCTGCACACAACACAAGCAAACTACTTTGCCCCAACGAAACAGAGAGGTTGTCAATCTCTCCGGCTTGTTGAAAACAAAGGATTAAACGTATTGTGTGGAAAACAGTAATGAGTGCAGAAAGTAACAGAGAACAAATGATTGCAGTTGGTGGTTTTATCAGTATGAGGAAATGGACCGGGGTCCACAGTTAACTAGTGGTGTCTCCATAAAAGATAACTAACATGTTGGGTAAACAAATTACAGCTGGGCAATTGACAAATAATGAGCGCATGACAATGCAATATATGACAAGATGATTATTATGAGATTTAATTGGGCATTACAACAAAGTACATAGACTTGCTATCCAACACATCTATGTCTAAATAATCCACCTTCCGGTTAGCATCCGCACCTCTTTCGGTATTGAGTTGCAAACAACAGATTATTGCATGAAGTAAAGTGTGTAATGTAAACAATGCAAATGACACGTAGACAATGCATCATTGTTTTATCCCTAGTGGCAACAGCACATCCACAACCTTAGTCGTTTCTGTCATCTCGAGCCCAGATTATTGGAGGCATGAACCCACTATCTAGCATAAATACTCCCTCTTGGAATTACATGCATCTACTTGGCCAAAGCATCTACTAGCAACAGAGAGCATGCAAGATCATAAACAACATAAATAGATATATTGATAAACAACTTGCTCATAGTATCAATATTCATTGGATCCCAGCAAACACAACATGTAGCATTACAATAAGATGATCTTGATAATGTTAGGCAGCTCACAAGATCTAAACATGGAGGTACAAGGTGGAGAGACAACCATCTAGCTACTGCTATGGACCCGTAGTCCAAGGATGAACTACTCACGCATCACTCCGGAGGCAGGCATGGTGGTGTAGAAACCTCCGGTGAGGATCTCCCCTCCGGCAGGGTGCCAGAAAGAGCTTCAGAACCCTCCCGATCTAGGGTTGACGACGGTGGCAGCGATGGAACTTTTCGTGGAATATGATCGGTGTTTCTAGGGTTTTCGGGACATCGGGAATATATAGGCGAAAGGGCGGCGTCGGGAGGCAACCAAGGCAGCAACGCCAGGGCAGGGCTCGGGCCCACCCCCTGCCACGCCCTAAGGTGGCGTGGCTGCCTCGTGGCCCCACTCCGTCTCCCCTTCTGCCTTCTGGAGTCTTCCGATGAGATATTGGCACACGTTGATTTTCGTCCAATTCCGATAATATTTTGCGACTAGCTTTTCTGAAAGAGAAAAACAGCAAAAAACAAGAACTGACACTTCAGCATCTTGTTAATAGTTTAGTCCCAGAAAATGCATAAAAATGCTATGAAGTGTAAATAAAACATGTAGCAATTGGTATAATAATAGCATGGAACATAAAAAATTATAGATATGTTTGAGACGTATTAAGGGACTATGCTCCATTGGAGATGTCGTATACCCTCGAAAACACAAAGTGGCTTATTGCCAATAAAAAGTGCATGTCTTTCATAAAGAACACAATTGAGGTCGCTATCGTGGGCTCAATTGCAGAGTGTGCTTCCGTAAGGGAGTGTCTTGAAAAGATAAAGAGTCAGTTCACTCGTTCTTCAAAGGTATATGCTACCCAGCTTTTAAAGCAGCTGGTGACAGAAAAGTACACAGGAGGTGGACATGGCATAAGAGAGCACATTCTGAGGATGTCCAAAATGGCAGCTGATGACTCCCAAGTGCAGGAGATCAATGGTAGTACCTTTTGAATAGAAAAGGTTGTCGAACCCACGAGGAGCTGAAGGTATTGGTTATTAGAAATGATAAATAGACAATAAAAGATGCAAGTGTTTTTGGTATTTTCGATTGTATAATTGCAAGACAGTAACAATGCAGCAGGTAAATGGTAACAAGTAAAAGCTCTCAAAGAGAGAGAAAGCCCAATCCTCTATGTGTAAGAGGACAAGCTCAAGTGATGTGTAACTTATATGTGGAAAACGTTCCCGAGGGCGGCATGGATATTGCTAGGCATATAGATTTATTAAACAACACGTTGAATATCTTGTCTAGTTTTAATCTTCTTCGGACGGAGCTATTATTAGGTACAGCTAAATAAATAGACTAAACCCCTTATGATGGATCATGTGGCCAATTAAATGACAGCACAAGAATTATTAAGATATAAAATCCCACCATAGCATTACGCTCTAGGTCCCCGATACTAATACCCCGTAAAGTAACTTAATGATTCGGTCTCAGGCTTTCGTGTCCTCCCAAGTCTCCCTCACGCCATTACACTACGGTGTTCTCCTATGAGCCCATATAGGTGAAGTGTTGTGCAGTCGACGTTCGCACAACACCATCATAGAATCACACAAAAAGATAAACACTAGACAAAATACCAACACATGTCATATATAAATCATTGCCAATTCATCCTATGCCCTCAGGAACATACGGGAACTACTCACAACGTGCAAACATGGTGATATTCAGTGGCATAAGTGGTACAACACAATCTGAAAATATAACTTCACCACCAAATAATGACAAGTACTCAATCACAAACATGAATAGTAGCACAAGACAAGTATCTAGGGTATAGCAACTCTCAAACTACGAGGGGGACGGAGTGGATCACGGAGATGATGATGGAGATGGTGCTGGTCTTGGTGATGGTGATGATGTAGAGGCCTCCTCCCACGCCAAGGAGGAGAGGTGATGACGATGACGATGATTTCCCCCTTCTCCGGAGCTCCGGAGCAGCAGGATCTGATCCCCCTCGGAGGGAATCAGGAGTTTCGCCGCCGCCGCGACCTCGGATAGTCTCGTAAAAATTAGGGCGTTACTTTTCGGGCGAGACGGAGACCTCGTTAAAAAGCCCCAGGCGAGGAAGTGCCCGAGGCTCCAGATGGTGGGCCCACGCGGCCAAAGAATCTGGCCGCGTGGGCCCCCCTTTTGGGCCTCGTGGCTCTCCTCCCTTCGATCTTCTTCCCACTGCTGTTCTCCCGATGAAAAACCAGCTGTGCAATTTTCCTTTTTCCATTTGGGTCCCTGTAGCTCCTGAAACATAAAAACAGAAAAAGGAGGTTTTCTGCCTCCCAGAAATTAAATACTAAAAATAGGGACTTTGTAGGAAAGTCCCATAAATCATCTAAAACATGTAAAAACAATGATATAACAATGCAATAACATCTAATATGGTATATAAGTGTATAAATGATGATATAAAATGCACGTATCAACTCCCCCAAGCTTAAACCCTTACTTGTCCTCAAGTAAGTAAGGACATAGATCATTACATGCATCAATGGACTTATGGTTGATAAATAAATACGAGCATTGTATCATCATCATATTCAATTGCAATGTAAGATTAATGAATTAAAACTCATACACATAAGGGCAGCATAAGTAGAAGCTCTAGCAATCACCCCTTACACTTTGAAAGCAAATAACCATTGTATGTTGGACAATTGAATCACACTATTTTTAACATGCTTTTGCTCTTATGGCTAGCATCATAATATTTTAATACTTTACTGAAGTTTAAAGACAAGATAAACTCTCATTGGATAACAAGTTAAAGAATACAAATGAAAAGACAGATATAAAATTATTTGCACCCTTGCTTCACTAGTAACTAGTGCAAACTTTAGTCATGGATGTTTCAATCAAGTTCTTATGCTCAAACAACCTTTATCTCACACTTTCCATGGCTAACCGAATCCTCGGGTGCCTTCCTTTCATACACTTTACAAGAGCATAAGTATTGACACATCCATGATCATTCATTTGCTCAAAAGATACTAGATTCTAACAAGAGTGTTTCATATCCTTTTCATTAACTATTCCCAACTTTTTATGCTACAAGACTATATCTCAACCTTAAACTTATTAATTCTCAAGTCATAATGACTCACTCTTTTCTTATTTATATTGAGCTAGATTCTACAATTGTCCAACATACTCAAGTTAATTAAATTCAAGGCAAGATGTGACTGAAACCTCTAAAATAAACCACGCTCATTTGCATGAGTGTTACCCATAAATCTCCAAACAAGAGAATCATGGATGACACCATACTTTAATATTCATTGATAAACCATAAGATAGGGATACATGATAATGCTCCATGAGCTCACACAAGCCTAAAAGAGATTGATAACTAAATGATAAAAGCAAAACACACCATGACTAGATAGATATGATAAACTAGTAAAGATAAAGACTAGGTGGAACTCCCCCAAGCTTGACGTTCTGCCAGTGCTTTCTCTGCTGCAGCCTCTTCTTTCTCATATTCTTCCTCCCATTCAGCCCTCTTCCATGGGAAAGGCCTCCCATTGTAGAAGGAGTTAGGTGGATCATTATACCTGAGGGTAGCAGCTGCTGCAATCTTCTTGAAGCGCTCTTCATACTCACAGTTTTGATTTTCCACATCCCACAGTAGAGCTTGATGCTTGTCCAACTCAGATGTGACATGTAGATACCTCTTCTCCAAGTCCTCCAGCCTCTCCTTGTACTCTTCAACCTTCTTCTCCAGCTCCAGGTTCATGAAGTGATGAGCATCAAGGCTGCGTTCAACAACAGTATTATACCTGAAGATCTTCTGTTCCAGGTCCTCCAGCCTCTCCTCCACCGTGCCAATGATCTTGGGAGCCTTCACCTCCTCTATGAGCATCGCGCCCTCCTTGAAGGACAAGGTCTTCATTGGTGCCATCACGGAGTAGCGGTTCACAACACCTCCCTTGGGGAAGCTCTCCCCCTCATGATCGGATCCGGAGCTAGACATGGCTAAAACCTGACAGACAGAAACAGCAAAAGCAAAGATCGCTCGAGAACGCTCGGTGCGAGATTAGATCAACGAAAAGGGGTATATATTGACGGTTTTTAGGTCAAGACGAAGCGTCGGAGTCGAAAACGAGACGGAACGGGACTCCGAGGGGCAAAAGGAGTGGGCCCACGCGGCCAAAGCTCCGCGTGGGACCCCCTCTTTTCTCCCTCGGTCTCCGTTCCTTCCAATTTTCTTGTCCCACACGTTAATTTCCATAAAAAATGATGTCCGTAAAATATTACGCAATTCCGAGAAACTTTCCAGAGTAAAAGTTACCTTTTATTGATTTTGGATTTCTGAAACTGCAAACTTCTTTGCAATTACCTCCTCCGGTGTCTGTAAAATGAATTCCTCCACCTTTCCAATGAAGCTTTTTCCTGCAATATAATGTTTAAGGCGTTGTCCATTAACCACATGAGGTTTACCTTTCATATCACCATGAAGACGGATAGCTCCTGAACGGTATACTTCCTGTATCACTAATGGTCCCTGCCACTTTGAAGCTAACTTACCTGCAGAAAACTTGAAACGAGAGTTGTATAATAGCACTTGATCACCTACTTTGAATTCTTTCTTTTTAATTTTCTTGTCATGCCAAATCTTAACTTTTTCTTTAAACATCCTGGCACTTTCATAAGCTTCATTTCTCCATTCATCTAGTAGGTTTAAATCAAGAATTCTCTTCTCTCCAGCAGTTTTAAAATCAAAGTTCAATTGTTTAATAGCCCATCTAGCTTTATGTTCTAATTCAACAGGTAAATGACAAGCTTTTCCATAAACCATTTTATAAGGAGACATTCCCATAGGATTTTTAAAAGCAGTTCTATAAGCCCATAATGCATCGTTAATTTTAAGTGGCCAATCAGACCTAGACTTATTCACTGTCTTTTCCAAAATGAGTTTAATTTCCCTATTACTTAATTCAACTTGTCCACTAGTTTGGGGATGATAAGGTGATGCAATTCTATGGTTAACATCATATTTTGCCAAAGTTTTCCTAAGAATACCATGTAAGAAATGAGAACCACCATCAGTAATTAAAAACCTAGGAACACCAAACCTGGGGAAAATGATGTCCTGAAGCATCTTCATTGCGTGGCATGATCTGCACTTTTGGTTGGAATTGCTTCCACCCACTTTGTAACATAATCCACTGCAACCAAAATATGAGTATGCTTTGTCTTTGATTCGGGGAAAGGTCCCATAAAGTCAAAACCCCACACATCAAATGGTTCAAGTGGTAAGGAATAGTTCATAGGCATTTCATTTCTCCTACCAATATTTCCTACTCTTTGACATTTATCACAAGATTTAACATATTCAGCACAATCCTTAAATAAAGTAGGCCAATAAAAACCAGACTGTAATACCTTTGCACCTGTACGATCTCCTGCATGATGTCCTCCATAGGGACTGTCATGACAATCTCTTATAATAGCCTGTTGTTCATACTCAGGTACACAACGTCTAATAATACCATCCACACTTTCTTATAAAGGAAAGGATCATCCCAAAATAATGTCTAAGATCATAAAAGAATTTCTTTCTTTGTTGAGTAGTGAAGTGTGGAGGTAAAACTTTACCAACAATAAAATTTGCATAATTGGCAAACCATGGAGATGCAACTTTAGCACTAGAAACATTAACAATTGCAAGTTGTTCATTAACAAAGCTATCATTAATAGGAATAGGATCATCAGGTATATTTTCCATTCTAGAAAGATGATCAGCTACTTGATTATCTTCCCCTTTCCTATCAACAATGTGTAAATCAAATTCTTGCAATAGAAGTACCCATCTTATTAATCTAGGCTTAGCATCTTTCTTATGCATTAAGTATTTAATGGCAGAATGATCAGTATGCAATGTGACTTTCGAATCAGTAATATAAGGTCTAAACTTGTCACAAGCAAATAGCACTGCTAAAAATTCTTTTTCAGTTGTGGCATAATTCCTTTGAGCAGCATCAAGTGTTCTACTAGCATAATAAATGACATTCAGTTTCTTATCAACACGTTGGCCCAAAACAGCCCCAACTGCATAATCACTAGCATCACACATAATTTCAAAAGGCAAATTCCAATCAGGAGGTTGAATAATAGGGCACTTATTAAAGCATTTTCAAAATATTAAAGGACTCAATACAATCATCATTAAAAGAGAAAGGAACATCCTTTTGCAAAAGATTGGTTAGAGGTTTTGATATTTTGGAGAAATCTTTAATAAACCTACGGTAAAAACCTGCATGCCCAAGAAAACTTCTTATACCTTTGAGATCCCTTGGGAATGGGAGCTTTTCAATAGCTTCTATCTTTGCTGGGTCAACTTCTATTCCTTTCCAGAAATCTTATGCCCAAGAACAATACCTTCAGTAACCATGAAGTGACACTTCTCCCAGTTTAAAACTAAGTGTTGGTCTTCACAACGCTGCAAAACTTTGTTAAGGTTGAACAAGCAATTATCGAAGGAAGTACCATACACAGAAAAATCATCCATAAAGACTTCCATTATCTTTTCAATATAATCAGCAAATATAGCATTCATGCATCTTTGAAAAGTAGCAGGAGCATTGCACAAACCGAATGGCATTCTCCTATAAGCAAATGTACCAAATGGACATGTAAAAGTGGTTTTCTCTTGATCATCTTTATGAACAGGAATTTGGGAGAAACCTGAATAACCATCTAAATAGCAAAAGTGAGAGTGTTTAGATAACCTTTCTAACATTTGATCAATAAATGGCAATGGGTAATGATCTTTACGAGTTGCTTTGTTTAACTTCCTGAAATCAATACACATTCTATAACCAACAACAGTGCGTTGAGCTACAAGTTCATCCTCATCATTTGGAACAACAGTCATTCCACCCTTTTTAGGAACACAATGAACAGGACTAACCCACTTACTATCAGCTATGGATAAATGATACCAGCTTCAATAAGTCTTATTACCTCTTTCCTTACCACTTCCTTCATTTTTGGATGGAGACGGCGTTGATAATCAACAACAGGTTTTGCATCCTCTTCCAAATTAATTTTATGCATACATAGAGCTGGGCTTATACCTTTAAGATCATCAAGAGAGTATCCAATGGCTGGTCGGTGAGCTTTAAGCACATCAAGTAATTTCTCTTCTTCTTCAGCTGAAAGGTTAGCACTAATAATGACAGGATATATGCTCTTCTCATCCAATATGCATATTTAGATTTTAGGCAAAGGTTTTAATTCAAACTAGGATCCCCTTTAGGTGGTGGTAGCACTCCTAAATTATCAGGTGGGATATGCAATTGTAATTGTGGTGGCTGTTGTGAAAGTATTTGTTCTAAAGCATCTTTTTCTTCTTCATTAAATGGTTCATCTTGATTAAGCATGTATCTTTCCACCACGTCTGTTGAAGCTACAGCTACATGAGCAAGAGTTTCAATTACATCTTCAGAAAATGGCTCTTTCTTTGAATGCTTATCAGAAAATTTAGAAAAGTTGAATGCAAGTTTTTCTCCAGCACAATTAATAAACACTTTCTCTTTAAGCAAATCAATTTCAGCACCAACAGTATGTAAGAAAGGTCTACCAAAATGATAGGACAAAATGAATCTTGAGGGCAACCAAGCACAATAAAATCAGCAGGATATTTAATTTTGCCTACCAATACTTCAACATCTCTAACAATTCCAAGTGGATTAATATAATCTTTATTAGCAAGTTGAATTGTCATACCTGTCTCTTCCATACTGATAGGATCAATATCAGGCTTGATTTCAAGATACAGAGAATATGGAATGACACTAATGCTTGCTCCAATATCACATAAGCCATGATAACTAGAAGTCCCAATAGTGCATGATATAACAGGCTTACCAACCTTGGCCGAATTGCCTTTAACAACTTTAGTAGCATCTTCACATAGATAAACATCAACAGGATCTTCTTCATTTAATTGTTTGATAATAGAGATTTGACTGTTGACTTCCATCTGTTCATAAGGCTGAGATCTTCTTCTTTTACTCTTGTTAGAAACAGCAATAAGTAAATTTTCCTTGACTTGGTTTGGATATGGTGGTGCCTCAACATACTCCTCAATTGTCAAGGATGACACTGGTTCTACCTGTTTAATAACTTTGGGTACAACAATAGATTGTTTAACAGGTTCAACATAAGCTTCAAACCCAGTTTTAGGAATACCAATATGATTAGCAAAAGATTTAGCTACCTCAATTATAACATAAGGATCAAGATTAAAAGTATCACTCAGATTTTTAAACAAGGTAGAAGTAGAGAAATTCTCTACACATGAATACTCATAGTCCAGATAGGGCTCATTACCTTTATCAAGATCCCAATGACCAGTATTCTCAGAAATAGTCTCCAATAAATTCCATGCTTCTTCTTCAGTATTATTTGTAAAGCTTCCACTAGATGAATTATCCAGAAATTCCTTTTGTTGCCTTGGTAGCCTCACATAAAAGTTTATCAGAATAATTTTCCTTGTAAGATCATGACAAGGATTCTTGCGGAGGAGTTCCTTTAACCTCCCCCAAGCTTGAGTAATACTTTCTCCCAGATGTGGCCAGAAATTAAATATATAGCAGCGGTTCTCATAAGCTTCTCTAGGAGTAAAATACTTAAGAAAGAAAACCTTCCTCAAAATACTCCAGTCCATAGTGACTTCTTCATCTAAAGACCTGAACCAAATACGAGCATTACCAGATAAAGACAGATATAACAGCTTCCTTTTTACCTGATCTTCAGAAATACCAGGAAGTCTAAATAAACCACATATAGCCTCAATTGTTTCCATGTGTTCACGTGCAGATTTAGTTCCATCCCTGTAAATGGATTTTTCATAACTCTTTTAACATGACCAACGGGAATTTTATATCCCACTTTAGGTATCTCAGCACAGTAGTTTCAACAGTTTTAGGAGAGCATAAGCACTTTCATATAAGCAAGATGCAGCGAGGCACGATTCATAAATGCCATAGTAGCAATGAGATAAAACAGTAAATAAAATTCACCTTTCAAGTTTCCTTACCAAACTTCTTACCAATAGCGCTACGCTCCCCGGCAACGGCGCCAGAAAAGTATCTTGATGACTCCCAAGTGCAGGAGATCAATTGTAGTACCTTTCGAATAGAAAAGGTTGTCGAACCCACGAGGAGCTGAAGGTATTGGTTATTAGAAATGATAAATAGACAATAAAAGATGCAAGTGTTTTTGGTATTTTCGATTGTATAATTGCAAGACAGTAACAATGCAGCAGGTAAATGGTAACAAGTAAAAGCTCTCAAAGAGAGAGAAAGCCCAATCCTCTATGTGTAAGAGGACAAGCTCAAGTGATGTGTAACTTATATGTGGAAAACGTTCCCGAGGGCGGCATGGATATTGCTAGGCATATAGATTTATTAAACAACACGTTGAATATCTTGTCTAGTTTTAATCTTCTTCGGACGGAGCTATTATTAGGTACAGCTAAATAAATAGACTAAACCCCTTATGATGGATCATGTGGCCAATTAAATGACAGCACAAGAATTATTAAGATATAAAATCCCACCATAGCATTACGCTCTAGGTCCCCGATACTAATACCCCGTAAAGTAACTTAATGATTCGGTCTCAGGCTTTCGTGTCCTCCCAAGTCTCCCTCACGCCATTACACTACGGTGTTCTCCTATGAGCCCATATAGGTGAAGTGTTGTGCAGTCGACGTTCGCACAACACCATCATAGAATCACACAAAAAGATAAACACTAGACAAAATACCAACACATGTCATATATAAATCATTGCCAATTCATCCTATGCCCTCAGGAACATACGGGAACTACTCACAACGTGCAAACATGGTGATATTCAGTGGCATAAGTGGTACAACACAATCTGAAAATATAACTTCACCACCAAATAATGACAAGTACTCAATCACAAACATGAATAGTAGCACAAGACAAGTATCTAGGGTATAGCAACTCTCAAACTACGAGGGGGACGGAGTGGATCACGGAGATGATGATGGAGATGGTGCTGGTCTTGGTGATGGTGATGATGTAGAGGCCTCCTCCCACGCCAAGGAGGAGAGGTGATGACGATGACGATGATTTCCCCCTTCTCCGGAGCTCCGGAGCAGCAGGATCTGATCCCCCTCGGAGGGAATCAGGAGTTTCGCCGCCGCCGCGACCTCGGATAGTCTCGTAAAAATTAGGGCGTTACTTTTCGGGCGAGACGGAGACCTCGTTAAAAAGCCCCAGGCGAGGAAGTGCCCGAGGCTCCAGATGGTGGGCCCCACGCGGCCAAAGAATCTGGCCGCGTGGGCCCCCCTCTTTTGGGCCTCGTGGCTCTCCTCCCTTCGATCTTCTTCCCACTGTGTTCTCCCGATGAAAAACCAGCTGTGCAATTTTCCTTTTTCCATTTGGGTCCCTGTAGCTCCTGAAACATAAAAACAAGAAAAAGGAGGTTTTCTGCCTCCCAGAAATTAAATACTAAAAATAGGGACTTTGTAGGAAAGTCCCATAAATCATCTAAAACATGTAAAAACAATGATATAACAATGCCAATAACATTCTAATATGATAATATAAGTTGTATAAATGATGATATAAAATGCACGTATCAGCAGCTAAGCTTATGCCCATGGACGATGATTTGGAGCTCAGTCATGCACTTCTTGTTCACCTGGTTATGGCTTCACTGCCAATAGAGTTTGACACTTTTGTTGTCAACTCCAACATGTCGTCTGAAAAATGGGACATTGAAAAGAGAATAGCCATGTGTGTGCAAGAAGAGGAAAGACTTAAATCCTCACATGATGGTTCTCTGAACTATGTGAAGGATAATAAGAAAAAGAACTACCATCCAAGTAGCAATGGTCCCCTTCAAAGCCACATGGAAAAGCTCCCATGCAATATCATCGTCAGCGGAAGTCTCTTCCAGTGGACAAAGATACATGTCTCCATTGTAAGAAGACTGGGCACTACAAGAAAGATTGTCCTGATTGGCTAAAGTCCATAATGGAAAAGAGAGGTAACAACATTGTTTCCTTTGTAAATGAATCCTTGTATACACAGTTTTCAAAATCTACTTGGTGGATTGACTCAGGTGCAACTCTTCATGTTGGAAATTCATTACAGGGATTCCTTTCGACGCGGACTATGCAAAGAAGCGAAAGATGCATTGAAGTTGTAAATGGAGTTCAAGCAAACGTTGAATCTGTCGACGACATCTCCCTGGAGTTAGCTGATGGATTCACGATTCTGCTTAGAGATGTTTTATATGTTCCTTCATTACACATAAACTTGATTAGTGTTTCACGTTTGGACAAAGATAATTACGAATGTTATTTTGGACATGGCAAGTGTGCCATATGGTGTAATAATACTCATGTGGGTGTTGCTTTACTTCACAATGAGCTTTATTTATTATCCTTACGTGAAAAAGTGTATTCTGTGTGTAAAGTGACTGAGCATGTTTCCGCGCTGGATAAAGAACAAAAGAAAAGAAAGAGAACTCATGACTCATCGAAATTATGGCATTGTCGTTTGGGCCATATTTCGAGGGGGAGAATCAAAAGTCTAGTTTAAAAATAAATTCTTCCTCCATTAGAGTTCTCAGACTTAGAACAATGCATAGATTGCATTAAAGGAAAGTATGTAAAACAAATCAAAAAGGGTGCAAACCGAAGTACAGCAACACTAGAAATCATTCACACTGACATATGTGGACCATTTCCTGTGAAAAGTGTGGATGGCTATGACTCATTTATAACATTCACAGATGATTACTCCTGATATGGTTATATTTATCCAATCAAAGAAAAGTCTGAAGCGTTGGATAAATTTAAGATATTCAAAGCTGAAGTAGAAAATCAGAATGATAAAAGAATAAAGATAGTCAGATCTGACCGTGGGGGGGAGTACTACGGTCGGCACACTCCATATGGCCAAGTCCCTGAACCTTTTGCGAGGTTCTTACAGGAGACTGGCATAGTAGCCCAGTATACAATGCCGGACGACCCTCAGCAAAATGGATTAGCTGAAAGGCGCAACCGTACAGCTATGGATATGGTGCGCAACATGATGAGTTACTCCACCTTGCCATTGGGATTATGGATGGAGGCGCTTAAAACCGCCATTCACATTCTCAATAGAGTACCAAGCAAGTCGGTGCCCAAAACACCGTACGAGTTGTGGACAGGAAGAATACCCTCTCTACAACATTTCAGGGTGTGGGGGAGCCCAGCTGAGGTCAAAGTGTTTAATCCAAATATTGCAAAGTTAGATCCCAAAACAGTCAGTTGCCACTTCATTGGCTATCCTGAAAATTCAAAAGGTTTTCGTTTCTACTGTCCAGACAGATACACAAAGTTTGTAGAAATGAGACATGCAGTCTTCCTAGAGGACGAAGTGATGAGGGGGAGCATGGTAGCTCGGAAAATTGATCTTAAGTAGAAGAGGGTGTGTGCACCTTTTTCGATGATTCAGAAGCCATTTTTCACACTACCTGTTGTACCTGCACCGACAATTCCTGAGGTTGGGGTGCAAGCACCTGTTGTAACTCCACCCGTGACAACTATGTGTGAAGATTCGGAACCTGTCCGTCAGGAGCCGACTGAACCCGTTGTTGAGCGTGAAAGGGAGGTGCAGCAGCCACTTCCAGAAAATGAGGCCCTTAGAAGGTCTAAAAGAGCTAAAAGATCAGCTATTTCTGATGATTATAAAGTTTACAATACAAAATTAGTTCATATAGAAAGTGATCCCACTTCATATGAAGAAGCTATGAGAAGCCCTCACTCATCGAAGTGGGTGGAGGCAATGGAAGAAGAGATGAAATCGATGAGTTTCAACGATGTTTGGGACTTAGAAGATATCCCTAAAGGAGCCAAAACAGTAGGCTGCAAATGGGTATACAAAACTAAGTATGACTCAAAAGGGAATCTAGAAAAGTATAAAGTTCAACTTGTGGCAAAAGGATTTACACAAAGAGAAGTGATAGATTACAATGAGACATTTTCACCAGTCTCATGTAAGGATTCCTTCAGAATCATAATGGCACTAGTTGCACATTTTGATTTAGAGCTACATCAAATGGATGTAAAAACGGCATTTCTAAACGGGGATTTGAAGGAAAAATGTCTACATGAAACAACCCAACGGTTTTATCATGGAAGGCAAGGAAGATATGGGATGCCGCCTGAAGAAATCCATTTATGGATTAAAGCAAGCCTCTAGACAATGGTATCTAAAGTTTAATGAGACAATTAAAAGTTTTGGATTTAAAGAGAATGTTGAGGATAACTTCATTTATATAAAGTTTAAGAATGGGAAATATATTTTTCTAATCTTGTATGTGGATGATATCTTGCTTGCTAACAGTGATGTTAGTCTACTACAAGAAACAAAGAAATACTTATCCTCAAATTTTGATATGAAAGATCTTGGTGAAGCATCATATATTTTGGGCATAGAAATTCACCGAGATAGGAAAAATGGAGTTTTAGGACTATCGCAGAAGGCATATTTCGAAAAAGTTCTTAAAAAGTATAATATGCATAAGTGTAGTGCCACACCTGCACCTATAGTCAAGGGCGACGGTTTTGGAAAATTCCAATGTCCCAAGAACCAGTACGAGCTCGATAAAATGAAAGGAATACCATATGCTTCGGCTGTTGGAAGCTTACAGTATGCACAAGTGTGCACTCGCCCTGACTTAGCTTTTATCACCGGGGTACTCGGTAGATATGAAGATAATCCAGGCATAGAGCACTGGACGATGGCAAAGAAAGCATTGCGCTATGTGCAAGGCACAAAGGACCTCATGCTAACATACAGAAGATCTGATTCCCTAGAGATAAAAGGATATTTAGACACAGATTTTGCGGGAGACAAAGATGATAGAAAATCCAAGTCAGGATACGTATTCACTCTCGCTGGAGGGGCTATTTCGTGGAGAAGCTCCAAACAGTCAATAGTTGCATCATCCACGATATATGCAGAATTTATAGCAGCTTATGAGGCCACAGGGCAGGTGATATGGTTAAAGAAATTTATACCCGACTTGAAAGTGGTAGATTGTATTGACAAACCACTAAAGATGTATTGTGACAACCAGCCCGCAGTATTCTATGTTCACAACAACAAGTCAAGTAATGCTATCAAACCAATAGAGATAAAATATTATGTTATGAAAGATAAAATCCAGGATCAAACTATAAGTCTCGAGCATATAAGGACAAAGGATATGCTTACGGATCTGCTTACTAAAGGCTTACCACCCAGTGTGTTCATGGAACACGTAACCGGCATGGGTTTAGTGGAAAGCCTATGATTCCTGAATCATAAGAGGCCCAAAAAGGAACAGAAATTATTTCAAAACAGAGAGGTATGTTGTAGCTGTCTGATTCTATCGGCAATTGAGCTGTGACGATGAAACATGCTCTATGTATCGATTTATGATGAAACAAGTAAAGTAAAAGGTACATAGTTAAAAGTAAAAGTTGAGATCAAGGGGGAGAATGTTAGGTTGATCTCTTTCCCCTCCTCGTGCGAGTCCAACGACTGCACGATCTCTGCGCCTTGATCGGGGGGCCCAACCGATCAATGGTTGGTGGGCCCCTGTCGCCAGCGCTATATAAAGAGGTGGGGGCCGGCGGCACACGGTACGAGGTTGACCATGCGCCGTACACCCCACCGACACCCCAATCCGATCTAGGGTTTAGCGCTAGGCCGACGGGAAGCATCACCGCCACCACTGCCCTCTCTGCCACCGCTGTCACCGTCCACCATGGACGGCACCAGCTCTGGCTCTTCGAGCCAAGGACAAGGTGACTCTCTCCCTCCCCATCTCTCTGCTCTCTCTCTCTCTCAAACACGTAGAACACCGATTCCTAAAGTCATTACCGTAAAAGTTCTAGCCTAGATGATTCTAGGGTTATAACACGAGGTCCACAACGGCGGGGTGGAGCGCGTGCGCGCCGTCGGCGAGGGGCTCGTGGCGGCCTTCCCCATGGACCCGCACACGTACGTGCACTACGTCAGGGCCCTGGCCGCTCTGTCGCGGCACGAGGAAGCCTTCGCCGTGGCGGAGCGCGGCTGCAAAGAGCTGTCCGGCTGGTGCCATGGGCACGATGAGTACATCAGGATCTTCATGGCCAACTATGTTTTTTTTTGAACGTAACTACGGCGGACCTTGCGGTCAGCCTGAACCTTTATCTTTACTATTAAATGGGAGTTGGTCGTTCGTACGTCGCCTGGCCGTGGTCTGCCCGTGGTCTGCACTCCACCCTTCGCTCGCTTCTCCGCGCCACCAGCGATCACGCACATGGGCCAAGGCCCAGTGAGACCGGTACGCAGAACACGCACTGACCCACGCGACCCCAAATCCTCTCCTATCTGCCCTAGCGCCGCCGCCTCTACATGGAGCGCTCTGTGTGAGCCCTAGCTGCCGCCGTTAGAACAGCGTCGTGATTTTGGACGCCACCGAAGGATGAGCGGAGCTGCACCGAGCCGAGCGAATCGACGCCGTCTTCTCAGACTCCTTCCACCGTCGTTTGCGTTGCCTCCGTCTCCTCCGATCACGCGCGTACAGGAAGTGCCACTAGTACAGAACGACACATCGGAAACGGACCAAAAAGCCCATCGGAAACGGAGAAACGGTCCGTTTCCCCATCCCCGATACTGATGTGAACGAGCTCATTGGCGACGGAGGTCAAATGACCATTTCCAATGTGAAATGCAAATTGCAAACGGTTGTTGTGGATAACCGTTTCTGATGTGGATATTAAATATTAAAAAATAGCCGGCTCACATCCGGCTCGCAGCAGCAATTAATCAATTTTGTCGGCTCACAACAGAGCCAGCTTACAGCAACACTACAGCAACAATCAATACAGCCGGCTCGCAACAGCAATCTGACTGGTTGTTCACTTCACAATATAAAACCGAATATCCAATTACACAGAGGAACAAGTAGAATACACAAAAGGTATATATACACGTTCTGTGCAACAGTAAACGACTAATCTAAAAATTGAATATGCAAAACAGCTACCGTCTAGCAGCAGTGCAAACTACACCAGAAAACGCCAGACTTCTTGCATCCGAGAGCGACGACACAACATGATTGAACAAGCTGCGACCATAACCATGGAGACTCTATCTCTCAAGGGTTCTCACTGTTTTTGTGAAACTGCATAATGTGTATGGCATGAACTGAGCATGGTTAACAATAAATTTGACCGTAAAGTGCAATTTGACACAATTTGACTGCAAAGTGCGTACACCACAGAAGAGTGAAATGTAGTTCTAAGCTACTAATTTCCATGTTTCAGGAAAACTGGCGTTACTCCATACCAAAATAAACCAACCTTTCCGGAGTTTTTATCAGGAACCCTGAAGCTTAATGAAGTCTTCAAACCGGTGACTATTTTAACTGTGGCTGTGGATGACACCTACAGGAGAAAAGATTAGTTAGATACAGATAGAGTAGCTCAAACTCTTACGTGATATACAAAAGATAGCACTGATAGCATAAAAAGACATCAAAACTTCAGAGTAGCAGCGACACTTCAGTACAAGGAATTAGTTGTAGCTGACTACATGCTCTACAAAAGTAGTACACAATTAAAATACCAGCTATGCTTCCAAAGAAAAATTCAGAGACCAATTACCGCCAGTTTTTCATCAGTATACTAGTTTTCATCGGAAATTCTATCCTAGATTTACAAAGAGAAAAGCCTTGCTGATCCTAGCATCCTACTCAGTAAATCACATGTCCATGCCAAGTAACCGGAATTGTTGGTTCCATCTGACCGCAGAACACGTCTTCTATAAATGGTAAAATGCATATATATGGAAAAGGAATAGGTGCTATAAGATGGGAACAATTGCTTTTCTTTCCAATCATCTGCAGAACACACAAAATCTCTGTCATATTACTTAGTAGAGGTGCATGATCTTCAACTTCAATATAAAGGAGAGGGCACGATGCCCAATGATTAATCTTATTTGAGGGAGAAAATAGGGTCTGTTTAACGAACAATAATCATACATTAGAAAGACTAGCCCAGGTCAAATATAGACAGTAAATCAAAGTGTGATCGTAGAGCATCTAGCATACACGTTTGGTACTGGGAGGGAAAACCAGATACTGTCTCAAGAACGTATAAAATACGTAACATCGTCCGGCCGGAAAACCAGAGGTAGATCCATAAGCGGGATCCATACGCGCTAGAGACGAATGACAGCAGGCGCATATCAGATGGAATCGAGATGCGGGAGCTTACCAGATGCTAGATCCGATTATGACGGAGAATGCATCCAGAAGCTTGAGCACCCAGGCCCGCCGTTGACCTAGAGCACGACGGGGTCCTTGCTCGGGTTCCGCTCCAATTCCACCAGGTAGTAGGACAGGTTCCGCCCGTGCCGCTCGTCCACCGTCACGTACCCGACGTAGTGCTTGGACGGGAGCGCACCGTCGAAGCCGAGGACGTGCGTCACCTGCGCGCCAGGCGGCGCAGCGTTGCGGCGTGCGGCGAGGACGACGGCGACCGCGAGGAGGAGCGCCAACCACGGAGGAAACAGAGGCCATCGCACAGCTGGCTGGCTGGATCCATGCCCGCCTCCTACGCGGGTGTGCTCTCCGGCCAGTACCGCCGCTGCTCCAGATCCATTCTGCCGACACGCTTGGATCTGCGAGAACCTCCAGCGCCGCCGCTCCAGCAACAGCCCCACCTTTCTTCTTTGAGTCGATCCCGTCAAAAGTGTTACGTCGTCGCCGGCGACGGCCAGAGGATGCCGGCGAGATATCTGAGAGGAGGTGTTGGGTGGAGAGGGGAACGAAGGAGGTGTGCGGCTGTGAGACGATAAGGTAGAGGACTTGTGCGTGGATTTAGGATTCGACTCGCTCGGGACTATTTATTGGAGCGAGGTTTAATTGCATACGGATGCATTTTTTTAACCGTCACAGATATATCAGCTACGGTTAGTTTGTTTGGTCCGTTGCCTTTGTGTCCCGCGCGGAGACATGCAGTTTCTATTAACCGTGTCCATTGTGACGGATACTGTAGAAAGTATGTTGTTTTTGTTCTGCCGTTTCCATAGAGGGGTATCCTATATGTCGTTTTGTACTAGTGTGCTCACCTTGCCTTCTGCACGCCGCTGCCGCCAAGCCAATATCCCGCTCAATAGCCGCCAGTCTAGCCGGTCAGCCGCCGTCCCCAACAATAACTTGACGCTGCCGTCCATGAAGCACACAAGTTGAGCGCCCTCCCGTTCCATCACCTATTTTCCTGCAGTTTTCATGTCCTTCTTGGATTGATACGGATGCTGCTCTTTGATTTTATATGAGCTGGTACTTTGGAGGTGATAATAGTATGGCATGATCGTTAGTATGGTGTAATCGTGATTGCTACTGTACTACGGCAAGTGTAGCAGCATGCGTTCTACTATCTCCGCCCAGGCCTCACAAACATCACCTTCTCGTGCAGAGGGGATCAGGGGAGAGAGCTGGACAGCATGAAACAGGACACTGATTGGATTTTGTCAGACACCACTCCATGGTTTGTTGTTTCTTCACCTCTAACAATCAATCAGTTTAACAGTGGGACTGTAACAGTTCGCAGCTCTCTCATTTTGTTGCTACAAATACGGTACAACTTTGCTGAGACGGAGAAGCACAACTTTACTATAGAGCCTTCTTCCTGTCCAATTAGATGTGGTGTTCTCCTGATAACTCAAGTAAAATGCAAATCTATGGAGAGTGACAAAATCAATCTGGCTGATCTTGGAATGCTGATGGTTCATATTGATCTTTATACTGAAGCTTCCATCATTTTGGAGATGATCTGCAATCCCAATGAGCAAGATTTTCATACAAGCTATTGCTGCACTTGTTATTGATCCTATTTTGGTTAATTTTTTGTCATAAAAGGGAGATGTACATAGATCTAAATTTTGATTTAGTATATCCTATCTTCTCTGATTTGTAACTGAACTAACAAATTTGCTGTTTCCTTTGTACGGAGTTGCACTGAGGCAACAATTAGGTAGCTGGAGATGGAGGTGTTGTTTCTCAAGGTACTTCAGAATTTGAAATAAATTGATCATCTTCAGCTGCAATTCTCATTTTACAGTACTAGGTACATAGTTATATTCCTGTTGAATTAGACGTTTGTATTCTGAGTCAATTGAACAGAAGAAGCATGAGGTTGTGCTTAAGAAAAAATCGAGGCTGGAAGAGAAGATGGCTTCACTATCAAATTCTTTCCTCCGTGGAAGTACAGTGTACTCAATGTTTTAAATGGGCATAGATCTATACTGCTATTTTGGGTTTGTGCATAGAATGTGAAGTAGCTAAGTGGAGATTAGGATAGCTCAGATAGCTGTCTTTGTCGCCCGCCTTCAATCTAAAACCGACCTGAAACCATACATGTTGTAATTTTTCGTCAACCATTTTAGTTTCAAGCAAATCTTTTGCTCCCGTTTCAAAAAAAAATTATGAGTATTTAAAATTTGTGCCATCGATTGAAGAGGGTACCCATGCGCGTTAGCATAAAGTTATGATCGTGGGTATTTAAATTATTCCATACATTTGTATTACTTATGGAGTTCAATCATTGCAGCAAGGACCGGGTAGAGAGGGGGTGCTGCTCATATGTTGAAAAATACATTTCCGGTCCGATACGGAGAGAATTGAAAAGCATGCACGAGTTATTTCTGTTCCCATATGTTCATACGCGCATTTTGTGAAGGAATTATCTGTATATATGAATGTTAGCTAAATTGTCTTGACTTTTTTTTACTTTGTACATACATACCAGATTCTTGAAACCCTTCTGCTGCTGCTCACCATGTATTCTTGTCCCCTATTCACCTTGAGGTTACTTCTGCTACAGTTAATTTTGTTGAAGCATCGGCTGCCGTGTGGACAACTCCTGAGGTCAAGACGATAGATTATTGGCAGAAACAATGTGGAGAGAAACTTGCAAGTCGTCTTGGTACTTGTGGATTTTTGTTTAGCAGGCAAGGTAATAGAATTGATTAAATTCTTGTGTGACCAGAAAAACTACCTAGAAAATATGAAGGTGTAGAACAAATTATGTTCTATTCCTTGTTTGGTTAATTATGAATTACTGTCGAAACTCTTAAGTACTCCAAATGGTATCATATGTATTTCATGTTAAACTTTGAAGCGTAATGTATCAAACTGGTGCAGAAGCTCACCGCGGACCACACGCCCCTGGAGGCGTTTAACAAGATACTGCACAAGTTGTCGGACGCATGCGAGAATGCCTTCCATGCCCACCTCCTCCAGGTGATTCTCCACTGAATCGCGAGTTCCTTGTTCTTTATCTCGGTATGTGGAGAAGCGATGAGGTTTGACACGAAAGCTGAATTTGTGCTACTCAAGTTGTTATTTGGTAGATGTAGATACATCATTGGTGTGACGGCTGAAGACTCGGTTGCCTTGAGTTTACCGTGATTAAATTTTTATGTATGTATACACTTTGTAGCGAGTACTTTAGATGTGATGGAGCATGAATTATCCGCGGAATACTCTGCATTCTGCTATTCATTCTAGCACATTCCCACAATCTCTGCCCACACTTGTATTAGAAACAATGCTCTTTGTTGTAGGTTCTCTTAACTTGTCGTGTTTTACTCTATTGAGACCATGACATACTGAGCCTTTGGCAAAGTAGCCAAGAGATTTTCTGCAATTGTTAACTCATGATTCAGAAGCTATCACCCAAACGTGCGACTTTGGACTTGCTCAAGAATCTCTGAGCTGCTTTTGAGTTGAAAAGATACAATGCTGCTCTAATACATCTATAAGCCGCACGCTGGTTGCAGGACGCCATATGTATAAATCGAGTGATGGTTGTGCGGCGCCGAATGTGCATGAAAGATAAATGTCAAAGGGGCTGTATCGAATCTAGAGTAGTGGTGGCCAATGCAACTTTGAGAGAGGAACGAAGGGAGGCAGAGAGATGCATCGAAGCCTAAGATGTATCATTGTTTCATGTGATTATATATTTTTTTTTTTGTCAGGTTCCTATGTAGATTTGTTTGTTTGTGTTCCCGTAGCAACGCACGGGCATTCAACTAGTATTGATAATCACAAACCCAAAGAGTTCCGAGTGGGGAAATACAACGAGGGGGCCAACTATGTCAGGAGGCTCAAGGCCAAGCGGAGCACAGCTTGGGAGGACATGTTGAAAGATTGATTACAGTAGCTGTAACGAGTGATTGAGTGGTTTTTACAACAATGTAATTTTGCCCTTTACCTTTTCACAGCACGGAGGTTGAATCTGTAGTCGTTGCCAATCATATCTCTTCTCCTCACCTCTTAGGCTCTTACTACAGAAGATTAAAATATTTGGAAACTTGCTGTTCGTTCCAGCAAGCCGCATTTTCCGTCCAAGCTCAGAATTTTCACCAGACTTAAGTAACAGAGGCATGCAATGCAAGAAAGTTCAAGATTTCTATACTGATGCAAAAAAAAGTTTGAAATAGTGCGAATGTGTACACCATCGTAATTTACATGTACAAGAGGATCGTGACAGATCAGCCTTGGATAATTTTCAAATGCATCATTTTCTTGCAGCTGTGGTCCTTGACGGCAAAGAAGGGGGACAAGCCAAGTCTAAGAAGGCTAGAGGGAGAACTGCGGAGGTTGTATACTCTCAATCGACCTCCCCCTAGCAGCAGCGTTTAGGAGCCTCTTCGAGTCGGTGGCGTGCACCTTGGCTGGCCTCATGAGTGGGTCGTGTTGTGGTAGCAGGGTTGCTGTGTTGTGGTTTGGCTGTCCGGCTATGTATCTCTTTTCATGTTGAACGTTGTTCTTTCCCTCTGTTTTTAGGGCTAAGCTGTATGCCGCAGCATGTAATAACCGTTTGTGAACCTTGTTGGCCTTATTAATTTAAGGTTGGGCTGTGTGCCTTAGTTCTAAAAAAACTACTGGTAGAGGATATCGTAGTGCCCTGGTCTATACAGCAGTGTCACACAAGGAACTAAGGGCAAAGTTGGTGACTCGTAGATGATGTGGGTGTTAGATTCCGCGATCCCTGAAATGTCGATGTTGACAATTCGGAGGGGCACACGTAGCACGTCGGTGAGCGCAAACAGCACTTCTTGCTCTGCCTCAGCGCGCATTGGGATGACTTTCTTTCGGCAGTACTGCAATTCAGAAACAGACAAACTGGGGACTTCATATTCTACAAACAAATTTCCCTTGCTGCTAGAAGTAACATGATGTACAAACTATGAATTTGCAGCAGACAAAAAGCATAACCAGAAAACAAGGCAAATAACAAACTTATTACTAGATTTTAGATCACACCGAAGGTAAACACTCACCCATACTAGATCAGGATTTCCTCGATCACGCTCGGCTATGTAATCACAAAACTTTTTCAGGCTTAGTGCATATCTCAACTGCTGTCAATAGACGAAGATATGATAGTACTAGATAATAAAATAGTTAGAGTCAGAAAATTAAAGTTAGGTAGCAAAATAACTAAGGAAGTTGTTGTTTTTCTCACTGCCGGTGAACTTCTGCTCATTTTGAATCTCCTGGAAAAGCCAGTCTTCATAGTCACTGCAGAAACATTTATAACATAAGTATGCAGCATAGTTTATTGTTCCAAAAATGTCAATGTGAACCCACCTTACTGATAGTGTCTGTCTTTGTTGCATACATTCCAGTATCATGCCCACAAAGGCCTGGATGAATTACAAAATTAGGAATATATGACTTGATTGCAGTTGCTAGTTCTGATCTGTAGGATTAACAAATTGGATAATGAAACTATGCAAGGAGTCTTACATTATAACCATCAGAATATGAATCAGGCCAATGAAGCCTTTGAAACTTCTCCAACATTGGTTCAAGTGCATGAAGTAGACGCAGTTCCTCATCAGGAGATGCTTTCACAAGCTGCTCCTACAGACCAAAGGGACAAAATGAAATCATCACTAGGCGCTAAGAACTTTAAGATACAGAAATGGAAGAAATTTTAGCGACAAGAGTAATTCCGCAAGATATTAGTGTACCAGATATGAATATATGAAAGATGTGTAGAAGCAACTCCCATCCCCAAGTACTTTCCGATATGTAGAGTAATTAGCCAGAAGCATCTGCAAAAGCCAACATGATACGTGAGAACACATAGCAATAAAGTGAGTAAACAGGACAGATAGAAATTTAATGGTTCACAAGTCGTATTACATTGGATTTATCTTTCACAGCCTTATAAACAAACTCAGACTCTAGCAATGACAAAGGTTCCTAGAATTTCTAGCAACCCTCCTAGAATTTATCTTTCATAGCCTTATAAACAAACTCAGACACTCTATCAATGACAAAGGTTCCTAGAATTTCTAGATCAAAAATGACCACCGCCTGGATGGCGTTTCTCTCCCAACCCTCCCTCCCGTCCTCCACCCCCACCTCCACCCACGCATCCCTCAATGGCGTTTCTCTCTGATCTGAGCCAATGGAAGGTCTCTTGCACTGGGATTTCTCCCCGGGGTTGGCACTTGAAGCCCAGGTGCGTCGCCGCTTTAGATCCACGGTGCACTTCTCTTCATCTTCTTTGAAGGAATTTTTCCTGGTCTCCTCGTTTTCGTCCGCTTCTTTTGCCCTTAATGAGGAATCAGTAGGGTTGGCTCTGCAATGTTGTCTCGGTGGTGATCGTCTTGGTTTCAATGTGTTCAAGTTAAGCGATCGCAGATTCAGGTTTTCAGTGGCCTCAAATAAAGTGGGACACTTTGTGTATGGTTTACGTGATCGGATCTGGCCGGACTTCATCTGTCATTTTAGTCTGTTCCGAGGTGTACATCATCCCAAGTCAAGGTTGTCTTCTGACAACAACTGTGGTTGGAATTCTTCGACTCAGATTCTGGAGCTTTCACAACGAAGCCCTACGAGACTAAACCCTAATCTGGATTTCTTAGCTGCCAGTGCTCGCTCGGATCCCCAGTCTTCTGCATCCGAATTGGCCAAATTTGGGTTTAATTCACCTCAGAATGATTCCCACTTGATACTCGGGTCTTTAACTTTTCCGGTTGATCATGGTTTTGTTCCAGCGGCGGCTGCCTCGCCGCCGGTGAAAGTTGGTACTGTTTTTTGTCCGATATCGGCGGATCGGATTGACATGAATTCTCACGTTTTTCATGGAGTTAATTTCGCTTCCAAACTTTGTGCCAACTTGCCGAAATCTACGCTAGAACACTTGGAAGATCTTCGAATGGCGAATTACTCGGATCAAGTCATTATGGACAATTTGAAAATCCCGATCGTACCGCCTAAGGAGCTGGTGTACAAGTTCTTGGGCCGTTGTTCTCGTTGTGGTCTCTCTGATCATGCTAGGGATAAATGCCCAGGTATTTGTGGTGATTGTCAAAGGTTGGGCTTCAAATGTGCCAAGTGCACTAATTCAAATAAGGTCACTTCTCCCGCTTGTCTCAAATGTCTCGGTTCTGGCCATGTCTCCTCTAACTGCACTGTTGGACTCCGATGTCGTCAGTGTAAGCTTCTGGGCCATTATGCCAAGGATTGCAATATGGTAAAAATTTGGCGAGTGAAAAAGAGGCCAAGTAGGAAAGTCTGGGTACCGAAACAAGGAAATAGATCAATTATTTCAGAGAAACATCCACCTAGGATCGATCCACACCCGCCTTCTGGAGTGGTTATCACGGTTGATCAGTTCCCCCACCCGCAACTTCACCAAGGAAGCCAGGGACACCAACACGGACAGAATGATGGCATTGTTAAGGTACAGATGGTGTCCGAAACTGCACCCCCTCTGTTTAACTTTCAGCCTGTGCTAGCTGACCAAGGTGTCCAAGGGACCACTTTTGAAACAGGCATTGCGATGGAGGTTGAGACTGAGGCTGTTACTAAGGAGGTGTTGACAGCTGTGGGGTTTGTTGCTGCTTCTACTGAAGTTTCACTGCTGAACCATGATGCCTCGTCATTTCGGCTAACTGTGGTTGAATTCACGGCTTTCTGGCACTTTGTTTGTACTCATGTTTACACTTATATGACATGCCTTCTTGCTCCCTTTTATGATGATCTTGCTATGATGTCGAGTGGGGCTGTTGGTGCGCGTACACGTATGGATGTTGAGTTTGTGGCTAGGCAGATCTTCTCTCTTGTTAATGCAGCAGTCTATTGTCTCCTTTTCCTGGATGTCTCAATGGTGCATGTTGCTGAAAAGCTAGTTGTTTCTTCTATTCTGGAGAAGGGCATCTCGGCCAAGTGGTTCCTAGATGCTGCAGGGGAACTTCGCTTCATGGATCAGCAGGTTTTGGCGCCAACTTCTCCAGCTGCTGGGCTAGTTGGGTTGGATGTTGCTGGTCCTGCTCCTTTGGGTCTGGTCTTGGCTCATCATGTGGATCTTTCTGCTACAAGTTATGTTGATGTGCAGATAGAGTTGGAGTCTTCTTTGGGTGCTCGAGGTGATCAGCAAGTTGACGTTTCAAGCAATCAGGCTCTTATTCATGTTAATGCTGCACCTCTGAATGGTATGAAGAATACGGCTGTTTCTTCTTCAGCATCGGCTCGTCGTAGGAAAGTGGCACCTCCTCTTTCTTCTGCTGGCAAGCGTCCTGGACTTCGCAGTGATAAAGCTGAGTTCATGCCTCTGTCTCTGCCCTATCAGTCCTCCCGCAAGAAAGCTTCATCGGTCCCGCTTGCACCTGCCCCCGTGGAGATGCAGATCGAAATGATGCAGAAGATAGGTGTGGAGCAGTGCGACATTGACCCTGAAGATCTAACTGTAGAGAAGCTCTGTCGTCCTCGTACCTAATGCAAGCTGCAAGATCAAATAAATCCGTGTTCTAGAGTGTCTTCAACTGGAACATTAGGGGGGGTCAATGGAGATGCCAAGTGGCCTATTTTGCGCTAGAAAATTGATGAAAGTGGTGCTTCAATAATTTGCTTGCAAGAAACCAAAAAAACATCGTTTGATAACTCCTTCATTCGCAAATTTGCTCCACGTCGCTTTGATCGCTTTGTTTGTGTTCCATCGGATGGTTCTTCTGGTGGTTTGCTTGTCCTCTGGAACAGTAAGATTTTCACTAGTACCCTTAGGCTGCAGGAACCTTTTGGGGTGGTCATAGATTTTGTGTCTACTGCTGATAATTTTGCTTGGACGTTAGTCAATGTTTATGGGCCGTGCGCTGGGCCTGGGAGAGTTGATTTTATTAATTGGCTGTGGAACCTTGATATTCCGGATGAAGAATTTTGGATGTTCATGGGAGACTTTAATTTCTATCGCTCACCTGAAAATAGAAACAGAGATGGGGCCAACATGAATGATATCTTTATTTTCAATGAGCTGATTGGTCATTTGGGTTTACTGGAGCTGCCGATTAAAGGACGATCTTATACGTGGAGCAATATGCAGTCAGATCCATGACTTGTCCAGCTAGATTGGTTTTTCTCAACACCCAATTGGACAGTTTCCTATCCAAATATTCAGGTTCATCCTCTTGCCCGTCCGCTGTCGGATCACACTCCTTGTGTTGTTAAAATTGATTCCAAAATTCCAAAGGCATCCATTTTTCGCTTTGAAAATTATTGGGTTAGAAGACCTGGTTTCTTTGAGCTGGTTGCAAATATTTGGAACTTGGATGTTCCCGGTCACAGTGCTAAAGTTATTTCTCATAAGCTGAAACTGCTTCGTAAAGCTTTTAAGAGATGGAGTGGTAATATCAACAACATGGACAGTATTATTGCAAACTGTAACTCGGTAATCTTCTTGCTGGATGATCTTGAGGAGCAACGAGCGCTGTATATAACTGAATGGAATTTCAGAAATATCGTCAAGAATAAGCTGAACCATGTTATGTTATGCAAGCAGGAACTATGGAAGAGTAGATGCACCATCCGTTGGGCCAAGCTTGGAGATGAAAACACTAGTTTCTTCCATGCTATGGCCACAGTTAGATATCGTCAAAACAATATTGCTCGTTTCATTTTGGATGATGGTTCTGAAGTTTGTGACCACGATGCAAAAGCGGCAATTCTTTGGCACTCTTTTAAGGACAGACTAGGTCAATCCATTCACACTGAGATGCCATCGGAGATCCTTGATCTTGTTCAGCCTGGACATGGCTTACAATCTTTATCTGCTCCTTTTACTGAACATGAAATTGACTTAGTGGTGGCCTCTCTTCCTGTTGACAAGGCGCCGGGCCCGGATGGGTTTAATGGAAAATTCATAAAGAGTTGTTGGCCAATTATCAAAAAGGATTTTTATAATCTTTGCCATGATTTCCATGCACAGAACATCTCTTTGCAATGCATCAATGACTCGATAATCACCTTGATTCCTAAAAAGCAGTCCCCTGAAACTCCCAATGATTTCCGGCCAATTTCTCTCCTAAATTCAGTTCTAAAACTGCTCACTAAGCTTTTGGCAAACAGACTTCAATCCAGAATCCTTGATATTGTCCATGTGAATCAGTTTGGATTTTTGAAATCGAGAACGATCCAAGATTGCCTGGCATGGTCTTTTGAATATCTTCATCACTATAAGCATTCCGAGAGAGGATGCATTATTATGAAGCTAGACTTCGAGAAGGCTTTTGATCTGATTGAACATTCTGCTATTCTTAATATTTTGCGGAAGAAGGGTTTTGATGACCGTTGTATTTCTTGGATTAGTAATATCTTGTCATCTGCAACCTCTGCGATTCTTCTTAATGGAGTGCCGGGAAAAAAATTCTTCTACAAGCGTGGAGTCCGACAAGGGGATCCCTTATCTCCCCTGTTGTTTGTTGAGGGAGCTGATCTTCTACAGGATATGATTAATGATTTGCACTCAAATGGTCTCCTGGTTCCTCCTGTCATTTTTCATGGCCAAGATTTTCCAATTGTACAGTACGCGGATGACACGCTCCTGTTTATGGAAGCTAGTTTTGAGCAACTGGATGTCCTCAAGTCCACCCTCCTGTCCTTCCAAAAAGCCAATGGTTTGAAAGTCAATTTCCATAAATCATGCTTGGTTCCTATTAATATTGATATCATGTATGCAACTTGTTTAGCTGAGTTCTTTGGGTGCACGGTTGGCAAACTTATTTGGGCTTGCCTCTAGGTACCACTAGACCCACTGTGCTTGAGTTGGCACCTTTCACGGACAATGTGGAACGCCGTTTGAATGCTTGCTCCAGATTCCTCAACTATGGAGGCAAGATAACATTCATTGATTCAGTCCTTTCTGCTCTCCCTACTTTCTACATGTGCATGCTCAAATTAAACAAGACAGTGATTAAAGTTGTGGATCGTGCTCGGAGGCATTGCTTATGGGATAAGAAAGACAGAGAAAGAGGGAAGGGTTCGGCACTTGCCGCATGGGAGATGGTTTGTAAACCCAAGGCCAAGGGAGGGCTTGGGATCATTAACTTATCTGTCCAGAATGATGCTTTGCTTATGAAGCACCTCTTCAAGTTCTTCTTGCACCATGACACGCCGTGGGTTAACATGGTTTGGCAAGAATATTATCAAAATTCTGTCCCACATGCTTCTCCCCCAGCTGGTTCCTTTTGGTGGCGTGATGTATGCAAACTTCTCACTAATTTCAGAGGGATTACTTCTTGTCAGCCGGGCTCTGGGGCTTCTCTGCTATTTTGGAAGGACAAATGGTCATCTCAACTGCTAGCTCTACAATTTCCAAGATTATACTCTTTCGCAATTGATTCAGATATTTCCTTGCGTGACATGCTAGCCTGTGATCAGCTGGAGGACTACAGTCAACACTTTGCTGTTTCGATCTCTGTACAAGCTCTTGATGAGCTACATCAGGTTTCTGCTCTGATTCGGCAATTGAATGATGACGACGAAGGCCGTTCTCGTGCTGATACTTGGCAGTGTAGCTTTCAACAGGGGCCATACACCTCAAAGGGATATTACAAATTCATGTTTAATGGCCTTGTGACCTCTCCGATCTTCAGCAAACTCTGGAAGTGCAAAATCCTTCATAAGCATAAGGTCTTTGTTTGGCTCCTGCTTGTGGACAGGCTGAATACTAGGGATATGATGGATAGACGTCAGTGGCATCTTGATTCGGGAGTTTCTTGTGCTATATGTACCGCCGGCGAGCGTGAAACCAGAGAACATCTTTTCTTCAATTGTGCTTTCGCACAAAAGGTGTGGCGTCGCTTGAATATATCATGGCAGGTTGCGCCCTCAATTGAGAGCATGTTTGACAGGGCCAAATCATTTTATCAAGGCCCAAAATTTATGGAGGTGGCATGCTGTGCCTTGTGGGGAATCTGGAAAGTTCGTAACCAAAAGATTTTTGAGTGACAGCGTCAGTCTCTTCAGAGGTGGAAGGCTATCTTCAAACAGGACCTGGGTTTAGTGATTCACAGAGTGAAGGCCTCCCATAGAGAGGTTCTTTCCACTTGGCTTTACGCTTTTTAGACCGAACTACCTCTCTTCTTGTTTAGTTTTTCTTTTTTCCTCCCTGATTGAGTCATTGCTCCTTGACTCTTTCAGTCCTTGTGTTCGCATCCATGTAATTGTAACCATTTGTGCCCTTTGTTTTTTATATAAAATAACCGTAGGGGCTTCCCCTACGGTAGTTCGGTCTACAAAGGTTCCTACATGAAGAAGATTTCAGTTATTAGTATATCACAAACCAATGCAGTTTCCCCATACTGTCATCTCTTAGCCTCCAACATATGAGCATGCTCGATAAGATAATTAACCTTTTCAAATATTCTGCTGCTGCCAGTTTGTGATGTCTGCAAAGCCATAGAAAACTGAAGGTACGAAGAGGTTAACAAGGAAATACTGAGGGATTGTTGATTAGACTATGCAGTATAAAAAGAAGCCCTCACATCATCACATGTCTCGTCCTCATGTCTCCAAAAAGAATGATCAAGAATCTGAAAAGGAGACTATAGATGATAAAGGGTATGCTTTTACGTGTGTTCTCATTTGAGCTTCATAAAACAATATAAATGATAAACAATAGCCTGCTGGGGATAAACAAACATAAATCAAACGAAAATGTAAACCCTATGCCTATTTTGTAACCAAATTAGTGGTCAAAGTTTTCTTGAAATATGTGTGGGCCATATAAATCCAAACGAGGGCGTACCATAATCCACCAGATTTTACAGGTAAATGTGGACTTACTACTACTTGGTGCAGTACATTTTCCCTTATAATTTATGTTGTGACTTACTTATAAAGATAACTAAGTTTTGTGCAATGAGTAATAGAAAGGAGTAACTAGTTTGGCTTCGAGATTTTAATACGCAATCAGTAGTATACTGGAATCTTTTAGATTTTCTATATACAAGATTCATAACATGCATACAGCTCTGTACTTAAATGAGCAATTCATTGTTTTTTCTCAGTTCTCACAGCCTTTTCAGTTCAGGATGTTATGTTCCATAAGGACTCAACTAATTACAAATGGCTAGTACATTTAATAACACGAGTGTGAATATTCTAAGCAAGCTAGCGGCGGATAGCTGCAATTCTTTGGGCAAACTGTGAGTTCGGATATGTGCTGCACTGGTTTTGCTTCAGCAAGCCGTTATAGAAAGTTGAGAACCCATGCGAGTTTTTTAAATTATAAAGAAGAGCTGTGAACAGTTTGAAGGATGGCCAGTTGGCCATGATTGTAGGAGATCCAGCACATTTTACATGAACATGGATTCAGTATAAAGACAGAAGCATGAGAAAGTAAAACACTTTTAAATATTAATTTACTAATTAAGCTATAAACATAAGGTAAAAATATAAACATTTTTTAGAAGTGCACCAAACAATCTGTTGCACAGCTGGGCAACATAAGGTTTAACAAAGTAATTGGTGGAAAAAGTCATATCTAAATTAGCAAGATTTGCGAAGAAAAGATAATCTCAGCTAGCGAGCTAAGGAACTTTCACAGGTACAGACTATTCATGTTACTGTCGATACTTATATATGTCATCATTCTATTTTTATATAAACAGCTATACAACAAGAAATTTCATAAAAGGCCAAAAGATAACGTGAACTCCAAGAGCACACAGAGAAATCCTAGGCCACCGGGCTGCTCAAGACCCGCGGCCCCAAGAGGAAGGCGGCAGCGGTCTTGTCCTTGATCTTGGCGTCTCCATCAGGTCCACAGGCGGAGGACTGACCGGAGGGGTGCGCGCTCCAAGGGGAGGCATCTGGGTCGGTCTTGTCCTTGATCTTGGCGTCTCCATCAGGTCCACAGGCGGAGTACTGACCGGAGGGGTGCGCGCTCCATGGGAGGCTACTGGGCCGGTCTTGTCCTTGATCTTCGCGTCTCCATCAGGTCCACAGGCGGAGTACTGACCGGAGGGGTGCGCGCTCCATGGGGAGGCTACTGGGCCGGTCTTGTCCTTGATCTTCGCGTCTCCATCGGGTCCACAGGCGGAGGACTGAATGGAGGGGTGCGTGCTTGGAGAGGAGGCAGCCGGGTCGTCGGCGGGAGGAGAGCGGCGGGCGCAGGCCATTTCTGCGATTCGGGGAGCGGGAAACGGAAAGAAGGGTGAGGAATTGGGGGCCGGGGGTCGGGGAAGGTGAAGGAGAATAGAAGGGTGGGCGGACCGGGCGGTCTGGGGCGCATTTGGTAGCCTGCAGGTGTTTCTCACCTGCGTCGGGGCAGGCTGGGGAGGGCACTGCCGGGCGACAACGCGTTTTGGGCCAAGTAGGTGGGTTTGTTTGGTAGCCTGCATCAGAAAACGGGCCAGATTTGGCCCAATGTTTGGTTGCACTGTTTTTTCGATTTCGGCTCTGCAAATCCGACCTCCCCTTGTTTGGCAGTGTGAAGAACACACAGAAAGAGGGATAGAGTCACCCTATTCAAATTTGGTGAGCTTACCAGGCAATGCAAAGCAAGAAAGGAGGCATAAATCATCTAGCTAACCATTGATTTGGTCAGGGGAACACACCCACTGACCCAAAATAGGGTTCCATACTTACACCCCACAAGCTTAACTACAGCTACGGGTAAGAGTTTGGTTACAGGTGCAATCTGTGCACCTGATAAGTACTTACACCTGGGGAGCACTCCCCTGGCATCAAAACATGAAGAGCATACAAAACAACTGCTCTTCAAGCAAGTCACAGTGAACTAAGAACTCACTTGCCATGAACTGGACAGACGAAGGCCTCCTCAGTGGAGCTGATGAACCTGAAGAGCTTCACCTTGAAGCCGTCGCCGACGAACTTGAAGACGAGGACATCTCCGATGTCCAGCTTGATCTCCTTGGTGAAGTCGTCCCATCCTTTGAACATCACAAGGTGATCTTCGAACCACTGCAGCTGGACGAAGTACTCACAGCACTTGGTGGTGCGGAGTGGAATGCAAACCTTCGGCTCCTTGCTATCCTTCGCCTTCGGCTTCTTCAGCTTCCACTTCTCGACCACCAGGTTCTGGATGCCAGGCGGGAAGACGATGAAGTCAAGATCTTCATGCTTCACCTCCAGGAAGAAACGCCTGGGGACGACACCATCATTATGGTATCCCAGCTTCGGTGCACGACCCATGCCCCGTTCCCCTTTCTCCTTCTTGTCCTTCATGTCCTTCACCGCCAAGGCCAGGCCTGCCACATACGGCCTTGGCAAATTCTGGTGGACGATGCAGTCAGTGAAAGGAGATGGAGGCTCCAGTGTCCTCCTGCATTGGGTGTGCCAGTCCTGCAATGGAAGATCATACAGTTCAGGGAATGGAAGATCATACAGTTCAGGGAATGCAAGATAATGAACTGCACAATGTGCAATGGACATGGGGGAATGCACATTAAGATGAACATGGACATGGACATGGACATGGAGAAATGCAAATGTGCACAGCTACTTGATGAAGTGCAAGCAATGCACAAGAACATGGACATGGACATGGAGAAATGCAAATGTGCACAGCTACTTGATGAAGTGCAAGCAATGCACAAGAACATGGACATGGACATGGACATGGAGAAATGCAAATGTGCACAGCTACTTGATGAATGCAAAACATGATCTAATACACATGAACACATTGACATGGACATGTACATGAACACAGTGAGAATGGATTGCAGATGGACTAGACGTGGTACCACTTTTACCAAAGGGGACTTCGAGGGGCCGGCGCCGGTTGCCAAAGTCCTCAGTGGACTGACGGTTGGTGAAGAACGTCGGACGGTTCGTTGTCCAGTACGCCCGACGGTTGCCGGTGGAGCGTCAGTTGCTGAAGGAGGAGGAGGTATTGGCGCCGCCGTGAAGCTTGGCAGCGGGTGCGGGTTCGCCGGGATCTGCACACGAAGGGGGAACCCTGGCGGTGGCCCAATAGGCGGCGATGCTGGGGCTCGAGGAGGCTGAGTCGGCGGTGGCCTCACCGCGGCGATGTTCGAGCTCGAGGAGGAGAAGCCCTGGACCAGATTAGGGAATCCAATCGGCGGACCCCCTCCCATCATCACGGTGGCTGCATGCGCCGCCGCTTGCAGCGCCCTTGCAGATTCGGCGAGCCTCCGCGTCTCGGAAGCCGCCATGACTGCCGGGCTTGTCCGATGGGAAATCGGCAAAGGACGCTTCATCGGCGGGAGGAGCGCGGGGTCAATCTGTGCGGCCGCACTCCGACGACCGCCGGCGGCCCCCTGCTCGAACTCCCGCACGACTCTCGCCGCTGAGTTGCAGGATGCACTGTGGCCGATGGGAGCGCGGGCCGGCGGTGGGGGAGGAGGAGGCGGAGGAGGAGCCGCTGCCATTGGGACTGGGGTTTTCCTTGGGCGGTGAGAGAGAGAGACTCGATGGGACGTGAGAGAGTGAGGGCGGTGACAGTCAGAGAGGCGTGGGTGCGGGGCGTTATGACGCGTCTCCCGCGCTTCTCCACGCGTGCAGCCGTTGTCAGAATCCTTCTCCCTGCGGCATGGCTACCTGGAAACGGCCGATTCGGCCGTAGCTATCGGCCTGGCCCAAGGGTGCTTTAAACACCATGCGGGCCTGTCCCTGCGAAAACGGAAATCAAACAGGGAGCCTGTTTCTGTAGCCAGCGGGCCTGGCCCGGCTGGCTGCAGGCTACCAAACGCGCCCCTGGTTGCTCGATATTTGTGGGCGACGGCCCACACCTATGTGTCCACTAGAGCTGGTAAGCAAACCCAACGGGAACCCCAAATCGGCACGGACCGTTCAATTGTGTCCAATGTATAAGGGGCACGACCTAATGGGCCACAATAAATTGGGGCACAGACACGTTTTTTGTGTCCGTGTTGACGCAAATTGAGCCCAAATCTGGTCCAGATATGCGCGCACGCAAACCATCCGTAGACCGGCCAAGTGTAGTGCCCCACCTGGCAGCGAGAGCGTGACCTCCCCAAACTGGTCCTTTTTAATGGGACCGTCCCTATCCACTTCACTCCCACTCCAGTCCCCACAGCCCAAACCCTAGCTCTCTCGCGCGCCAAAAAACCTAGCTCACTGTGTCGATGAGGACTTAGGCGTGGTTCAAGCGTGGTGGCCGCCACGACAATGAGACGTTGTCTTCCTCAGGCGGCCGACACCGTCACCGAGACAGGGTCAACGTCTGGGTGGAGGTGGCCCGCCTCTTCTAGCGTGAGGCTGAGCCGTTCACGTGGGGCGATGTCCACCTCCCCATGGCTGGCACCTCAACCGGCTTGGCGTGCCGGTGCCCGTCGTGCCTCGGCTAGGCCAGCGCGCCGCCGCGAGATCCGCCGGTGCCGCGCCTTCCTCCCGCTCGATCTGCGGGATGACACGGCCTACGTCTACAACATCGATCCGTGTTTCGAGGCGGAGCACAACGAGCGTTGCCGCTCGTTTTTCGCGGCCAAGCCGCCGTGCCTCGATGACCCAGAGTCGGAGGAGTCCGACGAGGAGGAGATCGACACCCTCGTCGATGACACGGACGTCGCGACGCCATGGACAACGATGACCCCCAAGCCTAGTAGCAATAGGGCTCTATTTTTCTTTTTTATAGCGCATATTTTGTGAACAATGTGGCCTCAAAATATATGTAAATTATTTTTAAAAATGTTTTCTGTTTTTTATTTGTTTATTTTGGGGTGGACCGTTGGATTTGCACCCCACACCAAACGGCCACGCCGCGGAAATCGGTCGGCTAGACCCCCAAACGGATCAGAACAGACACATTTGATGTCCGATTTGGGGTGGCCCATTGGAGTTGCCCGAATGACTATAAAAGGTAATTGAAGGGCACCCGACACGTCTTGTCTTCACGACAAGTGTCACCTTTTCATTGTGCAGTACCCGTGGGACGTCTGCATGTGAGACAAATGACATTAACACGAGAGAGTGCTCATAAGATTTCTCATACCTGTGCATTTATTTTGAGATCTGTTTTTAAAAAAATCTTGAAACCATTGTCCAAATTATTTTCGTATTTGAGATTCTCGTATCGAGATCTTCAAAATTAGATCACAAGTTGATAGGTTTCAAGTTTTTTTCTTGTACTTTATACTTCTTATTCTATGTACTTTGTACGCCATCTTCTGTGTGCACTTATTCCCGTTCTATGCAATTTATAAACCTTTTTTGTGTATTTTTTTACTCTCTGTTATGTGTACTTTGTACACTGTCTTTGATGTCCTTTGTACTTCATGTTCTACGTATTTTGTATATTGTCTTATGTGTCTCCCAATTCTGTGTAATTTGTACAGGGTCTTTCTGTTTACTTTATACTCCTTGTTCTGGGACCTTATACACCATCCTCTTTGTATTTTGTACTTCCTATTCTGTGTGCATGTACTTCGTTTTATACATGATATTTAATCTCTACGATCCGCACTCGTGTGGTGTACATGAACTTTCTAACTTCTTTTGTACAGTACTTTTCGTCGGAATAAAATAGTGAACCGTCCTCGCAAAAAGCATGGTGGTACGTACAGACTGATCCGATCGAGCGATCTCTCGCGAACAAGTACGTAGGTACCTACTCCCTCCGTTCACAAAAGGATGTCTCAACCAACTCCAAATTTGGATGTGTCTAGACATAATTTAGTGTGCAGAAAGATCCAAATTTGAAGTTAGTTGAGACATCCATTTGTGAACGGAGGGAGTACGCCCGTGCGGGAGGCTTCGCAGCTCGCACCTCTCGCTCACAGCGCACGGAGTTTGGCACACGCGGAAGGCCCAACAAGAGAGGCTCGTGCGGGAGGCTGGCCTCAGAAGCAAGCACGTGCCTTGCGTATCGCGCTTGATCTAAAATCTTCTACCTCCTCGAAACATGCTTTCGTTCTATTTTATAAATAAAAGCAACATGTAAAATAAATCCATACAAAATCACAAGCATGAAGGAGAAGCTAGAAAAGTTTGCCGGCAGCAGCACAAGTAACCCAACAACATGAAAGAGCAATAGGCGCAAGGGTGAAGGGGAGCAGGGTAAGGTGATTGCGTGGATCACACGTTCATTGGGAGACCCCAAGAGGAAGGTATGAAGCAGTGTAGCAGCAGTTTCTCTCAGTATGAAACCAAGGTTTAATCGAACCAGTAGGAGCAAGAAATCACTTCTGAAGGTTGTCGGTGGCGGAATATGACACGGCGCAACACCAGGGAATCCGCGCGACGTGGAACCTGCACACAACACAATCAAACTACTTTGCCCCAACGAAACAGTGAGGTTGTCAATCTCACCGGCTTGCTGAAAACAAAGGATTAAACGTATGGTGTGGAAAACAGTAGTAAATTGCAGAGAATGAAAAGGAACAATGTTTGCAGTTGGTTGTATTATCAGTGTAAAAGAATGGACCGGGGTCCACAGTTCACTAGTGGTGTCTCTCCATAAAAGATAACTAACATGCTGGGTGAACAAATTACAGCTGGGCAATTGACAAAATATTGAGCGCATGACAATGCATATATATGACATGATGATTACTATGATATTCATGTGGGCATTACGACAAAATACATAGACCGTTATCCAACAGCGTCTATGACTAATAATCCACCGCCAGGTTGTCATCCGAGTTCCCCGTTGGTATTAAGTTGCAAGCAACGGATAATTGCATTAAGTAATGTGCGTAATGTAAACAAATGCATTAGACCTAACGGCGCACCCTTAAGCTAAGCATCGGTTATTTTATCCCTAGTGGCAACAGCACATCCACAATCTTAGAAGTTATTGTCACTCTCCCAGATTACCGGAGGCATGAACCCACTATCTAGCATAAATACTCACTCTTGGAGTTACAAGCATCTACTTGGCCAAAGCATCTACTAGTAACGGAAAGCATGCAAGATCATAAATAACATATAAGATAGATTGATAATCAACTTGACATAGTATTCAATATTCATCGGATCCCAGCAAACACAACATGTAGCATTACAATAAGATGATCTTGATCATGATAGGCAGCTCACAAGATCTAAACATGATAGCATAAAGTGGAGAGACAACCATCTAGCTACTGCCATGGACCCGTAGTCCAAGGATGAACTACTCACGCATCACTCCGGAGGCAGGCATGGTGATGTAGAGCCCTCCGGTGATGATTCCCCTCTCCGGCAGGGTGCCGGGAAGAGCTTCTGAACCCTCCCGAGCTAGGGTTGACGGCGGCGGCGTCTCTGGAACTTTTCGTGGATAATGGCTCGGGTATTTAGGGTTTTCGCGTCGGGAGAATAAATAGGCGAAAGGGCGGCGGCTGCGAGCCACGTGGGCCCACACCACCCCACGGCGCGGCAGGGGGGGCGCGGCCCCATGGTGTGGGTGCCTCGTGGCCCCCTCCGTCTCTCCTCTGGACTCCGTGTTCGTGTTGGAAAAATAGGAGGTTCTGTCCAAGTTTCGTCCAATTCCGAGAATATTTCCAGACTAGCTTTTCTGGAATACAAAAACAGCAGAAAACAGGAACTGGCACTGTGGCATCTTGTTAATAGGTTAGTCCCAGAAAATGCATAAAAATGCTATGAAGTGTATATAAAACATGTAACAATTGGTATAATATCAACATGGAACATCAGAAATTATAGATACGTTTGAGACGTATCAAGCATCCCCAAGCTTAGTTCTACTCGTCCTCGAGTAGGTAAAACGATAAAAACAAAATAATTTCTGAGGTGACATGCTACAATCATAATCTTGATCAAATAGTATTGTAAAGCACATGTTATGAATGAAGTGATCCAGGTCAATGGTCTATAGTTTGCTAGCAAGTAGATAATGAGCAAACAACTGAATCATATAAGCAAAAACTTTTCATGAATAGTACTTTCGAGACAAGCATCAAAGAGTTTTGCATAAGAGTTAACTCATAAAGCAATAGATTCTAAGTAAAAGGTATTTAACCAACACAAAGGAAGATTTAAGTTCAGCAATTGCTTTCAACTTTCAACATATATATCTCATGGATATTTGTCAACACAAAGCAATATAATAAGTGCAATATACAAGCATATAAAAATTGTTGCACCAAAGTTGACACTAGTGTTTGCTTCTAAGATAGAAAGAAGTAGGAAAACTGACTCAACATAAAAGTAAAAGAAAGGCCCTTCGCAGAGGGAAGCAGGGATTAAATCATGTGCTAGAGCTTTTTAAGTTTTTGAAATCATATAGAGAGTAAAAATAAGTTTTGAGAGGTGTTTGTTAATTGTCAACGAATCAGAAAATGGAAAGTACAATATGACCCCTGCCAACCAGACTTTTAAGAGCGGCTCCCATGAAGGACGTTATTTCTACCAGCAAGGCAGATCATCCCTCTTTTCTTTTGTTTACACATGCAGATATTTCACTGTTTGTCATTGCTTGACTGATAAATCAGGGCAAAAATGTGAAGAGAATTAAGCGGTTAAAGTTGTAATTAATTGGGACTGGGCACCCCATTTGCCAGCTCTTTTTGCAAAATTAATGGATAAGCGGATGTATATGCCGCTAGTCCGGTGGTAAAGTCTGTTTGACAGTTGACATAAAGACATCCACCCCGTCCTCATGAGCTTGGTAAACATTGACACAAAATAGGAGTAATAATTTTGAATAGTTTAAAGGTAGCACATGAAAAATTTACTTGGAATGGCAAGGAAATACCACATATAGGTAGTTATGGTGGACACAGATGGCATGGATTTTGGCTCAAGGTTTTGGATGCACGAGAAGCATTCCCTCTCAGTACAGAGTTTAGGCTAGCAAGGTTATTTGAAGCAAACACAGGATATCAACCGACACAGCAAGACTTATATGAAAACATATTGCAAGCATTATAAGACTCTACACTGTCTTCCTTGTTAACCAAACCCTTTTACTAGAAAATATCTAGACCTTAGAGATACCAATCATGCAAACCAAATTTCAACGAGCTTTACGGTAGTTCTTCATTAATAGGTTTTAACTACATGATACAAAAGCTTAAACATGAACTACTTGATAACTCAAAACAATTGACAAGTATCAAATTATCCAATACAGTGATCTACAAGAATATGTAAGCTTTTTCCATTATACCATCTACCACATGCAACATTTTCTGTTCCAACCAAACACCAATCAATTTATTTCAACATAAACTCTCCAAACAATTATAAGTGAAGCAAGAGAGTACTTTCTTTAAAAGAACTAACAGCTCTGAATAAGAGATGCATGCAAAACAGGAGCTAAAAGCATAGCAATAGCTAGATAAGAATACTCAACAAGTATAAGTGAAGAATAGGAGTATTCATATGAAAAAGCGGAGCGTGTCTCTCTCCCAATCAAGAATGCTGGGGTCCAATCAAGTTGACCATAAGAAAAATAAAATACTGAAAATAAAAGCACACAGACGCTCCAAGTAAAGCACATATGATGTGAAAGAATTAAAATATAGTTTCACTAGAGATGACCTGATAAGTTGCTGATGAAGAAGGGGATGCCTTGGGCATCCCCAAGCTTAGACGCTTGAGTCTTCTTGAAATATGCTGGGGTGATCCATGGGAGCATCCCCAAGCTTAAGCTCTTCACTCTTCTTGATCACATTATATCATCCTTCTCTCTTGACCCTTGAAAACTTCCGCCACACCAAACTCAAAGTAATTCTCATTAGAGGGTTAGTGCACAATCAAAAACTCACATGTTCTATAAGGACACAAACATGACCGTTACTTTTAACATTAACTACTGCCACTGATGTTATGTGAAGCTCTTCACCCTAAAAAAGAATTCCACTCAACACTAGTAAAAGAGAGAATGCGAAAAATAAAAGACAGAATCTGTCTAAACAGAACAGTCCGCAAAGACGAATTTTTTCGAGGCACTTACGTTGCTCAGATCGAAAAACTTTAAACTAACGAAAGATGCGTACATATCTGAGGATCACGCACAAAAATTTCAGATTTAAATAATTTTTCTGTGATTTTACAGAATTAAAACGGTGAACAGCAGAAATCTGTTCCTGCGCAGAAATCCAAATCTAGCATCATCTTCCTATTAGAGGCAATACTTGGCACAACAATGCGATAAAATAAAGATACAAAGGAATTGTTACAGAAGTAAACAACTCCTTGACTCAAAAAAAAAGAAAAATTGCAGAAATAAAATAATGGGTTGTCTCCCATAAGCGCTTTTCTTTAACGCCTTTCAGCTAGGCGCAGAAAGTAAGAATCAAGTGTTTCCAAGTGAAGAAGCATCAATAGAAAGGTTGGAAGTTTTCTCAACAATGCATTGTATCTTATCTATATAAGTTTCAGAAACTCCTCTTTCATTACTTTTAGGCACACTATCCTCATCAAATAAATTTTCAGGAACAATCCAATCAAAATTCTTTTCTAGTGCCTCATGCATTCCTACAAGCTTAAAAGGTATTGGTATTTTGACTTCTCCCTCATAATTGGGTTCATTAGTGTACTTAAGCCTATCTTTTTCAAGCTTCTCAAGTGTATTAGCAATATCAATAAAATAGCCAAGCATCTTATAACGAATGAAAACTTTTCTAGCCTCCCCAGCAACATCACCAAATTCTTTAAGAAGAGTTTCTAAAACAAAATCTTTCTTTTCACCCTCTTTCATATCATGAAGTTTAAGAAACATTTGCTGCATTATAGGATTAAGATTAACAAACCTAGCTTCCAACATGTGAACCAAAGAGGCAGCAGCAATTTCATAATTAGGGGCAAGTTCTACCAAGGATCTGTCTTCAAAATCTTTAAGTCTACTAACATGACTAAAGAATTCTTCAATGTTATCTCTTCCAATGATAGACCCACTTCCCACCGGTATATCTTTTAAAGTAAACTTAGGGAGAAGCATGATGAAATAAAAAGAAAGTAAACCGAAATAAGGTAAATGCAAGTAACTAATTTTTTTGTGTTTTTGATAAATAAAGCAAACAAGAAAGATAAATAAAAATAAACTAAGCAAGACAATAACAAAGTAAAGAGATTGGAAGCGTGAAACTCCCCTTGCAGAAATCCTCTTGCTCCCCGGCAACGGCGCCAGAAAAATGCTTGATTACGTGGATCACACGTTCGTTGGGAGACCCCAAGAGGAAGGTATGAAGCAGTGTAGCAGCAGTTTCCCTCAGTATGAAACCAAGGTTTAATCGAACCAGTAGGAGCAAGAAATCACTTCTGAAGGTTGTGGTGGCGGAATATGGCACGCGCAACACCAGGGAATCCGGCGCCGACGTGGAACTGCACACAACACAATCAAACTACTTTGCCCCAACGAAACAGTGAGGTTGTCAATCTCACCGGCTTGCTGAAAACAAAGGATTAAACGTATGGTGTGGAAAACAGTAGTAAATTGCAGAGAATGAAAAGGAACAATGTTTGCAGTTGGTTGTATTATCAGTGTAAAAGAATGGACCGGGGTCCACAGTTCACTAGTGGTGTCTCTCCATAAAAGATAACTAACATGCTGGGTGAACAAATTACAGCTGGGCAATTGACAAAATATTGAGCGCATGACAATGCATATATATGACATGATGATTACTATGATATTCATGTGGGCATTACGACAAAATACATAGACCGTTATCCAACAGCGTCTATGACTAATAATCCACCGCCAGGTTGTCATCCGAGTTCCCCGTTGGTATTAAGTTGCAAGCAACGGATAATTGCATTAAGTAATGTGCGTAATGTAAACAAATGCATTAGACCTAACGGCGCACCCTTAAGCTAAGCATCGGTTATTTTATCCCTAGTGGCAACAGCACATCCACAATCTTAGAAGTTATTGTCACTCTCCCAGATTACCGGAGGCATGAACCCACTATCTAGCATAAATACTCACTCTTGGAGTTACAAGCATCTACTTGGCCAAAGCATCTACTAGTAACGGAAAGCATGCAAGATCATAAATAACATATAAGATAGATTGATAATCAACTTGACATAGTATTCAATATTCATCGGATCCCAGCAAACACAACATGTAGCATTACAATAAGATGATCTTGATCATGATAGGCAGCTCACAAGATCTAAACATGATAGCATAAAGTGGAGAGACAACCATCTAGCTACTGCCATGGACCCGTAGTCCAAAGATGAACTACTCACGCATCACTCCGGAGGCAGGCATGGTGATGTAGAGCCCTCCGGTGATGATTCCCCTCTCCGGCAGGGTGCCGGGAAGAGCTTCTGAACCCTCCCGAGCTAGGGTTGACGACGGCGGCGTCTCTGAAACTTTTCGTGGATAATGGCTCGGGTATTTAGGGTTTTCGCGTTGGGAAGAATAAATAGGCGAAAGGGCGGCGGCGGCAGAGCCACGTGGGCCCCACACCACCCCACGACGCGGCGGGGGGGCGCGCGGCCCCATGGTGTGGGTGCCTCGTGGCCCCCCTTCATCTCTCCTCTGGACTCCGTGTTCGTGTTGGAAAAATAGGAGGTTCTGTCCAAGTTTCGTCCAATTCCGAGAATATTTCCAGACTAGCTTTTCTGGAATACAAAAACAGCAGAAAACAGGAACTGGCACTGTGGCATCTTGTATATAAAACATGTAACAATTAGTATAATATCAACATGGAACATCAGAAATTATAGATACGTTTGAGACGTATCATAAGGTAAAGTAGAAAGAACAAATCCGAGGTCATCCGGCGCTAGCTGCTAGATGTAGAGGAGAGACGACGCGTTGTCCCCAAAAGTTTATCAAGCATATCATCTAGCCGCCCCATGTTGATTTCCTTGATGTGATAAAGTTGCCCAAATGGATCATTAGACTGGTCGACAAGATCAAGCGGTCCATCCTCTGGATGAAGTCAGGGGCCGCACCTGGTGCTAGGCCTTACTCGCTTGTCAACTGGGGCACGGTTTGGCGCCTAAAGAAACTCGCCATGGTTCTCATGGAAGGAACATGAACGACCGTGGCATGGGATGGCACTGCCTTGCGACAAGGCGGACATGGCGCTATTTAGGGCATCCACTGACATTACCATAGGCGATGGGGCCAAGTGCCTTTTTGGGCAAGACCATTGGGCACCGGAGGAGCGCTCAAGTTGCAGTCCCCTGAGCTTTATGCCATCACGACGCGCTAATTCAAAACTGTCCAGAAAGAGATGCATGCCACAAATTGGATAAAGGCACTGTTTTGCATCACTACTCAAGCTCAGTTGTTGCAGTTCATCTTGCTTTGGGGCATTATGCAGGAGGTGCAGCTGCTGCCCCAGCCGGACGTGATTGCTTGGCGATGGACGGCGAATGACGAGTACTCGGCGGCCTCGGCCTATCTATGTCAGTTCCAAGGCACTTACCCTCCATTCCGAGCTAAAAAAATTTGGAAGGCGAAGGCGGAGCTGAAATGCCACTTCTTTGCATGGCTGGCCATTCATGGCAAGATCCTCACGGCAGATAACCTGGCTACCAGGGGATGGCCGCACGACCCAATTTGCAAGCTTTGTCGGGTTCACCCAGAAACAGTGCATCACCTTCTTCTTTGCTTCTCCAGAGTGGTTCGGGAGCAGGTCTTTGGGTGGAATGGCAGTATTGGTATGGCCCTCGGGCCATGGGCCACAACATCGAGGATTGGTGGAATGGCATCCTAGCTGGAATCCCGAAGGAGAAGAGGAGAGAAGCAAGCGGGGTCTTCATCTACTCCATGTGGGGATGCTGGAAAGAGCGAAAATATGCGGGTTTTCAGAAACGTGGCGCTGAAACCGAACATGGCGGCGCATCTGGTTTGGGAAGAGATTGAGCAGCGTGCGGTTGCTCATGGACATGACCCATGAGACTAGTTTGTTTGCTTTTCTAGCTTGTTTTTACTTTTGTTGCCTCGGCACAACTCTTTGTAAGTAAACATTCTATCTATCTAATCGGGTGGCAGATACGACTGCCTTAAAAATAAAATAAAACATATAACATTCCACTCTCTTTTACTCCCTCCGTGTCTAGATACATGTGGTAAAAGTAGGTAGAACATATACGGAGGGAGTATTTAACTCACTCTGCATCGTCATCGAGTATTTCACGTCAGTAAAATACCTAAGTAATAATCCTCTGGATTAGGAGAGGCCTTGTTTAAACCAAAGTCCAAACACATATCCCTATTTTTTTTTCTCTGTGCACAAACACTGATCCGCGATCCCGTGGGAAGCGAGACAAAATCGATGAGAACATCGGCGGGCCTTTGATGCGCCGTGCTGGATCGAAACCCATCGTGGCACGGAGGCCTAGCCCACCAGAATCCCATCCGACATTTCCTAAGAGCATCTCCAACAGGCGCCCAACATTCCGGCGCCCTAAAAAACATTTGCAGCGCCAAAATAGCCTTTTAGCGCGTGGGGTGACTGTTTTGCTCAAGCAGACGCGCTATAATTTAGCGCGGCTGTCGCGCTCCAGCAGACGCACTAAAATACAGCGCGCATCCAATAACACTATGACAAACATGTCCCTTAACTTTTACAAATAAGCCCAGATAACTCGCAATCAGATCCCTACAATTGTTTTAAAAAAAGCAATTGGATACTTTTCATCCACCACCACGTCATGGCTGCTCCGGCGCAATTCCGGCGGCCGTGGCAAGGAGGAGGGGCGATATCGAGGCGGAGGCGAGCTCGGGGCGGAGGCGTGGGAGGTCGCCGGCGGCGAGGGCAGGGGAGGCAGCGACGGGCGGGGGCAGGCGGCGGCGGGCGGCGGAGGAAGGGCGACGGCCCGTGGTTGCCGTGGAGGAGGGCGGCGGGCAGCGGCAGGCAGCGGGCCGTGGTCGCCGCAGGGGAGGGCGGCACGGGCGGCGGAGGAAGGGCGGCGGCCCGTGGTCGCCGTGGAGGAGGGCGGCGGCAGCGGCGGGCCGTGGTCGCCGCAGGGGAGGGCGGCACGGGCGGCGGAAGGCGGCGGCTGGTGGCGGAGGAGGGGGACGGCCCAATTCCGGCGGCGGCCGGAGGCCGGCGGTCTCAATTTCCCGCGGCACGGGACTCAATTCCGGAAGTTTCCGCTCAATTGTTATTCGCGCGTGAGCTCTCGTTTGCTGGAGGCTCCAAATATGATGTAAAAAGTCCTGAACGATTTTTACGCTGGCTTATAGAGCGTCTGCTGGAGCGACGTTTTTTATCCCGCGCGCGGAAAAAGCAGTTATTTAGGGCGTGCGCCAATTTTTGGGCGTCTGATCGAGATGCTCTAAGAACATAAATTGCATCCCACTCTCACGCACTCTTTCCTGCGGTTCCTCTCCCTGCCTTCACGGCTTCCCCTCTATTTGAAGCCGGAACTCGGCGGCGCCGCCACGTCCGTCCGTCTCTATCGCGCTTCCATCTCGGCCGGCGCTGCATCTTCCACAGTCGATCAAGCCGAACGCCTCCCCAGCCCTCCGGAGCATGAATCATCTTGGAATGGCGAGCCAAGAGAAGCCCACCACGCCGTCGCCGTCTCCTCCGCCGCCGCCCCAACCGCCGGCGGCTGAGGGAGCCCCCCGTACCCGGGGGTTCGGCGGGGGCGCAGGAGGCGGCAGCTACCCTAACCCGCCGGACTCGGCGCCGCCCGACGCGGCCACACTGCGGGAGCAATGGCGGTTCGCGGTGCGGCAGTACAGCCGGATGTACTCCCACGCCTGGGGAACCGCCATCCTCGCCGGCGCCGCCTTCTTCGCCCTCGGCTGGCTCGTCAAGGGCTCCAACCCCATCCCCTCTCGTGGCGAGCCCCATGCCCCCAACGACGCCAACGCCAACGAGAAAAAGAAGTGACTGGTGAGATCACACGATCCTTGTTTGATCCAGTTCTCGATTTTTTAAATTCGACCTCTTAACTGGCATTACACATTGGAATGTTACGTTGATGCTGGAATTAGTTTTGGCAAGATTGGACTGGTAAGAGTTAAATTTGTGCAGGCTTTGGGTCTTGGGTTATGTGATAAGTATATTACAGAACTGTTACTTGTGTTTCATCAATAAATGAGAGTCTTGGAATTAGTTTTCAACTAATTGAATGAAATCATTTCAGCATCCAGTTAATTTGAGCGTCTGAAAGCTTCAAAGCGGAAGTGTATAAAATGAATATTTAGCTGTGTCTTTGAAGCTTGGAGGGGTTAGGTTAGTCAAAGCAGTTGTGGTAGATGGCTCCTTGTGACCTCTTGGTTATGTACCATGAGATTTTTTTTCTAGAATGTTCATTATCTCATCACATACAGTTGCTGAATTGGATTTTCAGGGTGGACTATAAATTAATTTATTAAAGGCTTAGAATAAAAGGAGTATCTCTAGGGGTTCAACGGTATCATACTTTTGTGGACAAAAATGACAGTAGTTAGCTGCTCTGGAATGCATATTGTGCACGTGGTTGTGGACGCGACCATTTCGGATTAACAACTTTGTTAAGGAATACACTGAAAATATCATTTTTTAGAAAGGCCAACCTAGTTTGTTATGTGTTCTGTTTCTCAGTAGATATGCTAGTTATCTTGTAATTTTTTTATACCATGGTATTTTCCTCAGTTGTTGAGCATTAGAGTATCACTAAATACACAGTACTATCTCTCATCTTTGGAAAGCTGGGAGAGAATACATTTTGTGTTGTTACTTGTCAGTCATGCATAAATTTGCATAGCTTATTAAGACAAGTATGCAAATATGCGTCTCATAAACAAGTCAGAGATAAAAAAATCCAGTCATTTGAGTTCCTACATGTAATTTGTGGATGAGAAAAATAGTTAAAGTAAAAGGAGTAAGTTTTATGTTCTAAGTGAAACATAGGCCAGTGATGCAATTTCAACAAATTATAGTGAGAAAAATCCTAATGACTTTGCAATGCTATCGGATAGGATAAACTTGGCAGTGCAAGTTAAAAGTTCGGAGTAGTAGTTAGTTCTAGTTTACCTTAAATTATGACATGCAGAATAATTTGGAGGTAAAAAACTAGGGTTCACACTGACACTACACGATGCTATTCTTGTCCTTAAGAATTTATGCATGGACCTAGCATCACATAGTATTATCTCTCATCTTCCAGTGTGTCATTCTTTGTGTAGATGAGAGCTAATATTTTGTGCGGAAACTAAAATCTACAACTAATTGTACTTGCAGCTCATGTTGCAAACGGCTCCTCTGAGTTCTCAAGAAATGTGAAAAAACATTATGGGTTTAAGATATACTACATCTTCTGCACCTACAAAATTTCATCCATAAATAAGACCATTTCTGGCCTGCACAAGAAAAAAGAGTGTTGTGTGAATAAAACGGGATATTATTCACTTATTGCCTTTTCTCTTTTACACAGGTCACAAATTGTCATATTTTGCATGAATTTTGTAGGTGAACAAGATAACAACATATTCAATGTCCTTCAATCTTTTTCATTCTTGAAAACTCAGAAAAACTACATGCAACATGGGATGCGAGTGCAGCTAGTTGTGGAAAATCCACATTCTGTGCTTAGTAATGTTCTAATGCTTAGGAACACAAATACACACCATGGTACAACAAACTAGAAGGTACACTTGAATATATAATAAAAACACTCCCCATTTTCATTTTGTAAGGCGTTTATCATTTCAGGGTTCAAGTTTGACCGACAATTAGACTAATAAAATGCCGTTTATTTGACCAAAAAATGATATCATTGAATTTGCATTGAAAATCATTTTCTAATGATATTACCTTTGTGTCATATAATCCACACTTTATTGGTCTAGTTGTTGGTCAAACTTGAATCTTGTGATGTGTGAACGTTTTGCATAACGAAACATGGAGTGTAAAATAACAAACTAGGTTAGTCATTCTACAAGAAATTCTTGATATTTTGATCAGTTCGTTGTGAATAAAATATACTGATCCACTTTCCTTAATGTCTATCTTATTGAGTTCAACGTGCTATACCATATCCGTAGGACTTTGATGTGTTGCTTAACTGTCATGTCAGGTGTAGGAGAATCAGTGCTTTGGTAAAATTACTTCTTATCAATCAACTTCTGCTATGCATCGTGCGAATTTTGTCTAAATTGTGGTGATTTTATCAATGAATGTGGTAATTTTATCAATGAATGTTTCAGTGACTAAAGTCTGCTCTCTACTAGATTTATAATTATCACTGAAAAGAAGACATGAGGTTTATGGCATTAGCAATAGTAAGCCCAAGTAAAGTGCAGAAGTAAAAATTATATCAGCCTAGGAATTGACTGGTCATCTTTGAACCAACACTGGCAAAAGCAAAATTAAATCAGCCTAGGAATTAACTGAACAAATTATGCCAGAGCGAAAAGACCCCTATCACATGTAACAAATACAGAAATAAAACTAATTAATTCCGAGATGTTGTTCTTAATCATCGCCTGCTTGATCGTAAGATAAAAAATAGAAAACAATCTATATTGGTAGACTCTGGTAGTATTGAAATCTGAAACTCATGTCTTTACTCAGCTACATTTTTCTCCCCATGGATGAGTCGGATCTGTGTAGGATAGTTGAAATTGGTTCATCATAACATATATTTCTTTTATTCTGGCATATACTGCAAGCAAGGTGATTTTATGACTGTAGTTGCCTTGCAACTCGTTGACATCCTAACATTTTCTTATGATTTAATTTTGTTGAGGTGTTGATAAACGTGCTCCGGAGAAAGCCTTTCTTCCCACTTGTGCATAAGCGACCAAAGCTGCAAAAGAAATTGTGCGTGGTTTAAAAGCTTTGTGATCCTCCACTGTTGTGTATCTGCTTAAGTCTGCAAAATAAGGGAACATGGCATTGTTGTAGCATGTAAGTGAAGCTCTGCAGTATCTTGTAAATAAACCGAGATGTTGATGGATTCATATAATAGAAGAGTCGGTTGACAAAGTTTTTTTTAATATATAGTTATCTCAGAACTTATCACTTTTAGGTTTTCCATATCTCGTACATATTTGTTTCTGTAGATTTTGGGTTAAGTGTTTATTTGTGAAGTGTCTGGTTTGGTTAAGACATGTTTATGACGGAAACATTATTTTGGAGAGAAGCCATTGGACTTGGTTGAGAGAATGCTCATGCATAAGCAAAGGATGCTCATGCATATGTGACACTACTGTAGAAAATGTTGCAGTTGCCATCAAACTTGCACCAAAACTGTACTGATCCAAAGATACGGAAATAAACCACTATACTCACTACTCAGACTATACATGGAGATCTATGACAATCTGACAGGCGCTAAAAAGTTTGTCTCAGTTTTTCACTCTGGTGAGATTCCTTGATTATTCTACTATGTTTACTCGTTACAAAATGTCTATAGAAGGCCAGCATGTTGAAGTCCAAACAAGCCAAGTAACCACTTGGCGCAGTACTTCTGTTGAAACCGGCGACACCGTTTTACAAGTCACAACATGACCCAACAGCTATAATTATGCTTTCTAATACTACTGGACATCGTGAAAGTGTGCCAGCAGAAGATGCTCCAGTTTCTGCGCCATGCCAAAATCAGATGGCCTGATCATTCTTGCGACAGATCCTTTGCCAACATCTGCATGATGATATCGTTCCACGCCTCGATCGGCCCGGGCAAGCACCAGTGCAGGCAGTCATTCTGGACTTTGCCTGTCTGCTCCTTCGCGAAAGGATGATGTATCCTGTAAGGCCCGGCGTGGGCATCAGGCCTCTGCAGCGACATCTCAAATGTGTCGAGCAACTTCAGACGGCCAGCGTTGCTACGCCCGTCATCTGCTGCCGCCTTGGCGAACTCCGCTCTTTCGATCCTCCACATAAGGTTGTCCAATGCTCTATCACCAATCTGCCATGGTTTGAACGGCTCCTTCCTGTCGCAAGTACCGCCGCTGAACCATTCACCATTCTCAAAATGCGATGGCGACCACGTCCTGTAAAAGACCACCGGTTTGTGAGGCGACGTCGTGATGAACTTGAAGGCCTCCCTAAGAGATCGGCGGAAGGAATGCTCAATGGTTATTTCTTTCAGGCTCTTATCCTTGCAATGGTGGCAGCCGATCGGAGCTCCATTCTCCAAGTAGACTGCGATTTTGAAGAACCATTGCCCTGTCGATATGACGACATAGTCGAAGCTGTTCCACTGGCTTATCCAATTTGTATCAAGAGCGTCAAAGTGCAGCCGGGGTTCCGAAGACGTTATCCCATTCTCATCCTCGAATATTTCAGCCTTGACTAGAAATGGTGCCCAGACAAGAGAGAGTGTGAAATTGTACGAAGGGAAGTGCCATCTCCTGGATTGCCAAGTTTCAGAATGATAGACCTCAGTAGGATCTTCAGCCTGAAAATGGCAACATAACAATTTGCCTGTTAAATTTTTTTTGGCTTCTGATAGATCCGTATGGTTAAAAAAATCAACCAAGCACAACAAATAGTATCTACATGCAGACTAACATACCACACACATCTGAATGTGGAAAAGGGTAAGATGGAACTTACAAACTAGAGCTTACTGTGTACTAAAATGACACATCGTAAGCAGATCCATCATCTTTAATAAGAACACAATCCATCAAAATTCTCCAGATTAAATCAATTATATTTGTTACCTCCCGATTTGAGATATAAGTGGATTTTTATCAAGTAAAAGATTATATAGATGAAGACACAATGTCAACTGTCTGGTCGAAAGGTGACAAATTCATAACCTGCAAGGCCCATCAAAGTTGTGGTGATAACTGTAAACAGAGGGGTTGGATACCTCTAAGGATCTTAGTATGTTAATATAGAAACTTCAATAAATGCGTAAATCTTGGGCAATTGTATCCTTCTCTTTATGCTTGATATACTTAGTCATGCATACTACAAAAATAGTAACAAAGACTAAAATAAACTGTGCAGCAAAGAAAGATGTATGCCATACAAAATGTATTACATACGTAATTACTAAACTGTTCATAATACTATGTATGATGACAATTCTTCCATCTTACCGCTATACATGCATAATACGAAGAACTAATCACACAACACCCTTAAAACAATCGCATGTAAATACCTTGGAAAGAAGGCAGAGCAAGGATTGGACGTGATTGCGGAGGATCGAATCGCCAACCAGCGCCCAGTGTTTACCCCGCATGCCCTCCAAAAACGTCTTGCCCTCAAACGGTGGCAGCACGTCGCAGCCATGCGGCTTCCATTTCCAGTAAAGATAGCCATCATCAGGCCTTCCATTTGACATACAGTTCTGTGGAACCTCAAGGAACCGGCAGGTTGCGTTGGTGTAAGCTGGGCCAGACGAATCAGGGACCCATTCCCCATGGAAGAGATCGCACTTTGCTGCACCTGTCAAGGAGAGAATCATTGTCAATCAGGGCACTGCTAGCTTTGTACTAGTACCACCGACAGTTCGTACTAAATTAATGGAGGGGATCAGTGGATCAGTCACAGCTTAATTTCTAACAGCAGGCATTCTCACCAAAATAAAATAGAATAAGTGCTGGTACCTGATGGCAGAGATCAAGCCTACTGAGGCCAAACATGCATCTAGATTCTAGGTCAAACAGAGGTCAATACAATAAGCTCAAGAAAAGAGACGGGATTCACATGCCCCCCGGAACACTAAACTAAGGTGAGGATTCTAGACATGATAAACCATATAGAGCAGAACGTCCTGGGTTGGGAAAGTTGGATCATTTCACCCAAGAAAATTTTACCCTTTAGTTTTCACATACAAAATTGTTCTTAACCAATACCCAATTGTGAAATCATACGTATTCGAATTATCCCTCATTTTTATAAAAAGAGGCAAACATCCCCAGCAAGAGCCAACTGATGATTTTCAGTAACCAACAAAATACATCTTTTCATGCTGCAAATTGGAGCAATTTGATCAACGCATGCCAAACCCCGAAATTTAACTCGTACTGGAACCACAACTGCTAATTCTCCCTTCCCATCTATCTGTCGGTAGTAAAGAGAGCAGAGCAGCAGAAAAGGAAAACAGAAATGGCAACGAACAGAGAAGCATTCCAAGAACCACCCGCTCACCGTTGGGAGTTACAGGTGGGTCGTTCCCACCGTCGGCGTCGGTGTCCTCCGCCGGCGCCGTCACGGCGAACGCCGCGGCCTCCTCCGGCGCGGCGGTGGGCGGCAGGCGGTAGGAGGCGCAGTGGTCGGCGAGCAGCCTGAGCGCGAGCCCCGCGAGGAGCACGGCCAGCAGAAGCTTCAGGGCAGCGGCCCGCCCGCCGCCGGCCACCTTCTTCTGCGCCGGCATCGGCACCGGCTCGTACTCCATCCCCATCCCAGAGCAGCACCGACACTCCCGCGCACGCGCTCACAGTGTGAGTGTGCGTGATGCAGCAGCGCAGCTTGTCGGTGGTTGGTAGGTACTCGGTGGGGTTAGGGACTGAGCTCTTGATGCCGCCACCACAGTGAATCGCCTCGCGACTGTCAGTCAGTGTGTGTTTCTTATATATGGGCGGTGGCGGTGCGGTGCGGCCCCGTGTGTTGAAGACGAGGAAGAGGACGAAGGGCAATATCCGCAAATGGAGGAGGAAATGGTGCCGTGGTGATTGTTCAACTCGCTCGTGAGGGTGTCGGCATGGCACTGCTTGGTGTGTTTGCAATTAAATTTGCAGGAACCACCTCAGGTTTTCAGGAAGGTGGTCGTCTGCAGAGGCTCTCTTTTATTCATTGTGTACTTTTCCACTTGTATCTATCCTGAGTTGTTTTCCTGCTTACCCGGCAGTTGCCCTCTCATTTCATTTGATAACAAAAATGAAAAACATTAAGAGAGTGTTTACGAGCGGCTCTCTCCATTCCACAATATAAAATGTTTAGTTTGCATTAGCACACAGTGAATTTGGGGCCATATTTCACACTTCACAAGCTAAGAAAATGTTTGGTTCACAGGATTCTAAAAACATCAGAATATGATGGGAATGCATGTGCAACATAGAGGATTGAAAAACAAATGAACTGAATTTTGTTAATCTGGGTGTTTCGTCACATGAATAGAAAGAACACAGGAATCCAAATAAATATGGTAGAATGAAAGTCAAATCATATAAGAAATTATAATAAGATGACATTATGTCAATGTCTCAATTTTCGTTCGTTAGAATTGAAAAGAGGTGCAAGCGGAATGTAAATTTTCTATGTTTTCCCTTTACAACTAAGATGGCATAAAATTATATTTGTTTTTCCTTTACCCGTTCGTTTGAGCCAAACTGATAAATAGTGTCATTTTAGAAAACTCTTCTATAACTATGTTATTCTTCCATTTTTTATTTGAACCAAATTAACCCTAACAAATTAAACTCGCGGACTATGACCCCATGAACAAGGAAATCCTTACCTCAAGCACCAGAGAAAAATCTCCCTAAAACTCTTCCACGCGACCAATATGAGGGAGTCTTGGAGAATTGTATAAGAGCATCTCCACCGGCGCGCCTAACTCCGCTCCCAGTAGACATTTTGGGTGCGCCGGCAGCAAAAACAAAACCCAGCGGCGCGCCCAATAGAAAATAGTTGCCGGCGCGCCTGAAAGAATCGTATGACACCTAGAGGGGGGTGAATAGGTGCTATTTCAATTTTAGTACTTTTTCAATTTAGGCTTGACACAAAAGGTAAATTCTCTAGATATGCAACTACGGTGAATTTACCTATATGACAAGCTAGCAACTAAGCAAGGTACTCTAAGTAAAGACGGTAAACAAGGATAGGTGTAACCGAAGTGAAAGCACGTGGAGACAATGATGTATTCCCGAGTTCCTCCTTTTTAGGGGAGTACGTCTCGTTGGAGAGGTGTGAGCTACCACGAAGGTCAAAACTCAACCGCCACAAAGGCGTCACCTTCTTCTCCGATGAACCGCACCACAAAGGTTTGGTTCACCTTCCACTATCGGAATCCTTCAAGGCGGAATCCGGAGCCCTTACAACAACGATCCGGGGCACAACCCACAAGAGGATTGGGGGCTCCCGAACAGCTACAAATCTGTCACAAAGACAACAAGTGAGTACAATAATGAACTAGGTTTTCCCAAAGGAAATCCTAGCAAAGGGTCCCTCAAGTGAATGAGGGAGGAATGAAGAACGGCTTGGTGAAGATGTAGATCCGGGCCTTCTCCTTCAATCCTCCAAGTATCAACGAGTTTGGGTGGAGTGATTGGGAGATCTAACAAATCTTGAGCTTGCAATAATGGTGTTCTTCAATGTGGTCAAGCTAGTTGTCCAAAGGTAGGTGAAGGAGTATAAATACTCCTCTCAGAAAACTGGCCGTTGCAGACGAAAAAAGGCCGCAGCGGTAGTACCGGGCTCCACCCGGTAGTACCGACCAGCGCAGAGTCAAACGTCGTCGAGGATGGTCAACTGGCCTTCGCTCACCACCCGTAGCGGTAGTACCGGACGGAGCCACGCGGTAGTACCGCGCCACCCGGTAGTACCGGCCCACTACCGGGCCAGTACCGAAAATAGGCGTATAGCGGTAGTACCGGGCCTATAGCGGTACTACCGGCTGGGACAGAAAATAGCTCATTTTCTTCCTTGACAAAAACCCGGGCATATACAAAGTATATAAAAATGTTCCTGCAACTATTTAACACCCAGATTAGTCATCTAATTGTGTTGTCGAAAAACATCAAAACACTTAGGGAAATGAAATGCTGTTTCAATCTCCCCCTTTTTGGTGTTTGACGACAACACAATTAGTAGCAACACACGATTTGCAAAAGATAAACGGGCTCCCCCTAGATGTGTGCATTATTTGAATGTTTGCCTTTGAATGCAAAATACACACTCATCCAAACGGGCGGAGCACCCCCTATATTTTACAAGCCATGCAAGTTCACAAGATCAATATGAATAACAACTTGCATAAGATAATATAAGGAGTACTAGAACGGACATATTACAAACACAAAGTCTTTACACGTCTTACACCGTGCACCAAAGAGAGTTCAAAACAAATATCCAAATAAAGATGAAACACAAGCGTCAAAGATCAAATGAAGGGCAAGCTTGTGTTCCTCCCATGCAAATCCCACGAAACAACCTAATAGAACACATTCTCCCCCTTTGTCGTCGAAACGCCAAAAAGGGAGAAGTGCGAAGCTACACGTCCCAAGGAGCATCAAGCTCCACCAAGGTCATGGTGGGTAGATGAAGAAGACGCCAAGAACCGAGCGCCACCAGGAGGAGCATCATCATCGCTCCAGAAACCTTGCTTGGACACCCATTCATGCTTCGGGGTGATTTCTTCTTCAGAACCATCGGAGATGGGAATGTTCATAGATTTCATCATTTGTTTCTGACGGAGAGCTGCCTTCTTGTGGAACACATGGGCTTCATACAAACGGTCCTCGAGATCAAGCTTGAAGCAAAAGGCCCTTTTCATTTTGATTTGCAGTTTCTTGAACCAAGATGGTTCCTCAAGTGGGGGGACACTCCCACTAGCTGTAGTACCTCCAGTAGTCTCCTCAGTAGCAGCAGCAGCAGCCTTAGCAGCAGCAAGTTCAGCCGGAGGCTTTCGCGGATCATGGGACTTGATATGAAGCTGCTTTGGCTTGAAGGTCTTGATAGGGCTGCCATCTTGCATGATATCTTCCTTGAAGGAATGGAGGTACTTGTGACGGATGAGCTTCATAATGTAGGGCCCATAGATGGGGGCCCTCCTACCGACGACGGTGTTCCACATCTCATTGTACATAAAGTCCATGACATCCAACTTGTTGCCGGTACCTTGGTTGACCTTGGAAAGCTTGAGGAGGTCAAACATGAAGCCATGAACTTGATCAAAATTTCCCATGCGAGGAGCAATGGTCTCACGATAAATACGGTGCAATATCTCAAACTCACGGACAAGGTGTGCCGATTGGCCACAAGTTCCATACTTCATAGTGATGGGTTCAAGAACTTTCTTGCCGCTAGAATAGTCGCCCTCATGGCAACGCCAACCATTAGACTCAAGTTCTCCCTTGTCATCATATCCTAAGAGAGCTCCAAACTCCTTCATGGTGGCTGAAAACTTAATGCCCATGGTCATCCATATGAGAGTCCTTTAATCATCGGTGTCAAAGTATACGGTTGCAAAGAATTGAATGATGTAGTACTCGATAAAAGGTTGATGCACCTTCATGATATCCAAGAGTCCAAACTCTTCACACATAGCTAGAGTGTCATCAAAGTAGCCCTCGTGCTTCGGATCTCTCACCCATGACATGTCAATTGAGTGTTGAGGAACAACCTTGTAGTTCTTGTGGAGATATATTTCCTTGTAAATCATTTCTTGATCATTGGTGAAGAAGTGAGGGTGACGGACTTGGGTAGACCTTTCAGTTTCATAGGGATTCTCTTCACGGAGCGTTTGATAGTCGGTGTTTATCCAAAGATGAAGAGCCTTGCGGACATGGGGCTGCCTTGGATTCTTAGCAGCAACAGTCTTGGGCTTAGAGCGAGTCCGGGCAGTGGATCTAGCAGGCATCACCTCTTCTTCTTCTTCAACATCCTCAAGATCCTCTTCCAAAGTTCTCCTCTTCTTACTACCACGACCACCACGACTACCTGTGAAATATAGCAAATAGGTAGGGAGGGAATGTAGATAAGTGCACAAGTTCATGGAAGTGAGAAACAAACTAGTCAACAGATGTAATTAGGAGATGATTCAATCAAATTTGTTCCATGCGGTAGTACCGGGCTCTAGCCGGTAGTACCGGGTGACCCGAGTCAAACGGAAATGGCCACAAAATTGAGTGATTCACCCACAAACTACATAAATCAACTAGCAAAAGAGGCCTAAGAGATCATCCATCCAATTTTAACCGTGAACTATGGAGCTACCGGTGATTTCCTCAAGAATGCATCTAGGTTTCAAAAGAGAAACAAAGGGAGCAAGAAATTGGGAAATACCGGAGGCCATGGAGGAGATCGACGAGGGGAGGCCTCCCTCGGAGCAGATCTTGCAGGGGGCAGCGGAGTCCGGCGACCAGGGCGGCGGCGGCGATGGGAGAGCAGAGGGGGCGGCAGGGGGTGGTGTGTGCAGGGGAAGAACACTGGGGAATAACCCCAGCCTCCCGCACGATGGGTTGACATTACGAAACTGCCTCGCCCGGTAGTACTGGGGCGGACGGGCCGGTACTACCGGGTATGAATTTTTCGAGCAGGTTATAAAACCTGCTTAAATTCATATCCGGTATCACCGACTCCCACACCCGGTGCTACTGGGGCCTCCTCTGAGAACTCCAGATATTTAGTGGAAAGAATTGAACTTGTGCAAGAGAGAAAGTTTGACGGATGGGAGAGGCTTAGGATTGAAAAGCTCAAACTGAAAATGGTACTTCATACTCAATTTGCAAGAGGCAAACAACAACCAAACAAAAATCTAAATTGAGCATGTTTTCCATGAGAGACATATGATAGACAAATAAAATCCAAATAACACCAACTCTTCACAAAGAAGAGGGTGGTGGCCTAGGTCACCATGTTTGAGTTTATGGCGTGACACCGCGAAGATGTATCTTGGGTTCACAACCAACACTCATCATTTAAGCTCACAATTCATTGAACGAATATAGAGAAGCAAATGCGTTCTTAATATTGGCATAATGGGGGAGGGATAGTCCAATGGATAGTCAAACATATCTGCAAGATAGTCAAAACATATGTGTGTATGCAAGATAGTCAAGTCAAGCTCCTTGAATCCACGATATTTAGCTCATGCCTCAAAAAGTGAATCTTGCTTCATCAAGTGGCTTCGTGAAATATCGGCAAGTTGATCTTTGGTTGGAATATAGCCAAGCTCAATATCACCACGAGCAATATGATCCCGAATAAAATGATGACGAATCTCAATATGCTTCGTTCTTGAGTGTTGCACCGGATTGTGGCCAATCTTGATAGCACTTTCATTGTCACACAAAAGAGGCACTTTGTCACAATTGACACCGTATTCCTTTAAAGTTTGCCTCATCCATAACAATTGAGTGCATGCACTAGCGGCCGCCACATACTCGGCTTCGGCGGAGGATAGAGATATGCAATTTTGCTTCTTAGAAGACCAACTCACCAAGGACCTACCAAGAAATTGGCATGCCCCGGAAGTTGATTTCCTATCATCCTTGCAACCGGCCCAATCCGAATCCGTGTACCCGGCAAGAGAGAAATTAGTGCCCTTTGGGTACCACAAACCAAACCTTGGGGTATCAACCAAATATCGAAGGATTCTATTGACCGCCACCATGTGGCTTTCTTTAGGAGCGGCTTGATACCTTGCACACACCCCTACACTCAACACAATATCGGGTCTAGATGCACAAAGATAAAGCAAAGAACCAATCATAGAGCGATAAAGTTTTTGATCAACATCGATACCGTCGGGTTAAGTTCAAGATGGCATTTGGTGTCCATGGGAAACCGCTTCCCTTAGCATTGTGCATATTGAACCTCTTGAGCATGTCTTGGGTATATTTGGTTTGAGAGATGAAAGTCCCTTCATTCAATTGCTTGATCTCAAAACCGAGAAAGAACTTCAATTCGCCCATCATAGACATCTCGAACCTATCGGTCATAAGCTTTGAAAATTCATCATTGAAAGCTTTGTTAGATGAGCCAAATATAATATCATCAACATAAAGTTGGCATATGAAAAGCTCCCCTTTAACCCTCTTGGTAAAGAGGTGGGATCGATTTGCCCCAATTCAAATCCACGGTCTAGCAATAGCTCTCTTAGGTGCTCATACCAAGCACGAGGTGCTTGTTTGAGACCATAGAGCGCCTTATCAAGCTTGTAGACATGGTTAGGGAATTTAGGGTCCTCGAAACCCGGTGGTTGCTTAACATATACCAACTCCTTTAAAGGACCATTAAGAAAGCACTTTTCACATCCATTTGTTGCAATTTAAAGTTATGATGTGATGCATATGCAAGAAGGATACGGATGGACTCAAGGCGAGCCACGGGTGCATAAGTCTCTCCAAAATCAATGCCTTCAACTTGAGAGTACCCTTGTGCAACCAATCTTGCCTTGTTCCTCACAACCATTCCATGCTCATCTTGCTTGTTCTTGAATATCCACTTTGTGCCTATAACATTGCGGCAATCTTTTGGCTTCTCAACTAGATTCCACACTTTGTTGCGCTTGAAGTTATTGAGTTCATCATGCATAGCTTCTAACCAATCCGGATCTTCAAGAGCTTCAAACACTTTCTTTGGTTCCACCATGGAAATATGAGCTTGATGTTCACTAAAGCTTGCCAATTGCCTTCTTGTGGTAACACCTCTCTTGTGGTCACCAAGGATGTTTCTAGATGGTGACTCTTTATTCAAAGTCTTTTCAACTCTTGCTTTACGACGGGCTTCGATATCTCTATTGCATCTTGGAGGTATCTCTTGATCATCTTGATCATTTGAGTCCCCGTCTTGACCGGAATGTTGACCTTGATCATCTTGAAGCACATCTTCAACAATGGAAGGAGAGGGTTGATCTTGGTCATGACCTTGGCTAGCATCAACAATAGGAGAACTTGGTTCTTGCATAGCAACTTGGTCAACATGAGGAGGGTCTTGAACTTGTTCTTGGGGTGGTGCATCATTTGCTTCCATGATAGGCGCCGTTTCAACTTGTGATGAAGAGGCCTCCACTTGAATGGAGCTTGGACTTGCTTGAGGAGACTCGTAATGAATCTCAACGGGACGATGGAAACCAATGCCCATTCTTCTTATAGCATCTTGAGGCTCTTCATTATCTACATCACAAACATGAAATTGCGCCACTTGGGAGCCGTCATTCTCATCGAACCTCACATCACAAGATTCTATGACTTTCCCAACGGTTTTGTCATAGACTCTATAGGTGTGAGATTCGGCACCGTACCCAACAAAAACACCCTCTAAAGCTTTAGATTCAAATTTAGACAAACGAACACTTTTGTTCTTATAGAAACACTTACAACCAAATACTCGGTAGTAGGAGACATTGGGCTTGTTGCCGGTGAGCATCTCATAAGGTGTAAACTTCTTGCCAACATGAAATGACACGCCGTGGAGATAGCTCGGCCCATAAGAAAGTGGAGACTTAAACTCCGCCAACATAGACCTTGCCATATCCATGAGAGTCCGGTTCTTCCTTTCGGCTACACCATTTTGTTGAGGGGTATATGCAGCGGAATATTGATGACGAATCCCCTCTTCACTAAGAAACTCATTTAAGGTGTAGTTCTTGAACTCGGAGCCATTATCACTCCTAATGACCAATATAGGGACATTGTGTTGGCGTTGAACTTCATTGGAAAAGTCGATGACGGCTTGTTGGGTCTCATCCTTCGTCTTGAAGAAATAAACCCAAGTAAATCTTGAATAGTCATCAACAATCACCAAACAATATTTCTTCCCACCAAGACTTGGTTGAGGCACGGCACCAAAGAGATCAACATGAAGAAGTTCCAATATCCTCTTTGATGAAATGATGGTCTTGCTTGGATGGGGAGAATCATGCATCTTTCCTTCAACACAAGCCCTACAAAGACGATCTCTAGAAAAAGAAACATTGTCTTTTAGTCCAAGAATGTGGCCACCCTTGTGAAGACTTTGCAAAGTTCTCATGTTGACATGGGACAAGCGGCGATGCCACAACCATCCCACGTCGGCCTTTCCGAATAGGCATATTGCTTGAGTGTTGGTAGACCCCGAAAAGTCCACCACGAACAACTCATTTTCAACATACCCAACGAACATGACCTTTAGAGTCTTGCTCCTCAAGAGTACCACCATATCAATAGTAAAATGGACATCAAAATTCATCTTATTAAGTGCACGAACGGACATAAGATTGTAACCGAGGGACTCGACAAGCATGACATTTACAAGGGTGATATCCTTTGCAACTACCACCTTGCCGAGACCCGTTACCTCCGCTTTTGATTTATCACCATAGGAGACGGATGCTTGATTTATATTTGGTCCCAACTCCGTCATGATCTCCTTGCTTCCGGTCATATGACTAGTGCATCCACTATCAACCACCCATTTAGACCCACCGGAAGCATAGTCCTACAAGAAATCATTGCTTGGTTTTAGGTACCCATTTCTCAATGGGTCCTCTTTTGTTAGCAACAAGGGTCTTAGGAACCCAAATAGATAAGCAATGTAACCATCATAAGGACCAACATATTTTGCATAAACATCCCATAATAATCAACATAAAAATGTAGTTGGATTGTTAGCCCCGCAAAGTCACTACGAGTGGTCTTGCCCCTAGTGGCATTACCACCGCAATGGAGTCTTGGCTTGTGCGGGCTTGGCATTGGTGTTGCTCTTCTTCTTCTTTGCCTTGGCCACATAACCAAGACCCTCCTTCCCTTTGTGTGGCTTTTGCTCAAAAATTTGAGCAACAACCTTTTCTTTACCTTTAGGAATAGAGGTCTTGGCACTAGTGGCCTTGGCAAGCTCAACCTTCAACCTAGCATTTTCCTCAATAACATTTGCATGATCACAAGAGGGAGTAGAGTGCTAGGTGAGTTAGATTTAGAAAGTTGAGTTTGAAGTTGCTCATGAGACTTGACTAGAAGAGAGTGGGTACTTTCCAAGGCCTTGTGAGCCTTGTTAAGTTTCTCCACATCCTCAAGGAGTCTAGCATTAGCAACCACAAACTCGGCTTTCTCCTTTTTAATCACTTTATATTTAGCAAAGACATGGTCTCTATCCTTAATGATTTTAGCAATTATTTCATCATTTTTATCATCAAGGACTCAATTCTTTCCTCAAGAGAAGTTCTATATTCACTCTCTTCTTGAAGAGGCATTCAAGGATGCAATGGTGAGAGAATCCTCTCTCTCAATTTTCCCTTGTCATCAAGGATTTCTTCGGCCGCATCAAGTTGTCTCAAGAGAGACTCAACATATGCCTTAGTTTCACCTTGCAAGTTAGCCACAATAGTATCGGAAGCAACAAGTTCTTTCTTAATCACAAGACTAGTTTTATCATCTATTTCATGCATAGTCTTGGGAGTAGAAGATGATACCTCGGTGACGTGAGCCATGAGGCAACGAGCGGTGTTGATGGAGAGGTTCTCATTGGGGGATTCGAAGAGAGAAGGAGGTGGAGTTGATACAATGGCCAAAGCGGCCACCTCACGAGTGGGTTCTTCTTCTTCTTCGGAATCCTCGGAAGGATACTCTTCTTGAGTCATCAACACAATTCTTGGTGCTTTCTTGAAGAATGGCTTCTCTTGACAAAAGGCTTCTTTTGTATCATGTTTGATTGGCCCTTGAGGACAAGCCTTCCACCGTTTTGCTCTCTATTCTCATATGGACAATCTTTGATGAAGTGATGCTTGTTATGACAATTGTAGCAAGTCTTTATCCTATTAGCAAACTCCTTCTTCCCACTTGGATTGTTGTTTGATCAAGTTGAGCCTTTGCCTTGGCCGGGTCATTCCAAAATGTCCTTGTTGCAAGAGCTATGTGACCATGGAGGGCTTGTTCAAGTCATCGGGAGGAAGGTTGTTCGGGCATGCTTCAACTTCATCATGTTCATCAAGGCACACAACCTTGGCCTTCAAAGCAAGAGAGGGACCTTGTTTCATTCCCATGGCCCTAGCACGGTTGTCTAGAGCATTCTTGGTGGCAACCTTGGAGGCTTGCATCTCTTGCATAACTTCATTGGATGTCATCTCAAGGTAGTTGAATTTTCCTTGTAGGGCCTTCAAGTCAACGGGCTCGAAGGGCATGAGAGCATTCACATACTTCCTCTTGATCCAAGCATCATCCACATAGGTTGCCCCAACATTATAAAAGGCTTTGGCAAGAATCTTGAGTCTTCCATACATCTCCTCATGAGTTTCATTATCAAGCATGTAGAAACCTTCGGCCTCATTGCTCAAGCATCAAATCTATTCCTCTTCATGCTTTCATTTCCAAGAAATGCCACCTCAAGGCATCCCAAGCTTCTTTGGCGGTGGAGACATGTTGAATGTGATGATGCCATTTCTCCAACGGCAAGTTCAATCATGTGGAGAGCGGAAGCATTGAGTTGTTTCTCGGCCACCTCTCTTCTTGTCAAGTTGTTAGGATTCACGGCCTTGTATCCCTCTTGAATGATCCTCCAAAGCTCGATAGAGGAACTGTTGATATGAGATTTCATTAAGTGTTGCCAAGTAGCAAAAGCCAATGCATTAAGTTTAGGAGGTGGACCCAAAGGGTTTATGCGAGTATGATGGATAGGTGGGTCGGGAGAGTACACAAGGGAACCCATGGTACTCCGGCTTCCCACCTTCGGGATGGTGGTAGATGAGGAGGGATTCTTAGTCGGTATTTTCAACCCCTTTCTTTTCTCTTTTTCCTCCTCGGTATCACCGTCATTGGAGTTAGCGGAGTCCTCTAGTGGGGTCTCCTTAGGAACCTTGCCACTTGCGAGTTGCTTGATCAAGTCACGCATCTCGGCAAATTGGTATCCATGGACGATTTCAAAGATGTTTCCATCGTTTGAGATCGGCCATGGATGCCGTAGTGGCTTGGTCCTTCGCGGATCATCATCACTTTGTGTCATACTTCTCTTAGGCGGTTAAGCCCAACAAGAGAGCCGAGGCTCTGATACCAATTGAAAGGATCGTATGACACCTAGAGGGGGGGGGGTGAATAGGTGCTACTTCAATTTTAGTACTTTTTCAAATTAGGCTTGACACAAAAGGTAAATTCTCTAGATATGCAACTAGGTGAATTTACCTATATGACAAGCTAGCAACTAAGCAAGGTACACTAAGTAAAGACGGTAAACAAGGATAGAAGTAACCGAAGTGAAAGCACGCGGAGACACGGATGTAATCCCGAGTTCCTCCTTTTTAGGGGAGTACGTCTCGTTGGAGAGGTGTGAGCTACCACGAAGGTCAAAACTCAACCGCCACAAAGGCGTCACCTTCTTCTCCGATGAACCGCACCACAAAGGTTTGGTTCACCTTCCACTATCGGAATCCTTCAAGGCGGAATCCGGAGCCCTTACAACAACGATCCGGGGCACAACCCACAAGAGGATTGGGGGCTCCCGAACAGCTACAAATCTGTCACAAAGACAACAAGTGAGTACAATAATGAACTAGGTTTTCCTAAAGGATTGAGCTTGCAATAATGGTGTTCTTCAATGTGGTCAAGCTAGTTGTCCAAAGGTAGGTGAAGGAGTATAAATACTCCTCTCGGAAAACTGGCCGTTGCAGACAAAAAAGGCCGCAGCGGTAGTACCGGGCTCCACCCGGTAGTACCGACCAGCGTAGAGTCAAACGTCGTCGAGGATGGTCAACTGGCCTTCGCTCACCGCCCGCAGCGGTAGTACCAGACGGAGCCACGTGGTAGTACCACGCCACCCGGTAGTACCGACCAGCGTAGAGTCAAACGTCGTCGAGGATGGTCAACTGGCCTTCGCTCACCGCCCGCAGCGGTAGTACCAGACGGAGCCACGTGGTAGTACCACGCCACCCGGTAGTACCGTCCCACTTCCGGTACAGTACCGCTAAAACCTGGGTGATGCCAGTACCGAAAATAGGCGTATAGCGGTAGTATCGGGCCTATAGCGGTACTACCAGCTGGGACAGAAAATAGCTCATTTTCTTCCTTGACAAAAAACCAGGCATATACAAAGTATATAAAAATGTTCCTGCAACTATTTAACACCCAGATTAGTCATCTAACTGTGTTGTCGAAAAACATCAAAACACTTAGGGAAATGAAATGCTCTTTCAGCGCCCCAATACAGCGTCCGGCAACCCCACTTCTCGCCCAGGTTCTGGGGACGCAAGCGGGCGTGCCGGCAACCGCGGTAACACGCGCCTCGTCCAAACCCAACAGGCGGGCCCGACGCGTCAGCGATACGGGACACTCGATATCACTTTCCCCTCCCTCCCGTCCATTTTCATTCTCCCGCCATTTGCCTCCCCCCGCGCTCCTCGTTCCTGCCTTTCCTACCTTGGGCGATCTACGTCCGCCGCCGATGTCGCCCATCAAATGCAACCGTGGCGGCGCTCGCGGTGGAGGAGGAGGACGGGGTGCTGCTCGCGGTGGCGGTCGCGGCTACGTCGCTCCTCGCAAATCTCACTCGCGGCCGCCAGATTTGTCGGATGAAGCCTGGGAAACTGAGCTGGCGCGTCGAGCGGCGGCGACCGTAGACAGGAGAGGGCGGCGCATCAGTGCGGAGGCTAGGCAGAAGGAGATAGATCTGCTCCGGGCATCGATGGCGTACGCCGCTGCCGGCGGCGCAAGTCAAAGGAGCACGAACGCGGGTGCCGCATCGCCTTCGAACCCAGCATTCTTTGATGGCGGTGGCGCCACCCCGTGTTCCGGGGTACGGGTCTCGCCATTCTGTGATAGCAGTAGCCGCTCCGACTCACCGACCGTCGGCGTCGGTGTCCCCATCGACCTCAACCAGGATTTCACCGACTCGCCGGATCTACAGAGAGGCCGGCGCCGCCATCGCATCGATGTTAGCGGCCGGCAATGCCTCTTTGGCGCGAACAACAATGGTGCTGGCTACAACGACGCCCACATGTTCGACGGAATGCCAAACGACGTCGACCACGACATGGTATGAAATCTATGACTTTTACCCCCATAATCATCGTGTTCAATACATGTAACCGACGTGCGCGTTGTTGATTGCAAAGCTCGAAGACTCGGAAGTTTTGCGTGACATGATCCGTGATGGGTCAGGGACTGGCGTCCTTGAGCCAGATTTGGAGGCCGGATGGTACGGTGAGGAGGAAGAGGGCCACGGTGAGGAGGAAGAGGGCGACGATGAGGAGGAAGAGGACATGGAGGGCGGTGGTGAGTACATGGAGGGTGGCGGTGAGGATGAGGAAGCCCGCGGCGATGACGCGGAGGCCCCGACGGTCCGGAAGACGAGGAAGAAGGGCACAAAAGGGAAGCGGTGGAAGACCAAGGAGGACGAGTGCCTTTGCGACGCATGGAAGCTAGTCACCAACGACTCCATCGTCGGCTCCAACCAAACCTACGGTCGGTATTGGAAGAGGGTCGAAACACAATTCCATGAGACGATGTGGTATGGCGACTATGCGAAGGTACCTATGGATCATAATTGGAATGCAATGTCGCATAGGTGGTGGGTAATCGAAGACGAATGCAACAAGTTCCACGGCGACCTTGAGCAAATTCAAAGGAGGAAAGAGAGCGACAAGACGGTGAAGGACATGTTGACCGACGCGACCATGTTGTTTCGTGAGAACAATGGTCACAAGGACTTCAAGTTCATGCATTGTTTTGTGAAGCTCCAAAACAACAAGAAGTGGCAGAGGACGCGGATCGACCTCAACGGCGGCCACGGCGCACGAGGGCCGAACGACCCGGCGTTCGCAGCGTCGGAGGGGCGCTGTCGTGGGGCTACCCTTCGACTATCCCACGGTGAAGGTACCTGGGTCACGCCAAGACTACAAAAGCCCAAGGAAAGCCCAGCAAGGACAACGTTCGGCCCAAGTTAGTCGACCTTCCTACTTTTATATATAGAAGCATTAGCGTGTGCCTCGTACTGTCGTACATGCTACGATATGTAAGTAGACTTACATGTTTGTTGTATGTCACTTTAGCTAATTAGGGCGACAAATGTTGAAAGTATTTTATGGTAAGCTGCCATGTTGCCAACTTTATCCGCTTTCAACAATGTCGATATCACTTTTCTGGTTTCCTGGATAATACGATATCAACTCAAATCGCTGCCCTAATAATATATGATTTCCTGTTCCAAAAAAAAACATGATTCTGTTAATAGCACTCCATTTTTCTATTGTTGTGCCTCTAGCCAATTCAGTTCCTCCACTACAACAAAATCATCACGTAGAGACGTTTTTCATGTGACACATCTATTTTCGTCTCTACAGTACTAAAGCACCTCTACCTAGGGTTGCTTTTTGAGACGCTCCACATAGCGTCGCAATTCCTTTAATTAAGGGACAACAAAATAAATAATTTTACCGATTTATATGTAAGTAGAGACGAATTTTGAGATGTTTTTAATTTGTCTTTAGAAGTAGGAACTTAGTATGTCTTTCCTACAAATAAGCAAGTTAATTTTTGCCAGTAAAAAATTCTAATACGCGCGCCTGAAATACGAACTTTGTGTTGGCGCTGCATTTTTAGTTTTACCGCTCAAGAAAATAAAAACTTCACGCTTTCTGTTTTACCAAAATAATGCCTAACATATAATTCACCAAAACTTTTCCCTCGCCTCCATCTTTCGAGCCGCCACCAAATTTCTTCCCCACCTAGATCCGTTGTCCTCCCAGCGCCGCCGATGCCTTCCCCGTCCCTAGCGACGCGCTGCTCCTCGCCGTCTTCCTGCCACCACGACGTCGTATCGCCTCCAACAACAGCGCGGCGTTGCCCGCCACCTCAGCGCCGTCCTGTCCCCTTTCATCCATGTTCTGCATCTGTATCATTGGCATCCGCTGCACCCGCCGTCGCCCTCGTCTCCTGCAGTGCTCAGCTGCGACTGTCTCGTCTTTTCCAGCACCAGATCCAGCGATGGGCACCACTGCAGTCCTGCGGCTGCCACTCGAGTCAAGGGATGATGGCAAGGTATTCAAGCTGAACCGCTGTAATTGGCTTGCAAATAATTTCGCTCTTCTCTCTTACTTTCAGATACATCTGTATGTTATTCTTTAGGTCTTGAAGGTTTCACGATTTGGTGGTGGGTTGAGCTCTTGATGAAATTCTGGGAGGCATTGCAAGTTCCTAGTGTAACTCGACTAGATGGTGTATATCCCTAAAGCACTCCTACCTCGATTCCTAGCCATGGGCTGCTGTAGTGCTACCTACACGCAGATCCACTTGTGTGCATGAAGGATCCGAGGTAAAAACCTGATGATTGTTCTTTGGATGGATTGTATTTTGCAGTCTGATGATTATGGCTTATGTTGATGCATTATGTATGTTATATTCATGATTAATGTCTTTTTCTGGATGCGCTATAATTATTTATGTGTTACATTATGAACCTTCTCTCACTGACTTTCTCACTAACTGTAATATGCAGAGAAAAGTGGACGGAGTTTAGTCTTGGTTTCTAGGCATTCAAAACACCCGAGCACTGGTGAATTTTGTGCAGCACGAGGCTCACTATGTTGTATGAATTATGAGTTTGGAATCAAAATTTTACTCTATATATGGTCAATGCATGATTTACCTAGCTTTGGAAAGATTGGTCGATGAAGCACAAATTGTTCTTTGGTTTATCCTTGATGGATGGAACAGGTACTTTCTATCATAGAAGTAACTTTTGTTGTGCTAGGTCTGTTTTGATAATTATCAAGGAATTAATGATTAATAAAGTTGACAAGTTTTTTTGTTTTCTTACCGCTATATGCCAATCTCCACAAATTTTTGTATTACATAGAATATGGACCTTGGAGATTTACACCCCAAGGAGCAAGGATGGAAAATCGTAGGATCTCTCCAGCTGAGAGGCAACAAAAGATCTTTGTGGCAAAATCAATGTATGTATCTTCTTACTTTGGTTTATTCTATGATGGTCGCCGAGACAGAATGATGAATTTTTAACTTTGACTCAAAGTATCAGTCTGAATAGCATGTAGTTGCTTAGGTTGTGTTTGGTAACAAAGTAATTAAAAAACTGAGTATTTTAGAGCTGAATTATTGTATCGTGTAGTCAGTAGGTACTTCAGTTTTGATATTTCAAAGTATGAAATAATGTGAATACTTTGTACCTGTTTGGACACTGTTAATTAGATATTCATTTACCAACTTGCTTCGCTTTCCAAACCTCAGAAATAGTTAGCATGCTTTCATTTCCTTTACTAGGATGGCGTTGCTAGATTGATCTTGTTTGTTCTTTAATGTTTGAACAACAGCTGCACTGTCCACTTCAATCTATATATCTTTATGCCATGTTGTTTAATTGTTGTTCAGCAAGCCAGCACATTGATAATTTTCGGCATAGATACATTGATGTTCAAAAGAACTTGTCATATAAAAATTCGATCTTATTCTAGGCAATTTCTCATGAACTTCATATTGCAATTTCTAGCTTATTCTAGGCAATTTCTCACTTTCGTTCTAAATTAATTTGCAGATTGAGTGAGAGCTAAACAAGAATGATCTGAATACTTATGGACGGCCTAAAGCATTAGTTTCTGCCTCGACAAAGCTACAAATAGATACACGATTAATTTAGGAAGACATCAGTGGGTCATATATAGGATATATTATGCTCGATCTTCCCTGATGTACTGCATTTTGTATGTAGATATTTGATTCAAATGTAAACTCCATTTGCTATTAATACAAGTTCTTACGGGTTGCCCTATAATTTCTGGTGTTCTTGGTATTGTGTTTGCCTTTTACGTTGCCTAAACGAGATATAAAAAATAGCACTTTTTAATATACAAATAAAATGGATTATATGGATGAGTATCTAGTGATAGACGCTTTGTCAGAAAAAAGACGTACATGATGTACATATGTATTAAGGGATGTATATGATGAATATAAATTATGCGTATAAATTTGTATAAATACATCAAAATATGTACTAAGAAAATGTCTCTAAGATCTGTTGGCACACATTGTAAATCGTCTTTTCATGCGTAGACATGATTTTACAACGTCTCAACACAGCGTCTTTACACCAGGTATGCACGCTTAGCAAAGCGTCTCTTTGGTAATTGAGACGGTGGATAAGAAGACGCTCCAAAGACGCTTTAGAGAAGCGGCTCTACAAACCTCTAGAGATGAAATATTGCGTCACAAGCCTCCTATTTAGCGTCTCTACGTGCTTACTGTGTTGTAGTGCTCTTACGAGCAATGATAGATGCAAATCACGCATAGTTCTACCTCCTCAGAAAGACGGACAAATGATTTCGTAAAACTTCAGGGTTCAAGTTCGAAACGGCTCAGCAGATCGGTGAGTTTATACTGTTGGCACCTGGCCTTGCAGTCTTGCACCTTGCAGTACTGTCGCAGCGCAGATTCAACGCTGCTTCGCACTGGTAAAATCTTTCTGGCCCTGGCCGGCCGGTGCATGCAACCACTGAACACTTGTCCTCGTGTGTGTGGCGTGTTGTGCGTACGTTACATAGACTTTGGTAAACAGCGAAGGTACTGTGCGGGAGCGGCGGATAAGGCGACCGCGAGGCGACCGCGTCAGGGAAGTCCTCGCCGGCGGTTCTGCTGCTCCCCTCCGCCTCCGGCCGCCGTTCCGGTGCCGCGAGGTGGGGGAGCCTTGGCCCCGTCGTGTGAGTAGTTAGGACTAGCTTAGCTAGGTGTGAGTACCCTGGTGCGCCGTCGGTGACGGTGGCGATGGCGCCGTGTGGGTTTTGTCCTCCCCCTCTCCCCGTTCCGGCTTCGTCGCCGAAGAGGTGCGGAGTTGCTGCGCCGGGTGCGGCCGTCTGTCCGTGCTCCTCTGGCCAGCCGTGGAGGCGAGGAGGGAAGCTGGCGGTGGTCGTCGATCCGGTTTTTGTTGCAGGTGTTGCTGTTCGGCTTCTTCGATTGCTTCTGCACTGCTTCGTCGTGGTGGCGTGGAGAGCAGAGGCCGGAGTTGCAGCGGTGCGTGCGGTGGTGGTCCTAGACGAGGCGGAGCCGGCTGGGAGCTTGGTGGAAGGGGGGAGAAGGTGCCGTGGTCGTTTTCGTTCATCGTTTCTCGGTTCCGTTGCAGTGCCGCGGACGGCTGATGCGACCTTCTACAAGCTGGAGCGGCGTCCTCTCCCCGGCGGCGGGAGGTACGGCGGCGTCGTCGTCGTCTAGGTGCTTGGGGTGCGCCTAGATCCGATTGTGATCTCCTTCGATAGCTCAGGGTGCTCCTTGCACTTTGCGGGGCCCTCTTTATAATTTCTGCTTTTCTTTGGACCTTTTTGTAAAGTGGATTGAGGTGTCTGAATATATGCATCGGATCTTCCTCTAAAAAAAAAGACTTTGGTAAACAGCGAATTCCGTCTTTTTTTTTTGTTTTGTTTTCTTTCTCCATCCTGAAGTCATCTTCTTTGTTCATCATCGATTCATGAATGGGGAGTGTGGGGGTTGATCTTATTAATGTGCATATTGCACATTCATTATTATTTCTTGCGCTCGTTTTAGTTTCTTTTATAAGTATAATATTGCACTGGATATGGCATGGACACTGCTGGAGGAGTAAGTGCACTAGCCCATCGTGTCAGCACCTATCTCTTCGTTTCTAAATAAAATGTCCTGCTGGCATCAGCGACATGAGGAGTACCATGTGCCACCTAAGAGACCCTTACCTGGAAATTTACAAGCTTTTTTTTTATTGATTCTGTTGTCATATACGGAGTAGTAGCTTTGTTCGAAAATATAAAACATTTTGGTAGGCTATTCTGACATACCAAAACATTTTTATATTTTGAACAGAAACCCTGGTCATATAAGGATGATGTGGCCAATCACACACAATTCATGACTGGAAATATGGCATATGCCTTGAACATATGAAAATTAATCCACAAACTAGACCGAAATCCACTGCCGTCAATTGTGCATACGCCGCACTCATCAACTCCCATTCCATCCATTGACCGTACAGACCGATAAAGTGCGTATAGAAGTTTTCCGTTTGCGAATGCAGACACTATATAAGTATATAACCAACAATGAACAAGCTGATTTTTCTGTTACTGAATACCACAAGTGAAGAGCAGGAAACACGTGTTGAGACACTGATTGAAGCTTATTAACCAAGGTGGAACGATAGCCTCCAAGGGCATCGGTTGACATGTCTAACAACCCCACTTAATCTAAATCTTTTGGTCAAAGTTTTGGTGAATCCATCAGCCACTTGATTTTGTTTTGGAGATGAACTTGATGTCAATTAATTTTTTGGCAACTGTTTCTCTGACAAAATAATAGTCAATTCAATGTGCTTTGTGCGGGCATGAAACACATGATTTGCAGAGTGATATGTAGCACCAAGATTATCATACAAGAGGCAGGACTTTTCATTGAGAGAAACCCCAAGCTCACGAAGCAATGTGACGTTTTGGAGACATCTCCACCAAATGTGACGCTGAGACGAGATTTAATCGGTTCTAAACTTGTGGAATGGAATGCCCTCGTAGGGCGGTTAGCAAAAGTACAGCTGTCCCAAGGGGCTGATAAATTTCGCTGAAATATACTTGAGAATGGTCATGGATTTCATGTATAGAGTGCTAGTCCACCCTGATGCCATTCGATAAAAATAAGAAAATATGGAAAATGAAAATACCACTAAAATTAAAATAATCTTGTGGTATCTTCGCAAAGAGTTGATCCTTACGAAGGATATCCTCGTTAAGTTTAACTGGCATGGAAGTAGAAAGTTTGGTTTTTCTGACAATGATAAAACTGTCACACACTTATTTTTGCAGTGCAAGTTCATCCATTCTATATGGTCAGACATCCAAGTTGCCTCTAACTAGTATCTGCCACGCAATATAGGTTTAGCAACTGAAAGAACAAGGATGTCGCCTAGAGGGGGGGGGGGGAGGGTGAATAGGTGATTAATTTTTTTTCCGGTTTAGGCTTGATAATTGCGGAATAAAACTAGCTGTTTAAATTAACAAGCCAACGACCTAAATACTAGGCTCACCTATGTGCACTAACAACTTAAGCTAAGCGAGACAAGCGACAAGGTGATAGCAATATAGAATACTTCAAGCACGAAGGCTATCATAATGTAAAGTGCATAAGTAAAGAGCTCGGGTATAGAAATAACCGAGGCACGTGGAGACGAGGATGTATTCCCGAGTACCTCCTTTTTAGGGGAGTACGTCTCGTTGGAGAGGTGTGAGCCACCACAACAGGTTGGTCTCAACGCCACAAAGTCTTCACCTTCTTCTCCGATGAACCGCACCACAAAAGGTTTGGTTCACCTTCCACTATCGGAATCCTTCAAGGCGGAATCTGGAGCCTTTAGAACAACAACCCGGGGCACAACCCACAACTGGATTGGGGGACTCCCGAACGGCTACAAGTGACCACAAAAGGTCTCAACCACCACAAAGGCGTCTAGGGTCCAAAGACCCTAGAGTAACGAGCTCACAAACTTTTAACTTCCACGAATCCTCGTGGAGAGCACAAACCGATGCAACAAAGCAATGGCAAGATCACAAGTGCTCAAATCCTTCACTCTCAAATCCTACCAAAAGCAATTAATACTTATGGGGGTAGAAGAGAGGAAGAACAAAGGAAGAATACCAAATCCCTCCAAGATCTAGATCCAAAGGTTTCCCCTCACTTAGAGGAGATAATGATTGGTGGAATGGTGGATCTAGATCTCCTCTCTCTTTCCCTCTAATTTGAGGCAAGAATCATGGAGGAATAGAGAGGAATCAAAGCTTCAATAGGTCAACAATTGGGGGGGGGGGGGGGGGGCAATAACGTGCTCAAGAGCTAGGAAAACCGTTGGGAAAGAATACCTATTTATAGGTCAAGATAAGATCTGCCCGTTACACAGTTTTCGCACTTTCCGGTGCCAGATCCGGAATAATCCGGAACAAATTCCGGGTTGGAAAAACGCTACTGGACCCGTCTGGAATCGCCCGGTTCTTACCTGGAAATATTTTCGGACCGACCCGGTGCCTGATCCGGAATGAATTCCGGATTTGAAACTGAGGCAAAATAGGAAAACTACACAATACGAAAACTGCAATATCGTTTTCATCCCGACTCTGATTTCGATGTTCTTGGGCTCGTTGGAATCACCACAACGAGCAATACAAGATTATGCAGAAAAACATCATAGTCCAAATAGGGAGGATAAAACCAAACGTAGAAAGGTAAAACCTCTCTAAAAAGGAATAACCGGTAAAACCTCCAAAACCGAAAACGCAACAAGTTTTCCATACGAAATCCGTTTTCGGTGAACTTGGGCATGTCATGAAGATCACAACAAGCACCAAAACACAACAAGGAGAAAAACCAAATAAGAACCAAGAAAGATGATATGCCAAGTATGCAAAGGTTTGAGCTCCCCACAAAGATGTGATCAAGTTACTCACTTGAGAGCCCCTCTTGATAGTACGCCGTCTATCCTATAACCCGGTCTCCCACTAATACCATGAGACTGATAAAATAGAAACCCTATCAAGATCATACATTTTCCTTGAGCATTCCACTTGAGCTAGATGATGACGATCTTGACTCTCTCAAGTTGGAACACCTTTCTTGATTGTGCTTGCTAGCACATGCTTGATGAATACTTCTCCAAATACTCCCCATACACCATTATGGGAGAGCCTTGCTAAGCTCTGTCTTCATGTATCCATTGCAAGGTTCAATCAAATGATATCTTTCGAGATGGATCATATTGAACTTGCACTTCATAATCTTATCTCTCTTCACAAAGATGATGTCTTGAATCCTTCAAGACATACTTGCAATATGCTCAACTCTACACATGACCATTCTTCATATAAACCCTTGAATAGAGCATTAATCATCATGTAATCTTCTAGGGTCCAACACATGAACTCCAATCTTTTCCTATGGACAAGATCTACAAGTATATCTCAATGCAAACATTAGTCCATAAGGATTGTCATTAATTACCAAAACCACACATGGGGGCACCATGCACTTTCAGCAACAGGCTACGTGGTATTGATAACAAGTTTAGATTACTTTTTAGGGTGGGAGCGCTTGTCATAATATAGTCGTTTGGCTATATAGGAATGACAAGATTTTTAATGATAAAAATCTCTCTTTTATGCATGTCGTCTACCGGTCTACATATTTGATTCGTACATGGCCGTCTCTACAACGTGTGGAGTTTTGAGACCTGTTTATGCAGGTATCTACTCGGTTGGTTGTTATGGTGATCGATATTTTTATCCACCATGGGTGGCAGCGTGATGTCCAGATGGCCTCCAGTTTCATAGGCGTGCTACGAGCTATCTTTTGATCTTTATATATCACATTTTATGTTTCTTTTTTGGAATTCTATTTGTGGATGTGTGCATAATAATTATGAAGAGGCCGCGTGTAGCACATTTTGTATTATTATGATATTTTGAGAAGTAAATATCATTTGTCGAAAACAAGTACACTATCAAGACAGAAGCTAGACCAGGTGGTGTGCATCCATCCTAGGGGCAGATATGGCATGCGTTACCAAACAGTGGAAGCATATGTTTCCATGAAGAACCCATGGAATGAGCCTAGGAGTTACCTAAATACACTCATACAAATATCCTACATTCTACAAGTTTCTATTTATTTGCAAATATATGTTAAAAAACACTCTAGTTACCTCTGTCAGGGTATTTAATAGGCACATATGTTCTGGAGAGCTCTACAAAGATATTTAAAGATGGTAAAAAAATAAACAATACCAATCACGATAAATATTAATCCATGAAAGAAAACAACTTTTCCTTATTAATTTTTAGTTATGTGGAATTCAATGCAATTAAGTTTTCCTAACTTGTCTCAATTAAGCAAAAACTTGAGAAAAAGGGCGGTACGATTTCAATATACCTTAACTTTACTTCCAAAGATAAAGACCGAAATTGTACCATAGACCATTGTATTTCATAGCTATGATTAATTGCGTTAAATAAATACGAAATGTAAAAATTAAGCACTTATTTTTTACGAAATAATTCATAAATAGGTAAAAATGTTTGGTATAAATAAACCAAAGTGCACAAACTTTATATTTGATAAGTAGAATACATTGTAAAACTTTGACAGAATAAGTTGCCTTGGATTTCGATGATCACTCCACCCTTACGTGCGTTGATTCCAAACTCTCCAATATGCACCGTCTTGAATTAATCCAACGCTATCACATGTTGACGCGCGCATACATGTGCGTCGCGTGTTGCCATGCTGTAGAATTCAGACATAATCATCACCCTGATATGTCATTGTGCTTTATTAAGTAACAAGGGGTAGTGGCAGGATAGGAAAAAGTCGTGGAGAAGTTTGGAGGCTTAATTAACTTAGAAGAGAGCTAAATTTAGAATTTGAAAAAGTTGGCTATATCTCAAGAACACAAAGGGAGAGAAAGTGAGTAGGAGGAAGAAGATAGTAGGATGCCACATGGGCTATAGTGTCCTGCGAAACTATCGGTGGCGTCAGATTTGCCGCGTGCCACTAGTAGCTCGTTATGGCTACGTGTGTATAAAACACGCCACCAATATATGGGGGGAAAGGGGTTTTCCTGGCATGCCACCAGTATATTCTGATCGGGTGGACGTCTGTGTCCCACGTACTGGTGCATGTCCACCCAATTTGCACGCCACTGTAGGCCTATACTATTGGCGCGCATTTTTTCTCGTCACACCACTATCATACCAGTGGCATGTAAAAGTTTAAAACACCACTAGTAGCTGGTCTACTGTAAGGGTTCTCCTACTAGTGGTTTCATGTCGGTGGAGGCAAGTGAAATAGAAGTGGAAACGTTAACATAACACATAATACAATGATCATGCTATTTTACTGAGAGAGAGAGAGACGTTAACATAACTCATAGTACAATGATCATGCTATTTATTACTGACAAAGAGAATTTGCATAGGAGTTCATGTCTAGGATTTATGTGTTTGTTTACCGGATGTAAAATCAAAATAAGAAAGGAGAAGCTGATTGCAATTTTTCTCTATCTTGATGGAAGTTGACATATATAATAACCATGATGTCTACTTGTATTTACTTGATCACCTTTGATGTCAAGATAGAAAGGAGATCCATCTAGCCAAAGATTGATAGTGAGATTGACCTGATCTCTCTGATGTTTGGGGTTGACGTGGATCTCTATACAGTAGGGAGTTACTGCTAATTTCCAAATTGTCGATCTCTACAAAGCAGGGAGTTGCCGGATGTTTCAAGTTGCTGGAAGATGTAAGACCTAGCAAAAGTGCCGACTTGCTGCAAGAGCCAAAAGCGCCAACTTGTTGCAAGAGTTTTGGAGAATTCTGAGAGATATGTCAAAAGCGTCAATTTGTTGTATTAATTAGAACATTGGAGTATTGAATTCATGTGAACCTGACATATATGAGAGGAGGGACTCGGGATGTGTTGGAGCCGTGAATTATATTCGTTAGGACTCGTGACAGTGATATGTTGGAGTTGTGTTGTTTTAACACGCTAATTAAATAATGGCCTTAAGTTATATATCCAATGGTCAGTCTAATTTAGGTGATGTCGATCAATTTGATGTCTTGAAAAACTCTTTTATGTTACTAATTTTAAAATTTTCTAATCGGCGAGCATATGACGTTCAGAGCCTGTTATTTTGTGGTGATCTAAATTCATATAAAGTATATTCAGATAAAAGCTAACTTCTGTTGGCTGGTTGACGCCCGTGATTTTTTCTCTTTTTCCTCGGAAGGGCTTCGAAGTTAAAATTATGTGTCCGACCCGTATATTGATCTTGATGTCTTCATCGTTTTATTACCTATCGTTTATAACAGAGCCAAAATTGTATCCCCACATATAAGACTCCGTGACACGGGGGAGCTCCACATGTAGCCCGTGAGATGATTGTGTTACCCGTCGAGGTGCAATCCTGGTAGGAAAGACTCTCAGCTAAAACTCGAAATAAAATTTAAGGAGACTAGAGTACCTATATTATCTTTGTAAACCATGGAATATACCACTAATTCTCCGTGTTAGTCAGCTTAAAAATTAAAATACACATTTTCTACATACCAATTCACCGTCGACTCTCGATGTTTGAAGGATCCACGGTGTCACCGACTGATTCTATGTTCACGGTTGTTCTTAATTTCTTATCAAGTTCTTTTTTCTCGAGGGTACAGAATGCTCCGTGACTGGCTTAAAGTGACCGAACACATGCGTGCAGTGCAAGGCGCGCACGTGAGGTCTGAGCAAGATTTCCAATTCCAAACCGTCCTCGCCGCCTCCACGCTGCAGCCAGTCCAATACCAGCATCAAGCGCATATCATCCTGCACACCGTCACTAAATCGTTAATACAGTATACTGCTTGGCTGCTTGCATTGGAGGTGAGACATGATCAGTTGTTTTCTTGGATCAATGAACATCACGGGGTACTACATTGTATTTTCCGGGTGTTAATTACCCTACTACTACCAGTTTTAAACCCTTGTAGAGTACACAAGTACTGGTGTCTCATTTCCTCAAATTCATGTGCCTAACTGCAGAAAACTAATACCATAGGCCGACACCTTTTTTTTTTCGAATGCATAGGCCGACGCTTTGACAGCTGCAACAACCAACAAGCTCCTCGAATCACTCAGAGAATACAGGAACTCATCTGTAACTACTACCGGATCTCCCTTTTTCCGAGTAAGCGTTTGTCTTTTCCGATCCCTTGATAATCATCGGATCCTTTATTAATGCAAAACTTGTTGTCGCCCGTCTCGGAGATTCGTTAATATGAGTAGCCAGCCCCACGAGCACGAGTCCTCGCAAAAAGAAAAGCCAACGACGTACGACGAACGCCTGAGGGCATCCGGCATCGCCACGGCCGACGAGGCACCGACATTTCTTAGGCAGGTAGCATAACTGCAGATCGAGCCGGATTACCAGCTCCGGATTCCGAGTGACAGTGAGATCCACCGATCCGTCATTCCCGGCCTGCTGATTTTTTTTGTTTTGTTTGAGAAACTCCCGGGAGCTTATGTATGTTGCTTCGAGGCGACGCGAGAGGCTTCCGTGGCATGAAGACACAGTTTTATGGGCCGCTTCAGAGAGACTCGGTACAAAAGGTATTGTCATCTTTTATTAAAGCTGATTTTTTTTTGAAAAATCTGAACATTTTGAAATATGAACAAAATTCAGATATGACCAATTTTCAAAATTCTAAAACTTTTTCAAAATTTGAACGATTTTTGAAATCCGAACGATTTTCAAATTCGAACAAATTTTGAATCCGAAAAAAATTCGAATTTTTTTTTAATCTGAATCTTTTTTGAAAAATAAAAAACAACGAAACAAACAGAAAAGAAAAGAAACACAAAAAAAAGAATACAACAAAAAAGAAAACAAAACAGGAAAAAGGAAGCAGCGAACTAAAATGGGTCTGGCCAAGTAAAGCGATCCTTCAGGCGACGCTGGCGAAACGCATCGCCAGCGGGTGATGTATAGGATTCGTCAAAACTCCCAGCCTGCTGATTGGATCCATCGGCATACTACCTGCAGGCGAGACGTCTTGTGTCTCTGAGTATCGGGCCATGGCTTTGTGAGCATCGACGTAGATGATGGGCACGCTTTTTAAGTGTTACCCGTGGGGAGATCGGTGATGCGGAGGGTGGAATGTCTTTCACTCGTTGGCTCACCTTGTCTCTTATGGCAAACCTCGCTCACGTGTCGTTGTCGATCTCCGCTACATATTCCGTGCTAGCCAGATGAGGCTCTAGGATTTATTTATTTTGCAAAAAAATTATGTTGTTTGGTATTGCTCGATAGTACTACGACAAAAGATGAGGATCTTAATTTAGCTCTTCTTTGCACCACAGGATTACAAAACGTAAGAACAGGAAAAGCTCTGAAATTTAATAGGGTTGTAGGCACAAAGAAAGAGAAAAACTAGAGGAACAAGCATTTGGATGTAGCACGGGGAAATACAGGGAAAGTGCCCCCATCCTACAGGAATGAGTGTAAAAAATAATTAGAGTGGATGGTTAAATTACTATGTGATTGAGGCGTAGAAATTCAATCTAAAGTAATTGGAGAGATGTCATTCTTTTGATTGATGGGTTCACTTAGGGAAAAAACATATGGGTTGGTATCTTCAAAAATACTTCTGACAATCCTTCAGAAGGGAGTGGATTTGAAAAACGTGGGAATAAGAAAGACACTTATACACATATCATACAATCTAAATGTTTCTATTTATTTGCAAATATATGTTCAAAATATACAATCTAGGTACCTCTCTGTCCGGATATTGGATAGTCACATATGTTCTAGAGAACTCTACAAAGATATTTGAAGATGTTAAAAAATACCCAATACAATCATGATAAATATTAATCCATGAAGGAAAACAACTTTTCCTTATTATTTTTAGTATGTGAAATTCAATGCAATTAAGTTTTCCTAACAGGTCTGTCAAGCAAAAAACTTGAGAAAAAAGGCAGTACGATTTCAATATACCCTAACTTCACTTTGAAAGATATAGACTAGAATTGTAACATAGACCATTGTATTTCATAACTATGGTTAATTCTGTTAATAAATAGGAAATGTACAAACTAAGCACTTATTTTTGACGAAATAAGTCACAATAGGTAAAAATGTTTTGTATAAATAAAGTAATAAACAAAAGTGCAGAAACTTTGTATTTGATAAGAATAATGCATTTGGCCCCGTCGCAATTTCAGAGGCGTTGAGATTTTTGAACTTCAATGCTTTCATGTTGAACACCATATATTTCAGAGACGTTCTCTCCCCCATATTCATAACCTAGGGACCTTAACCATGGACCTTAACCTAGGGACCTTAACCATGGGTCAGAGGTGGCCTTGTCTTCAGATTGGACCTCTTCTGCTGCTTCCTCCTCGACCTCCTCCACATGTGAAGTGGTGGCAGAAGGGATGGGCGACTGATCCCCTTTCGGGTCCACCACCTGTACCTGGGTTTCTTCAGTATCGCCATTTTCAGGCAGAGGAGGAAGGGAGGCAGCAGTCGAGTGACCCTGCATAGCATACATCACAAATTGCAAAGTCAGAATCAAAAATCGCATATGGCAGAACATACGAGTGGCAAACTCTTCATTGCAAGCAGGCTATAACACATACATACCTCAAGCAAAGGGTTCTCCAACCCATATGGTTCAACAGGGCAGTCGACGTTGCAAGTGTCGGCTGCCGTCAGATTGGTGATGTGCCGCACATGCGTCAGCAGTTCACTCCTTGACAGCTCCTCTGGGTTCATTCGGGTGATGTCACCCGCGCCTTCATACTCCCACATCGGGTGCGATCGGGCACGGATGGGCCACACCCGTCTCTTCATAAAGGTGGCGATTAGGTGGATGCCTGTGACCTTGTCCAGCATGCCTCCGATCCGAGCCAGCAAAGGGCTTGCCTCCTCCATTTCTTCGGCTGAGAGCTGGTGGTCCCACGCCTTGGTCTTGGCAAAAGCTGCGGTCGAGAAGGCGGCGATTCCGTCTTGCTCGACAGTCGCATAAAACCACCCCTTCCTCCAGCCTTGGGCGGAGTCGACGGTCTTCAGGCGGAAGTAGCGGGTGTCGCTGCGCACCTGAATTCCACAGCCGCCAACGGGGTAGGTGCGGCCACCTCCTCTGTTCGGCCGCACCATAAAGATGGCTTTCCATAGCGCCCAGCTGGGTGCGACGCCAAGGAAGCACTCGCACAACGTGATAAAACACGCAATATGCATAATACCGTTCGGGGTGAGATCGTGGATCTGCACCCCGTAGGCAAAAAGAAGACCACGCACAAAGTCGTGGAGGGGAAGCGAGAAGCCCCTGGACGCAAACTCCGCAAAACATACACGCTCGTTGGCGCGTGGTTCGGGGAATACCTCCTTGGGCGACGGCGCGCGGACGGCGAGCTGTTCCGCGGGTGGCAGATACCCTTGCTCGCGGAGCTTGAGCAAATGGGCGTCCTTGATGGTGGACCTTGCCCAATCCCCGCTGCCCTTCTTCAGTACGGTGGCGCCCGCAGATGTACCCGCCACGGTCTTCTTGCCCTTGGCCGCATCGGTCGCGGCGGCGGCGGCGGCAGCACCACGCTTCGCACCTCCACCTTTCGCCATTGCTACAGTGGAGGGTGTGTGGGGCAAAGACTTGGGCGCAGAACAATGGAGGGGCAGCGCGAGGAAGGAGACGAGGGGCGGCGCAGGGAGCAAATGGCAAGTAAAAAACTTTGCCAGCGCCGTCCCCTATTTACCACAGATCACAAAACGATCGCAACCGTCAAAACAAATCATACGCTCCGCGCGAAATCTGGCCATACACGTGGCGGCCACGGAGAGCAACCGTCGCCGGCCACTCCGCCCACTACGCACGAGAATCCAGGAAACCATCATCACGTCCCGTGAAAATCGCGCCAGAACGGTCAAATCAAGTCCACGCGGCGTCATCCCTGGTCAGCTCTGCAAAAACGGGCCCACAAAATAGGGTCACGTCTTATCAAGCCTCTCCAAGCACGCCACCGCTTGTCAGAGATGGCAGTCGCAAAATGCGTCATTGCTGACGTTATTCATATTGCAAACTGGCATAAAGTCACTCGATGATATCTTCGGGTGGTCTCTCACATAAATGTCGAATGGTTCTCCGGCAAAGGTCATAGATGCCAGTCGAATACTCTCGACTGAAACATCATACTCCCATCGGGAGCGTATCAAAAAATTTCTTTGACTAAAATGTGCAGGATAAAAAGATTTTGAGATTATCCTCCATTGCAAGCAATAAAGCACAATCTCGGGGGCTACTCCCATCGGGAGCGCTGTCGCGCACCCGATAGAATAATGGCAAAAGTATCAGTCGACGAACATTCGACTCAGTTCATAAGCAAAATCACACTCGAAATATTCCCGAGTTGATCCGACGATCCTTGGATGCTGCATGCATAGTGCAAAGGTAAGACCCGCCGATCAGTCGAGCTGGGCTAAGGACCGCTCCAGCAGCGTTATCCTTAAGTGTTCCGTGTCAGCAGACATGATGAATAATCCCCGACGGACGCGTTGGGTAGATTCAAAATTATACTGCAGTTCGATTCAGTAAGACCTCAACGGCCGTTTCGAGTCTGTCCAGTTTGTTCCAGATTCGAGTCCGGGGACTCGAGTTTGATTGAAAGCTAGTATGGTTTTGCCACAAATGGTAGTTAACTGGCCCCGATCCGTCGTGTGTGCCGGGCCTGCTAAGCTAATATCCCTTGATTATCATAAGCAAAAATTCATAGTCGATGAAACACTCGACATAGCCAACATGTGCTATTTCATAAGAATTCAAATATACGACACAAATGCAAAAAAATAACGTGCATGATGTATGAGTCCATGCCCGACTCTTCGAATCAGACAAGTACTCGGGGGCTACTGACATGGGTATGCCTATCGGGTACCCTACCATGAGGGTACCTGGTGCACGTATCGACTAGGCCCAACTATCAGAGCCTACAAGGAAGCCCATGAAGGGAAGCCCACGAAGATGGAGTATCCTCCAAGTTTGGCAAAGCAATAGTCGGTTTAGAGTTTCCTTACTTGTAAATCGAGTCGGTTACGAACACCCGAGACCCAGCCTATTATTTAAGGACTGGGAGGGCCATCGAACCAGACAACGTACTTTCAGAGCCACCAAAACCCTAGCGAGATCGACATCTCGCCGGGACCCTTGTAACCATCATATTCACAAAGCAATAACAGACAGGCAGGACGTAGGGGTGTTACCTCCACACGAGGGCCCTGAACCTGGGTAAAATCTTTGCCCTGCTTGTCAGCCGACGATACTTCCAGCTCTACCACGTTCTCTCCCCCATATTCATAACCTAGGGACCTTAACCATGGGTCTTGATGAGTCTACCCCTCGTCACCCGGGCATGCGCTTCTCTAATTTTTTTTCACACAGTAGTCCATTCTCTCTATAAAGGTCAGGCATGGGCAGGGGGTTGTAGTGGTCGTCACCGGAACTCGTGAGAGGTACCCACTGATTACGGCACATGTACTAACAAAGATTGCGATTTTGTGTTCCATCATCATTTGCAAAGACTGAGTGGATTCATTACTGACAGTAGCATGATTTGAGAGATTATGGAAGTGGCACTTTTTTGTAATATACTCCCTCCGTATCAAAATATAAGTCACTCTACCTACTTACCACACATATGTATCTAGACATGTTTTAGTGCAAGATTCACAAAATATAAGTCACTCTACCTACTTACCACACATATGTATCTAGACATGTTTTAGTGCAAGATCATGGTAAGTAGGTAGAGTGTCTTATATTTTGATACGGAGGGAGTATTATTTAAACCAGCTAGGAACTAAGCAGTCCCTAGCCTTCGGAGGTGAGAGCAAGAGGTTTTAATATGTGGGAGAGAGATTGACTATTGGAGCACAACAATCCTTTCTGTTAGGTTGAATGAACGTTGACAGAATGATTTACTTCCGATTTAGATAATAGCCGACCTTCGCGCGTGTTGATTCCAATCTCTCTATTGTGCACCGTCTTGAATCAATCCTTCTCTATCACATGATGAAGCGTGCATAGCGGCAGAATTCAGACATCATCATCACACTGATATGTCATCGTCGCTGATGTCAATGTTTTATTTTGTTTCAACTGGCGGAGAGAGGTGTAATCTTGTAGGTTTCATAAATGTGGAGGCAAGGGAAATAGAAGTGGAAACGTTAATATAAAACATAATGCAATTATCATGCTATTTTACTGTGAGAGAGAGAGAGAGAGACGGACGTTAACTTTAAGAGAATTTGCATCAGAGGTCATGTCCAAAATTTATGTGTTTGTTCACCACGTGTAAGATAAAAATAGAAAAGGAGAAGCTGATTGCAATTTTTGTCTATCTTGATAACTTTACAAATATAATAACCATGATGGCTAAACGTACTTACTTGATCACCTTTCATGCGAAGATAGAAAACATATCCATCTAGTTATAAGTGTATTTAGATTGATAATGAGATTTACCTGATCTCTGGGATGTACGGGGTTGATCTTGATCTCTAGAAAGCAGGGAGTTACTGCTAAGTTCCAAGTTGTCGATCCATGGAAAGCAGGGAGAATGGAAGATGTCGGATGTTCAAATTGTTGGAAGATGTCAGGCCTAGCCAAAGCGACGACTTGCTGCAACAGTCAAAAGCTTCGCTCACGTTTTGTACTAATTGGACCATTGGAGTATTCGATTCACGTGAACCTGAATTATATGAGAGCTGAAGTATATGAGAGGTACTAGTGATGTGTTGGAACCGTGAATTAGGTTCGTATATGAGAGGACTCGTGACATGTTGGAGCTGTGTTGTACTAACACGCTAATTAAATCATGGTCTTAAGTTATAGATCCATTGTTCAATATAATTTAGGTGATGTCGATCAATCTGTTGCCTCAAAAAACTTCCTCATATTGTTTTAAATATATACTAATACATTTTATGAAATATTTTTCTTTTCCTTTAGAAATTTCTAGTCGGCCAAAGCATATGGGATCTGGAGCCAAAACTGTACTTCCGGCTCCTTCACGGGTGAGCTTCACCCGTCGCCTGTGAGATGACCGTGTTACCCGTCAAGGAGCAATCCTGGTAGAAAGAATCTCGGTTAAAACTAGGAATAAAAGTTAAGGATATTAGAGTCGATCCTATATTATCTGCATAAACCATGGAATGTAACATTAATTCTCCGTGATAGCCAGTTTGGAATACACATTTTTTACATACTCCCTCCGTCCCAAAATAAGTGTCTCAAGTTTGTCCAAAAGTGAAAGTATCTAGACATGTTCACGTATAGATACTTCACTACGGGAGAATAGACGTTGCCGTGTGCCAAAAGCACACGGCGAAGTCTTTGCCGTGTGCCGCACACGGCAATCCGCGCACCGCAAACTTTGGCACGACAACGTTCTCTTTTCCGTGTGATGAATGTCGGGCACACGGCAAAGACATCAGGTGGGCTCCACCACCACTTGACGTCGAAGACGGACAGCGACGGCGCTCTCCTGACAAGTGGGCCCCGCAGTTTGCACACGGCAAAGACACTTACCCTTTACCGTGTGCAAGGCTGCAAGCACACGGCAAAGAGGAACGACGTCATCAAAAAAAATCCCCGTCCCGTGGGACGGGTTGGCGGCGCCAAGATGGCCATGGTCGCTGGGTCCACCTCGCCGCCGACGCAAGCAGAATGACGTCGCGGCTGGCGCCGCCACCGGCAGCGTCGTCCTCGTGGCGACAGAGCAGGCCGACGAGGACGGCACAAAGGCGTCGACGGGGAAGCTGGCGAGCTTGGCGGAGGCGGTCGAGGAGGAGGCGGCGCCGCGGCGGAGCCCAGGAGGAGGCCATCCAGGCCGGCGCCGAGCCGGTGGAGCAGGCCCTGGAGCGTCGTGCTGGCGGAGGTGAAGCAGGACGGGTAGGGCATCGGGAGGACGGCGTAGTCGTCATCGGAGACGTCGTGGTGGTGGGGGACGGAGGGGTTGGAGGTGGAGGTCGGGTCCGTCGGGTCCTTGTTCTTCCTGGCGACAGCGCGGGCCCGACGGCGGGAGGACGGGGACGGGTCCGTCGCGGCGGCGGCGGTGCGGGCCCGATGGCGGGAGTACGGGGTCGCAGACGATGCTGCGCATGATCTCGATCGGTGCTCCGGCGAGAAGCTAGCGATGAGGAGTTGAGATGTGGATCGAACGAGGAAATAGCTAGCGATGCTTCTTTTTTTTTAGATGAGCTAGCGATGCTTCAGATCATCACGTGCCTCTAGGCCTAGAACAATCGGAGACCAACACACGGATCGTGTGCTTCTCTAGAGAACTTGTGAGCCATTGGATCGTGCTGATCAATATCTAACGGCTCCAACGCATGATCCGTGTGAAACTCCTTCTAGCCATTCAGCACGCGTCGTTTCTTTGCTGTGTGCTGGCACACGGCAAAGACTTTTTAGGATTTTTTTCTTCTTTCTTTTCTTATTTTCTTTGATTATTTAGCAGTGACTATTGCATAAATTACTCAAGTTTATATTTTTCCCTAGCAACTAGTACACACAAAAGGACTCCATGCCAAAGGATTTCTTTTTTTTTAGCATTTTTTCACTTTCTTTGATTTTTTTGAAAAAATTGTCAAAATGGTCACCATGGCTATTCATCGAAAGGGGTCGAAATTTTCAAAACTATCGATAGTTCTGTGATATAACCACTACTTGTGTATCTTAAAATGATTTTTAAAAATTTTCAGAGCAAACTATCACACTTGTAGTTCAAATTTGAATTATTTTCGGAAAATCGGCATAAAGTCGTTTAAATAGGCGAAATTAGGTAGAAACCGAGAAAATTCCAAATATTTCTGGATTATCCATCAAATATAGTCTACTTTGTGTGGGAATTGGATGGGTGTTATTTTGCACCATATTTTTTGTACTTGCTTCACAAAAATGTCATTTTTGACACTTAAATAATAAAAATTGATATTTATAAAAATAATTTGAAAAAACTCAGTTATGCAACATTATTTGCCATACCAAGATAAACCTATGTGTCAAATATTGGCACATTATCACAAACTATGCCACGGGAATGATCATACATTGGTCATTTGATTCGAAAATTATACATGTTTATAGATGATTGATGTTTTTGTGAAGATTATTTTTTGGAAACTTTATAAAAACTCAAGTTTATCATTTTTTCTATTAACTACTGCAGATAAGAGTACTCCATGCCAAAAGATTTCATTTTTTGAGTATTTTTTCACTTTATTTGATTTTGTTTTGAAAAAATGGTCAAAATGGCCACCTCGTCTATTCGTCGAAAAGGGTCGATTTTATCAAAACTATCGATGGTTCTGTAATATAATCACTACTTGTGTAGCTTAAAATGATTTTTTTTAAAGTTTGAGCAAACTATCACACACTTGTAGTTCAAATTTGAATTAGTTTCGGAAAATCGGCATAAAGTTATTTAAATAGGCGAATATAGTTAGAAAGCGAGAAAATTCATAATATTTCTGATTTTACCATCAAATATGGATTACTTTGCGTTGGAATTGGATTGGTGCCATTTTGCATCATGTATTTTGTACTTGCTTCACAAAAAAAGTCATTTTTGACACTTAGAAAATGAAAAATGGTGTTTATAAAAATAATTTGGAAAAACTCATTTCGACAACATCGTAGCCCATACCAAGATACACCTATGTGTCAAATATGGAAAATTTATCACAAACTAAAACACAGGAATGGCTATTGGTCTTAGGAAATGAAAAAAAAAATGAAAATTGGTCTTTGCCGTGTGTAAACACACGGCAAAGACCAAACGTCAATGAGCCGTCCGCCCCGCCGTCACGATGGACATGTGTCCAATGTCTTTGCTGTGTGCCGGTCTTTACCGTGTGCTTTTTGGTGTCTTTGCCGTGTGCCAAACGTTGTCGTGCGTTTTTGTGCTACTATGTCGTGCGTCGCTCTTTGCCGTGCGCCACCACACGACAGAGAATCTTTGATGTGTGCCCTGATATCCTGCACACGGCACCTGCACACGGCAAAGACGTTGGCACACGGCATAGCTCTCCCGTAGTGCATCCACTTTTAGACAAACTTAAAACACTTATTTTTGAACGGAGGGACTATTTACCGACTCTGGAGACTTGGAGGATCATCCACGGTGCCATCGACTGATTCTATATTTACGGTTGTTCTTGTTAAGTTGTTTGTTCTCGAGGGTACAGAATGCTCCTGATTAAGGCTTCAGAGGCAAAAGTGACCAAACACATGCGTGCAGTGCAAGGCGCACCGCGCACGTGAGGTCTGAGAAAGATTTCAAAACCGTCCTGGCCGCTACAGACAGTCCAATATATACCAGCATCAAACGCACATCATCCTGCACACCGTTATTAATTCGTTAATACTGCAGGATACTGGTTGCGTTGGAGGTGAGAAGGACAGGAACAGTTATTTTCTTGGATCAATGGACATTACGGGACCCTTCCTTAAAACTCTCTATCCAACCCCTCTCCCCCGTCTCGGTAAAAGCAGAGCTTGAGAGTCCACCGCTTGTGCCGCCCAGGTCTGGCCGCTCTCGCTGTCGGCGTTCGCGCCGGCTGGTGTGGAGAAGAGCTAGGGTGCCGGCCCGCCGTGTACATAGGTAGATTTAGGTTTAGCTTTTCTCGGAGTGGAGTCTGGCGTATGCCGTCCTTCTCCCCCCTCGGCTGCTTTCCGGCGACTCGCAGCGCCGTCGGAGGTGGAGCTTCCCCTTCCTGCAGGTCGGATCCATGGTGGATCGATTGCGGGACAGGTGAAGTTCAAGGCCGATTCAATAAAGGCGCGCGCCGTACCTGCTGCTTCGCCTTGGAGTGGTCTCGTCTTCCTCTGTTCTGCCATGGAGGTGAGGGGAGGAAGATGATCTACTGTTTGGTGGAGTGGTTTGTGCTGCTTCGTGCAGCTTTTTCCTATCCCTCTTTGCTGGTGTTCTTGCGAGCTGTCTTGCTGGTCCTTGCGACTGATGCTGGCTCGACATCCTGCCCAAGCCGGGGCGTGCCCCCCGCCGATGTGCTTGCTTCGACGCCAAGATCTCGCCCTGATCGGCGAGTGACAGCTGCGGCGACTCCAACGGGATTGAGTTCCCAATCGACTTGTGCAGGTGACATAGCGGTCGTTTTGTTCTTCCTCGTCATCTCTTGGGAGCGGTGCTGCGACGACGAGGTCGACGACGGCGGCGGAAACGAAGATGCAGAGCTGCCCAAGGACGTGTGCGTTATTTCGTTTTTCCTTGGGGTGTTTTCTGTAAAAGAGGGACAGCTGTGCCGTCTCTGGATAAATCGGGTGCTTTCCATTGTAATATCTGTTTATTAATCCAGTTGCGGTTGTATAAAAAAAAATGGACATTACGGGGTTCGTTTTGTTTGCTGTCCTAGTACTACATTGTAGTTTCAGGGAGAGCATGCAGTGTTAACTACTCTCTACTAGTACTCCATTGTAGTTTCAGGGAGTACTAGTTTTAAGCCCTTAATTGTAGGGTACAAGTCCAGTGTCACTTCCTCAAATTCATGCACCTATCTGAAGAAAATTAACATCATAGGCCGACACTTTGACACATGCAACAAGCCCCTCGAATCACTCACTCAACAGAGAATACAGGAACTCCTCTGCAACTACTACCGGATCTCCCTTTTTCCCAGTAAACTTTTGTCTTTTCCGATCACCCTTAGTAATCATCGGATCCTTTATTGATGCAAAACTTGTTGTCGTCCGTCTCGGAGATTCGTTGCGGACTTGGCAAGCAGCCCCACTTAGATCAACGCGACTACAGCCTGCAAATCGAGCACCGACATTTCTGAATTCTGATGCAGGCGGTAGCGTAACCGCGGATGGAGCCGGATTACCAGCTCCGGACTCCAACTGACGGTGAGATCCACCGATCCGTCATTCCCGGCCTGCTGATGTTGGATCCAGCGACATGACATACCTGCGGCTGGGCCATGGCTTTTGTGAGCATCAACAATTCAACAGTGATCACTGTGCTACCCGTGTGGAGATCGGTGCACTGCACACCGATGGAGTGTCTTTCACGGGAAACTCGCGGTCTCTATGCCAAACCTCGCTCACGTGCCGTTGTCGATCTCCGCTACATAGTTGAGGTCAAGGAATTATCAGCTTTCTGTGGGAAGGTTAGGGTTAGGTCAAGGCTTCTTTGATTCATAGGATAAAAAAATGTAGGACTAGGAAAACTCGTTTCATTCATAGGAACTTCATAGGATTCTTGGAGGATTTTATTCTATAGGAATTTTTCCTACTTTAGTCGTTTGATTCATAGGATTACTTCCTATAGAGATTTTTCCTATAGAGGGCTCATTTGATTCATAGGATTTGTAAAAAAAATGTGTAGGAATCCTATGGGAATTTTTCCTTCGGATGTAGTTTGATTCATAGGATCCAATCCTATAGAAAAAAAAAATCACATATGAATCTTGTAGTGTAAACATTGTAGGAAAATAACATGAGGTCCAACCTCATGGAAAAATTCCTTCACCTAATCAAAGAAATTTGATCTTCCCAAAGGATTCAATTAGCCATGCCATTCCAATCCTATAGGATTTCTATTTCTACACCTTTCATATCCTATGAATCAAAGTAGCCCAGAAATCTGTGTACTGCATCCCATAGGAATTCTGCCATTCACTTCAACCTCTTTGTGCAATTCATTTGCCATCAAACACAAAGTACTCTTCTCATATGATTCAACTAGACGTGACATTCCAATCCTATGGTTTCCTATTCCTGCACTATGAGAAGAGAGATTCTCTTTGATTGTGGCAAAAGAATTTTACCATGAGGTCATGCTTTTTCCTTATGGGATTTTCACTACAAGATTCCTATAGGATTAATTCCTATTGGATGTGATCCTATGAATCAAACAAGTTCTATAGGAAAATTTCCTGTAGGAACCTATCCTACAAAAATCCTATGTCATTCATTTGAATCAAAGAGGCCTAAAGCTTTTCCGTTGTTTGGTACTGCTCGTCAGCACGATGATAGAAGATGAGGATCACTATTTAGCCCTTATTTGCATCACATGATTAAAAAACTTTTAACAAATTTTCCTCAAGGGTCTTAAATTTATTTTGTTAATTTTTTTAATATATATATTTCAAATCTTACAAAACCTGGTATCGCTATATCAAAATATATTTTCAAAATATTTACGTTAAGTGGCGAGTGAGATAAGTATGTTTTATCTCCTAAACTATCATCTTTGGGACACTTTCCCCCCTAACTACTTTTGGTATAACTAACCCGGCCCCTAGCCACTAAACCAGATGATTAACCCCTGATCTTGATTTATTGGCTGGTTCATTTACAAGCTGTTGGATCATGTGTTTTGGGGATTAAAGGGGCTGACATGAGAGGGAGATTAAGTGGATACGAACTAATAATTCATCTCTTTCTCGAAGTTGCATGCCGCACTCATTAGGAGGACTTCGTAATCGAGCGCACCCTATATGACGTTGATGTCGCCCTCAACTGTCACTTTGGCGTCGTCATTGACCTCCAGTGTGTCGCAAGGGATGGCGAAGAACGGTGACTTGATGAGGACGGCCTTGGTCTCCATTGTATCAAGGAGGAAGGAAACTATGGCCGTGCATGTCCGGTCACCGATGCTGAGGTGTGCGAGCATGGATGATCCACGACGTAGTGCTCCCGCATGTTGCACTGCGTGTACACTGCTGCATTATTCGGTACCCGTAAATTGAGGAGTATCTCTACTCCAAAACAAGACGTAAAGAACATGAAGAGTTAATGGATTGATGGCGGCACCGAAATCAAGTCCTACGAGCATTGGCGGAGCTTGCCATAAACTACAGGGGGGCAAATGCCCCCCCCCCCACCCACCCACCACACACACACACACACACATGTCGTTTAGCAATGTACGTGAACGATTATATATGTGGCTGTGGTACCCAAGGCACAACACGGGTCGAGGAGCAAGATCAGTTTATAACAAAACGGCTTTGAGTTTGGTGAGATCCGGGGAACAAGAAGTAGGCCTACTTTGGTTACAAAGTTTTTCTAAAACCATGGTATACTAGAACTGCAGTATTTGCACGTCTAGCGAAGCAATACTTAAGTTTTGAAAAAGAGACCAGCTTTTTTCTATAGTTCAAAATTAGTGCCGTTTTCTGAAATATCGAAGTATGTAGGATCACAGTTTTTGCTAAAGCCAAACACTCCAAAGCATTTAAAACCATAATAACTTTAAGAAATCGCTGCTTTATATAAATCAAAAGTACGCCTGTATGCTCCCAAAAAAATACTTTCCCGCGTCGTATAGGAGCTTCACTCGTCCCTGGCCCATTTGCCATTCACGGATTCAACTTGGGTCTGTTTGTTCATTGGTTGATTCGTCTTTCTTTCTTTGGTCTTTCTTGTTTGCACCATGGAAAATAATAGGGTGCTACAACTCCGTAATAGGATAATATAACGTTTTGAGACTTGTCTCGCTAAATAAATCAGTGTATAATGTCTCGCTAATAGCCTAATACCACGCTATGGCGCAATATAGCATGCTAATCGTGTGTTTTAATTTCGGCGTTGTTTTATTATAGCGCTATTGTTTTTCCTGGTTTGAACCCGCCATGCAAAGGTCTGTCCTGTTGGCGAGGTGACGTCCGGGAGCTTTGCGTGTGCATAGCCCCATGGACCTGTGAAACAACTGGTGTCCCATCTATCAGATCAGACTCCCGTGAGCCGTGAACGTGAAGGGAGAACAATCAGACGATCAGACCCATCACGCTCGCGGAATTCGCGCAGTGACAGACAGCCATCATCGTCGTCTTGTCCGCAGCCGACGACGGCCCGCCGCTCGTGCCCGCGATGCTCGCCGGCCAGAACGAGGCCACGGTGTAGTGACGTGCTAGCCTTCCACCTTCACGCGCGCGTGACCTCTGCGGTACCTGCCGCAGCTACCCCATCTTCCCCGGCGTGGGCGCGCGCACCGGTGACGTCGGTCGTCTCGCTCTCGCCATGCATCGTCTGGTCCCTGCCCTGCCGTGGCGTCGCGTCCTCAGCCCTGATTCGTGGCCCCGTCGCCGATCGCCTTCCCTCACTGACACGAACAATCATAGCGCGAGAAAAAACAGGTGCGAGCTAAGGATATGGGTAAGGATGGAGCCACCCCATACACTTACCCGTCGCACTCAACCTTACCGTCACCCGTACTCATACCCTTATGCAGGTACAACTTTTTCTCATACCATTCACCCGATAGGGTAAAGGGTTACCTGTGGATAAAAATACCCTTTTGCAACACAACAGATTGAGTAGAAAATAGTCTCAGAAAACATCGTATAATCACATAACTTTAACCAGCAGCATATTTTAGACAACACATAATTATGATAGCATCACATTGTCAAAAGCATCACATTGTAAACAACAGTACATATACTTATAAATAACAACACTTGCGCATCAACAACACATTTAAACAGCAACACATATACTTATAAATAACAACACTTGAGATTGGAAAATAAATAGTACATCAGCTTATTATTCAGAGTCCCACTGTCAATTGTCACATATTTAGAAGGGTACATGGGTATGAGTTAGATGAACCCATACCCGTACCCTCTCCACCCGATGGGTACAAGATTTCCCCATTTACATACCCATGGGTATTTTTTTCACCCAAACCCTTACCCTAATAGGGTACGCGGGTGATGGGTACAAGGATTACGAGTCGACTTGTCGCAACTTGTCGCTCGGGTACCGACAAGTAGACAAGTCGCGCGACAAGTCGTGACTTGTCGCAACTTGTCGAGGTTTTGAACTTGTCGCTGGGGTACCGACAAGTAGACAAGTCGTGCGACTTGTCGCGACTTGTCGAGCGACACTTAATCCTTGGATGGGTACCCATTGCCATCCCTAGTGCCAGCTACTACTAGGGAGAAAATGAAACTGCCACTAAACATGCCGGTATTGAAGATCAAGTCCTCAATCTTTCGTCTTTAAGATTATACAGTCTGGGTTCAGGTTCGTCTTCAAGATTATAATCTGGGTTGTTCAGGTGCCTGATCCTAATTTCTTAACTTGCATACATGTTATCTCAGGATTCCTTCCTTTCCTTTGCAGAAGGTCCAACTTGGTGCATTCAGACTTAAAGATAAATCTTCGAGTTCCTCTTGCAAGGAGTATCAAGAAAACTGTAACAAGCAAAACCAACAAATAAACAAATAAACAATCCACTAACTAGGTGGCAAACTGCAGATAATGCCTCCGAATGGCAGAACATATATAGGGGGCCTCACATAAAACAATGCAAAAAGCATGAGAACTAGCCACACGGCATGAAGCCAAGAAGGAATTTCTGGAGATCTACCATGTCCTTGATTTATCCCGAGCCTATTCAAGTCTTCTGAGACGCGGCTAATGTCATCTCGACTTATCACCGAGCTTCTCCGTGGGCTATGATTGCGCCGTGTTGACCCATCACGATAAGTTTGGGGACTCGCATCCCAAATCCACGCCTCAGTTTCTCAACACTGCATTATTACAACAAATAAAGAAAATGTTACAACCCATGTATACGCTACAGCAAACAGAGTCTGTTCACTTAATGGCTGTGGTCCACGGCAGAGAAACCATATCACCCGAACAGATACCCAAACTGTTTCTGAACATGGAGCCATGTGCACGTCGATCACGACGAACGCTACTTCGAGAATTTTGCAAAAGAATATCTCCTCAAGGGTAACCGGTATCTCAATATGCTGTCTAGTCAAGATTTTCTGATACGCAAAAGCAACGGATGGTGATATGAGCAATTGTGACAACGCTACTATTATTCAAGTTTTCAGTCACATGGATAGCCAATTAATGTTGCTCTTGAGAACAGGCTGTCCAAAAGATACGTCTGTGCATGGTTTCGGTTCTGCCTAAAGGTAGTCGTAAGGATCAGGCTCTGCTGATCACACCTGGTACTTCATAAAACTGAGACCGACGATGTCATACAATTTCCAAACAATGTTACTAGTTTAGTACAAAAGCTACATTAAAAAGCTAGAATATCTTAGTAAGTATATATTTTTTTACTTGCAATTCTAGCATGACCTCAAAAGAAGCTCTATATTTATGTGTCAGACTATATTAAGCACAATGCATTATGCACTAACATACTTGCTATAAGCTTAGGCTCCTAATTTCTACATTATGACTCCTTCGCAATAGATGCGATATGACCTTAGATTTTCTTCAACATAAACAAACATATCCTTGATTCAAGTTATATCGGTGCAGGAAGCAGTATCACAGCAAGTATAGTATTGCACTAACTGCACTTGTAGGCAAAATGTATTCAGACGAGGAATTTGCCACTAAGGGAAATAATCTCAAGTACTTAGCATTCGTAGAATTTAAAATGGTCAACAAGATACTTACGTTGGCGCAAGCTTGCCAAGGCCATAAAGCTCTTCACCAGATGCTTCATCTGTAACTTTCCCTGAATTTTCAACTATGTAAGATCTTTCAGGGGAATCAGAGAGTCCTCGAGCTACAAGTAACTCTAAATCCTTCTGGTGGAGTTCTCTTCCGTTAATATATATGCCAGTGTTTCCACCACCACATTTCTTGGGCATAGGGTAATTAAACTCTGGAATATTAGGCTGCAAGCAAAAATATCCTCTTAGAAATTTAATCCACACAATGTGGAATAGCGAATTTCATAAAATCTACAATCTCTTACCGGTATCATGCCAAGGCAGGGCTGGCCGACAACACCCCAGAATCCAGCACGGTTGTCATACCTAAGTAAGAGAATATTAGAAAAAAAATTGGGTCTTCAATACGAGAAAGCGAACTTCTAAATACATAGGAGATATTAATTATATGAATTAACTAAAGCATGCCTTTCCTAGGTTAGTGAAGTTTAGCTGCCTGAAATGTAAAATCATGTGGTGGAATTTACCAGTAATCACCAGGATATATTGCTCCAGCTAGCTTCTCGGCCTTCCTGACTGCACGGTCTGGGATAGGGAAACCATTTACAAACACCCTTGCACTTCCATTGCGTGTTCCGCTGTTCATTTTGAAGCTCTTTTTTATAAGATTGGTGATAAATGAATCACCAACCTTTGTCACCCTAGTGTGGCCAGAATCTCGTGTCAGGCCAGAATCTTGCGGCACATTAAAGGTATCTTGTGTGTAATCAGTATCATCAAATTCATCGTCTGACGACTGCATCTCATTTGCTACACAGACATCTTTGATTGAGTTCTGCTTGCAACTTTCAGTTAACAGCACAACATTTTCATGTTCAGAACGGGTACTTCTGCTTCCTATTCCAGAACCTTCAGATGGTGACAATCCACAGTGATCACGACGTGGTAAACTCGGTGTGCGGGAAATCGCATTCCCTTCCGCAGGAAGATCCCTGGATTTAGGACTATCCTCAGAATTAGTCCCTAGGTGGGTATGTTTGTGATCTGATACACTTGAATTTGAGTGCTTATCATTTTCCTGAGAATGATGGCTTCCCACAGAAAAAGAATATGGTGGAAGCAATCTCTCATCAGCAGTAGCACACAAGTTGGCTGCCGTGTTATCACCAATGCCATCTTGCAGTGCAGGAGATAAATGTGCACTTGGTGCAAGTTCTGATACATCGAGCCTGGTTCCATCAAGCTTGACTACAATTGTGTGTGAGCAGGATCCACACCGCAATTTATACTCCTTCCCCAACAAAGAACGTTTCTTTGGTAGCTGCAGTACTTCGTAGCAGTTGTAGCATATGGTGAAAGGAGCACCACCGGCAATTGACTCACAAGTTTGTGCAGGCTTCTTGCTCACGTTGGCCCTTGGGTTATTCCTCTGCAAGGAAGGATTAGCGCCTCTTGAATTGTACCTTTGCTGACCAAGCAAGGGACTATCCACAGGATAAGCCCCATAGCTGTTCACAAGATATGGTGCTCTCTGATCATTGAAACCCAAGGGTGTTCCCTGTACAGGCAAGAACTCCCTGTGGTAGCAATGTGAGCAAGAACAAGCAGCCTGATGGTAGAAACCTTCGTGGTGGCAAGAGAGGAGAGGATCAGGATCATGTTGTCCAAAGAAATAGTTATCGAAATTTCTCCATGGGTAAGGGCCAGCAGGATAGCTAGCGGTTCTTGTATGTGCAATAGGTTCCACATATCCATGAAGGTTTTGCTGTGTAGGCAATGGACCATAACCATGTGGAATGCTAGGACTCCGCACATTCATGGAGGGAGAGTGATGAGAACCCTTCCGATGCAATTGAGATCGATCATGCCTCAACTGAGCCAACCGTTCATGAATACCGTATGAACTTGAGGCATCTGCTGCTCTATTGGCTGCACTTGTATCCGGCTCATTTACCTCACAGGATTGCTGCACCTGATCTCTCAACTCATCAAGCATCCTCAACAAGTCGGCCCGATCTTTCTCAAGACCCCTAACTCTGCTTGGACCATCCAAATCTGTTTCATTGGCATGCTCCCTACTGGAATATGTGTACCTCGACTTTGAATGATGGTCAACAGGGCCTTCTCCCCGGAATGCATTGGGTGGAACACTGTCCATTGGGGACCTTGGGCGTATGTCGGATACACCTCTTGCTCTTACCGGATGTGCAGTCTCTCCATTTTCCACATTACGGAAGGGCATGTACTTAGCCTCTCGGACATCGTCTCTTGGGCTAGATTTGAGATTTGAGGTACTTGGCTCTCTTTTAATCCGACTGTTATCACGGCTGTATATTGATCTACTGTGCAAAGCTGGCATTCTACTGGGTGCTGATTTATTATCGGTGCTAGCTCCATACATTGCTTCAGATGTCTCTGGCACAGTCTCCAGTACTTCCAGGTATTTCACATTTCCATTATCAGAGGACATCCAAAGCTTCGCCCGGGTATTTTTTCTTGGCTGCAAAATTCCAGGAGAGTAATGGTGTCATTTCCAGATTCATACTAGCACTCAACGATAGATAGAACATTATAGAAGAATGCTTAAAAATACCAAGTCATATTACGACAACCAATTATGAAGTTAACAATGATCTCAGAAGGATGTGCAGAACACAAATACATCCCCTAGACTTGCACCACTGGCATCGCGTTCGCCTCCTATATTGGCCACAAAAGCGAGTACCTGGCAACGCACAACCGTAGACTAAAAGTGCAACTAGATCCTAAACTAATCCTACTAATAGCAAACGACAGGAGATACACTAGATTTAAAATTGGTGAATCATCATCAAATAATTTAATACATGTAGGACAAATTCAACCCATCTTTTTTTCCGTTGACCCCGACACGATGCTATAAAATTACAACCAAGATAGAAACCAAAACTTCCTAAGTAAGAACTAGTAATACACTGACCTTTCAGCTTCGGTCTTTTTACACGAGACTTTTTCTAAGTTTAATCTTGCAAGAAACAGCAAGGGGGAAAAGACCCAATCCTCCCAAATCAATATCTAAGGATGGTGTGATATGCTTTCCGAGAGGGTGTAAAATTTCAGAAAAATAACATAAGTTTAGAAATTTGAATTTTGTTCCAAGAAAAAGTAACAGACATGGTTTAGACTGAACTCGAAAAAAATATTATTCACAGGGGAGGGGAGAGTTTAAAACTCACAGTAAACCCTATAGTATTATGCTTTTGTGCAACGCAAAAAATAAACCCGTAATCTGCTGCGAAACACGAGAACCGTTGACGGATTAAACTGTTCCTCGCGGAGAGCGTCAGCATCACCAAGGCAAGATGACAGAATGCAGGGATTGACTAATTATGTTTTTTTTACAAAGACACTAATCAATTTCCCCCACATCCACCCTGTCTGAAGCCAGTGGAAGACAAAAAGGAATATGCACGCCAGTTAGCGGCAAGATCGACGGGTATCAAGAACGCAATCGACGAGCAAACTCCCAAGAAAAACACAGCCCCGAAAACCCGCCATTATCCATCCTGACGCCATGGCCCGTGATAAACGAAGCCCGCGCCGCTAAGAACAAATGAAGAAGAGTAGAGTACCTTGGAGGGTGGCGCCGCACCCGCCGCAGACGTAGACGGAGTAGGCGGGCAGCTCCGGCAGGAACTTGTCGCACCTGGGGCAGCGCACCACCCGTATCCTGGCCGCCGCCGCCGCCTCGTCCCCTTCCATTTTCTCGACAGGACAGGACGGCCTCCCCTCCACCGAACAGCTTCCTCCTCCTCTTCGCCCGTTCACAGGCACCGCGGCATTAACGAAGAAAGCGAGGATCCGCAACAAATTGACACCCAAGAATGGGGCTTGCAGAGACGTGCAGGCAAAGAAACAAACACCACAAGGGCAGCGCCAAGAACACCGTGATCCGAGCTGCGCCCCGGGCAGCAAACCGGAAGCCAGCCGCCGAGGTGGGGAACGGAGGAAGAGGAGAGGAGAGAGGCTGGTGGAGGTGGGAAGGAAAAAATGGTGCTGGGGGGAGAAGGAAGGGAATGGGAGGGAGGTGGAGGAGGTGAGGTGGTTGCTCAAATTAAATTGACCCGTCACGAGGCGGCCTCTCTCCTCTCTGAGGATGTCTGTCTCCAACAGGGCGACGCAAACGGATGCGCGTTTGGTCCATGTTTGGTCGGCAAACGGACGCGTGTCCGGCCCATGTCCGCTCCTTTCTGGCCAGTGCCCGCAACGGGTCGACGCATCGAGTCCGTCCGCATGTTTTTTTTGTTAACAGGCCATATATGGGCTATTTTCATTCATATATAGGGGCTGTGCCGACGCATCGAGTCAGCCGGCCAGGATTTTTGATCAATCTATAGAAAACAAGTATATAGGAAACAAAATAAACCATACAATCCGAATAATACAATCCAAATGGTTTATCAAATAGTTATTACAATCCAAATAATTCAGCAAATAATATAAATTGTTTCATGCATAGTATTACAAACCAAATAAAAATAAGACCAATAGTTCATCAAATGGAACTACTGGTTACCGTAGTGCTGCCAGACATGCTCCACCAAATCATTTTGGAGCTGGTTATGAGACACCTTCTCATGAATGTCACGGTGAAAGTCGAGGAACTGATCAAATGTGGACGGTCCCTGGGGCTGTACCAACTGACCCTGAAACTACCAAGCCTGATCATGCATACCCTCGTCGCGTTCGTCCTCCACGATCATGCTGTGCATGATCACACAAGCTGTCATCACCTCCCAGAGTTGGTCCTTGTCCCATGTCCTAGCGGGTCCACGGCGGCGGTGCACTTCTGGTATGATGAGAAACCGAGGGCACCACATGCATCTGGCTTGCATATGAAATAGTCATCAAAATGCATCACCCCAGCCGGATACGGTTGAACAAAGATCTTCTCATCCGGAAACGGCGCCGGAAAATATTGGGAGGATACGTGGGTCTGTGGGGACGAAAGTAGTCCCCCAGAGCTGGAGTTGGCCAGCTCTCCGGTTCCGGTCCAATGCAGGAGAACGGCCCGGCAACGAGCCTCGGAACACCGTCCGCATCCTCTCAATGTACTCATTGACGATGAGGGTGGCAACCAGGCCGTCACTCTCATCGTCCGAGGAATCATCCGATGATGGCGCGCACAGGATGTAGTTCTTGTAGTACCATTCATCGGAGCTATCCATGGCCGAGTTCGTACCTGAGTTGGTGCCGGGGCTGACGGCCGAACACCTTGTGGGCGTTGTTGGTGTCGCGGGCGCTCCGACAGATGTGGCCGCAAGATTCACCGGCCGTGGCGGGGAGGAAGCAGCTCCGGTGACAGGGAGGAAGAGGAGCAGGAGATGGCGTACCGGGAATGGCCTGCAGTGCCAAATCGAGGGAGCGACGGCGGGGGTGGCGGCGGGGGGGGGGGGGGGCGAGAGAGGCAGAGGAGATTGGGGTGGGGAATGGCCTGACGGTTGGGCCAGGGGCGGACCAGAGGAGGACACAATAGCGCTCTGCTCGCGTCCGCGCCCGACGCATCGGTGGCCCAAATTTGGGCCAGGAATGGGTCGCGGCGGACCAAAAAACGGACCGCGGTCCGTTTGCGTCGCCCCGTTGGGCCGTGTTTTTGGCCCCCGCGGACAGGAACGGAGGCGCACGGACTCGATGCGTCGCCCCGTTGGAGACATCCTGACTCCAATGCTTCGTCTTTTGTTTGCTGCTGCTCAGCTGGAGCTGGCTCTCGGACTCTCGGTGCTGCGGCTTTGGCCCGTTGTCTTTCTTTCGCGCTCTTCAACGCGGCGCAGAGAGAGAGAGCAACAGTCGTGCTGTGTGGTGTCCAGCAGAAATTGACACCGTCTTTCAGTATTTTTCCAAACAGAAATGGGAAGGATTGGGGTTTGTTCAGCTACACGCTACCTCCCGTGACGCTGCCTTCGACGTCGAAGTTCGAACAATGTAGAATCGGTAAAACTTCTTTACGTCTTATTAAGATTTTGTCATGTCAGCAACTCCGTACGTCTACGTACAAGTTGGCAGCGGGAGAGCAGCTGAACAGGTCGCCGGCGTCACGCTGGGAATGGTGCGGTTTAGTTTGGATAGTTTGATGCGGGTTTGTGTTTGGTTTATTCTGGGTTGGGCTGTAATGGATGGAACAGAAAACTGGACCGGGCGGTGTGGGTCCAGCAAAATTACGGCCTGGTGCGATGCGGTGCGGTGCGGTGCGGTGCGGTGTGGCTTGATCTCGAACGGGTCGAACCCACGGGTTCAACCCGCACCTTCGGCCCGACGCGGCACCAAAGTGGTCAAGTCCTTCGTCCCCGACCTCGACTCACGCTGAGGGTTTCTTGCGCCGCCGCCGCCTTACACTGCGGCGGCCGTCCATCTCCGCCGCCGACGTGCACCCCCCTGGCGGTCCTGCTCATAATCCTCCCTCTCCCGTGCTACCGCCAACACCACCACCTCTCTCGCCATGGATGCTCCAACCCATAAGCTAACACGCTGCTAGTCTCCATTCCCCGGGAGCCTCATCTGCGAGGCGCCGACCGCTCTCTTGCTTGCATTTTAGTACTTTTCAGTCCCATCTACCGACGCCCTAGTTTGCTCACCTCCAATCCAACAACTACATCAAGCAAGAGTCAAGCTTTTGAGCCCCCACCCTCTCGGTTTCAGTCCCATCTACGGGCGGCCGGCGCACCAAACGTTGACTTTGTCTCCTTCGGTCAACTTATTATTATTCGAAAAATTAGCAGGATAACTCACACTTTTTATTTTCATTTAAGCTAGTTGCAACTTACAATAATTACATTGCCTCGAAATGTGCAACTCTTGGAACAAGCCGACCTTCCGCTAAAACGATTACTCCCAAGAGTAGCAAAAAATATTACCGCACAACAAAAAAATGTACCAGAAATTCAAATTGTCTCCCAAACTCACCTCCTGACTAAAAAAATATCGAAAACAGTAAAACATTTTAACAAATTCTGAAAAATTGGTGAGTAACATATACAAATTTTCTACATGCGTGCAAGTTTCGTGCTAAAATGACATTCGTGATGCTCTGTACAAAAAGAAAAATCAATGGGCAAAATGATATTTCAATTTTTTTAGACCACGTTTTTTTCTTTGCACGGATCACTACGGATGTCATTTCACCACATTGATTACACATTGTGTTGAACGGAGCTGAATGTCTCTATGGTTTGGAAAGAGAAGCATGTCCTATCTTATGGTCCATTGTGTATAGACATAGGATAAAGTCGGCGACAATCTCTTATTTATCCCTGTACCTTGGACTCCTTTACCAATGAATTTATGGAACTATTTTCATGGTTTTTTTACTTTCTGGTGTCATTCAAATCATCCATGGTTCCACATTGAGCCTTTTTTGGATACCGATTTTGCTTATGTGGCATGGGAATGAAAGTCAATGCTTGAAATCAAAACAAAAAATTGTTTGCAATGATAGCCACTTGTCATATGATACATGTCGTTTTGTCTTCCTTCTAAGTTCTATCATGTCTCTTCTAATCTATACAATCTGCAGTTCAAAAAAAAACTACAATTTGCAACACATTCATTGCATCCTCCTACCCATATACGATGCTCTCTCTCTTTCCTTCATCTCTAACGATACAACATAAGTGAAACCAATGCTCTCTCTTTCCTTCATCTCTAACGATACAACATAAGTGAAACCGATGCTGCAGGATTTAGAGTGTGTTTGGTTAGGCTTTTTAATTGGCTTTTGGCTTTGGCTTATAAGCCTAAAAAGCACCCTCTTTGAATCTTGCATGACATTTTAGAGGATTCAAATCCTTACAATTTTTCAATGATTGTTGCTTGATTCGTAGGATTGAATCCATAGAAATATTCTAAGAAATACTTTGCACTAGATTCATAGGAAATCTAACATCTTTTTTAAATATTTTTTTGTTTTTCCTATGATGGAATCAAACAAATTTTGGTGCATAGAAAATCCTGTAACATTCATTGCAATCATGCATTGTTTTCCTATTCATGCGTTTTTATAATCATGCGAATTAAATAGGCCCTTAATTTGGAGATATCGGCTCCCGTTCGTCCCACCCACCCCATCACGCTCACCCCTCGCTCGATGGTAAGATTGAGCTTGGATACAACACACAACGTCTATAAACCATTCTATATAACCCGTTGCAGAGGTACACAATATTTGATTAGTTTTGCGTAAACTAATAGAGTAAATACGAGGTGTCATAACTAAGGGTTGAAATAGTTCAAATAGCATAACAAGGGGTAGAGTGGGGTTTTCTTAAAATTAAATTGTAGCAGTACCAAACATGAATTAGTCATGTTTTTACATACTCCCTCCGGTGTGTTTAAAATCTCGTTTGAAAAGAACTGAGGTGGTGCAACTCTTTTTTGGATTGAAGGGAGTAGTCTACTTCACACGTATGCCTGTACTCAAAGCTGTAACAAGGTGGATCCCTTAAAGTACTTCACACGTACTGTATGTGTTGGAGGATTCATTGGTCACATTCTCCTCACCATGTTAACTTGAAACCTGTCGCTACCGATACCCTGTGGAGCATGGATGTCGACTTTCATGCACCAGAGACTCAATTTGCGTCACCATGAGTTGGTCCAGCCAGCCCCAGATCACCCTGAGCCTCACACGGCTCAATTTGCAGCCAGGAGGAAGAAGACGCTGCTTTCAGTTCTCCTTTTTTGGCTCTTTTCACAGGCGCTGTTTATACTGTCGCAGTGCTACAGTCATGCAGCTGCTTCACTGTTGCACGCGGCCTTCGCTGCCATTCCACTGCACCCGTGATCACCTCTGCCCAGTGCCCACTGAGCAAAACTGAATCGGATGCTCATATGTACTCTGAATAGTATGCGAGTTCTTAAATGTATCTGAGCAAACTTTGCATACTTCAATACCGGCTCCCTGTTACTAAATTATTGTGTGACTAAACCACATGGAAAACTATTGCAAAAGGCCTCATGAAACGCAAAGGTTGTCATCTCTGAACTTTATTAGTGGAATTCGGCATAAATCACGAGGCAATCAAGTGAGCTAATACATCCTTAATGTCAGGAGAAAAGGAGAAGCACTGAAGCAGTGATCAGACCAACCCATAATGGATGTTCGATCAAATTTTTGTTGGTTCTATACATATGAAACACTAAATTCTGCAGGCCCTTTACATGATGGTCGAGGAAGTTGATCTGCATGAAAAGGGTAGAAAGTTACCGGCTGGCCAAATTCAATAACGGTGGGAAAGTGAAAGCAGAGATAAGGCGGTGCACTCACATTACCTCTGTGATCCCCGAAAAGGATATCCGGCGATGCGGATGTCGCAGCGGATGGGATCACAAACCCAATACATAATACTGTTTTCTGTGACGGTTCCTCTGTATATAATACATGATCTTGGTCCCAAATCTGCTAAATTTGTTTACCATCGCATCTAAACCTGCTAAGACAGTGCAGGCCGCCGTTCCTAGCAGAAAGTGAGCATGATGGATGGGGCAATTTGCATCAAAAGAAGGGCGGTAAGGAGCAAAGCTAAAGATGCAATCATCTTTGACCAAAAGATTAGTCAGCCAACGTAACCTTTAAGCTCTCTAAGGTAAAGAAAGAAACTCCCAACATGTTACAATGGCAATGGATTCGACACTAAATCTTCTTTGAGCGTGCAGAGATTTCGTTTATCCGCTAGAAAATTCGATGGCGATCCCCTATTTCCCGGGGAAACTTCCTCACATGGAAGCAGCGGCTTGGGTCTGCCTGTACGCATCAGCCCTTGGCAATTGGCATTATGATTCAAGCAACATGACTGTAAACAGAAAAAATGTTTTACCTTTTCAAAGAACATGAACCGAACATACCCTATGTTTGAACTACTATGGCGTAGTGGTGCTGTATCGGTGCTACCGACTCCCATCAAAAGGATGGCAAGAAAAGAAAATACTGAAGAGCGAACCAAAGCAAACGACCAAATCATCTTTGCGCCAAAGATCATCATCAGCCGGCCAACGCAAAACTTATTAGGATCCCCAAGGAAGAAACTTCCCTGCACATTTCGACGCTAACGAAACTGACATGAAAACCACTTTGAAGGCTGCCCTGGGAAACTTTGAAAGATGAACAGGAAAGAGGGACATGGGCGTTCCTCTCTCCCTTCGTGCACAGTGACCGATGCAGCATCGCTCTCCGCCTCAAAGATGCCGGGTGTATCTATTCTCAGCCTCATCTCTCCTGAGAGGATGCATCATGAGAAGCCTTTATGATCTTTCGCACTTTAGCTCTTTGTTTGCTTTGGTCTCAAAGTTGATGTTCAGATTTAGTAGGTTCTGACCTGTATGGCTCTTTATCGTTTGGCTTCGGTTGTATCATGTTTGTTTCTCCTATATCAATATAAAAAACAAAGTTTTTGCCCCGTTTCATATGTTCAGATTTATTTTGGATTTCGAAAGCTGGCAGGGGGCACCACTGCACCAGCGGGCACTGGACTCACTGCTCGCCCAGTTCGTTGCAAATAGTGGCAGAGACGACAGTGTAGCGCTCACCACTAGATGCGCTAGGTAGCACGAGAGTACTGAGTAGCGAGCAGTGTTGTGTGTGTGTAGATGATGGCCTTGGACCTTGGTGTCATGTTGTGTGTGTCTTCGAGCCTGGGATACAAACAAGCAGATGAAGCCTGAGCTGACTTGGCCTACCTGCTGCTCCAATGGTCAAATGATACTATGTTCGTTTCAGTCAGCCAAGGATACCGCCGATAACTATGCAAAATGCTAAGATTTCTCTTTCGATTGAAGTTGGTTTGTGATTTGTATTCTGACATTTAAGTTAGACTGGAGTATGATACCTTGGTATGACCAACTGGCAAACCAGAATCCAATGTAGTAGTTCAGCAGCTACAGTACATGAGGTTCTTAAATGTCTCGGATCGATTCAGAGCTTCCTACTATTCCAGCACGCCGAGTGGCAGGCAATGAGACAAATGTTCGCTTGGGGTAATTTTATCTTTGACAGAAAGGACACAAGACCAGTTGAAGCTTGATGAGGCTATTTCAACGATTAATTTCGTTGCCTGGTTCAAATTTTGACTTACATATTGAAACACTAAAACACAAATAACCTCTTAAGAGGTCCTCCTCTTCATTAAAGTAGTAGTCGCTTTTTGCGACAAAATTTGTAACACTGCGTTTGGTTGCAGGGAATTGGAGCAGGGAATTGAATTGGACACCAATTCCAAATCCGAGATGGAAATGAATTGGCTTCTAATTCAATTCCACTGTTTGGATGTGTTTGGAAATTCCCCGTCGGTGTTCACCTGGCGCCGGCGAGCGAGAGGCAGGAGCGGGCTGGACGCCGGTGACCGCGCGCAGAGGCGTCGTCGTCTCCCTCCCATCGCGCAGGAGGCGCCTTCGTTCCCTCCCGTGCGGGGGCGGCGGGAGAGGAGAGCTCGGGAGGAGGGAGGGATTCCTCGGCCGTCGCCGCCGCCACCGCCGTCCCCCTGGGGCCCGCCGGAACGGCTCGCCGCTGGCCTGGAAGCGCCGCTCCTCCCCGCCCTCCGCGCCGGGTGCCGCCCCTCGCTGACCTCCTTCCGCCGGCGCGGTGTCCTCGACCGGCGGTGGCGTGACCTTTCTCCACCGGCGCGGCTCCCTCAGCGAGCACGCCTCTGCCCTGCGCGGATCCCGGCCGCGGGTATGGCGCCGGTGTGGTTCGCCGGCCGGCGGCACGCAGGGATGCCGGATGCGCCGGTGGGGAGGAAGGAGAGACGGGAGGGAGACGAGGGAGAGGAGGAAGCGGAGCGGGGGCGCCTGGGAGGGAAGAGCAGCGGAGCACGGCGGCTGCCGCGCGGGATGCGGCGTCGGTGACGGCGGCCGGCGCCGGGGCGGAGAGGTGGGAGGAGAGGAAGAGGAGGATTGAGAGAGAGAGAGCACGGGCGCGTGCTCTGTTTCCAGGCAATTCCGAGGGTGGGAGCTCGGAATGTTTTGGCCCAACTTAACACGTACCGATTCCGCAGTGGAATTCGGCCTGAGTTTCCAGGACCCAATTCTCAGGCCACCCCAAACAGTGGAATTGGTGGAATTGACACCAATTTCAATTCCATGCCCCAATTCCTGCAACCAAACACAGTGTAAGAGTTAAGTGCAGGAATTTATTTCACCCAGAGAACAAAAAATGATGGGCCAAACTTTAAAGCCATAACACTTGAGGCCCATCTGTTGTTCGTACAGGTTCTCAATCGAATTTTAGGCTGCCGACGTCTCTTCCCCTAAAAAAAAGCCTGCCGACGTCTCTGTTTTGTTGCTAGGGAGAACTGAGGGCTGGCTGCAGCGGCTGCAGGTGTGCGTCCAGCCCGCCCGAGTTCGAGTCATTTTTGAAGCGCTCAGATTAAGCGGGTGCTATCCGCGATTAAAAATCATAAAAAGAGGTCTCATCTATCTAACAATGTATAGTGAAGGGGAGAGATCTTTCCTGTTGGTCAACGTTTTTGTAGTTTAGCACCACGTAACAAATGGGAGAAACAATATTTAGTGCTAAGCTCAAAGAATACAAGTTGAGTTATATTCAGATCAGGAAATAGAGGTAACAAAACTAAGGCGACCATATAGTTTCAATCCAGGAATATAAATCCAAATATTTAGTATCTATCTATCAGCCATACAACTTCAACGAGCAAACCGCACAAGGCATGTAAGGTAAGAGGCAGCGCAAAATCCACTTACCCTCGGCCCTCGCTAGGGGCAAACCCAGAAGTCAGGGTTAGGGCAAAACGTGTGACTGGGGCACTTCTACAATGGATTCACAAAATTTTAATATTTTTCCTTTGGATATGAATTGATTCTACTGAATTTGAAATTTTTGAGTAGGGGTCTAGACCCCCGCACAGCTCTACCTGGTCCGCCCCTGCCCCTCACAAGACACAAACACGTAGTGGAAACCTTCTCTACTTCTGATTTTTGCATGGTGACACTAATCTCCAAATGGCGGTAAGTAACATTCACAACAGATAGCCTCTCGATGTTCAGATCAGTTGTTTTCTGGGTCACCTGTCTTCTGCTTCTTCCATTTGTAAGCAGCTTCCAATATCTTGAGGTTTTGTGCCGGCGCAACCTCATCAGGAAGATATAATCAATGTACTCATCGTGCATAAGATAGAGCAAATGATACATCATTATTTTTCAAAAATGCTGGAAACTACACAAAAATGTATTATCTGAAAACGCTAGTGCTAGTTGTTTTCTCCCAATTTCAAATTGAGCTATATACACCCATGGTCCAATAAGTTGTTCGGCACGTGCAACCTATTTCAACTAGTTGAAACTTCGGGTCAGCTGGTACTACGATGCAAAATTAGTCCTAATGATTTCAGTGCTGATGTTTTTGTGCCGAAAAGATCCTACAATTTTTCGTAAAACACATGTAAATGGCAACGCTAAGATATAACCATTGTACATTCTCTTAGATAAGTCTCATGAAGTATTTTTTTTCAACCTACATAAATCTTCGGTTACAAATTTCAACGGAATAACGCAGATATCTGAAAGAAAAGAAAGCCAGGGGGTGAAAATGAGAAGTGAAGTTCTGAACAAATGCTCGCCCGCCAAGCGAACACCAGCTCCACCGGTGCGCTTCTGCTTCCTGCTCCGTTCTCTTCCACGCAGAGCACCCCTCGGCCCTCGTCCCTCGTCCCCCAAGACCCCAAACCAAGAAAACGAGGGAAGAGGAGAGGAGAAGCGGGGAAGTAGGAGGCGGAGAGGCGTCGGAGCAGACGATGCAGTGGTACTTGGTGGCGGCGCTCCTCACGGTCCTCACAAGCTCACAGGCAACACCCCTAAACCCTCGCGGCCTCCGCCCCTTCTTTCTTTTTGTCGATTTAACCGCGCTGTAGCAGTCCGGATCTCTCTATAAACGCGGATTAGTTGCGCAATTCGATTGGTGCGCGGTTGGGGTTTCGTGTAGGAAGTTGCGGCGGCGGCTTCGATCTGCAGTGTTGTGCCCAAATGCAGTTGTGTGTCACTTATTTGTGAACTACCAGTGCGGTTCAGAATAATGGCAGCTCGACTCCTGGAGTGGTTGGGATGCTAACGAGATGCGCTCTCCAAGTCCCACCTATATTTTTTCTACCAGGTCGAGATGTACTGAGCTAGTACATTGTAATGGGGTGAGGTAGAGGGGATTGGCTTTTGTGAGATTGAAGATGCCCTGACTGCGGGTTGTTGAGAAAATATTGATTCCCTAGTGATGATCGTGGTCATTGTGCAGTCTGGATGGCTGCCTGCATCAATAGTTGCAGAGGCCAGGGGCATTCCCTCATTTTTGATTTTTTTTGGCACAGTCTGGAACCCAACGATGGATTGATGGTTGGAAAACAATGGCCGTTAAAGTCATAGTTAAATAAGCTCGTAATGTTACTCATGAATTGTTGTTTGACTTGGTTTGTCTTTGTCAATTGTAGTTCTTCGCACTACTGTTTCTGATTGCATTATGTATGTGCAGGGTATATTGACTACCCTCTCGCAGAGCAATGGCAAATATAAGTATGACTATGCGACCATTCCATTTCTTGCAGAATTCTTCAAGGTACTTGAATTGAGATTCTCTCGAAATGTATGCTATTTTTCCATAACAATGTTTGGACCAATATATCTGTTTGTTTTATCCTATTGTGAGTGGGAGACAATAATTTTGGGACCTTTCCATCTGTTTATCCCAAGTGGTGCAACCTGTAGTGTAGGCCTGTAGCAGACAGTTAATTCAGGACATTATATCTCTTTATCCTAAGTGCTTCAAATATGTAGCAGACAATGATTCATCTATATTAGTTCTGATATTACTCCATTCTGCTCAACGCAGTTGTCAGTCTCGAGCTTCTTTCTTTGGAAAGAATGCCAGTCGTCATCGCCACCACGGATGACAAAGGAGTGGAAAAGTGTGCGGCTATATCTTGTTCCTTCAGTCATATACCTCATCCACAACAACGTCCAATTTGCGACCTTGACATATGTTGATCCATCTACCTATCAGATATTGGGCAACCTGAAAATTGTCACAACTGGAATTTTGTTCAGGTGTGCCTGTGTTATATTCTTCCTAATATTGTCAGTGTGATATGATCTGTATTTCATTTCCGTGTGTTGACTGCATTCAGTGTGTTATGCGGTCCACCTCAGACTTTGGTTCCTGTTAACAAAACTCAGATTGAGTGCACAATTTTAACTTTAAAATAGCCAAACTGATTGAGAATAATAGATTTTTTGGGAAATAGTATGATTTTGTTCCCAATTAAGCAACTAGCTTACTCAAAACACCAATTATGATCAGTATATATCTTGTGGTTTTTGATAATTCTCGACCTTTTGAGTTCTCAAAGTGCATCTTCTGGTTTATTGCACTTCACTGTATTTTTTAGTATGTCTTTAATATGGAAATCTTGACAAATACGACTCCCTCCCATCTTCCTGCGCAGCTATTTCAATATTTTTTCTGGCAATATAATTGTTCCCTGTTGGCTACATCGTGCAATCTGAAATACTTATATCCTTTTGTTGGCTTGCATCAGAAAGTCAGCGTTTTCACCTAATTAGTGCATGCAGCGTTGTTGGGTCACGGGACTCATGGTAATTGATAAATCAATAATCTTATGTTTGTTTCTCAAAACTCAAAGTATTGTGGTCAAAATTGTTTTTTCGCACCTGTAGTAAGTTATTTCTGTTATGAGAAAGTGTCCAGAGCATCCCACCCTTTGGGCCTGTGCACAATCTGCAGTGGTCATGATGTAACCAAGCATTCTGCAAAGTTTGAACACAAAACACGAAGTGCATTAGTAAATGAAAAATTCCAATGAATAGTAGTTTTGTATTTATTTATTTATTTTGGGTTTCTTTCCCACTAATTTTCTGTTTGTTTATTTTCTGTTTCGCCGTACATAGATCAAATTATATTTGAGATCTTGTGACACAATACATTGCTTTGTATCACTTGTCATCTTCCTGGCTTTTTTTCATGACATCCACATTTTGTTTCGAAGCACATACATGGTACTGCAAATAAACACTGGTTGCACTGTATATGCCCTCACCCTACTGTAGAGCTAATATGCTACATAAGTATATTCACTTGTCATCTTCCTGGCATTTTTCATGACATTCACATTTTGTTTTGAAGCAGATACATGGTAGTGCAAATAAACACTAGATGCACTGTATATGCCCTCACCCTCTTGTAGAGCTAATATGCTACATAATTATATTCAGTGCAATTGGTGCTTGATTTACTACCCTTGATTGACTAGTGCTCTTGGTCTCTACTAATTGGGCTAGGCTTGTCTTAAAGAGGAAATTATCAAATCTACAATGGATGGCAATTGTTTTACTGGCTGTGGGAACAACTACAAGCCAGGTTTGCTAATGTTGCGAAATTTTCCTGTTTTATTTTGATTTTGTGTTTTATGTTATTACGTTCTTTTGCAACATTCCACATATATAGAAATCTTATTACTAATGAACTAAGAGCGCAAAGTGGTTCAGTAATAGTCCCCCGATTCACAGTTTGTATATGCGTGGTCCGTGATTCCCTACCATCTTTGTTAGGGGATCAGGTTCGTGAATCCGCTGTTTCCGGTTCAATATACGCTAGCTACTGTAAGGTTCAGAAGCAAATAGCACAGAAGATCCCACATCAATGACACAAAGGAAAAATAGAACAATTGTGTTGGTTGACCCAGCCCTAACAAGACCACAACCTGCTCTAGCTTGCTCCCGATTGCCTCATTCTATCCTTACACAGCGCCGCTGCCTACATGCTTGCTTCAGCAGTCCCGCTAGTTCATCTTAAGAGAAGGAAGATGCTGCTGCTCCACCATCCCCTCCTCTTCTGCTAGCTCCCTCTGCCATAAGAGGCTTCCCAGCTTAGTCTCTCGCTGCGGCCGTCTCCTTCTCATGCTCCTGGTAGATGGAGGGAAGCATGTCCTTCGTGCATGCATTCACAGCAACCAGGAGGAGGTTTTGTTGCACAGCAACGATGGGCCGGCCACCAGGATTTCGCCACCGTCGATGTTCTCATGCTGACGGTCGCGCGTGGGAGCGATTTCGTTTTCCTGTTTGCAGATCAACAACTTGGGGATTGAACTTTGTTCGGTCTGAGTGATCTCGAATCCTGATCTAGATTAATCTTTCCGGACTGGGGCTCGAATCCTGTAACTGTTTGCCCGTTCATTTGATATTTGGAGTTAGGATTAAATTAGTATATATGTATAGCTCAAAGACTAAGCTATATCTATGTATAGAGTACGGTACTCTTTCTAACTTCTGAAACACTTTGATATAGTGGCATGTTACCACAAGGCATCCACATGTTAAGAATTCAAATCTATAACTTATCATATCCATACTTCTAACAAAGATGTTTGTTTTCCTCTATTTCAAGTACACATTGAGTAATACGTGTTACAAGGTCTTTATAGGCATAAAATGGGTCACTTGCTAGTTATCAACTAAAATATGTGGTCTTTAGTTTAGTGGTGGATAGCAAGTCATCTAATTTGGAACGGAGGGAGTAATTAGTACCTATCAGATGAATTCTTGCAGTAGTGGTTCAAGCTGGTACCAATTCCAATTAAAATTTCCCCATTACCCCACGAGATTTCTGTTATTTTTCCATTACATTATAAATTAACTATAATGGAAGTTGTAAATGCCTACTTATTTTAGGATATCTTATATAATGGTCTTTTTTCTAGTCAAAGACAGCAAAAAAATAATTAAACTTACTTTAAACTGCTTTGTAACTATCATGCCCCTTACAGGTCAAGGGATGTGGAGATGCACCATGTGATTCACTTTTCTCAGCACCATTGCAGGGTTACATGCTTGGGATACTTTCTGCTTGTCTTTCTGCACTAGCTGGAGTCTACACTGAGTACTTGATGAAGAAGAATAATGATAGTCTGTACTGGCAAAATGTGCAATTATATACGTAGGTATCTATATTTAGCACCGGACTATTATTAAGAATCGCACAGCCCTAAGTCCCATCTCATTACCCTCAGTGCGCAGCTGCCTATGAATTGCTTGAATCCAAACATTTTCAAGACTATCTATGAGCAGTATTTTATACTAATCTTATTTTCTGTCAGTTTTGGAGTTATCTTTAACATGGGTTGGCTTGTCTATGGTGACATCAAGGCTGGATTTGAGATGGGTCCATGGTGGCAGCGTCTTTTTAATGGCTATTCCATCACAACATGGATAGTTGTGTTCAACTTAGGGTCTACCGGTCTGCTAGTATCATGGCTGATGAAGTATTCAGACAACATAGTTAAGGTGAGATAATCTAATCTAGATTATGCATGTCAGCTAAAATTTCAAACTTCTTATTCTTCTCCTGTTGACTGTAAAGTGAAATTGTGGATTTGTTGCATGTCAATTAGTTATGTTGCTATTTGTCAGAGAAAACAAGTTAATCTGACCCCTTAATGTCCTTCGGAGAATGCTTTAGATTCCTTCGCACATGTGCCTAGTTCTTCTAACAATCCATATGGCTAATCTAACTTGATAAAATTATGGATTTGCTTTTTGTTTCATCATTTTAATTTTATGCACATGCAATTGAAACAGTGCTTCACAAACTTCTGTTTTCAACAGGTATACTCAACTTCAATGGCCATGCTTTTAACAATGGTTTTGTCTGTATATCTTTTCAATTTGAGAGCTACAGTTCAGGTAGGAGTATATATCTTTGGTTTCACGGTCCTTTTGTTTGTTGTCAATTTTATAATTACATCCTTGGCTATCTATTCATGCTAATACATGTTTATCATCTCTGTTTTGTAGCTTTTCTTGGGCATTGTCATCTGCATAATTTCCCTGCAGATGTATTTTATGCCTGTGCACATGCTAGTTGAATTACCACAAACATTGCCAGCTACATCAAAGTAGGTATGGTCCACTGTTATCTAACCTGTTGATCAGAGTGATTTTTTTAGATAAAGAGTGTTTATTAATATCGAGAAGATACAACATGCACCCAGCCTCTGCAACAACGCAATAACCAAAGCTACTACGGATGCACACAGCCAAAAGACAATAAGAAGAAATAAAAAAGAAAAGTCCCGCTACAGAGTTACAGTCCTTGCAGCAGCCGCACAACCACCACCAAAACAACACCTGATTTCCAATTCTTCAAAAGCAACGTCTTCAAGAAGAACCGTGCCAGGCACAACCAATTAAGGCCAGACCTTGGGTTTTCACCCTGAAGATAATTCTCGCTCTCAAAACAATGTCTCCAACAAGACCACTGTCAGGCACAACCAATTAAGGCCAGACCTTGGATTTTCACCCTGAAAGGTAGGACTTTGGACTTCACGTATGTTGTCGCCCCCACTTACATGCCGCTACTCCAAGTCATGAAACACCAAGCCAATTCCTCATCGCCAGAAAGATTCGAACCACCATTGCCAGCATTAGATCAGAGTGATAGGGACTGTTGATCAAAGGAGCAGCATTAGTTGATTATCTTGGGCTCAGCTTTAATCAAGTCATCTCTTGAAAACTTGAGGCTGCAATCTTCAACAGTTTCTTTGATTATCACCACGTTGCAGAGAAGGTAAAAGATCAGTGAAGTGAACTCGTGATATCAGTGGACAAAAGGCTAATTGCTGTGGGATTTGCTAATTTGTATTCAGGTGGAGGATGAAGGATGATTGCTATGTGCCTTTTGGCTTTAGAAACATAAATATGTACACAGTTGTCTTCAGTTAGTTGAAAAGGGTTTGCTAACCATGCTAATTTTTTTGCCAGTCACATGCAAGAAGCGATACAAGACGGATGAGTGATGACTAAACGTGAGTTATTAAATCCTTACAGAAGATTTAAGATTTCTTTTGTTCCAGCAATTGTACACTTTAGATGCCCTTATTTCACTTATATCTGAATGGGGATTCAAACTGGAGTTTGTTGTTACATAATGGGCAGATCTCATACATTACATTAATGGTTTTGGCAATACTTGCTTAGCACACAAATCACATTATGTGGTTGACATCCTGTCAGATGGTATATTCAGCTAGTAAGTGCGGCTACCTTAGTTACTATTACTTTGGTCTTTGAACATCAACTGTTGGATATAGGATATTGCACACCTGCATGTGCTAACTCTCCAAGCATAATATAAGGCATATGACTCAAAATTAATCATTGAATTTATGAAGTAATATACTCTATCAGGATCTCTTCTCTGATCATACTGCTGTAGTGCCTCTTGGTCTGCACCTCATTGCAAGATTAGCAAGCCATGATGTGCTGATGGGATGTTTCCATGTGGAAAATAGAGGCTGGCCTGTGTTTGACACTGTACAAGGACACTGTATACCTAGCCTTCGGGCAATTTTCTGTGTATTCTTTCTCATCTTTTTGTTTCTAGCCAATTTGTATCCTCTTATGAGTGGCAGAATTGTAAATTTCAGATTCTTTCCCCTCCCTCCAGAAAACGCTAGCCTCCAAATGTGCTGTCTCTACTCTCTAGTCTACTTCCTACGGCTATAAAGGCTGGACCATCGATCATAGGAACTGGGAACCTTGCTTTATCTTGCTAGTATGGTCCAGGGATGAGTTGCTGCCCAGGTATAAAAATATAAAACTCTAATGTTTTCTAAAATTATTTTACGTTATGCGTTGTAGTTTTGCTAGTGCGATTGAATGTTTACTACAGCAATTACATGTGTGAGAAGAGTATGAAGATTTCAAACGAGAAATCAAGAGATTATTTCTACTTCCTAGTGTGCATTTCACGAAAGCTAAACCTACACGATAATGCAGTTGGCCTCTGATTATGCCTGGATTATATGTGCCTGAGCTCAACACATTGTCCAGTTATATCCTAGATTCCTAGTGGAAGGATGCGTTAATGTCATATATATGGCAATTTACCAATGGCATGGAATTTAACATGTTGGTGCATATTCCTTAGGTGGTAAATCAATAAAATATTTTGATTTTTCTTGCATTAAGTTCCATGTTATAAAACTGTCTAGTGATTTATTGATGGACTTGCAGCTTCCAAGATTATATTTCTCCCCCATTCCAGATGAGAACTTTCTTCTGAGAACTGCTGGGAGGGGAAAAGAAAGGGGGACATGGTAGCTTGTAGAATCAACATTGCCTTGAGATATCTTTTGCGTGTGTTATGATAATGTCTAGCAACATCTGGTGCATGGCCTGGGTATATTTTCCTGTTTCTGTGCAGTCTCAGCTACTTATGCCCAAACACAGGTAACATGGACGTGTGCAAGGTGGGCTAGCAAAATACTGTTTCTTAAGTGCAAGTACTACATATTCCAAAAAGAGTAGTTGTCACATACCCTAAAAGGTGTGCAGTATTATGTTAATTAAGAAATCAATATAGCTTAGACACTACAGAAACAATCTTATTTGTTTGGCCAAACAAATAATTTGAATCAAAATTCAAAATAAGCTGTCGATATGCCATGTTCTTATCGCCTGCTATGATATGTTCTCGGTGGTAACAGCGAATGAGCACTAGGAAATCAAGACCTGCTAGTAGAATGATCCATCATTACTCCTGATTGATGACTACTTGGGTGCTGATCACCTGATGCTGCCACTGGTGTCCTCCTCATGGTTCCCTCATTTCTTTCTTGAGAAGGGGGAGGAGGCAAACCAAAACATCCATTCCTTGCTGCGCATGGCACTCAGCCGAAAAAGACTGTCGGTTTTGTTTCAGCCAGACAGCAAACAATGAGGAAAAGAGAAACATGATAGAAAATTGCCTAAACGAGGTTGCCGTTGGGATGCCCCCAAGATCGTAGTGCGTGTCCTGCAGCAAGTCACATCCTTCGAACAGAAATGCTTCTCCTGCAAGCTTGTTGGCCTGGCATGCCAAACTCATGCAGGTCCATAAAAAAAATCCAAAAAAACCCTCTCCTAAAAATACTTCATAGAATTATACAGTCCAGTTAGTTGTCTTGGTAAAAATGCAGAATTAGGGCCCCGTTTATAATACAGGGATTTTGTAAAAACGGTTAAATTCTCATGATGAATTCCATACATCGGGATTTTTCTTCGTTTGGTAAAACAATTTAGTTTCCACCACGAGAAAACTAATTAGCCAGAATGACACGACACAAGCTCTTAAATGCGCATGTTGAGCTGGTTTAAATCAGCATCATCGACATAAGTCCAGCACTCTCCACATTGTTCCAACCTCTCCCTCCATCTATAAAAACCCTTCCAAGCCCTTCTCAAACGCAAGTCAACACGAGTTGCTTGCAAGTTACAGAGAGTTCAACACACGCACGGACACACATGGGATCCTTGGGCCCCGCCTTGAGCGTGAGCATGGCCAAGCTCAACGGCGGCACGGCAGCCGTCGGCGGCCAGCAGCAGCAGCAGCAGCGGCAGCCTGAGCGCGGCATGTTCAGCTGCAGCTTCCGGGTGCCGCTGCACTACCCGCGTTACAAGAAGGCGGACTACGAGGCGATGCCGGAGTGGCGCGTCGACAGCCTGCTCCAGGAGTACGGCCTCCCTGTCGCCGGCGACGTCGACGAAAAGAGGAGGTTCGCCATGGGGTCATTCCTCTGGCCCGACCAGTACTGATCGAGCTTCTTACACCTCGATCAATTGCCACTCGGATCAGAGGCCGATCAGCAGGCTGGCAGGGACTTATCAGAAATAGTAGCAGCAGCAACATCACCTGCCCGGCCATGTAATGTATGTAGACCTCGTGTCGATGTTATGATTCTTATCTATATCATCTAATCGTTATCGCCATAGAAGATGTGTTTCTTGGAGTATGTATAAGCAATGGAGGAATGTGCTGTTCCTGATGTTCTTACGTGTTGTTGGAATTTACTAGTATTTACTAGCACAAGATAAATTCAGAAATTTTCATTGGCACATTATTATATTTTGTTAATTAGGAAAATTAATGAGTCATTGATTAATTAGTAACGGTCAAGTTTATTACGGCAGTTTCTAATTCATTAACAGACACGGTTAATACAGCCGTTTCTGATTCACAAACACGTTTATTGTGACCGTTTTTAATTCATAAACGGACGTGTTTAATACGGCAGTTTTTAAATCATAAACGGACGCGTTTATGAGGGCTGTTTTGACTCCCAACCTGCACTATATAAAACCGAACCAAGCCAATTTTGGCACATACACCAACACATGGTCTCGCACCACCGTTCCAAAACCTTGCGCCGCCGTCTTCCAAGTCTTTTCCATCCCGTCTTCCGGCATGCACCGGTTGAAGGGACAGTAGGCCTCCGAACCCCGCCTCTTGTGATCCTGTACGGGAGAGGGCCGATCAGGTTTTTGGGGAGCGCACTCGTGCGACTACTGGCATCGAGTTCTTCCCCAACGACGACTTCTTCCCCGACATCGCCAATCTCTTCATCGACGACATGGGCGACGCCAACGGTTCTGCTGCTGCTGCTGCACCGTATGTCTTCTTGATCTTCCTGTTTGAGATACTGCTAGAGTTTCTGTTTATAGTAGTTGCTCTAGATTCGATATGTTTGTCTACTGTTTTAGTAGATCGCATGATTAGTTTAATTCCTATTATTCTAGTCATGATTTGTTTACTGTTTTCGCGGATTAAATCTTATGCAAAATTGCTTATATTTTCAACAATCCAAAAACCTGATTATAGGCAATTTGCTGCGCCTGGCTTTCTCGCGTCTATGAGGCCGTTTCCCTTCAAATGGGTACAGTATAAACGGTGGCGCATGAGAGCAGTTTACTGGTTTCAAAACAGTAACTATTATGCTGTCACCAAAGGCAAGCCTGAGGGCGATCTCAATGCTGAACAACTGGAAGGTTTTGAGAAGCTCGATATCCTTTTCAAGGGTGCCCTTCTAAGTGTTCTTAACGACTCCATTGTGGACTCGTATATGTCGTTTGATAACGGCAAGGACATGTGGGATGCGCTCGAGGCCAAGTTTGGTGCCTCGGACGCTGGCAGCGAGCTGTACGTCATGGAGCAATTCTATGACTACAAGATGACTGATGAGCTCTCTGTTGTACAGCAGGCTCATGAGATACAGTCACTCGCTAAGGAACTTGAGCACTTTAAGTGTAATTTACCGGACAAGTTTGTTGCCGGTGGCATTATCGCCAAGATTCCACCTTCGTGAAGCAACTTTGCTACTTCTCTGAAACACAAGAGACAAGAGTTTTCCGTTTCGGATCTCATTGGGTCGCTTGATGTTGAAGAGAAGGCGAGAGCAAAGGATACACGTGCTCGAGTTGCTGAGGTTGGTTCTAGTGCCCATGTGGTACAGAAGAAGAATTACCAGCCGCCCCACAAGCCCAAGTTTAACAAGAACAAATCTGGGGGTAAAGACAAGTCTGACGATAGGCACAAGCCTTCACAGTCTACCAACTTCAAGAAGAACAACAATAAGCCAAGGAAGGGAGCATGCCATGTTTGCGGTGATCCGAATCACTGGGCACCTCGCTGTCCTAACCGCCATGAGCTTCGCACATCGGAGAACAGCAGCAAGACTGCCAATGTTGTCATCGGCGACACTGAGATGAAGGAATCTGGGTACGGTATGTTTCCTACCATTCTTTCAGTTTGTCATTCTCCTGAATGGTTGATTGACACTGGTGCCAATGCACATGTTTGTGCTGATGCTTCCATGCTTTCTTCTTACCAGTCACAGGGACTTCTCCCGTGCTGATGGGAAACAACTCACATGCTTCTGTTCGTGGTGTTGGTACGGTCGATCTGAAGTTTACTTCGGGGAAGACCGTGCGCCTGAAGAACGTTCAGCATGTGCCCTCCATCAATAAAAATCTCGTTAGCGGATCTCTTCTGTGTCGAGATGGTTATAAGTTGGTTTTCAAGTCCAATAAAGTTGTAATATCTAAGTATGGACAATTTGTTGGTAAAGCTATGAGTGCGGATGCTTGTTCCGCCTATCTTTGTCAGATATTTGCACCAAAGTTATTAATCATATTTGTCACGAATTTGAATATAATGTTTGGCATTCACGACTTTGTCATATTAACTTTGGTTGCATGACGCGGCTAGCTAATTTGGATTTAATTCCGAAATTCACTACTGTCAAAGGTTCCAAGTGTCAAGTGTGTGTGCAAGCTAAGCAACCTCGCAAGTCTCATACGGCTACGGAGGCAAGAGACTTGGCGCCACTGGAACTTATACATTCAGATATTTGTGAGATGAATGGCGTGTTGACAAAAGGCGGAAAGAAATATTTCATGACGCTTATTGATGACTCCACTAGATATTGTTATGTGTATTTTCTGAAAACAAAAGATGAGGCTTTAAACTACTTCAAAAACTATAAAGCTGAAGGAGAGAACCAACTTGATCGAAATATTAAAAGGCAAAGGTCTGATCGTGGTGGAGAATATTTTTCCAATGAATTTGATTCGTTTTGTGCGGAACATGGTATAATACATGAGAGGACGCCTCCCTACCCGCCTCAGTCAAATGGAGTGGCTGAAAGAAAGTGATGGGGGGATACCCAACCGGGTAGGCCCAGGACCCCGAGTCGGCCTTCAAGGCCGGGTGGCCCAAAGCCCACCCGGTGTACATCTTCCAGGATACCGGGTCCCCGAGGATCCCGGTATGACGGCTCGGGGAGGCGGCAGCAGATATCTTCGAATCAGTCTGCGATTGTGTATCCCGAAGAGTGCGCTCCACGAAGCCGCACTTGTAGGCAGGATAGCTAGCGCCGCCAGCGGAACCCGTCATTCCCTGTAAACCCTAGCCGGCTCCCTATATAAAGCCGGCAAGGAGCAACCCTAGGGGACTCATCTCATTCCATAGCCTCCGGAGCACCCGCAAGCTCTGGTGCGCACACCATTGTACACCCCATTCAGATCCAAATACATACAAGCAGGAGTAGGTCTTTACCTCATACAGAGGGGCCGAACCTGGGTAAACTCTGCGTGTGCAACCTCTCTGTGAATCCTACGTCGCCTGGCTCACACCCGAGTTAAGCCACCCCGTATGGCATCTGCCGTGATTACCCCACGACAGTTGGCGCCCACCGTGGGGCCAGCGATCGCTGGAATTTACTTCATGGAGAGTCCTGAACCCGGCACTGGCGTCTACTTCAGCCCTCAAGCCATGTCGGGTCGCGGTGACATCGTCACCGGCAGCTACTTCGAGCACGGAGGGATCGGCTACGTCGCCGATCCACACACTTGGGGCAGGCCCAACTACGCCCCGATCACTCGCGCGATGGCTATCCCGTTCGGGACCGCTGTCACCGCCTACGTCGGCTTCTGCGGCTCGGATGAGGAAGGAGTCGCCAACAACTACGATGGTACTTCCTCCCCCGTCGACCCGCTTGACGAAGCCGCCGTCGACACCGCGGTTGCAAACCACTTTGCACCCGCCCCATCTGCCGAGACCGTCCAGATCTCGAACGACGACGACACCGGGTCGATCTTGCCCGTTCTCGACTACGAGTCGGAGGGCTCGACCGATCTGGCCTCGGACGGCACGGCGACACCCGCCCACATCTACATGACGGGCGAGGCGGCAAACTCTGCTGCCGCCAAACCCGCGGCGGCAAACGCCGCCACAGCAGAGGCCAACGCGCAGAAGCAGCGCGACCAGGCACGGCGCGAGCAGGAGGCTCGCGAAAAGCAGCAACGCGACGAATCTCTCGCCGCCCTGCGAGGACAAGCAGGTCGGGTGGCTGACCCGCTCAGCACCCCGATCACGCCGGCGAACGTCGTCGATCAGGCGACACAGCTCGAGCAGCTGCGCCGGAAGATGGCCCTCCAGCAGGAGGAGATCCGCCAGAAGGAGCTGGAGGTCGATGCTCAGTCGACCGCTCTCTCCGCGGTCACTCGGCATCACAAAAACCGCAAGTCGCGGCTTAACCCTGATGCACCAACTCGCGCGCTCGACAACGCCTTCGCGCGCGAGACAGAGCTGGAGAGGCAGCGTGACGAGTGCCGCAGGGCCCAGCCCGGCGGCTCGAGTCAAGTTCCGCCTCAACCTCGCCCGCGATGCCGCCTCCGGCGCCGCGGCCTCCTCCGAACCCGGCTCGTCCCAACCCCAGCCGCGGAACGACGACGACGCCGACCTCGCAATTTTCGGCACCCCAGTCGATTGCATGACTGCCGCCGCCTCTCTCTTCAAGAGGATCCGGGTCAAGGACAACCCCTATTGGAGCAAGGGGTGCAAGCTGGTGGACAAGGCGCTGGAGCTGCAGGAGAACATGTCGCAATCTGACGGCAAGCTCTACTCCAGATCGCCACCCAGCGAGAAAACGGCCTCGGCACCACACCGAAGCCAGGGAAACAAGGGTTCCCCCAGGCGTGACGCTGCCCCACAGCCGCCACGCAGTCGGCACGAGGAGCCGGCAGTGTCGAGCAACGCGAGGGCTGGAGGCAACCCGCCTCGGCTCGCCCGCAACGACGCCCGGCACACCATCAACAACAACCAGGCGCAGGCGCGCTCCAATCACTCCGCTCCGGATCTGCGCCACCACCTCAACGACAAGCGCGCCGAGGCGACGCGCAACAACAACGACGACGACGACGTCGGCCCTAGATGCTTTGGACCCGCCATCAGAGGCGAGCGTTTCCCTAGCAGCTTCAAAGGACCGAGAGAGGCGCCCAAGTACAACGCTGCCATGAACCCGGAAACTTGGGTCCAGGACTACTTGGCCGCCATGAGCATCCAGAACGCGTCTTCGCTCTGTTGCGCGCTATTTTCCTCTCATGCTTGAGGGAACGGCTCGCACTTGGCTCAACAACCTCCCCAGGAACAGCGTCAACTCCTGGGGCGAGTTGAAGAGGCTCTTCATCACCAACTTCGAGGGGACCTGCAAGCGCCCGGCCACGGTCGAGGACCTCAAGCGCTGCGTCCAGAAGGAGGGCGAGTCCACTAGAAAGTGGTATCGCCGAGTCGCCGACCTCATCAACTCGGCAGAACACCTCAGCGTCGACACGGTGCACTCCCACCTGAGGACAACACCACCTTCGAGTCGCTCAAGCAGAAGCTGCGGCGCTCGCACAAGGGTGACATGACGATGGGCCAGCTACTCGCCATCGTGCACAAGTACGCCGAGTCCGACGTCACCAAGGACGACTCCGAGGAGGACGACGACGAGAAGAAAGGCGGCAAAAACAAGAGCAAGGCCAAGCACTCCAGCGCTCATAAACGCAAGGGTGACGGCGGCTCCGAGCTTGTAGCCGCCACGGCTGCGGGGGGCCGCGGCTTCAAGAGCCAACGCGGCAACTTCCCGCGAAAGAAGCTCACCGCCACGGAGATCTGGCCATGCCGTGTAGGTATCATAGCCTACCCGGCAAGCCAGCCGGCCACACCACTGACGAGTGCAGCTGGACTGCAGAAATCGTCAAGGCCAAGACCGGTGCCAAGAAGCGGGCACCCGACGGAGACGACGACGGTGAGCAGCAGCAGGGCATGCCTCCCACTGCCGGCTTCATGGGCCACACCTTCGTCGGCCTCGATTCCAGGCGGGAGGAGAAGGTCATACGGCGCGCCGTCCACGCGACTCTGCCAGACGTGCCCCAGTGGCTCGACTGGTCAGAGCAGCCGATCACATGGAGCCGTCAAGACCACCCGCCCCGCGTCGATTACCCGGGCAAATTCGCTCTGGTGGTCGCGCCCCAGGTCAAGGGCTACATCTTGACCAAGACATTGATGGACGGGGGTCGAGCATCAACATCCTCTACTACGAGACGTTCCAACGCATGAAATTGCGTGACGAACAGCTAGTCCCCACCATCACCACCTTCCACGGCATCGTCCCGGGAAAGAAGGCCTACCCGCTAGGCAAAATCGCACTCGACGTCGTCTTCGGCACCGCCAAGAACTTCCGGCTCGAGAAGATCTGGTTCGAGGTGGTGAACTTCCGTAGTTCCTACCACGCGATCCTCGGGCGACCCGCCTTTGCCAAATTCATGGCAAGGCCCTGCTACGCCTACCTGAAGATGAAACTGCCGGGTCCGAACGGCATCATCACTGTACACGGCGACGTCGACCGCGCCATCGAGTGCGAAAAGGGCAACGCCGTCTTTGCCGAGTCCGTCATCGCCACGGAGCAGCTGGAGCAACTCAAGCTGCAAGTCGACCCCAACGACATGACCATCGTCAAGAAGCCGACTCTGGACTCACGCGACAAGTTCCAGTCGGCACAGGAGACCAAGCGCATCCCGCTGGTCGAGGGCGACTCCTCCAAGACGGCGGTGATCGGCTCGCACATGGACGTCGCATAGGAAAGCGCGCTCTGCGACTTCCTCCGTGAGAATCGGGACATCTTCGCATGGAAACCATCTGACATGCCAGGCGTCCCGAGGGAGCTCGCAGAGCACAAGCTCAACGTTGACCCCAAGCTGAAGCCAGTGAAGCAGTTCCTGCGTCGCTTCACTGGTGAGAGACAGAAGGCTATTGGCGAAGAAATAGCCCGGCTCCTAGCTGCCGGGTTCATCGCCGAAGTCATACACCCGGAATGGCTTGCCAACCCGGTGCTCGTTCTGAAGAAGAACGGAACGTGGCGGATGTGCATCGACTACACAGGCTTGAACAAAGCCTGTCCCAAGGATCCATTCGCATTGCCTCGCATCGATCAGCTGATCGACTCGACGGCAGGGTGCGAGGCGCTATGCTTCCTCGACGCCTACTCCGGGTACCACCAGATCAAGATGGCGCCCGAAGACCAGGAGAAGACGTCTTTCATCACGCCCTATGGCGCGTTTTGTTACGTCTCCATGCCCTTCGGCTTGAAAAATGCCGGAGCGACTTACCAGCGGTGCATACAGAACTGTTTGCACGAGCAGATCGGCCGCAACGTCCACGCATATGTGGACGACATCGTCGTCAAGTCCAAGCTGAAGACGGACCTGATTGCCGACCTCACGGAGACATTCACCAACCTCCGCAAGTACAGGATAAAGCTCAACCCGGAAAAATGCGTCTTCGGCGTACCCGCGGGCAAGCTCCTGGGCTTCATCGTCTCCGAGCGAGGCATCGAAGCCAACCCAGAGAAGATCAAGGCGATCGAAGCTCTGAAGAAGCCGGAGAACCTCCGGGACGTGCAGCGGCTCACAGGCTGTGTCGCTGCCCTCAGCCGTTTCATCTCACGACTCGGCGAGAAGGCCATGCCCTTGTACCGGCTCCTCAAGAAGTCGGACACGTTCACCTGGAACGACGAGGCAGACGCCGCCTTGACGGCACTCAAGAAGACGTTGGCCGAGGCGCCGATCCTCGCATCTCCACTGGAAAAGGAGCCGATGCTCCTCTACATCGCCGCGACCAACCGAGTCGTCAGCGCGGTGGTCGTCGTCGAGCGCAAGGAGGAAGGCCACGAGCAACTGGTCCAGCGGCCAGTTTACTACGTCAGCGAAGTCCTGACGGATTCGAAGCAACGTTACCCGCATTACCAAAAACTTGTATACGGTGTTTTCTTTGCTTCAAGAAAATTGCGACATTACTTCATGGGCCACCCGATGACGGTGGTCAGCTCATCTCCCTAGCTGAAATAATCCGCAACAGAGAGGCAACTGGGCGCGTCGCCAAATGGGCCTCCGAGCTGCAGCCTTTCGGCCTCAGCTACGCAGCCCGCACTGCGATCAAGTCGCAGTCTATCCGACTTCCTCGTCGACTGGATGGAGACACAGTTGCCGGCTCCAACCTATGAAGCCGGCAGATGGACCTTGTTCTTTGACGGGTCAAAGATGTATGAGGGCTCGGGGGCTGGAGTCGTCCTCACTTCTCCCCAAGGCGACAAGATGCGATATGTGCTGCAGATACACTTCACTGCACAACAACGTCGCCGAGTACGAAGCCCTCCTACATGGCCTACGCGTGGCCAAGGAGATGGGAGTCAGCCGTATCAAATGTTATGGCGATTCCGACCTCGTCGTTCAGCAAACGATGGGGACCTGGGATGCAAATGATCCCAACATGGCGGCTTACCGCCGGCTCGTCGATCAAGTCGGCGGCCACTTCGCCGGCATGGAGCTGGAGCACGTCGACCGAGGAAGAACGAGGCGGCTGACGCACTCTCTCGCTTCGGGTCTAAGCGGGACCGAGTCCCACCCGGCGTCTTCCTCGACCACCTGCACAACCCGTCGGTACGCCCCCGGCCGAAGTCGACATCGCCAACCCGCCATCATCAGATGCAATTCTGGTGGCGGTAACCCAAGAAACAAACGACTGGAGGGAACCCTACATCGAGTTCCTCACCACCAAAAAGCTGCCAGCCGACGAGGTCCTAGCACGGCGAGTCGTGCGCCGGGCCTCAGCTTACGCCATCATCAACAGCGAGCTCTACAAACGCAGCACATCGGGAGTTTTCCTCCGCTGCGTCGAGCCGGAAGAGGGAAGGCGCATCCTTCATGAGATCCACTCGGGAGATTGCGGCCACCATGTCGGCGCTCGCAACCTGGTCGCCAAGGCGTTCAGGCACGGTTTTTTCTGGCTCTCTGCTCATCAGGATGCAGTCGACATCGTCCGTCGGTGCATCGGGTGCCAGAAGTACGCCCGGCAGGATCACCTACCCGCCGCGGCTCTGAAGACCATCCCTCTGACATGGCCATTCGCAGTCTGGGGAATAGACATGGTGGGCAAGTTCAAAACAGCTCGCGGTGGCATGACACATTTGCTCGTCGCAGTCGACAAGTTCACCAAATGGGTCGAAGTTGAACCTATCAAGAAACTCGACGGCAAGACCGCAACCAAGTTCCTCCAGAAGCTCATCTTCCGATTCGGCTACCCGCACAGCATCATCACTGACAACGGCACAAATTTTGCTGAAGGAGAGATGAAGGCCTTCTGCAAACAAAAAGGCATCCGTCTCGACTTGGCGTCCGTCGCCCACCCGCAATCAAACGGGCAGGCGGAAAGAATGAACCAGACAGTGCTAGCCGGGATCAAGCCGCGACTTCAAGTCCCACTGGAGCGAACACCGGGTTGCTGGCTGGACGAGCTACCAGCCGTACTCTGGGGCATCAGAACGACTCCAAACCGTTCCACCGGCTACACGCCATTCTTCATGGTGTACGGGGCGGAAGCCGTCATGCCGACCGACCTCGAGCACGACTCGCCTCGGGTCGCCCTCTACAACGAGGAAGAAAATGAAGAAGCCCGCCTAGTCGGCGTCGACCTCCTGGAAGAAGCTCGCGAACTCGCACTCTCCAGGACGGCGATATATCAGCAAAGCCTGCGCCGCTACCACAGCCGCCGGGTTAGAAGTCGCTCTTTCCAGGAAGGCGACTTGGTTCTTCGGCTCATCCAAAAGTCGAAAGGGATGCACAAGCTCTCGGCACCATGGGAAGGACCGTTCGTCGTTAGCAAAGCGATGGGCAACGGCTCCTACCACCTCGTCGACTTGCGTGAGCCGAACAAAAGCTCCAAGTCGGAAGAGGAGACCAAGCGTCCATGGAACATCAGCCTGCTTCGCCCCTATTATACATAGTATCCATTGTAATACTGTGTAATCAATCAAGGAAATAAAGTCGATACACCCGGCACGCTCGGGGGCTATCGTTTCGATTCAATCATGCTTTCGAGTCTTTATTCTTCCTACTCACACGTTATATGATTGATGGGTTGTCAAAGAGAGCCGGATGCCATGATGCGCGGCTCACCACTGGACCCCCTGCTCACGAAGCAAAATCACAAAATTGTTGTTTTCTCCCAAGTCGTCAGCTACCCGCACAAAGTGAAGAAGTAGTGCAGCCGGTTCAAACCTAACTTGACAATGAAGCCGCACTCGGACTTTGTCACCATGGGTACCGCGCGCGTCACGAAAAAATCACGCGAAGCACACTTGGCGAGGTCGCACGATCGACTAGCTTACAAAACAAGCGAAAAACAAACAAAGTGACGAAAGCGCACAAAAAACAAGCATGGGAGTGCCAAAACAAAGATTAATAAGCCGCAGAGGCGCACGCTGAAACGCGACCCGGCACATATCATACTTGTTTCATTACATAATATTTTTCGCCCGCAGGCGACAAACCCTAACTACTTCAAAATAACCCCTCTTTTGAAAGCAGGGGAGCAAACTTCAAGACGGAGGAGCCGCCCGAGCAGAAGACGTCGACGCCTCGTTCGTCGCAGCCGGCGGTGGCAGAGCTGAAGCCCTTTCAAAAAGGTACTCCGACGCCGGCTCCCTGTCCGCCACCTCGCCAAGGTCGTTGCCCTCAGGCACCACGTCGAAGACGAAGTCGTCGTGGTCGACCATCTTGGCAGCCCGGCAGGCGTAAGGGGCGCAGTACTGGAGCACCGGCTGCAGATCGATCTCCCGGCCGCTGCTATCGGTGGGGATGCTGGCCGTGATCTTGTCCACGTTCGTCTGCCTATACCGGCCTCGCACAAGCCCGAGGGCAATGCACGCGCCGGCTCGGGCCGACGACTCCCGCACCCAGGTGATCACCTGGGGCATCAGCTCCAGAACCCGCAACACCTTGCAGACGGGTGCGGGGACACCTTCCTTGGGCGACAGCATCTGGACGACCTTGCTGGCCCGGCCGTGAACGTCACGGGCGAAGACTCCGAGCCGGTGGACATGCTCCGCAGACGTCAGGCCAGCCGTCTCCTCGCCTGTTCAACAAAACAAAAATCAACAACAAGGCCACAAGTCAAGTAGGCACAAACTGCAAAGGGTCGCATGAAATCTTTACCCCAGATGCCAACGGCGAGGGTGGCAAGCCGCTCGGTCAGCTCCTTCATCTCGCGCTCAGCCTCGCGGATTTGCGCTCGAGCTTCTCGAGGTCCTCGCCGTACCCCTTGGTCGCCTGGGTGAGGGCGGCGTCCGCCTCCTCCTTCTGCTTGCTGAGCCGCTCGCAGGATTCCTGCACCGCGGCAAACGCCTGCGTGTGCCGGCTCTCCTGCGCGGCCAGCAGTTGCTGGTGCTCAGCGACGGAGATGAAGCCGTCGCGCGCCTTCTTCAGCTCCTCCTGCAGGCGGCGGGTCTCCTGCTGTTCGGCTTCGAGGAGCCAGGACAGCTCCTGCAGTTCACAAAACAATCAGAAGAGGCATGGGGGCTACGCCACGGGTTACCTCTACACCAACATTGCTAACCCGGGGGCTAGCCCCAACAAAAAAAAAATAATACGCCGAGTCAGGAACTCGGGGGCTACGTCCGAGTGGCATACACACCCCACCGGCCTGCCTCTACATCGACATTGGCAAACCAAGGACTACACTATTCGCCAAACTTTGCATCCAGAAAACTATGAAGACCCAAGCCGCTTTCTACGAACGCGACTCGGGCCTTGGGGGCTACATATACGCTACGGACGCAACAGGTGCAAGAAGGATTCTACGTACCTGGTGCGCATCCATCGCTGTCTGGATGGCGGCTCGGAAGTCAGGCCGGGGCGCAGATGCACCCGGGACGGAGCTCGGGGGCTGGGCAGTCAGCCCACCCGACGAGGAAGCCGTCGCGGTGGCGCGGGTCGTCGTCACCACCAGCGCCGTCTCCGGCTGAGGCGTGGCATCCACTGTGCCAGCCGGCACGGTGTCATCAATAGTGGCCCCCTCGGGTCGAGGGGGCACAATAACTTCGTCGCCTCCGCCGGCGGAAGGCGGAGGACTCGGCGCTCTCGTGGTCGGCTCCGTGACGTGCGCGGCAGGCTCCGCCCGCTGGGAGTCGCTCTCCAGCGCGTCCTCCATGTCACTGAGGGACGCGTCCTCAGCCCTGCGACACTCGCACGGGTCAAACTCAAGATAGCGTTTCCACGGAACTTTGGATGAGGATCAGCAGCAGACCTGTCACCCGCAGGTGGAAGAGTTGAGGTCCGAACCCCTCGGAAGCGAGGCGCAGGCGGCGAGTCGGCGGGCCCTCGCAGGGATGTCCCGCAAGGCCTTCTGCCTCCGCTCGGCAACGACGGTGCGCTGCACGGCAGCCCCAGCCGATCGCTCCGGTGGCGGCGGCGTCGGGTTCGCCGACTTGGAGCGCTTGGAGTTGGGCCCGGCGTCCTCAGCCGCAGGCCTACGCCTCCGCCGGATGCGGAGCGGCTGATCATCTTCATCATCTTCAGCAGGCGCCGGGTTCTTGGACCCGGCGCGTTCTTCTCTTCCTTCTTCTCCTTCCTCCTCATCCTCAGACAGGATGGGGATCGGTTGGCGGGAGGAGAAGGCGGCCTCGTTGGCCATGGTGGCGCTGTCGGCTTCGTCGTCGGAGTCGCGCTCGACGACGTCGTTGGGGCCGGCAAGCACCGTGGGAGCGTCTCCGCGGGTCGGAGGCAACCCAACAAGCGATCGAAACTCCTGAATTCGACAAGCAGGAAGGATCGGTATAAAAAGACCAAGAAAAGGAAAGTATTTCGAATCGTCAAGCAAAGGGACTCACCTCAGGAGCCGGATGCTTGGCGGAGTAGGCCTCCAGGCCGCCCACGATCCACTCGGGAGCCGGGTGGACCGTGACACGCTTCATCCGCAGCGTGAATTGCTCTACCGACTCGAACAATGTCGGGTCATGGCGCTGCGGGTCCTTCGTCCCCTTGTACTCGCAGATCAGCGAGGGCCGGTGCTGCAGAGGCGCGATCTTCCTCTTCACCCAAGTGGCGATGAGGTTCAGACCCGTCAGCCCTCCATTCTTCAGCTCCTGAAGCCGCGCCATCAGCCGGCGCACCATGGGCAAGTCGGCGTCGCGCGGCAGCTCCTGAAGATTGCGAGGCCGGCTCGGCGATGGCGAGAAGCAGGGGATCCCGATCTCGCCGTCAGGCGCCGGCTCCCGCATGTAGAAGCCCGACTTCCTCCAATACACTTTGGAGGGGAGGCCGAGATCCAGGTAGTCGACGTCGCCGCGGACCTGGAAGTTGAGGCCGCCGCAGGGCGCCATGTCGCCGCCCTTCCCCAGCTTGCCGTGGAAGATCCACAGCCACAGCGGGAAGAACGGGGCGCACCCGAAGTAGCCCTCGCACAGGGTGACGAAGCAGGCGAGATGGAGGATCGAGTTGGGCGTCAGGTCATGTACCTGAAGCCCGTAGAAGTCCAGGAATCGTCGGAAGAACTCCGACGTGGGGAAGCCCAGCCCGCGCTCGAGGAACGCGAGGAAGGCGACGAACTCGCCCGGCGATGGCCGCGGGCGAGGATCCGCGGAGGCGATGCGCCACCGACGCTCCGACGCCGGCGGCAACAAGCCCTCGTTGGCGGCTTGCTCCAGCGCCTGCGCCGTCACCGACGACCTCTCCCACTTGTTCTTGGGCGCCACCATCTTGGCCGGAAGAGAGGCGGAGGAGCAAGAATGTCCAATGGCTGCGGCGGGCGGCGAAGAACTCAGGCGCGAACTGCTTGAGGAGTGACGGCGAGCGCAAGGAAGAGGTGGAGAATGAACTCACCAGCCGCGCTCCCTACCGTTTTAATAGGCATGGTGAGTGGAGCCGTTACCGCAGTAAATGGCGCCGCCCGTGTCACCCACGTCGCCCACTATCGCCACGTCGCACGACGCCTCGATTCCCACGCGACCTCGGTTTCCACGGGAGCGTGCCGAAAATGCGGCTCAGATTCGGCCACGTCTCTGTCGATGTTTTGGACCGATGGATCGGGCGCGTGCGGGTCAAGGAGCGTCATCATTGCCACTGCTCCATCCCGAGGTGGAGGCAGTCGATGCGCCGTCAAGTCCATCAATCGACTCGGCGCCAGACAGACAAACACTACAGGACAAACGGTCAAAGATGCCGTGACGTCAGACGGAGAAGGCAAGGAGACAACCCGCACCGAGGCGAGTCGGGATGGCAAACGTCCCGACGGGCACAAGCCGGCATCAAACAAAAACTTGAGTTAGACCGGACGTTAAAAGCCAAAATCCACCACTCCGAGCCGTTGTTTTCTTTTCTCTGTTTCAGGAGTTCGTTCAACGACACAACCCGGCAGTTCGCAAGACGAAGACCAAGCCGGAGACGAGTCCCTGACGAACTCGGGGGCTAATGATGGGGGGATGCCCAACCGGGTAGGCCCAGGACCCCGAGTCGGCCTTCAAGGCCGGGTGGCCCAAAGCCCACCCGGTGTACATCTTCCAGGATACCGGGTCCCCGAGGATCCCGGTATGACGGCTCAGGGAGGCGGCAGCAGATATCTCCGAATCAGTCTGCGATTGTGTATCCCGAAGAGTGCGCTCCACGAAGCCGCGCTTGTAGGCAGGATAGCTAGCGCCGCCAACGGAACCCGTCATTCCCTGTAAACCCTAGCCGGCTCCCTATATAAAGCCGGCTAGGAGCAATCCTAGGGGGAGTCATCTCATTCCATAGCCTCCGGAGCACCCGCAAGCTCTAGTGCGCACACCATTGTACACCCCATCCAGATCCAAATACATACAAGCAGGAGTAGGTCTTTACCTCATACAGAGGGGCCGAACCTAGGTAAACTCTGCGTGCGCTACCTCTCCGTGAATCCTACGTCGCCTGTCTCACACCCGAGTTAAGCCACCCCGTATGGCCTCTGCCGTGATTACCCCACGACAGAAAGAACCGAACTCTAACTGATTTGGTTAACGCCATGTTAGACACTTCGGGACTGTCTCAGCATGGTGGGGGGAGGCTCTATTGACAGCTTGTCATGTCCTAAACCGAGTTCCCATAAAAGATAAAACTGTTTCTCCATTTGAGGAATGGGAAAGGAAAAAGTTGAAACTCTCTTACTTGCGTATTTGGGGCTGTTTGGCGAAAGTCAATATTCCAATTCCTAAGAAGCGCAAGCTTGGACCAAAAACCGTGGATTGTGTTATTCTGGGCTACGCTTTTCATAGCGTTGGTTATAGATTTTTGGTAGTCAAATCTGAGGTATCCGACGTTCATGTTGGTACGATTATGGAGTCGAAGGATGGGACTTTCTTTGAGTATATCTTTCCCATGAAGGGTATGCCTAGCTCATCAAATCAGAGATACCTAACACATCTAGTTAGGAATTAGCTGTTATTCCTGAACCTACCATTTCGATAGAACACACTGATAACCCTGTGGAGGATGACAATGAAGCTCCTATTAGGAGCAAGAGACAGATGACTGCAAAGTCCTTTGGTGATGGTTTTATTGTGTACCTTGTTGATGACACCCCTAGTACCATTTCAGAAGCCTATGCATCTATTGATGCTGACTACTGGAAGGAAGCTGTTCGTAGTGAGATGGATTCCATCTTGGCTAACAGAACCTGGGAAGTCACTGATCGTGCTTATGGGTGTAAACCTGTAGGATGTAAGTGGGTGTTCAAGAAAAAAACTTAGGCCTGATGGTACTATTGAGAAGTACAAGGCGCGGCTTGTGGCCAAGGGTTATACCCAGAAAGAGGGCGAAGACTTCTTTGATACTTACTCACCTGTGGCTAGACTGACCACGATTCGAGTGCTACTTTCATTGGCTGCCACGCATGGGCTTCTCGTTCATCAAATGGACGTGAAGACAGCTTTCCTAAATGGAGAGTTAGACGAGGAAATTTACATGGATCAGCCCGATGGTTTTGTAATACCTGGTCAGGAAGCAAAGGTGTGCAAGTTGTTGAATTCCTTATATGGCCTTAAGCAAGCTCCTAAGCAATGGCACGAAAAGTTTGAAAGAACATTAACTGCTGCAGATTTCATTATAAACGAATCTGACAAATGTGTGTACTATCGCTATGGTGGGGGCGAGGGAGTTATTCTCTGTCTGTATGTCGATGACATACTGATCTTTGGAACAAACCTTGATCTAATCAAGGAGGTTAAGGATTTCTTATCTCGTTGCTTTGTGATGAAGGATCTAGGAGTAGCCGATGTTATCTTGAACATCAAGCTGTTGAGAGATGGTGATGGTGGGATTACACTGCTTCAGTCTCACTATGTGGAAAAGGTCTTGAGTCGATTCGGGTATGACGACTATAAGTCTTCTCCGACACCATATGATCCTAGTGTGTTGCTTCGAAAGAATCAACAGACTCCTAGAGATCAACTGAGATATTCTCAGATTATTGGCTCGCTTATGTATTTGGCTTGTGCCACGAGGCCTGACATCTCTTTTGCTGTGAGCAAGTTGAGCCGGTTTGTTTCTAATCCGGGAGATGATCATTGGCATGTGCTCGAGAGAGTTATGTGTTATTTAAAAGGCACTGCGAGCTATGGAATTGACTACTCTGGATACCCGAGGGTACTGGAGGGTTATAGTGATTCAAATTGGATATCTGATGCTGATGAGATTAAGGCCACGAGTGGTTATGTGTTTACACTCGGTGGTGGAGCTGTTTCCTGGAAGTCTTGCAAGCAGACCATCTTAACGAGGTCAACTATGGAAGCAGAACTCACAGCGTTGGACACAACCACTGTTGAAGCAGAGTGGCTTCGAGAGCCTTTGATGGACTTACCTGTGGTTGAAAAACTAATACCCGCTATCCTTATGAACTGTGATAATCAAACTATGATACATAAGATTAAAAGTTTTAAGGATAATATGAAGTCATCATGGCATGTGAAGAGGAGATTGAAATCTATCCAAAAATTAAAGATCCGGAGTCATTGTGTTGGATTATATCCAAACGTCTAAGAATTTGGCAGATCCCTTCACAAAGGGTTTATCACGTAATGTGATAGATAGTGCATCGAGGGAGATGGGTTTGAGACCCACGGTATGAGTTGTCCACGGTGGTAACCTACTCTATGTGATCGGAGATCCCATGAATTAGAAGTGGGAGACAAGCTGTTGGGCAGCTGAGAGTAGAGTATCCTTATATTATATTTCCCACTCCATGAAGATGCAATACTCTTCTATTCTGTATGGCAGGTTGATATTTATCTTAATGTATTCCAAGTGGCTTACTTTTATAAGCGGAGATGTTGTCATGCAGAGCATCTCTTGAGGAATACACCTATAAGAGTCTGACTGTTAAACGTCGCAGTCCGTGAGAGTTGGGTGCTCTTTAATAAACTCATGAAAGGTTTTGGAGTATGACGCATAAGCTCCACCCGCGGGGAAGCCTTGCGGCAGCTCAGTATTGGTCAAGGGCTTGTGTGAAACTAAGTCACAGCAAACTTGTAGTTCAAGGCATAGTCCACTATCCAATTTGTGATCTAGTGTAGCATAAGTTTCTAAGCAGAAGTTCAACTTAACAGTCTCCAATGAGTACCGGTATATAAAACAATGTTTTGGAACTGAATGATGAGATATGAGCCAATGAGACTTTGTGGGGATTGTTGGAATTTACTAGTATTTACTAGCCCAAGATAAATTCAGAAATTCTCATTGACACATTATTATATTTTGTTAATTGGGAAAATTAATGAGTCGTTGATTAATTAGTAACGGTCACGTTTATTACGGCTGTATGTAGTATCAGCATTTTTTTAGCAAATTTAAATGTTCAAATATTTTTGTAGTTTGACGATGCGCCCGTGTGGTTGTTAGTTTTGTTCGTCAGCGTGAAAATATAATGATTAATTTGTCGTTAGAAGAAGAAATGTCGTCGTATCCTTGTGAGAAATTTCTGTTTTGATTAAGTTGTAAATCGAAATAATATTTTACAGGTTCAACATAAAATATATTTGGGAAAGACTCAAATATTACATTCAGAAAAATATGGAATAAATAGTCAACGGTTATTTTTTGCGTTTTTATTGATATATTTGTCATATTTTTTCCGACGGATAGATTTGAAGTTATTGCTATACTTCACATTTAGCATTTGTATTCTCTTTTTCTTTTGCTCAAATAATACTCCAAATACTTGTGTTTTTTTTTTGACAAATGACTTCGTTATTATAATTTGGAACGTTGTTTATATTTTTTTGACAAATGACTCCATTATTAAGAGAGATGTGAAATGTTTGGAGTATTGTAAAAAAAAACTCCATTATCATTTGTTTAAGGAATTGGAATATGCTTAAACAGAATTTTGTTTTTGATCTTTTAATTTTGCTTGAACAATATTCACAATTTTTCTTATCTTTTGTTGATCATAAAAAAAAATTGTCGAAATTAAATAAGTGCAACTCTTATATCCCATCACATAGTAAAGCCCATCGTAGACGTTGTGACTCAAAATGTTAAAATTCGTTGTAATTTGATGTCTGTAGTATCAACAATTTTTTTAGCAAATTTAAATGTTCAAATATATTTGTAGTTTTACGACGCGCCCGTGTGGTTGTTAGCTTTGTTCGTCAGCGTGAAAATGTAATGATTAATTTGTCGTTAGAAGAAGAAATGCCGTCGTATCCTTGTAAGAAATTTCTGTTTTGATTAAGTTTTAAATCGAAATAATATTATACAGGTTCAACATAAAATATATTTTGGGAAAGACTCGAATACTACATTCAAAAAATATGGAAGAATATATCTATACTGAATTATAATTTGTTGTTTCGAGAATGTCCGAATATTCAGCAATTTAAAATGTTTTTCCATAAGATACATAATTAATATAAAAAAATTATATTAGTTCTTGCAATTTTTTTTAAAAAGTTGTTTAAGCATGCATGGAAATGTGTTAGCTTGAAAGATTTCTTTTTTGTGCAAATTTTGGTATATTTTTTGTATTTTTGTGAATTATGGATTGAAAGTTATGAATTTTACAATTTTCTGTATTTTTCTGAAATTATTAAAAACCTTACAGAGGGGCCCAATTGTCATTTTTTTTACTATTTACGGGAAACATACGTGGAAAAGATTAAATCGCTGATTTGTGGGCCTCACATGTCAGCGGGAGGTAGCAGTAGCGGTGGCTCTGCCGAAATCCGGCGAGCCCGCGCCGAACTCCGGCGAGGTCGTTCTGCTCGCTCCAGGACGCGCGTGAGGCTGGAATTGCATCTTCCCGTGAGACAACGGCGCGGGGAAGCCGGACAGGCGGAGCGTGGGACCAAATGGTCATTAGCTCGCCGGCGGTGAGCAAAACACGGCGGCGGCGGACGAAAAACACGGTCGCGGCCGCACGGAGCATGGGAGAGGTCAGGAAGAGGTCCAACTGAAGCAGCGTAACACCAGGAGAACGATTGAATGCTCGGCGAGGCGAGGCGAGTTCGACGGCGAGCAAATCGAGGTCAATAGCGCGACGGCCGGAGTTGGGGAAGGAGAACACGGCGGCGGCGATTCTTGGTGTCCAGGCAGGCGATCCTCGGCGAGAAGGTGAAGGAGAAGACGGCGGAGCTGACCGTCTGCTTGGATTCGTGAGGGGAGGAGCGGAGCGGCGGTGCGGCACGTCGGCGATGCCGACGGCCTCCGGCTCGCGCGAGAGGAAGGGGGATTTGAGCATGTTTTTGAACTGAGACCCCTCAGTTTTTTACAATTTGCAGATAGATCCACCGTATCGGCAAATTTATGGATCGCGAGTCAACTTCTAGACTTTCGTGGGCTTTTCTGCAAAATTATTCGGGAACCGGTGGGTGACCGGCTAGCCACCGGTCGACTGGCTGTGACCGGCGATGTGGCAGTTTCTGATTGGTTGAAATCCGTTTGTACTGTAGCTATGAACAGTACGCGCGGGAGGGGGTGGTGTGGACGAATCCTGGCCGTCGTTCGGTTGGATCGGACGGCAGGCGAAAAAGCAGCGACGTGGCGCGCTGGAGAGGCCATTGCCTTGTCCTCCCTTTATATATAGAGGGACGAAGAGTTCACTAGGGCTGCTCTCCTCACCACAACAGCCATACTCTCGAGTGGAAATGCTGTCGGGATTTCTAGCTCTCTTAGGTGGCGATCAAGAGAACATCCCGGAGACTTCAAGATCTACGTGAAGCTCATTCCCATGATTTTGTGTACTGGAGCCTCGTGACGTGCACGGAGATGCTACTTCCGGTATGCGTGGATATCTCGGAGGTGTTGTCTTCATCGACACTTGATCATGTAGCCATTGCGAGTGGGAGTCGGCATCGACGAAAGTCGGCATAAACGGGAGTCGTGATCCGACTCGGAGCCCCACTCGGTCTTGGATGGGAGTCGCTTCGAAAGCGAGGAGATATTATCGGGCTGGGAGGTATCGCCTACCTGCGGGAACCGGCAACGACTACAGTTGTCTTCCGCTGCATCGATGGTCGTCAAGGGTAAAACTCGTTGTCTGTACCTCGACAGTGTTCTTAGTGATATGCTGCCGCGTAAGTTTTTGTTTAGCGTAGCACGTATCCCAACTATATCTTGGTGGGCGATTCAATTTACGATCTACCGTCTTAATCGGCCCCCCATTCCTTTTCATCTTCTCACGTATGTAAAGTCCCACTTTTATGGTGTAGTCGGTCCGACCTGTAAGTTGAAATTGGTCCCACCATGTCCGGATCCCATGATCCCACCTATCTTGTTTTGGTGGGTCCCACTTAAATTCAGGGTTGGGTAAAAGGACGTAGACACTACAGGAATGAAGACCTATGCCGACCATCGGCATAGGTGCCCGTAGGCACAGCCTAGAAAGCCGTAGGCATAGGTCGAGCCGTCGGCATAGGCTGTGCCGACGGCAAAGCCGTCGACATAGAGCCGTCGGCATATGTTTCCAAAATTATTTTTTCCAAATTTTTTATTTTTTAAAAAAATTATTTTTTTATTTTTTAAAATAAATGTTTTTTATTTTTTTAATTTTACTCTGAAATTTCCAATTCTTGTTTTTTTAATTTCGAAATTTCCCAATTAGCCACACACATAATCTCTAATTACATATTACACACTAAATATCAGGTCAAAGTACTTACCCCGGTCAAACTTCCCGTTCGATCACCCATCCTCAAATTGCTCCAGCCCAAGTATGCTTAACTTTTGAGTTCCTTCCAAATTAGCTTGCAAATGAGATGTTAGAACTTACTGATATGAGTATCTTATCAACCATATTAACCCCTCGGTTCTGATGTTATACTTTTTATTGTTTAAATTTTGAAAAAATTATTTAAATAAATAACAATGATTATGTAATAATAATATTTGAATAAATCTGAAAAATTACTTTATTTTCTCCTTTTTACATTTAATATGGAATAATTCATATCTTTAAATCCGTAAATCAAAATTTAACAAATAAAATGTATTAATCGATTAGAAAAATGAGAGGAATCCAAATATGACATCCATATCATCTTTTTCATCATGTATATGATTTTGTGCAACATATTTTTGGTACTTGCTTAATAAAAAAGTCATTTTTGTCACTTAAAATAAAAAAATGATATTTATAGATCAAATTAAAAATTATTTTTGGCAACAATATTTGCCATACCAAGACACACCTATGTGTCATATATGGGCACATTATCACAAACTATAGCACGGGGATGATCATATCTAGGTCATTTGAATCGAAACTTATACATGTTTATAGATAATTGACCTTTCTATGAAGACGTTTTTTGGAAACTTTGTCAAAACTCGTGTTTATCATTTTTCCTAGCAACTAGTACACATAAAATGACTCCATGCCAAAGGATTTCCTTTTTTGAGTATTTTTTCAATTTCTTTAATTTTGTTGAAAAAACGGTCAAAATGGCCGTCGTGCCTATTCATTCAAAGGTGTCTCATTTTTCAAAACTATCGATGGTTCTGTGATATAACCACTACTGGTGTATCTTAAAATGATTTTTTATAATTTTCAGAACAAACTATCACACACTTGCAGTTCAAAATTGAATTACTTTCGGAAAATAGGCATAAAGTCATTTAAATAGGCGAAATTAGGTAGAAACCGTGAAATTTCTAATATTGCTAGATTATCGATAAAATATGGTCTACTTTGTGTGAAAATTGGATGGCTGCCATTTTGCACCATATTTGTTATACTTGCTTCACAAAAAATGTCATTTTTACAATAAATAAAAAATAAAAAAAAGATATTTATAAACATAATTTGAAAAAACTAAGTTCTGCAGCATTGTTTGTCATACCAAGACACACCTATGTGTCAAATATGGGCACATTATCACAAACTATGGCACGGGGATGATCATATCTAAGTCATTTGAATCGAAACTTATACATGTTGATAGATAATTGACCATTTTGTGAAGAAGTTTTTTGGAAATTTTGTCAAAACTCATGTTTATCATTTTTGCTAGCAACTAGTACACATACAAGGAGTCCATGCCAAAGGATTTCCTTTTTGTGTATTTTTTCAATTTCTTTTATTTTGTTAAAAAAAGGTCAAAATGGCCGTCGTGCCTATTCATCCAAAGGGGTCTCATTTTTCAAAACTATCGATGGTTCTATGATATAACCACTACTAGTGTATCTTAAAATGATTTTTGTAAAATTTTCAGAGCAAACTTTCACACACTTGTAGTTCAAAATTGAATTACTTTCGGAAAATAGGCATAAAGTCATTTAAATATTCAAAATTAGGTATAAACGGTGACAATTTCTAATATTGCTGGATTATCGATAAAATATGGCCTACTTTGTGTGAAAATTGGATGGGTGCCATTTTGCACCATATTTGTTGTACTTGGTTCACAAAAAATGTTATTTTTACAATTAAAAAAATGAAAAATGATATTTATAAACATAATTTGAAAAAACTAAGTTCTGCAACATTGTTTGTCATGCCAAGACACAGCTATGTGTCAAATATGGGCACATTATCACAAACTATGGCACGGGGATGATCATATCTAGCTCATTTGAATCGAGACTTATACATGTTTATAGATAATTGACCTTTTTGTGAAGATTTTTTTTGGAAACTTTGTCAAAACTCGTGTTTATCATTTTTCATAGTAACTAGTACACATAAAAGGACTTCATGCCAAAGGATTTCCTTTTATGAGTATTTTTTCATTTTCTTTTATTTTGTTGAAAAAATTGTCAAAATGGTCGTCGTGCCTATTCAACAAAAGGGGTCGCATTTTTCAAAACTATCGATGGTTCTGTGATATAACCACTTCTGGTGTATCTTAAAATGATTTTTGTAAAATTTTCAGTGTAAACTATCACACACTTGTAGTTCAAAATTGAATTACTTTCGGAAAATAGGCATAAAGTCATTTAAATAGGCGAAATTAGGTATAAACCGTGAAAATTTCTAATATTGCTGGATTATCAATAAAATATGGCCTACTTTGTGTGAAAATTGGATGGGTGCCATTTTGCACCATATTTGTTGTACTTCCTTCACAAAAAATGTCATTTTTACAATTAAAAAATGATATTTATAAACATAATTTGAAAAACTAAGTTCTGCAACATTGTTTGTCATACCAAGACATACCTATGTGTCAAATGTGGGTACATTCTCACAAACTATGGCACGAGGATGATCATATCTAGGTCATTTGAATCGAAACTTATACATGTTTATAGATAATTGACCTTTTTTGTGAACAAGTTTTTTGAAAACTTTGTCAAAACTCGTATTTATCATTTTTCCAAGCAACTAGTACACATAAAAGTACTCCATGTCAAAAGATTTCATTTTTTGAGTATTTTTTCACTTTCTCTTATTTTTTTTGAAAAAATGGTCAAAATGGGCTCGTGCCATAATTTGTGATAAAGTGTCCATATTTGATACACAGGTGTGTCTTGGTATGGCAAACATTGTTGCCAAAAGCAATTTTTAAAATATTATTATAAATATCTTTTTTCATTTTTTAAGTGCCAAAAATGACTTTTTTATTAAGCAAGTACCAAAAACATGTTGCAAAAGGTTATATACATGATAAAAAAGATGATATGGATGTTATATTTGGATTCCTCTCATTTTTTAATCGATTTAAACATTTTATTTGTTAAATTTCGATTTACAGATTTAAAGATATGAGTTTTTCCATATTAGATGAAAAATAGGGAAAAAAAACAAAGCTGTGCCGATGGCAAACACAACCTTGCGTCAAATCTATGCCGAAGGCCAGGGCGACGGGACGGCCTCGTCGGACCCTATGCCGACGGCCCCGACAAAAAGCCGTCGGCATAGGCTTTGGCCGTCGGCACAGACCCGCATTCCTGTAGTGAGACTGGCACATCAACACTTCGTGTGATTGTTCGCGAGACTGGTTTTGAATAAAGAGGGAAAAAATGAAGAGCATGAAACACTGCGGGAAAACTACGTAGTGCTAAGAATATGAGAGGACCAATCAGAGAAACCATTAAAAATTAAACAACATTATAAAATAAATGAATAAAGGAACATATGTCTTGAGGCTTCAACATGAAATCACACCATTATTGGGCTACACTGCTTAACAGTAATAATCATTAATCATCACCAGTTGACCATCTTGCAGTTGAGCCTGACCTCCACGGGCGTCCCCTTGGATGGCCGTATGTTCCCCATCTTTATCGTAGCCTTGGCGAAGTCCTTAGCAAAGATCTGACTGTACTTGCTGTACATCTGCACTAGATCATCCTGAGACCCGCCGGACCCGTAGAGCGCCTGGTCAGATGTGAGAAGGCCACGCCGCGCGATTAGATCCTTGTAATAGGCGTTGTCAAACCTCAAGGGCGTCTGCTCGTCAAATGGTGCCATGACCCCTCACTGTCACCGGCCGGACATGTCTGCCGCCTGATCTCCGCGAAGGAGGAGTCGATATTGTCTCCACCGTTCACACGATCTTTGTAATTCACGCAATTAGCCACCCCGACAGTGTGCGCGCCAGAGAGCGCGGTCATGTCCTGGGCGTCCAGGCCACGCTTTTCGAACTCAGAGACGAGCGTGCTGAAGTTGTCGCTCGGGCTGGGGAGGTTCTCGGCGCCGTCCTTGTCGGCCGTGCGTGAGTCCATGCGGCCGAGTGGCATGTTCCAGCTGGGTCCTCCCAGCATGCTCACGGCGTCGCGGGAAGCGAGGGCGATTATGTCGGAGCAGGAGACAGTAGCCGGGCAGTCGTGCTCCAACATGGACTTGATCTGGTCGATCACCTCGTAGCCGCGGAGAGAAGTATTGGGCACCGCGTCCTTCTCGCTCTGGGAGAAGGGCGTGCTATCCAGGAGAACGGAGGCATCACATCCCTGCATAAACCATAACATTTACCAATTTCAGGTTCACGGCCTAGAGATTAGCAGGAGAACATGATGGTACAGAAGTGTAGCAGCTGGAATAAGACACGTACATTGACGAAGCAGTCGTGGAAGAAGAGGCGGAGGATGGCGGGTGCCACCGTCCGGTCATCGGCAACCGTGTTCGCCATGACCGTCTGCACGACGCGCTCCACGTTGGGGCACGTCTTGTCGTAGTACCCGGACGAGAGCTTGTGGTCGCCATTGGCGGTGGACACGAGAACAGCGAAGAGAAGCAAGGCAAGTGCGACCCAAGAGCCATTTGAGATAGCCATTTCTTGTGATGCCAACACGCCGATCACTCGATCGATCAAGTGCTTCTAAGGCAACTGCGGTGAAGCTGGGAAACCGAGAAATTCAGGAACGATTGTTGTAGTGTAGAAGCAGACTTAGCTTTGTTAAATACTACTCTTTCCGTTCGGAAAAGGATGTCACAAAAATAAACTATAGATAGACCATTTTTGTGACATCCTTTTCCGAACGGAGGGAGTAGCAGGTTGCAGTGGATGAGTACGTTGAATCATGGAATGGATGCATGTTTATATAGCTTGGGAATCTATGTACGTAGTTCCAACCATTCGTGCTTTTGCCCCACAGTTTCTTTCTAAAATATGTACGTAGTGCTTTAGTTGGCACGGTCTCCGGTCTGTATGCTACCCTCGTGCTTGTTACGGGGGATTCTGACGAGGTCAGGACTCAGGATCGGCCGAAAGAAAAGAACAAAAGATGATATATATAGTAGACAAGTTATGAAGTTAATTAGTACTATAAAACACTTGCAGCTAGAGCTTGGGGTTCGTTAATTTGAGTCTTACGAACGCACGTCACATCGTACACTTGCAGATTCAGTCGGCACGAGGTTGGCATGATTGGTTTACCCAATGATTCGCTGACTTTCTAGTATCACCCAACCGTGTACATATGAACACTCGTTTCTAAAGATTGCTTTGTATTGTCTATGTTGGGTAACTTTTTGTTTAACGGCGCTTAAGTTTTTATTTGACAAAATTCTAATATTTTATAAATCAAACGGAGTCAGAAGAGTGCCGGAGGTTGAGGTCGGAGCATTGGTGTCGCCTAGGGGAGGGAGCGACGTGTGAGCCTGGGATTTTATCTCTTTGAACTCGTTTTTATCGATGCTTGGTATCGTCAAGGTTTGTACTTTCTAGTATTACGCAGGCGTGTACATATGAACTCATTCCATAATATGTTTAATGTTTTCAATGTTGATATTTCAGTATAATAACGGTGCTGAAGCTTATTAATGTATTGTTGAAAAAAATTCTTAAATTGCTTATAGTACTCCGTATAAATTAAACAGTGTGCCTCTAATTTTTATTATCTAGCAGATTGCTGGATCCATAATGGAGATTCTTAGGATTCAAAACGTCAATGTACTATATGCATCTTAATTATGATCCGATCATACACATTCATTATTTTCAAGGGTAAGATTTTACTGGTGGAAACATATCAGAGCAATGAGGAAGGTATAGGATATAATGATGTCATGCAAAAAGAAGTAAAATTTTGTTTCCGTAAACAACTACACGTGCCATTGCTACTTCTAAAATCAAATATTCAGTGTTCTTTACAAAATGTTTGGTTTCTTATATAGATTAGCAACCCATTAGCCGTGATGGTTCTCTCCTTGGACCGTGTGGATGGCGAGGAGCGGCCGGAGGGGATCCTGGCGTTGGTGGCAGCAACTCCCTGATCGTGGTCTGGAGATCCTACTCGGGCTAATGGACCATTTGACTGTGCAGACGTTGTGCAGAGGTTTTTCCGAGCGAAAGCTCTGCACTCCGGAACCAATGGCGGCGATGCCTGCGGGTATCGTTACCCTCTTGGGGGCATCATTGTAGCTACCTTCGCCCCGTTAGGGCTACGGGTGAAAACCTTTGACCTTTCACGGTCTCGATGTCAACGACGTGCTACGCCGTTACCCTCTTTGTGGCATCATCGTGAAGCCCAATCTCTCGAGTTCGTTCCGGTGACCTCGGTGGCAAGTTTGGATCTCCGTGCATTTTCTTTTTCTATCTTTGATCTGCTTTATAAGAGGTTCCCCTCATCACTTTGTATTGGTTCGGGTGTTGGGCTTTATTTATAAAGTGGGGCGAAAGCCTGTTTCGAGAGATTCTTAGGATTCAAAACATCAATAGTACTATATGCATCTTATGACCCTATCATACACATTCATTATTTTCAAGGGTAAGATTTTATTGGTGGAAACAAATGAGAGATTTGAGGAAGATATAGGATATAATGATGTCGTGCAAAAATAAGTAAAATTTTGTTTTGTTTCCTTAAACAAAACTACACGTGCCATTGCTACTTCTACAATCAAATATTCAGTGTTCTTTACAAAATGTTTGGTTTCTCCTATAGATTAGCAACCCATTAGCATACGATTCCATTTCAATTGTCCGGATAAATATATCATATTCTGATAAATTTTAGACAATGCTTTTGACAACAAATCAAAATATCGTCTTTATACATATAAGTCTGAATGGTGGGGTATTCATCTGATCTGTATTCTGCTGTGAAATGGTTAAGTGTGTGCCCCTTTGTGCTGTATAGTGTAGAAGCAGGTTTAGCTTGGTTAATTGCGAGAAGGTTGCAGTGACGAGTACGTTGAAGCATGGTTGGGGGCTTGCTTATGTAGCTTCGGAGTACTTAGTGCTTCGCTTGGCATGGTCTCCGGTCTGCATGCTGCCTCGTGCTTCGTTGCGGGGTATTCTGACTTTTTCCGGCCTGAAGAAGAGGTGACAAAAGAATATATATATAGAATTGACAAACTTTTTATAGCACGCTTGCAGCTAGCTGGGTTCGTTAATTTGGGTCTTAAGACCGCACGTCACATCGGACACTTGCAGCTTGAAATCGGCACGAGGTTCGTGCTCTCTAAATAATAACGACGGCACCGTTGTTTTTTCTAGGCTAGACCCAATTTCTAGTATCACGCAAGCGCGTATATATGAACTCGTTTGTAAAGATCGTTTGGAAATGTCAATGTAGGTACTTTATTATAACAGTGCCGAAGCTTATTAACATACTATTGACAAAATTCTAAAATTGCTTATCGACCTCGCCGGCGAGGGAAGAGGCCGTCTCAAGGCGAACGGCGGAGGCAGACGATCTTAATGAGGCCCTTTTATCCCTTTTCTCCTGCGTTTGATGTCTTCTATATGTTTACCTCGCCGCACCGTTTTGGCCGCCGCCCCGATCTAGCCACAGCCAGCCGCCCCCGATCAGTCCACCATCAATCTCGGCGTAGGATTGGGGCTAGCAACTCGGGTGGGTGATTCCTAGGGAGCTGGCTTGTTGATGGACTACTGAAGCGCAGGGATGCATAACCTAGTGGTGGTCGTCGTCGACAACGTCTCCCTATTCGGCTTGGTGCCTCACCTGGACCTTTTTCGCCGGCGGTTTACATGGACAAGCGCATGGCACTCCTGGACCTCTAAATCTGAGGGGGTATGTTCGTGCGCGTTCGCAAACCTCAGCCAGTGCAGCTTCGAGGAGGCGCGTTGTGAAGCCCCACTTTTCATCGGCACCATCATGCACATCGACCTTGACATCAAATTTGCGATTACCATGATGCTGAAAGAGGCGGGAATATAAAGGTGTTTTTTTTTGGTAATGTCTAGAGGGTTTTGGTGGCTCATGTCGAGTTCAACACCGCTACGACGATACTTCATAGCCGTTGTGCGAATACGGTTTCACTTGCGGGGCGATGTCCATGTGGAAACCTTGCGCGAGCCATCGGTGAGCCTGGTGATTGGTGATTTGCATCTTGGCAAGCGAGGGCGGTAGCACGGAGTGACTTCATTTTCGTTAGTGCTCTTAGTATTGAGTCTTAATTTTCAGGTTGAAAACCCTACGTCTAACCTTTATTGGTTATACCTGACAATGACGGTCTTCTAGTCATTCTATTGTTGAAGGCATTGTCTCGAGATGTCAGACTTTCTCTGGGGTGAAAACTTATGATCTGATAATATTATTAGATTGGGCGACAACAGCGTTTGTGCTCTGTTCCCTTTCCTGAGAGTTCGCTATTGGATAACCTCTTTTGCTTCCTAGGATTTGCCACTTGTTGTGGTTGGACCTAGCTGTTGTGAGTGGTTGATCACCTGGAGGAGTCTTTTTTTTGTCTATGGCTGTCCGCATCCTTATATCTCGAGTATCTTTGAAATTATGTTAGTGTTGAGGTTGTATGTAATTGATATCTTCTTAACATTAATATATTATCTTTATCAAAATAATCAAACTGGGTGCCTTTTATTTTATTTTCCATGTCGTTGCTGGATCAAGAATGGTGATTCTTAGCATTCTAACGTTTTTCAATAACTTAGAGGAATGTGTAGGATATTTATGACGTCACGTGAAAACAAGTAAAAAATTGTAAGCGACTACATGTGCCATTGCAATGTCTTAAATCGAACATTCATTTTTTTACTAAATGTATTCTATAAATTAGCAATTTTTTAGCATAAGATTCCATACCAGTTGCCCCATTACATATATCATATTTTAATAAGATTAGACAAGGGGTTTGACAATCGATCAAAAATGTTCTGCATATCTCTAAACACATCACGATTAAGTAAGGAATAAGACACGATGAAGTATGGAATAAGTAATAACACTGTATGAAAATAGGTGGATATTATGGGTCTATGTTGGGACATGAATCTCGGCAAAGGTTCAACCGATTTGGAGAAGACGAGCGCATGATAGAGGAACAGCGTGGGGCTGGTGGACTAGAGAAATGGACATGACAATGTAGTGGATCTTGAGGTAGAGAGAATGTTTTTGTGCGCCGTAGTGAGTGGAGAAGGAGTAGTGTGGTGTTACGAAAACTACCCGGATAGGTGCAAACTTGTTAGAAAGTGAGTGGAGAAAGGTATCACCGTTCCTAGGCTTCTTACCTCTACTTGGTACGGGGCCGAGACACGTTAAGAGTGTGTTAAGGAACACAAAAACTATGGTTTGACATGATGCAATTTGATTTGTTGATCCGTTGCAACACACATGTATTTAGCTAGTATTTATAACTTAAGGATGCCACAAGACAATTTAGCAGCGTCTGTTATGTCATATCTACAAGGTATGGTCATTTTGGGACATTTATCCATCTTCATTTTCTTGTCATAATTTATATTATAGTTCCATACAAATAAAACCCTTAAGCAACCTAAAACAACAAACCAACAAGGTTTGTCGACGGAAAACAAAAAGCATATAGAATTTATACTTCCTCCATTCAAACATATAGAGTACATCTTGATTGGTTGTCAAAACCCTTGCCTCGACTTATCAAAATATGATCTATATAGTGGGACAAATGGAATGGAATCTTATGCTAATAGATTGCTAATTATAGGAGAAATCGAAAATAATTGTGAAAAACATTGAATGTTTTATTTAGGACGTTGCAATAAGGCACGCGTAGTTGTTTATGGATCTTTTTTTTTACTTTTCACATGACGTCATAAATATCGTACTGATTCCTCCAAAGTTCTCAAAAAATAAAGAATTGTGGAAACTCCCTCGGACCGGCTGCTGCTATTTATGAGGAATGCACACTTCTTTGTCGTAATTTGGCAGAAGTTATATTCATGCACTGTCCTAGGGAAGCCAATATGGCTGCACATGTTTTAGCTAGCCATGCAGAGGGGCATGTGTCGACTGTTTGGCATGAGGAACCCCTAATTTTCTTATCGGTGTAATAACAGATTATTTAACACTAGTAGAAAACAGGGCTTCCATACGGCCCATTTGTCCCGTCCATAATTAGAACCGGGACTAATGGGGCCATTAGTCCCGGTTCGAACGGCCAGGGCGCCGGACAGCACCAGTCCCGGTTCATAAGGGATTTTCAGTCCCGGTTTGTGTTACGAACCGGTACTAAAGGGATGCGGCAGCGGCCACAGAAGTGGGGCCAGCGCGAGCAACCTTTAGTACCGGTTCGTAACACGAACCGGGACTAAAGATTGACCTTTAGTACCAGTTTGTGATACGAACCGGTACTAAAGGGTTCCCCTATATCATTTTCTTCCACGCTGAGGCCTCTCCATTTTCCTGCGCGAAATTTCACCATTTTTCTCCTACGTTTCCTCTCCCGGGTTCTAGTTCATCCCCATTTTTTCCCACCATTTGTCAAGATTGACGGCACTCCATCTATTCAAGGGTTAACAACTTCATCTTTTCTTTCGGCGTTGCTACTTTAGCTCATTTCATTGCTAGTTTAGCTCATTTCATTTTTGTAGTGCTAGCTAGGTGTTTGATAAAATGACTAAGTTAGGGAGTTCATTTTTTATATGCATTTTGAGCTCAAATTAATTTATGATTTGTGGGTTTTAGTGTCATCCTGTCCCCTTCCTCACCACCGTCGATAGCCCACGCCGTCCCGTCACCGGCACCACCTCGGTGAGCCTCTGGTTTTTATCTTTTATTTAAAAAAATTACTTGTATGATTTAAATGCGTAGTTATTACTTGTACAATTTTTTATGTTTTTTATATGTATAGTGCCATGGTTTTGATATCCGTCCCCGTCGGCCCTCGTCCGGTCTATGATTCGGATGTGGTATATTTTTATAACTATTTGTTTCATTTCGTGTTTATGACAATTATGCCTACCAACTTGACATAGATTTTTTTTTATCTAAGAGGTAGTTGAACCGGAAATTCCAACCGACCCTCTTGTCGATATGCCAAATTTATTTGAAAAAGAAAACAATAATTTGAAAGCAAAATTAAAAGAAGTGAAGATCTTCGTCTACAATGTCAAGAAGAGAAAATGAAATTGGAGTTCGATCTTGCCGACATCGTCGATAAACACAAGATCAAGATGGATGCAATGCGCTTGAAGATTAGAAAGATTAGAAAATATACCATTCATAAAGAGGCTTGGTATCATTATGATGTTGGTTCAATAATTAGCTTAGTTGCGATTTTGATCGCATTTGTTGTTGGGTTTAAATTCTTTAGATAGTTGTATGTTAGTTTCAATGTATGTTTTACGTGAACTATGTATTACATTTGGTCACTACTCTATTTTGATTTTAATGTGATGAACTTATATTAATTAATTTGGTCACTATTATATATTCGTGATGTAGTGTAATGGTTTTTGATATATTTATATAATGCAGATGAGCCGGCAATGGATGTACGGTGACCGACGCATTCCCGACTTTATTAATGGCATGCATAATTTTCTCCGTGTGGCTGAGACAAACAAGTCACCGAATGGTTTTATTTCTTGTCCATCTAGTGTCTGTAAGAATACGCAGGATTACTCGACCTCAAAAACCATTCACGTCCACCTGTTGCAGTCCGGTTTCATGGCCGGCTATAATTGTTGGACCAAACACGGAGAAAGAGGGGTTATAATGGAAGACAATGAAGAAGAAGAGGATAATGACAACTATCCTATGTTTAGTGAACACGGTGGTACTATAATGGGGGAAGACGAAGCTGAAAAAGAGCCCATTGTTGATGAGCCCGATGATGATCTTCGCCGGGCCATTCGTGAGGCACAGATAAACTGCGAAAGTGAAAACGAGAAGTTGAAGTTGGAGCGCATGTTAGCTGATCACACAAAATTGTTGTACCCAAATTACGAAGATGGCCAGAAAAAGCTGGGTACCACTGAAAATGCTATAATGGAAGACAGAGAATGGTACTTCTGACAAGGGATTTGAAAAGTTGCTGAAAATATTTAAGAAGATGCTTCCAAAGGATAACGAATTGCCCTCTAGTACGTACGAAGCAAAGAAGGTGGTTTGTCCTCTAGGATTAGAGGTGTAGAAGATACATGCATGCATGAATGACTGCATCCTCTACCGCAGTGAGCAATACGAGAATTTGAATGCATGCCTGGTATGCGGTGCATTGCGGTATAAGATCAGGCGAGATGATCATGGTGATGTTGAGGGCGAGCCGCGCCCCAGGAAGAGGGTTCCTGCTAAGGTGATGTGGTATGCTCCTATAATACCATGGTTGAAACATTTGTTCCAAAATAAAGAGCATGCTAAGTTGGTGCGATGGCACAAGGAAGACCGTAAGAAAGACGTGATGCTGAGACACCCCGCTGATGGGTCGCAGTGGAGAAAAATCGACAGAGAGTTCCCGACATTTTCAGATGACACAAGGAACTTAAGATTTGGTCTAAGTAAAGATGGTTTTAATCCTTTCGGGGAGTAGAGCTCCAGTCATAGCACCTGGCTGTGACTCTATGTATCTATAACCTTCCTCCTTGGTTGTGCATGAAGCGGAAGTTCATTATGATGTCAGTGCTCATCCAAGGCCCAAAGCGACCCGACCACGACATTGGTGTGTACCTGAGGTCATTGGTTGAAGAACTTTTACAGTTGTGGCGTGAAGAAGGTGTACCTATGTGGGATGAGCACGAACAAAATGAATTTGACCTACGAGCGTTGTTGTACAACAATGATTGACCTGCTCTTAGTAACATTTCAGGACAGTCAAACAAGGGATACAATGCATGCACGCACTGTTTAGGTGAGACTGGAAGTATATATTTAGGTAACAAGAATGTGTACCCGGGGCATCGTCGATTTCTTCCAAACAAGCATCCCGTAAGAAAGAAAGGCAAGCATTTCAAAGGTGAGGCAGATCACCAGACGAAGCCTACCTGCCCTACTGGTGCTGATATATATGACATGGATAATCTGTTCCGAATGACGTTGACGGACACGTACCCATGTGGAAGAAGAAATCTATATTTTGGGAGCTACCCTATTGGAAAATCATAGAGGTTCGCTCTGCAATCGACGTGATACACGTGATGAAAAATCTTTGCGTGAACCTGCTAAGCTTTTTGGGCGTGTATGGGAAGACGAAAAATACACAGGATGCACGGCTGAATCAGCAACGTATGCACAAACGAGACGACCACCCGAATCCAGAGAAGTATCAAGGTCCTTCCAGCTACGCTCTTGCCAAAGAAGAGAATGAGATCTTTTTTGAAGTCCTGAGCAGTATCATGGTCCCGTCTGGCTTCTCGTGGAATATAAAGGGAATAATAAACATGGCAGAGAAAAAGTTCTAAAACCTAAAGTCTCATGATTATCACGTGATTTTGACCCAATTACTTCCGGTTGCATTGAGGGGGCTTCTACCGAAAAATGTTCGAGTACCCATTGTGAAGCTATGTGCATTCCTCAATGCAATTTCTCAGAAGGTGATCAATCCAGAAACTCTACCAAGTTTACAAAAGGATGTGGTCCAATGTCGGCTTCGAGTTGGTGTTCAGACCATCCTTCTTCAATATTATGATGCACCTCATAGTTCACCTAGTCGAAGAGATTTCCATTCTCGGTCATGTATTTCTACACAACATGTTCCCCTTTGAGAGGTTCATGGGAGTCTTAAAAAATACGTTCATAACCATGCTAGTCCAGAAGGAAGCATCTCCAAGGGTTATGGAACAGAGGAGGTCATTGAGTTTTGTGTTGACTTTATTCCTGACCTTAACCCGATCGGTGTTCCTCAATCGTGCCATGAGGGGAGACTGCGTGGAAAAGGCACACTAGGAAAGAAAGTAATAATATGTAAAGACGGGCATTCTTTCACTCCAGCACACTACATAGTTCTACATAATTCTAGCTTGGTGGCTCCGTATATCGAGGAACACATGAATAGTTTACGCTCCAAATACCCGGAGCAGCCTGAAGAATGGATTCAAGGAGAACATGTGGAGACTTTCGGCGGTTGGTTGCAAACACGTCCCATTAATAACACCACTGTTGGAGAACAGCTATACTTGTTGGCCAAGTCACCATCTTCGACTATATTGACTTTTCAAGGGTACGAGATAAATGAGAATACATTTTACACGGCCGAGCAAGATAAAAAGAGCACCAACCAAAACAGTGGTGTCCGCTTTGATGCAACAAACAACAATGGTTACATAGAGCAGATATGGGAACTTGATTATGGACCTTCTTTTAAGGTCCCTTTGTTCTAGTGCAAATGGTTCAACCTGACAGGCGGGGTACAGGTAGACCCGCAGTACGAAATTACTACAGTGGATCTCAAGAATCTTGGGTATGACACCGAACCATTCGTCCTAGCCAATGACGTGGCTCAGGTTTTCTATGTGAAGGATATGTCTACTAGACTGAAAAAAGAAAAGATAAGCAAGCGAATACATCATACGATGAGCCAAAGTGCCACATAATTCTTTCAGGGAAAAGAAAAATCATGAGAGTGGAGGACAAGATAGACATGTCAGAAGATTACAATAAGTTTGATGAAATTCCGCCCTTCGCAGTGAAAACTGACCCAAGTATCGTGTTAAATGATGAAGATTGCCCATGGTTACGGCGCAATCAGAAGAAAGGGACACACACGAAGAAGAAGTTTATACCACAACACTAGATAAGGAAGTAGGTGGTCATGTGTAATAATATATTAAACCTTTTATGTAACTGTGTTCTGAAAACTCGGAAGAAAACTCTAAACACTGTTTTTTGTTCTAAAAACTCCAACGGCTCACAAGCGCTCAAAAAAGTTGGAACAAAACACATGGTTTCCCCTGCATACAGCCCGATGATACGTCTCAAACGTATCTATAATTTTTGATGTTCCATGTTGATATTATGCCTATTGTTACATGTTTTATATACACTTCATAGCATTTTTTGCACATTTTCTGGGACTAACCTATTAACAAGATGCCACAGTGCCAGTTCCTGTTTTCTGCTTTTTCCGTTTCAGAAAAGCTAGTCGGGGAATATTCTCGGAATTGGACGAAAATCGACGGAGGTCCCTATTTCACCGACACGTCCACGGAGTCCAAAAGGGAGATGGAGAGGCGCCAGAGGGCAGCCACACCACCCTAGGGCGCGGCCCCCATGCCAGGCGTGCCGAGGGGTGGTGTGGGCCCCTCGGTTGGGGACAGAAGTCTCTGTTCCGGCACCCTACCGGGACGGGGAATTGCCCCCGGAGCCATCTCCATCGATGCCACCACCTCCATCATCGCCGTTGCTGCCTCCCATGATGAGGAGGGAGTAGTTCTTCATCGAGGCTGAGGGCTCTACCGGTAGCTATGTGGTTTATCTCTCTCTCATGGTGTGATCTATTTGTGATCATGAGCATTGTAATCTAGGTTGAACTCATAGATGTTTTTTCCCTTCATTATGTTATGATTATGCTACTCAAGTGGTTTTATCAACGTAATCTCTGGAGTCACCTTTGTCCCACGGTGCGAAGGTGACAGTGCGCGTGCCGTGTGTGACTCTTTGGATTAAAGATTATGGGGATACTTGCCATGAGTTGTTCTTTGTGTTGGGTGTCACTATAAAATTGTGGTGTTTATTTAGTACTATTTTGGGGCCCTTGTCATGTGTCCTCCCCCATCGCTGCCCTAATCGCCGGGAGGTGCGGCGTCACCTGGTGGAGGTCTATATATATTGTTGCCGACGGGGTAAACCCTAATCCACCATTCCTAGCCACGAACGCATCGTCTCCACGAGATGGATCCGCCACGCCCGCCGTAGCGCCTTCTGGACGAGGTCGAGCGTGCTAGAAAAAAAACATGTAAATCAAAGTATATAAATCAGAGTATATAAAAGAAAACAGAAAAAGAACCTAGAAAAAAAAATTAAAAACATGTGAAAAATCAATAGATATGATTTTTACAAATTTTTAGAAAATAATTTGACTTGATTTGCACAATTATATAAAAAACACTCAAAACATGCATTTTGTTTGAATTTTTTGACGATATGGATTTAAATCTATAGCAAATTTACTTAAATCATCCATTTGAAATTTGAATACATTCAACATTGTCAAATTTGAAAATAACCAGTACCAAAATATTCTACATGTCCAGGGCTTAAGTTTGATATAAAGTTTGTCAAATTTAGACAATTAAATAAATAGTACAAAAGAAATCAGAAAAAAGAAAATAGAAAATTCAAAAGCCCCTTTAGTACCGGTTGGTTTTTAGTACCGGTTGGAACCACCAACCGGTACTAAAGGCCTGGGGTAGATAAGTGCCACCGCCGTTCCAGATCGATCAGTTTCCTTCTTCCTCGCGTCAGTTGCAATCCCGCGGCGAAGCCCTGCCCGATTCTCCGGCGAAGCCCTGCCCGATTCTCCGGCACGGCCCCGCCCTCCTCCTCTGCCGCCGCGCGCTCCGGCAAAGCCCTGCTCCGGCGCAGCCCCGCCCTCCACCTCTGCCGCCGCGCGGATTGACCCGCGGAGCCGCCGCCGTGCCTCCGCCCGAAGATCGCCCGAAGCTCGCCGCCCGTGCTCACCGGCGCGGCTACTCCGGCCGTCCAACGGCGCCAGCTGCAGACGCTCCACCACCGGCGCTCTCCACCACCACCGCCGGTCATAGCTACTCAACGTGAGAGCTTTTTTTTCATAATTTTGTAGATTAGTGTACTGTTAGTTTGCTAGATGTTAGTGTACTGTTAGTGTTAGCAATTTTAGTTGTTAGTGTATTGTTAGTGTTAGAAAAATTCTAGTTGTTAGTGTACTGTTAGTGTTAGCAATTTTAGGCAATTTGATAGCAAAATTGAATTAGTTTGCTATTTGTTGTTAGCAAAATTAATTAGGTTAGAAGTAATGTTAGCCAATTTTTGTTATTGTTAGCAAAGTGCCAATTTTTACTAGGTTAGAAGAAATTTGTAGATAGCAAAGTGTTAGCAAAATTAATTACATATGAATGTGCTTCCTGTTTTGCTAGGGTTTATAATTTTGAACATTGCTATATTGGACAGATTTTGTTTGATTATTCAAAATGACCAGTACTATTTTTATGGTTTCAAAATGACTTGGAGAAATTTGTTGTTTAAAATTTGTAGGCTTTGTAATCTTGTTCATTTTGTAAATCAATTTTTTGTTAGTGTTAGTTTTGCAAATTTGTTGAATTGTATGAAACATTTTTAGAATTCATAGTAGAATTTTTAAAAGTTAGACCAAATTTGCATTTTAAATTATGTCATTTTCCTTAATTATGGATTTAAATTACTACTTTGTCATTTTAAATTATGGATATTCATATTATTGTTACAAAATTGATTGCAGGGACATTGAGCTATGGATCCAAATTTTCTGGACGCCCCCGGCAGAAACGAGAAGTTTGAAGACCGAATGTATCAGATTATATATGGATGTGCAAACCCGCCTGGAGAAGATGCCGGTGGAGAAGATGGGGTAATTGGAGACGATTACAGCTCACAATTTCTGAACGACTCCGGTGAGGGAGTTGAGCAAGAAGAAATTTGTAGAGAGGAGGAAGTGCCCTTAACAAACTCCGGCGAGGTATATATATTAAGCCTCTGTTGATCACTCACTAGATGCATTAATTGATTTGTAGTGCAGTTATTAACGAATCATTTTTTCTTTTAGCCCTCCGGATCGAGCAAATCATCAGCTGCTAAAAGGACGAAACGAGGCCCGACCAGAAGGTTGGCCGATGGTGCAAGGATATCGATCGACAAAGTTGGTGATGATGGCGAACCGCTGGAACCCACAGAGGCCGCCGTAAGTTTATAAATCAATGCGGAGTTCTTGTTAGGGACTTGGTCCTGATCATCCTTGAAGAATGGCATAAGCCGAAGGAGGACAACAAGGTAGCTAGTTATGTCGACGATAGAAGAAATTTATTGCTTTGGGAGACACCCTTGACACATGTCAACCTACCACCAGGTCTCACAACTGTCAAGAAGGAGAAAGTCAAGCAGTGGACTTTGAAGAAGATGGCCACACAATTCCAGAGCTGGAAGAAAACATTATGGAGAAATTATGTAGCGGCGGAGGAGCAAGATCCAGAATTCACTGGATCACTAGTGAAGATACAACATGACTGGCCCGCATTTGTGAAGATAAGAAAATCGGAGTCCGCTGTGGCCCGATCGGAAATAAATAAGGCAAATGCTGCGAAGAAGACATATCACCATACTTTGGGGACAGGTGGCTACAAGTCTGCCGTGCCTAAGTGGGAAGCCTTTGAAGCAAAACTGCTTGATAAAGGGATCATTCCACAGACATCGGACTGGCCCGAGAGGTCCAAGTTCTGGTTGTTCGCGCATGGGGCAGTGTTGGACACATAGAAATGGCAGATTGTTGCAAAGGGAAAATGGAAGGAAAAATTGAAATAGTAACCAAAGATCTTGAGGACGCAATAGACAAAGTTCGAAGGGGGAGTACGTGCCCGACAGAGAGAACGACGAGCTGACACTCGCCCTGGGGAATCTTGAACACGTTGGACGATTACGACGCTATGAATCCGGTGTCACCTTGAAGCAAGGGTTTCCGGAGGACGCTGAAACTTATAGAAGCCGTCAGAGAAAGAAGAAGCAGGAGATGGACCGGTTATCAGAATTGTAACGCAAGGTGCAGCGGCAGCAGGAGGAACTAGACTCAATTAGTCAGCAAAGGGCATCTCAGCAGCAGCTAGAAGGTCCTGAAGTCGAAGCCGTCCCATCTGATCAGCGGAAAAGCAGCGTGGGTTAAACGCATCTAGAAAATTCTGAATTTGAAGTGCCGGCGGCTCACTACCCCATGGATGATATCACGGAGAAGACATACTGTCAGCTACATATGTCAATGAAGAACATATCCTTCAAGGTGGCGCTCGGCTATGCTTTACCAAATCAATTTGGAGCAAGATACCATCTCGGTGGGATTCCGGCTAGCTATGCTCATGTCGGGGTGGTTGAAGTTATGTCGGGATTTGGTACACTGGAGTTTGACATTCCTGGAGGTGACGAGGAGAAGACACTAGGAGACGTCAAGGGTGGTATCGTTCTATGGAACAAGAAATACATCGTGTTTCCAAACTCGGCGCCAAGGACACCGACTCCTCCGAGTATCAATCCACCACCTCAAAGTCCATCCCACCCCACCGGTTGGGAGCCCAGCCTGAGTCCATCGCCCGCGCCGTCCCGTCTGATTGCGCCCACTACTAAGTCCATCGCCCGCACCGTCCCGTCAAAGCGGAAACTGAACTTCCCATCTACATATACACAGAAGAAAAGTGCAAATAAGGAAACTCGAGAGGAACGCGAGTTGCTAAAACCTCTTCCAAAGAGAAGTTATGACTTGTATAAAGAGGAACTCGACGCGGAGGTGAAAGCCGATGTGAAAAGACAACTTGCACCGAAAAAGCACGAGCAAAAGATGGTAATACCACCGGAAAAAGTTGTGAGATGTTTGAAAAATCTATCGACGGGACCGCCACAGCCTGATTTGCCAGATAACTATGTCCGTTGTATTCAGAAGACATATAGTCAACAGAAAAAGGAGGAGGCGGCGGCATATCACCTAAAGAGAGAGCAGGAGCGGACGGCAAAAAGCGGGAAACAAGTGGCCCAGCTCAGAGAACAGGCAAATCAGTCGATCCTCTCGTTCAAGGTGATGCCCGATAAGTAAGTACACCACGACACTGGTCGCATAGGCGACACTGGGCTCCCCATAGCTGATCTTGCATGGACATATGTCCATGGGAAGTCCCTGATCAGACCTGAGGCGGTCAAGTTTCTACCAACACAGTTGCGCCAATTGCATCAGTGGTACATGCAAACCGCAAAGGACGGGAAAGACCACCTCTGGGTGGCATATAGGAAAAAGCATTACTTCTCGGATAACGCGCTGTATGTTCAGTTTTCTGAAATTTTTCAGTTATTCAATCAAGACGCACTCGACAAAGCCCTCGTCAGTTGCTATTGTTTGTAAATGATTTATTTATGTAATTTAAATCTCTAGCTCAGCTCGTTCATTGCCTGTAATTATCTCACTATATTCTTTTGTACGCTATTATGCAGAATGAAGATTCTCGAATGCAAAAAAGACTGCATCTATGACACTGGGTTCGTTGACCCATATTTCAATCATGAAGTTATTGAAAGAAACCATCCCGAGGACACAGAGAATAACTTGCTCCGGTTTTTAGTGAAACAAAATACTTACGCAGAAATTCTTTTTCCTTACAACTTCATCATGGCGGATTTTATTCATCATGCAGTTCTTGCATGATGAATAAAATCCGCCATGATGGCTTTCCCTAAAAAAAAAGTTGCAGATAAACCAGTTGACGCTAGAATGCTAAGAATCACCATTCTCTCAATCCATCAATTAAGAGGCATACCCTTTGATTTATAAGTTAAGCAATTTTAGAATTTTGTTGACAGAAGTTTCAGCACCATTAAATAACAAAATACCCCATATTGACAATACCAAACACTTTTAAGAAACGAGTTTATATGTATACGCTTGCGTGATGCTAGAAAGTCAGCGAATCATCTGGTCCACTGTAGAAACCAATCATGTCCTCCTTATTTAGAGAGCACAAATCTCGTGCCGACTAAATCTGCAAGTTTACGATGCGACGTGCGGTCGTAAGACTCAAATTAACGAACCCCAAGCTCTAGCTGCAAGTGTATTATAATTAAGATTGAAACGCACCGGAGGTCACGAAGTTGCGCAGAAATGAAGTATTGGTCACCAAGTTGCGAAACGTCAATTCTTGATCACAAAGTTGTGGATTTGCCAAACTTTGGTCATTCCGTCAAAACGGACGTTAAGTTGGTGACGTGGCAGTCTGTTTTTTGCAAAAAACTTTCAAATTTTGTGTCTTTCAATTGCTAGGTCCCTTTTGATTTTATTCCTTTCTAGAGAAAGGCAACGTTGGCCCGAACCCCTTGCGCGAGCGCGAGCGAGAAGGAGACGGCGCCCAAGGCGCTGACCTCGACGGCAACATGCCCGCATCCTCCGTCTCTGGCCGCACGGGCCTGGGCGGCGTGTCGCCCGACACCATCATCGAGTGGCTGCAGGACGAGATGGGCTACCCATCTGCGCCGCCGGCCCTAGAGCAGCTCCGCAAGATCTGTCGCGGCAACATGCTCCCCGTCTAGTCCTTCTTGCCGCGTCGCGTCCGCTCTGAGCGCACCGTCGTCACGGTGCGCCGCAACATCCTCGTCCACGGCGTCGCGGCCAGGCGGGCGCCGGAGGGCGGCGCCGGCGGGAGAGCGGGCGGGGGCGACACGGCAGCCAGGGAGGGCGGGGGAGGCAGGGAGGGGGCGACACGGCCGTGACGGGTTCCTCGGTGGGCTGGCACGCGACGAGCGCTGCGGCGGCGGCAACGAGGTGGACGCTAGAAGAAGAGGCCAGAGCACGCACGCGCATCTCCGCATCTCCGGTTCCTGGTTCTTCCTGGCAATTTTTTTTTTGAAAAGGACCTACCAATCAGAAGAAACAATAGTTCAAGGGGTCTTTTGTAAAAAAACAGACTGCCACATCATCGACTTAACGTCCGCCGTGACGGAATGCAAATCCACAACTTTGTGATCAAGAATTGACGTTTCGCAACTTGGTGACCAATACTTCATTTCTGCGCAACTTCGTGACCTCCGGTGTGTTTCACTCTATAATTAACTTGCCTACTATATCTTTTACCCGCAAAAAAAAAAAAAACTTGCCTATTATATCATCTTTTGTTCTCTTCTTTCGGTCGGTCGTAAGTCCTGACTCCTGACCTCGTCAGAATCCCCCGTAACAAGCACGAGGGTAGCATACAGACCGGAGACCATGCCAACCTAAGCACTACGTACATATATTCCCAAGCTATATAAACATGCATCCATTCCATGATTCAACGTACTCATCCACTGCAACCTGCTAGCAGTTAAGCAAGCTAAGCCTGCTTCTACACTACAGCAATCGTTCCTGAATTTCCCAGTTTCTCAGCTTCACGAGGCAGCATATCGAGTGATCGCCGTGTTGGCATCGCAAGACATGGCTTTCTCCAAAGGCTCTTGGTTCGCACTTGGCTTGCTCCTCTTCGCTGCTCTCGTTTCCACTCCCAATGGCGACCACAAGCTCTCGGCCAGGTACTACGACCAGACGTGCCCCAACGTGCAGCGCGTCGTGCGGGCGGTCATGGCGAACACGGTTGCCGGCGACCGGACGGTGGCACCCGCCATCCTCCGCCTCTTCTTCCACGACTGCTTCGTCAACGTACGGTGTCTTATTCCAGCTGCTACACTCCTGTACCATCATGTTCTCCTGCTAATCTGTTGGCCGTGAACATGAAATGTGTAAATGCTACGGCTTATGGCAGGGATGCGATGCCTCCGTTCTCCTGGATAGCACGCCCTTCTCCCAGAGCGAGAAGAACGCGGTGCCCAACACTTCTCTCCGCGGCTACGAGGTGATCGACGAGATCAAGTCCGTGTTGGAGCACGACTGCCCGGCCACCGTCTCCTGCTCGGACATAATCGCCCTCGCTTCCCGCGACGCCGTGGACATGCTGGGAGGGCCCAGCTGGAACATGCCACTCGGCCGCAAGGACTCACGCATGGCCGACAAGGACGGCGCCGAGAACCTCCCCAGCCCGCATGACAACTTCAGAACGCTCGTCTCCGAGTTCAAAAAGCGTGGCCTGAACGCCCGCGACATGACCGCACTCTCTGGCGCGCACACGGTCGGGATGGCTAACTGCGTGAATTACAGAGATCGTGTCAATGGTGAAGCCGACATCGACCCCTCCTTCGCGGAGACCAGGCGGTAAACATGTCCGGCCGGTGACAGTGATGGGGGCATGGCACCATTTGACGAGCAGACGCCGATGAGGTTTGACAATGCCTATTACAAGGATCTAATCGCGCAGCGCGGCCTTCTCAGCTCTGACCAGACGCTCTACGGGTCCGGCGGGTCTAAGGACGATTTAGTGAAGATGTATAGCAAGAATGGTAAGATGTTCGCGAAGGACTTCGCCAAGGCTATGATAAAGATGGGGAACATACAGCCATCCAAGGGGACGCCGGTGGAGGTCAGGCTCAACTGCAAGATGGTCAACTGGTGATGATTGGTGATTATTATTGTTAAGCAGTGCAGCCCGATAATAGTGGGATTTCTTGTTGAAGCCTCAAGACATATGTTCATTTATTCATTTATTTTATAATGTTGTTCTTTGCTTTTTAATGGTTTCTCTGATTGCCCTTCTCATATTCTTAGCACTACTCAGTTTTCCAGCAGTGTTTCACCTTCTTCACTTGCCCCCTCTTTATTCAAAACAAGTCTCCCGAACAATCAGACCAAGTGTTGCTGTCAGTCTATGCCATTTTACCCAATCATGAATTTAAGTAGGACCCACTAAAACTAGATAAGTGGAACCATGGGACCTGGACATGGTGGGACCCACTTCACCTTACAGCGTCGAGAACCTCCCCAGCCCGCACGACAACTTCAGCACCCTCATCTCTGAGTTTGAAAAGCGTGGCCTGAACGCCCTCGACATGACCGCGCTCTCCGGCGCGCACACTGTCCGGATGGCTAATTGCGAGAACTACAGAGATCGTGTCAATGGTTAAGCCGACATCGACCCCTCCTTCACGGAGACCAGACGGAAGACGTTCTCCGGCCGGTGACAGTGACGGGGCATGGCGCCATTTGACGAGCAGACGCTGATGAGTTTTGACAACACATATACTCCCTCCGTTCCAAATTAGATGACTCCCATTTGTCCACATACGGATGTATCTAGACATGTTACAAGTATATGTACATCCACATGTGTACGAATGAAAAGTCATCTAATTTAGAACGGAGGGAGTACTATATTACAAAGGATCTGATGACGTGGCGTGGCCTTCTCACCTCTGACCAGGCGCCTTACGGGTTCGGCGGGTCTCAGGATGATCTAGTGGAGATCTATAGCAAGAACGCTGGGTTCGCGAAAGAATTCGCCAAGGCTATGATAAACATTGGGAACAGACAACAATCCAAGGGGACGCCCGTGGAGGTCAGGCTGAACTGCAAGATGGTCAACTGGTGATGAATGACTATTGTTGTTACTAGGTAACTTGGCGCGGCGACATGTCGCGCCCTCTGGATTAATTTGTATGCCGAATATCACAGTTTGGATATCAATAGAAAATATTGGTAAAACTTACCTTTAGAATTCTTTATACTGTAATTTATGATCAATTGATTGGCTGCCTTTTTGCAAAAAATAAAGAATATACCGGTAAAAATTACCGCCAAACAATTACCATTGAGTAAAGTTGGAAAATACAGGCATAACTTAGCGCCGAACAATGACCGTTATGGTGCGGCGCAAAAGAACTATTTCTGAATTATTACGGTCGAGGCTGAAAATCATCCCAAGTTTAATTCAAATAGTGAAAATTTAGCTTGTTCTGACTAATTTTGGTTGTTGTTCAGACGTGCATGAATTCAACATAAATATATACGTTTCATTTTCTGGATATTTTGATATGGTGAACATTTTTTTTGAATTTTAATGTGAACTGCAATTTAAATCTTGGAGTTTCACTGAAATTTATTGATTTTTTTTTAAACGGGGCAAAGAATTCGTCGTCAATAGTTAGGTTTTTTCTGACGCGCGTGAGTGTGGCAAACCTTCTCTTAGCGGCGCCGCTGACTAAGGAGACAGACCGGCGACACGGCGAGAAAGAAGACACCTCATGGATTAAAAATCTAGAACTATTGTCAGTGCTCCAGTCCAAACTCCGGGTTCATGTTTACTTAAGCAGTACCACATCATCTGTGCTAACAACATGATTCTGTACTGAGACCGAGCGATAGCTCGAGTGGCTGAGGTCGCTGGTGAGGACCCAGCCCGCCAGAGTTTGACTCCTACGGAGCGAATTTCTGGGCGTCTCACGCTACACTGTTCACCTGCGCACTGTAACAACACTGTTCTCTGAACAGTGCAATAAATCGCAGGTGCCTCTCTTCGTTCACGTGCCACAGGCGAGGTCGACGTGCCCGTCGGTCCCGGAGCGCTGGTCTTCGGATAAGTCTCTCAGGACGTATTAGGGATATAGGTTGTAGGTCTTGTTTAGACACTATAGATGGGGTGTGCGTGTGGTGTGTGTGCGTGTGGCGTGCGTGCCTGTGTGTCCGATCAGATACTACAACTTGTATTCTCAGGAGAGGCTCTAAAAAAAAACATGATTCTGTACTAAAAGAACATCATCAGAACTCTTGTCAGTACCAATAAAGATCAGCAACAGTCATATCTTATCAGATAGTAGTAGTTATGAATTTGTGTTAAATTGCATACGGTCATACAGATGGGCTAATGGAAGATATCGATCAAGATGGTTAGTGCAAAATTAACATCCAAGATTGTGAATTTTTGCGACAATTGGCAACTCAAGTTACATAACAGTGATTGACTACAATTTTCTATCTGACCTTGATGAGTCTCTATGAAGTGCTTAGCTTCTCTTTCACACTTATCTTGTGGAGTTTTAGTAGAGACTGCCGATGCAGCAAGTATTTATGTTGTTGTCTGTTTTGCAGGAGCTTCCACAGAATCGCCACCATTTGTAGTGTCTTCTGCCGCCCCCTCCGCTTCCGCAACAAAAGTAGGATTCGGTGGGCGTTTCCTCATGGATGGAGGCTATGTTTCATAGTTCCTAATGTTTATCTTCTAATAAAGAAGAAGAGATATGGAAGCAAATAAAAGCTATATAAAAAGGCTCACCTGTACTCCAGCAACATATATTTGGACAAACTGGAAACTTGGGAGCAAGTAAACACGAAAAATACTAAAAAAAAATGGCTTCCAGACTATTGCCTTTATTCGGAACCGCAAAACCCTTTGCATCAAAACCACTTGACTCACCAATTGCTGATGGTGGAAGATCTCATATCGATTCTTCAGCCGCACCAGGTTCCTATAAGTTGACAGAGAATGTGCATACATAATCTAGTCATCATTCAATTGAATATTTGTGCCATGCAATTCAAAAACATGGTCATAGAACAGTAGGAATCCCCAAGAAAGCAAACCTTGCTCCAACGCCCTAAACCCTGTTGCTTAGCGATTTCCTCCAACCTTTGTAGGTCAGCAATTACTGGGGTTCGTTCACCCCCCTTAGGGCCTTGCTCCTTTACTTGATCAAGTAAATAAAACTAAATATTACCGAAACATTTAACACAATCAAACAATTGAGGAAAAAGTAAACGGTCATCACCCTTTCCCATCCCGTAGAAACTACCAAGTAAGAAACATTCGTTTCGCCGAGGTAAACTGAACCAAATTCTCGTCAAATGTTAGCAGCTGTGGAGTCTACTCTAATTGTGATCTCCTGAAGTAGGTTTCAATTTTTTATTTTGAAGAGAAAAGAGAAGGCCAAGTCCACAGATGATAATGGAATAGTTAGAAGCCTTCACTGGATCGACGCCGAGCTCCACCGCCACGCGCTGCATGACCCTGAGGTCTGAGGACCTCGCGGCTGCCGGTACCAATGACAAATAATACATGACTATCGAGCTACAGATTTTGTGATACTCACGATTCTAAGATGTGAAGTCGTTCTGAAAATTATGTTCTTGTAATTAAAAATTAAAAAATACACTCAATCCAGTAACAGAAAAGCTCCACAATAGCAAAAAAATCAAATATAGCTGTTAATGTAGAGAGCGCAAACAAAAAATGCATGATACTGATAAACTTAACAAAAAAGTTAACATTATGAGCTAAGAACAACCACAAGAACAGGAAATGAATCTGATTTTACAATCTATAGGGTTACTATCAATGGTACTGAAATAGTTGGTACACAAGTAGAGGACAAAAAATATATGAGAGATGATGATGACATCTTCTTGTCTAAATAAACAGATTAAAGATATAATTTGACACCAAATGTTCATTATATCCAAAGCACCAAACCTGTTGTATTAGTTCACGGCTGGATGCTTCTAATAAAAGAAATGAAAAGGATTGGTTGATCATGAATGCAGTAACATTTATATGAGAGCTGTCAGTGAAATAAAACATAGAATGAAGGCACTTACTTGGGAGCTTGTTCAGGAATATACTTCCTAGACTGCTTCTGCCTTAGGGTATGCAAGTCTCGTCCAGGGCAAAACTCCATCATCAAGCATGAGAATTTATCCGTCTCGAAGCAGGTGTACAAAGTTGGAAGAAAATGATGGTCCAAGCACTGCAGTATCTCCCTTTCGGTCTGGGCTCTCATAAGCTTTTTGCGGCCAGCTAGAGACGCCTTGTCCATAATCTTCATAGCAAAGTAGCATGTGTTGCCACTAAGCTCCGACAAACAAACACTGCCAATGTCGCCGCATCCAAGCCTCTTAAGCAGCCTGAAATGACTCAGCCCTAGCGAACCTTCTTTGGTTCGGATGGCCTGAATCGCTTCCCCCCTTGAATCGTTCGACTTATGAGACTTTGCGCTGATATTGATGTTGGTGCCGGTACCACAATAAAAATATACTATTATTTTGGGCGATGTTGTCAATGAAGCTAAGATATAAAACGTATCAGCATGTATGCCAAACATATGTATATCTGGTGTTACGCGTGCACGACTTATTGGTACTGTTGAGCAGCCTCTTATGAAAGTCAACATGAATATATAATACACAGGTACATAAGATGGCAGAACTGAATTACCTCATTCAGATACAGAATCGACACTGCACTCTACTTATGTGTTTTTTCACTTCGGACAGAATACTAAATCTGAAAAATGTGAAAACTATATTAGGCTAAGATGCACATATCATAAATGAATATTGGATGAGACAAATTGAAAGAATAGATTCAACTAAACAACTATTTTTTTTTTTTTTTTTGCTTGTGAGGAAACAGAGAAAAGTGGACTGAAAAACCGGGTAATGCTCCAAAACGACATATCCACTTAACGGCAAAATTAGAAGAGGTGCTTGAGTTCGTTGGTGCAGAAGTGCGTCCACGGCTTTTGGAGAATGGAATCACCTACTTGGACTATACAGAATCTACAAATCATAGCCATCCACGTAATATGTATCTAGACATGGCTGAAAGTAAGGAAAGTGCAGCATCAAAATCCCAGAAAAAATCCTAGGATGTACTTGCTCATCAGATGCTTCTCAAATCGCAGAAGCACACCATAAAAATCCTCAAAAAAACGAAAACCTACTTCCTTCATGGTCCTTGTATACCTGTAATCAGTCTGCCATAGTTCCTCGACGCTGCAGCTTCACCAACACTGGTGGTTGTCTGATCATACAAACTGCTTTCAGTGCACCACCTTCTACACCTTATTGGATTCTCTTTGGTCGGACATGGAAGCTGAGATTGGAAGGACCTCCTCCTGAGCCAAGATGAATTGCAACGTGTGAACATAGTTATTGTGAACATAGTTCACAGTTTTGTATTACATATCAAACTTGTCATCCCTAATTGTGAATAAACTTTTCCTCCTCCCGGTGCTTTTGTAAGCTTTATCTAACCTTCCTTCTCATCTAAATAAAAAAGCTTAAAGCTCCTTGCAGCCTTGCAGGGGATAAATATGCTATCAAATTTTATTTTCGTAGGGGGTCGGAGCAAGATTTAAGAATGTACTGTTCTTGAAGACTACTGGTAAATTGGTAATAGAAATCGACGAAGGTACTTGTCAATCCAGATGAATGCTTATTATTGCAGCAGGCATGAAAGGAATCGATGAAGTACTCACACGTATTGCGGCCGCTGGCCGGTCTGCCGGCCGGAAACGCACATGGACGTGGATGCGATGCGGTGTTAACGGAATAGTGGCAGCTCCTCCTCGTAGCGTCCATCACCGCGATTCCGTTGACCTGTAATCAATCAAATAGAGGAAAAGATCAATCAGCATATGACCTAGGAAACAAATCGAACGAAGATTGGCTTGAGGGTGGCCCATGCGACCAAGACCAGCGCAAGTACAGCAGCCACTGTTGGTTCCTTTGATTGGAGCCGGTGGAGGGAAGGAGGCCGAGGGAGGTGGGGGAGATGAGGACGATGGGAGGAGAAGAACCGGCTGGTTTGGAGCCCGCGGGCGATGGAGCTTCTCGATACGTCCTCCCCGCTTTGACCGCTGCGTTAGCTGATTCGGGTGGAAAAGACAGGGTGAACCGGATGACCGGGGTGGAAGGACTGGATTACCGGGAGACGTGTCGTGCTCCTATGTGGCCGCGTCTGGGTCGTCCATTGCACAGATCTAACGGCTGAAAATTGCCCGTGACGTGGATAGCTGATTGGGGGGTAAATCTTTCCCTCTTATATATATATATATATATATATATATATATATATATATATATATATACTATAGGTACTATAAAGTGCAGCCCAATCATGGTGGTAGTAGTGGCTTTTTTTTATAAAGAGTTGTGGGCATTTATCGTTCACGACTCAAGGGATAAGTTTGTAGTCATATGCTCATTCATTTATTTATTTTTAATTGATGTTCTTTAACTTTTAAGGATTTCTCCGCGTGTCCACTCTGTTACTTATCACCACTCAGTTTTCCCATAATGTTCCGTGTTCTTCACTTTCCTCTCTTGGTTTCATTACGCCCTTCTACAAAATCATGAATCAAGTGGGACCAATTAAAACAAGATAGGTGAGAACCATGAGTTTAGATATGGTAAGGCTGTCTTTAAATTATAGGTGGGGCCAGCTTACAAGTGGGACTTACATGGTGGGACCATGTATAGTTGTGAAACAGTTGACAGTAAGGAAATGTATGAGAAATTGGGGTGTGAATTAAGAAGCAAGATCGTAATTGGAAGGGTCCACCCTTCTTCCATCAAAAACACCGGCCATTGCTCTCTCTATCTATCCATCTATCTATCTATCTATCTATCTATCTCGATTTCTCGCGAAAATGTCATACAACGACAAGTCTATCTAGAACATGTATATCGACATGTCCAACGAGAATGGTCTTCGTTAGTGGAGGATACTGACCACTTTGAAGAAGATCCTCAGTAGAAGCACTTCAATAAAGGGACATCGTCGCCACCAGAGAGCGCTACGACAAGATGGACATGAGGAGGAGTACACCCGAAGACCCCTTCTTTGACTGGGAAAAGGACGATCACGAGGCTCGCAATGAATTCTCATCAATTTACCACAAGTAGCATGCCCGAGCCGATGGCGCGAAGAAGTAGTATGGAGTGAGGTTTTGGGAGCTTCGAACTCACACATAACGAGTACAACCCAGACCTCCTCGGAATGGCTTTCGGCCCACACATATAAGGCCAAGCATGGCCCTTGGGTTCAAGCCTATACACAGTCACCAAGTAGCTCCTCTCGCTGTGGTCAACTTGGTTGTGACATCCTAAGTTTTTTTTCATTTTGAGAACAGTGTAGTACTCCCACCGTTTTTAAATATAAAATGTTTTAGGTGTTGCACATGTTGTTTAGATGCATACTAAAATAAGTGAACATACATATTAAAATATGTCTACATACATTTGTATATATGAATGTGTACAACTGCTAAAACATGTTATATTTAAAAACGGAGGGAGTAGGTTTTTGGCCCACAAGAATTCTTAGTTTTCACAAAAGCTGGCAAATTGTTTCTCCACCGGAACACATGAGCAACAGAGCCATTTCACCGCAATAAATTTGTAGGGAGTACTCGGATTCTTATCTTCATTAAGAAATGGTTCAGGCTGGTTACAAACATGAGCCCTAGAGCCTTTCGCCGCAATGATTTAGCAAATCCTTACAACAAATCAGCTGAAGCAGTGTCCAATGGGCCTGGTATTTGATGAACAAGAAGGAACTACTGTATCTGCTACTCTGCTTAAATTCGAGCTGCATCTCGTTATCGATGGCACAGATTACCATCGAGCTCTTACAGTCGGTGGTGCTTGCATGCATGGTTGAATGAATACTTAGCAGGCTGTAATCCCGATGGCTCATACCCTGCTAAACCTATCGATCATTTTTCTCTTACAATTTTCTGATCTATGATAAAGAGAAAAAAGAAAATGTGGGCTATCGATCTGTTCCCCTGCTAAACCTAAGGATACCTCAGACTAAGATGCATGCATATTTCTATTGTGCTACATTTACACCATGCGGTATTCAGGTGCATTTGTCCGTCATTTAATTCTGACCTACTTTACATTACGATTTTCTCACAAGTATGGACCGCTTCTTTGTTTTCTGAAAAGGAAGCTTTTGTTATGCGTCCAGACTCTGCACCAAGCGAATGCACACAAAGCCTGAAGCTTCCTTTTGTTTTTTCCGATGCCCTCTGCATGTACTTCCAATTATTATTTACGGTTTTCCTAGTTCTCAAATGGCCGAGAATTAAGTTAGACCTAGGGGAGCGATGCCCCGGCCTCTACGAACCCTATCTACTACAGAGCCGTTAGATTTGTATCGTGATTCATGCGTAGTTTGAGTTGCAAATGAGTTCAAGTACTGATGAAGAGGAACGGATTTCAGAAGAAGAAGAAAAATGAGAGAAGAGCACGCAAGGATATAACACAAAATGCATGACATAAATATTTCATCATCCTGCCACAAGCTTGGCTTATTTACATTTCTTTTGACAGAAACTTTGGTTAATTTAAGTGTCCACAAACACAGCTTGATAGCCCCGTGTGTCTTGATTACTTGCATTTTTTTTTTGCAGACCCTTTTGAAAGCAAAATTGGGGGCGGTTATGAGTCCTGGCATGCTAAGTTTATTTTCATGTTTAGGACAGTGTAGTGGTTTTTTGGTCCGCGAGAGCTATTAGTTTTCACAAAAGCTGGCACATCGTTTCTCCACCGGAACACATGAGGACCAGAGCCATTTCGCTGCAATGAATTTTCAAGGTGTGTGTTCTTTGTACTTGGATTCTTATCTTTATTACTCCGTATTAAGAAATGGTTCAGGCTGGTGTTTTTGCCTGCCGTAGTCCCGGCCAGAAAACATGAGCCCGGAACATTTCGCCGGAATGATTTAGCAAATCCTTACAATATCAGATCAAGCAATGTCCAATGGGCCGGTATTTGCTGAACAAGAAGGAACAACTCCGTCTGTTTTAGTCCGAGCTGCATCCGGTTCTCGATGGCACAAATTACCCGAGCTCTTGCAGTGGGTACTGCTTGCATGCATGCATGGTTGAATCAGTAGTGAGCATGCTGTAATCCCGATGCCTCATATTCCCACCCAAAAAAAAATGACTATTGGTTGAATCAATAGTGCACGAATCGATCATTTTTCTTAAACTACTCCTTCATCCATTCACTTATAATTTTCTGACCTCTGATAAGGAGAAAAATAAAAGGTGGACTATTAGTTGGTTCCCGTGCTAAACCTAAGGATACCAGAGAGTAAGGTGCAGGGCATATTTATAATGTGCTACACCTACACCACGCGGCCGGTAATCAGGGGCATTTGTCCGTCATTAACTTTTGACCTACTTCACATTGCAATTTCTGACAAGTATATATCACTTCTTTATTTTCCGAAAATGAAGCTTTTGTTATGCTTCCAGACCTTGCACCAAGCGAATCCACACAAAACTTGAAGCTTCCTTTTCATTTTCTCGGATGCCCTCTACATGTACTTCCAATTATTATTTACGGTTTTCCTAGTTCTCGAACGACCGAGAATTAAGTTAGACCTCAGTTTAATCCAGAGCCGTTAGATTTGTATCGTGATCGTGTGTCGTTTGAGTTGCAAATGAGTTCAACTGCTGATGAAGAGGAACATATTTCAGAAGAAGAAAAAACAAAGAGAAGAACACACAAGGATAGGACACAAAATGCATGACACAAATATTTCATCATCCTGGCCACAAGCTTGGCTTATTTACATTTCCTTTGACAGAAACTTCGGTTAATTTAAGTGTCCACCAAGTCACCAATATTAAAGTTTTAGGGTTGAACGATCGTACCCTTTCGGGGATCGGCTGCATGTTAATATAGGTAGAAAAAGCCTCTACCGTGGCTTGTACAGGTTTGTGTATATACGTGTTGGTGTACTACACCATACCCGTATATACGGTAACAATACATCTAACACCCTCCCTTAATCTAAACTTGTACAAAGATTTAGATTACGTCTAAACTCACTTAGCCCTTTAACAGAAAGAGTTTTAGTGAAACCATCAGCAACTTGATCTTTGCTTGAAATGAACTTGATCTCCAGATTTTTGCTTGCTACTCTTTCTCGAACAAAATGGTAGTCAATCTCAATATGTTTTGTTCTTGCATGAAAAACAGGATTTGCAGACAAATAGGTAGCTCCTAAGTTGTCGCACCATAGGCATGGTTTTTCTCTTAGTTGAACACCAAGTTCATGAAGAAGTGCTTCAACCCATATCAACTCAGCAGTGGCATTTGCCACAGCCTTGTATTCGGATTCAGTGCTAGAACGAGACACTGTACCTTGTTTGCGAGAGCTCCACGAAACAAGGTTGGGTCCAAGGAAAATGGCAAAACCTCCTGTGGACCTTCTGTCATCAACACATCCTCCCCAATCTGCATCTGAAAAAGCACTCAGCAATGTGTGAGAGGAGTGTGTGAATGTTAAGCCGACTCCTATTGTATTCTTGACATATCTCAAAATTCTCTTTGCAGCTGTCCAATGTGTTGTAGTGGGTGCATGAAGAAATTGACAAACTTTATTAACTGAGAAGGCTAAATCTGGACGTGTGAGAGTCAAATACTGAAGAGCACCAACGATGCTTCTGTATTCCGTACTATCCTTCGAACCAAGGGGTGTGCCATCATGCAGTGATAACTGTTCAGAGGTAGATAACGGTGTGGGAGCTGGCTTACAATTTAGCATACCAACCCGAGATAGGAGATCCATAGCATATTTTTCTTGTGTCAACATTAATCCTTCTCTAGCCCTCTTTACTTCAATGCCCAAAAAGAAATGCAAGTCACCAAGATCTTTAATGGAAAAGTGTTTGTTAAGTTCTTGAAGCAGAATGGATGTAGCATCATTTGAGGAACTTGCAACTATAATGTCATCAACATATATGAGAACAAATATAGTGATACCTGACTTTTGATAAAGAAAGAGGGATGTATCAGCCTTTGACGGTTTGAAATTAAGATCATGGAGTTTTGAACTGAGCCGAGAATACCAGGCCCTTGGAGCTTGCTTCAAGCCATACAAAGCCTTGTCAAGTCTACAAACATAATGAGGAGCATCAGAGTTTTCAAAACCTGGGGGTTGTTTCATGTAAACCTCCTCTTCCAGAACACCATGTAAAAACGCGTTCTTGACATCTAGCTGCCTCAAATTCCATCCTCGAGAAACTGCAATGGCTAAAACAATTCGAATAGTTGCAGCTTTAACAACGGGACTAAAAGTGTCCTCATAGTCTATACCATATCTCTGTTTGAATCCTTTCGCAACCAATCGTGCCTTATACCTGTCAATTATACCATCTGCATTTTTCTTGATACGATAAACCCACTTACAGTCTATTATATTCTTGTTGCTGCTTGGTGGAACAAGATGCCAAGTTTTATTCTTGAGCAATGCTTCATGTTCTTCTCTCATGGCATCCATCCAATTTGGATCATCAAACGCTTCAGACAATGAATTTGGTTCTCCTGTAGATGTTAATAAACCATATCTAACAGAATTTGCCTCCCTATAGATTTTAGCTTGACGACCATATGTAATTGTACCATCTTTGTACTCTTTCGGTTTTTTAATACCTTTTTGTAGACGTGTGCGACGACGCGATGCAGAAGATTCTTCCGCTTCATTTGTATTATCAGAAGAACCAGCAGGAGCCGCAGAGCCAGGCACACCAGCATCGGGTGCAGGGGATCCTAGAGCAGAGGACTGGGACCGCGCAGGTGCATGCGCGTCAGGCGAACGGCGCGCGTCAGGCGAACGGGACCGCGACACGTCGGACGGAGCATGGGCATGAGCATCGTTGTCTCCCTCGCTGTTGACATGTGCATGGGCGACCGGGACCGCTCGGGGGCATGTGGCCAGCACGCGCAGCGGGCGTGTGAGGAGACGACACGGAGGCGCTGACGCTACTGTCGGACACAGCAGGCTCGGGATCCGCAGCAGCATCATCACCGGGATCGGAGGCTGCTGCAGAATCAGCATCGGCATCGGAACCTTCAGCAGTTTTGTCTTCTTCTGAATTTTGAGGAGCATCATTTCCTGTGTCGTTTTGGGTCATTTCTTCATCAATTTGAACCAAATTTTTTTCTGCTGAATCCTCAGGGTCCTGTCCATGATTAGTAACAGGAACAATAGGTAAAGGCATATAGTCATTAATGTGTGCATCCCCATGTGTAGATGATGTAGGAAGGAGAAGAATATCTTCACGAAGACGCTTGCCGGCATTTGGATGCAACAAAGCAAACGGAAAAATGTTTTCATCAAATACAATATCACGTGATATGTAGACACGGCCTGTAGATACGTCAAGACACTTGACTCCCTTATGACGAGGGCTATACCCAAGAAAAACACAACGTTTGGAGCGGAAAGCGAGTTTGCGCTTGTTATAAGGGCGAAGATTAGGCCAACAAGCGCAACCAAAAACTCGTAGGGAATCATAGTTAGGTGTGGTATGTAGGAGACGTTCTACAGGAGTTTCTGAGTTTATAACTTTGCTAGGAAGTAGGTTTATGAGAAAGGTAGCCGTAAGAAAAGCCTCATCCCAGAATTTCAGAGGCATGGAAGCATTGGCTAAAAGTGCAAGTCCTACTTCAACAATGTGCCGATGTTTGCGTTCAGCTGAACCATTTTGTTGATGCGCATGGGGGCATGAAACATGATGAGTGATGCCGATTTTCTGAAAGAAACTATTGAGTTTTTCATACTCTCCTCCCCAATCTGTTTGCATGGTAATAATTTTCCTAGCAAATTTTCGCTCAACAAGTTGTTGGAAGTTAAGAAAGACTTGATAAACATCAGAACGTTTCTTAAGAAGATAAATCCAGGTATACTTGCTAAAATCATCGATGAAGCTTACATAATAAGTGTGCTTGCCAACAGAGGCTGGGGCAGGGCCCCATACATCAGAAAACACTTGTTCCAAAGGAACAGTGGAAACACTAGTGGATACAGGATATGGCAATTGATGACTTTTTGCTAGTTGGCAAGAATCACAAATGTAAGGATTTATTTCAGGAGTATGAGATAACTTATGCTTCCTAAGAACTTGTTGAACCACAAATGAAGAGGGATGCCCTAAACGACGATGCCATGTAGATGATGAAGGCTTTATTGTAACAAATGCATGCTTGGCGCCGACCCTGTGGAGATGGGTACTAAAGGATAGAGCCCACCATGACAAGGTCCCTTAAACAGAATTCTTCTTGTGGCCTGATCCTTAATCAAAAAGAAGAATGGGTGAAATTCGAGAAACACATTGTTGTCAAGTGTAAGTTTATGAACAGACAAAAGATTTTTTGAAGCACTAGGAACATGAAGAATATTATTTAGGTGTAAGGCGGCATGTGGGGTGCGCAACATTGAATGACCAATATGACTTATAACCATACCTTTTCCATCGGCCGTGTGGACGTGTTCACGTCCATTATACTTCTCATGGGTGGAGAGCTTTTGTAGTTGTCCGGTGATATGATCTGTTGCACCCGTGCCGCAGCACCAATTTGTATCCACTCCATAAGAAGCCATGTGTGCAGCCTTGGTATCATGGTCACCATCACTATCAGAACCATCATTATCATAGCGCCACCAACACTCTGCTGCGGGGTGGCCATGGATCTTGCAAATCTGGCATGTGACGTCCACGAAGGGAGTGGGAGGTTTGTCAACACGACGACGGCGCCTGTCATCATCACGGCGACCACCACTGTCACGGCGGCCACCTCCACCACGTCGGTCACGCCAATTGTCACGACGGTTCCCACCATCACGACGATCTTGGACTTGTCCTCCTCCATTCCAGCGACGGTCACCACGAGAGTCTCCACGTGGGCCGCGATCACCACGATCACCATAGTCATGGTAGTGACCACGATCACCATAGCGAGATGGACCACCACGCCCACGGAGAGCAGCGTTGGCAGAGGAGACGAAGTCCTCCATAGCATCATCTGTCACACCATTGCGCATATCATATGAACACAGCTGAGCATAAAAATCATCAGGGGTGGTACCAGGGTTTCCGTTGATGGTGGTGACAAGAGAGTTATAGGATTTATCAAGGCCATGGAGGAGGTATCCGAGAAGCTCATCATCATCAAGTGTTTTGCCCATGGCAGCCATCTCGGATGCAAGAGTTTTCATCTTGGTGAAATATTGATCGGCAGTGTGACCAATTTTCTTGGTGTCATTGAGCTGGGACCTAATGTGCTGCACTTTTGACCTTGAAGCCGAGGAAAACATGGTGTTGATGGCAGCCCAGGCCTCAGCGATAGAATTCATGCCAAGAACATGAGATAGAATATCAGGACTAAGTGAATTGAGCAGAAAACGAAGAACCTGCTGATCACGTGCTATCCAGGTCACATAGTCCGGGTTTGTCACAGTGGTTATCTTCTTGTCAGAGCCTTCAACCTCCATGGTCTTCGATGGTGCCCGATCTGATCCATCGAGCAACTCCATGACATTGGCTCCTCTGAAAGCAGGGAGCACGAGGGCTTTCCATAGGAGGAAATTGCCTCGGGTCAGTTGTTGTGCAGGAGGCGTCCCCAAAGCAGCGGCCAGGGACGAGATCGAGGAAGATGAGCTCATGGCGTCGATGGCGGCTGTTGCAGCAGAGGATGACGAGGATGTTGAGAGCGGCTGGATGGCACCAGCGGCAATGGTTGTAGGTTGTAGGCGGCGGCAGCACGAATACTACGGCGGCGGCAGATTGTAGGTTGTAGGCGGCGGCGGCAGCACGAATACTACGGCGGCGGCAGATCGTATCTTGATTGTCTAGGGTTTTATGTTGCGGCTGACGGCACAAGGCAAGTACAGCGGCGGTTGTGATGTTGGGTTGTGGGCGGCGGCGGCAGTGGTCCTGCGGCGGCGGCAAGGTTGTTTGTGTGGCGGCGGCGGCTAATCTCAGCGGCGGCGGCGGCAGCTAGAGCTCGGAAGAAGAGAGCTCTGATACCATATTAAAGTTTTAGGGTTGAACGATCGTACCCTTTCGGGGGATCGGCTGCATGTTAATATAGGTAGAAAAAGCCTCTACCGTGGCTTGTACAGGTTTGTGTATATACGTGTTGGTGTACTACACCATACCCGTATATACGGTAACAATACATCTAACAACCAACACAGCGTGATAGCCCAGTATGCCTTAATTACTTGCAATTTTTTCTGCAGACCCTTTTGAAGTAAAATTGTTATCTGTGTAGTACTTGTCACATGCCATATTTTTAGGATAGCAAAGCCACGTATTACAACCGGTGAAAATTCAAATAACAATTCCCTTCTGATGAAGGCAACCAACAACCTATGCATCACCATTCACAGTCTTGTCTGCTGAAGTGCTGATTGTGGACATTACTTCATCCCAGTGTTACTTCATCCTCATGCTGAATGCAGAACAGCAAAAAAAAAAGGACAGCAAATATAAACCCTAGTTATTGAACTGCAGCCTTCAGAGGTGTACACATGACAGGTACCCTACATGCCCAAACCAAAAACTTGAAGAAACTGAATTCAATGAGTTGTCATGAACTTAACAAGAGCAACAGATTATCATCGAATATGACTAGCACTAGTAGAAACAGGGGCTTCGGTTTAGCCCATTTGTCCGGGCTACAACTGGAACCGGGACTAATGGGGCTATTAGTCCCGGTTCTAGCGGCGAGGAAGCCGGCCAGCACCAGTCCCGGTTCATGCGGGACCTTTAGTCCCGGTTGGTAATACCAACCGGTACTAAAGGGTTGCGGCAAGCAGCCGCAGTGGGGGGCCCATCGCGAGACCCTTTAGTCCTGGTCCGTAATTCGAACCGGTACTAAAGATAGGCCTTTAGTACCGGTTCGTATTACGAACCGGGACTAAAGGGTTCCCCTATATATCTTCTTCCACCCGAGCCAGCATCATTTCCTGCAGCTCAAGCACACTCCATTTTGCTCTCTCTTTCCTCTCCCGAGCTCTAGTTCATCCCCATTTTTCTCCACCATTTGTCAAGATTGGTGGCACCCATCTGTCCAAGGGTTATCAACTTCATCCTCTCTTCCGGCATTGCAAGTTTAGCTCATTTTATTACTAGTTTAGCTCATTTCATTTTTGTAGTGCTAGCTAGGTGTTTGATGAAATGCCTAAGTTAGGGAGTTCATTTGTTTTATATGCAATTTGAGCTCAAACTAAATTATGATTTGTGGGTTTTTAGTGTCGTCCCGTCCCCTTCCTCACCGCCATCGATCGCCCGCGCGCGCCGCCCCATCGCCGACTCCCCCTTGGTGAGCCTCTTGTTCTTATTTACATAAACAAATTCTTATTTGTATGATTTACATATTTACTTGTATAATTTTCTTAGTTGTATATAATGGTTTTTGATATATTTATATAATGCAGATGAGCCGGCAATGGATGTACAGTGACTGACGCTATCCCAAGTTCATTAATGGCATGCACAATTTTCTCCGTGTGGCTGAGGCAAACAACCAGAATGGTTTTATGTTTTGTCCATGTGATGACTGTAGGAATACGAGGAATTACCCTTCCTCAAAACCCCTACACTCACACCTGTTGCGAGAAGGCTTCATGCCCAATTATTTTTGTTGGACCAAGCACGGAGAAAGAGGGGTTATAATGGAAGAAAATGAAGAAGAAGAGGATGACAACTATCATGTGTTCTCTGAACACGGTGGTACTACAATGGGGGAAGACGAAGCTGAACATGAGGTCATTGTTGATGAGTCCGATGATGATCTTCGTTGGGTCATTCTTGATGAACAGATAAACTGTGGAAGTGAAAACGAGAGGTCGAAGTTGGAGTGCATGTTAGAGGATCACAAAAAATTGTTGTACCCAAATTGCGCAGATGGCCGGAAAAAGCTGGGTACCACCCTGGAATTGCTGCAATGGAAGGCAGAGAATGGACTATCTGACAAGGGATTTGAAAAGTTGCTGAAAATATTAAAGAAGATGCTTCCAAGTGATAACGTATTGCCCCCAGTACGTACGAAGCAAAAAAGGTTGTCTGCCCTCTAGGATTAGAGGTGCAGAAAATGAAGGAGATATGCCCTAGAGGCAATTAATAAAGTGTTTTATTTATCATATCTCATTTTTTTCATAATATGTTTTTGTATCATGCTATAACTGTATTAAGCGGAAACATTAATACACGTTTGGTACGTAGACAACCAGGTCCCTAGTAGCCTCTGCGTGACTAGTTCATTGTGCAATCGATGATCGAGGTTTCCCGATTATGTAACAACGGTGTCAGTTGACAATGGAGTCATATCATTGGTAGAATGATGTGATGGACATACCCAATATTTGTAGGACGTAGTCATTACGCCTTTGACCGTGAGATCAACTCTTATCGCTATTCCTGGAAGATGCTTTGATTGCATCAAACGTCATATCTTATATAGTATGACAATAACGGTGTCCCCCTCGGGTATCGGAAGGGAGTATGTTGAGATGAGGGATCAAGAGCGGGATTTGCCAATCCGCATAGCAGGATAGATACTCTGGGGCCCACTCAGTGAGATTATGTCAAATAAGCTTGCAAGCATGTGACTAGATCACGGGGACATATTATCACGGACGAGTAGAAGATAGTGTTGTCGATAACGAGATCAAGCTAGGTATCATGATATCTATGAACGAGTCTCGGACACGCTAAGTATCGCCAGGAAAAAGGTTTAAGACTCAACGTCTAAGGTTCGAACGACAAAAGTTATTCGTTATCTCACAGGGATTAATTCTAGGTATCCAAGGTCCACGAATTAATCATTAATCGGAGAGCGTGTCTCGATTATTTCTGGCGAGATCTCAAACCGCTAGGGTAACACACTTAAGGGAGGATGACATTTATAATAGATTGGAAATAGAAGAGAAAATAAAAGAGAACACCGGAAGTGTTCCGGGAGAGTTCCGATGGAGATCGGAGAGCGACAAAATAGTTTTCGGAGCCGGAATAAATTGGATAAACTGTATTTGATATTAATTAGTGTAATTAATAATTAAATATATTTTTATTTAATTAAATTTGAATTTTAAAGGCTGCACACCTAGATGGGCCTAAAGAGGCCCGTGAGGGGGGAAAGTCCCCCCTCTTGATGTGGGTTGGGACGGGCCAGCCTAGGTGGGCCGAATGGGGCCCTCCTAGGGCCGGCAGCCCCCCTTGGTGCGGCTGCACCATGTGGGTTTAGTCCCACATGGCTAAGCCAAGGGGAGTTGCACCCTCCCCTCCCCATTATATAGAGGTGCACCCATGCCTTTGAAATTACACCATTATTCTCTTTCTCCCGTTTAGTCGTGACTCCGCAATTGGGGTTGTGCACGGGGTGAGTGTTTCTCCACCATAAGCACACTGCCGTGCTGCTGGATTTCCGGTCCAAGTCTTCCGCTGCTCGTCCCTGGATTAGAGCCCGGAGGTCGTCATCTTCGCCGTATGTGTGCGACTCCCTGCGAGGTGCCACGCCTGTGGCGCTCAGAGGTCTTCTTCCTCTACACGACCTTAAGGTCGGCTTCATCGGCTTCATTGACAACGCTTGTGCGGGAGCGTTATCCCCGCTTTTCGGTCTACAAGGGTATGTATATCGATCTCCTGCGTATTACTATATCTGCATAGTATAGATCCTGGCTAGTTTAAGGTTATCGTTGTTAGGAATTTTTTTGTTTTCTGCCTACGATCCCCTTCAGTGGTATCAGAGCCGATCTATGCGTAGATATAGCTGTAAGCTTTTAGAACCCGTGTTTATCATGGGGGCATCGTTCTTTTATTTGCTACCCTCTAGCGTGCACTTGTATTTCCGGCGGCATTGAGTTGATGAAGCGGCCCGGACTGACCTTACGCGAGACTGGTTCCACAACTGACATACGGCTTGTACCGTATATGTGGCTGGCGGGTGTCTTTTTCTCTCTCTTTAGTTGGTCTTGCATTTTCAATGGAGGGCCCGAAAGGGATAAATAAACATGCAATTATTTGATCATTGTTGTGGTCATAGGTTCGTAGGTATGAAGCGGTTCTATTTACGACAGCCCCTAGCCACGTAAAATATGCAAAAGATAAAGTAGAAAGTGTCTAACTTTATTTTGCAGGGGCAATATGATATGGTCAAGGTAGGTTTATTAAATTGTTTATAAACTGTGGGCGCGAAGGAGACCATCGGCGCAAGACCATATCATGTCGCATTACATTTGATGTTTTTGAGTGCATCTTATATTGTGTATATATATATTGTTATATATTAGTTACACGGCGGTAGTAATATAAGATGATCCCTCCAAAATACCATTAGTGTTCTCCCTTTGGCGTGCACCACCAAGAAAGTTCTACGTTATGAGGCAGGCCGTGATGATCGGGTGTCAGACATATCGTCGTTCACATACATTAGGTGTAAGACATGTTTGCACAAGCGTTTACGCTGGAGGTTATAATGGCGAGCCTAGCATGTACAGACATGGCCTCGGAACACGGTGATCGAAAGGTCGAGCATGAGTCACAGAGTTGTTGTGATTGACATTCCGATGTCTACCTTTGAAGTTGTGTTGCCTGCTCTGATGATGAGGGGTTGCACAATGGATTAGGGTCGTGTAATCACTAAAGCGATTAGAGGGATATTCATTTGAGTGGGAGTTCTTGTAGTTTATTTTCTAAAAGTTGATTTCAATTAAATTTATGAACAAAGTCTTATGTTTTTGCAAATTCCATTGTAGATGTCTCGCCCCACCTTTAACCTAGGCATGTTCCTTGAGAAAGAAAAGCTTAAGACCAATGGGTCTAACTTCATGTCCTGGTTCCGCAACCTGAGGATCCTCCTCACTCCCCACAAGGTGGCGTATGTCCTGGAAGCCGCCATTGGAGATCCCCCTGCAATCACCGCCTCTGAGGATGAAAAGAAATCCTATCTGACAAAGACGGATGATTCCGCCTTCGGGCAGAGTGGCATGCTCTACGCCATGGAAGCTGACCTACAGAAGTGCTTTGAGAAGATGAGTGCCTTCGAGATAATCTCTGATCTCAAGGCTGTCTTTGCACCGCAGGCTAAGGCTGAGAGGTATGAAGCTTCTGAGCTGTTCTTCTCAGCCAAGATGGAGGAGCACAGCAGTGTGAGCGAGCACGTGGTCAAAATGTCTGGCTACGTTCAACGCCTGAATGCTCTGGAATGCAGGATTCCTGATGAGCTGGCGATTGATAGGGTGCTGCAATCATTGCCCCCTAGCTTCAAAGGCTTCGTCATGAACTACAACATGCAGGGCATGGCTAAGAGCCTGTCTGAGGTGTTCGTGATGCTGAAGACTGCTGAGGTGGATGATACGTCTCAAACGTATCTATAATTTCTGATGTTCCATGTTGATATTATACCAATTGTTACATGTTTTATATACACTTCATAGAAATTTTATGCATTTTCTGGGACTAACCTATTAACAAGATGCCACAGTGCCAGTTCCTGTTTTCTGCTGTTTTTGTATTTCAGAAAAGGTGTTCTGGAAATATTCTCAGAATTGGACGAAACCTCGACAGGACCTCCTATTTTTCCAACACGTACACGAAGTCCGAAGGAGAGACGGAGGCGACCGAGGAGGGCGCCACACCCTAAGGCGGCGCGGCCCCCCTCCAACCGCGATGTGGTGGGGTGTGGGCCCCTCGGGTCGCTCCAGCCGCCGCCCTTTCGCCTATTTATTCATCTTCACGGGAAAACCCTCGACACCCGAGCCTCCATCCACGAAAAGTTTCGTAGCCACCGCCGTCGTCAACCCTAGCTCGGGAGGGTTCTGAAACTCTTGAGGACGGGGTGGATGTCTTTATGTCAACTGTCAAACAGACTTTACCACCGGACTAGCGGCATATACATCCGCTTATCCATTAATTCTGCAAAAAGAGCTGGCACATGGGGTGCCCAGTCCCAATTAATTATAACTTTAACCGCTTAATTCTCTTCACATTTTTGCCCTGATTTATCAGTCAAGCAATGACAAACAGTGAAATATTTGCATGTGTAAACAAAAGAGAAGAGGGATGATCTACCTTGCTGGTAGAAACAACGTCTTTCATGGGAGCCGCTCTTAAAAGTCTGGTTGGCAGGGGTCATATTGTACTTTCCATTTTCTGATTCTTTGACAATTAACAAACACCTCCCAAAACTTATTTTTACACTCTTTATGATTTCAAAAACTTAAAAACCTCTAGCACATGATTTAATCCATGCTTCCCTCTATGAAGGGCCTTTCTTTTACTTTTATGTTGAGTCAGTTTTCCTACTTCTTTCTATCTCAGAAGCAAAACTAGTGTCAACTTTGGTGCAACAATTTTTATATGCTTGTATATTGCACTCGTTATATTGCTTTGTGTTGACAAATATCCATGAGATATAGATGTTGAAAGTTGAAAGCAATTGCTGAAGCTTAAATCTTCCTTTGTGTTGGTTAAATACCTTTTACTTAGAATCTATTGCTTTATGAGTTAACTCTTATGCAAAACTCAATGATGCTTGTCTCGAAAGTACTATTCATGAAAAGTTTTTGCTTATATGATTCAGTTGTTTGCTCATTATCTACTTGCTAGCAAACTATAGACCATTGACCTGGATCACTTCATTCATAACATGTGCTTTACAATACTATTTTCTCAAGATTATGATGGTAGCATGTCACCTCAGAAATTATTTTGTTTTTATAGTTTTACCTACTCGAGGACGAGTAGAACTAAGCTTGGGGATGCTGGATACGTCTCAAACGTATCTATAATTTCTGATGTTCCATGTTGATATTATACCAATTGTTACATGTTTTATATACACTTCATAGCATTTTTATGCATTTTCTGGGACTAACCTATTAACAAGATGCCACAGTGCCAGTTCATGTTTTCTGCTGTTTTTTATTTCAGAAAAGCTGTTCTGGAAATATTCTCGGAATTGGACGAAACCTGGACAGGAGCTCTATTTTTCCAACACGTACACAAAGTCCGAAGGAGAGACGGAGGCGACCGAGGAGGGCGCCACACCCTAAGGCGGCGCGGCCCCCTCCAACCGCGCCGTGGTGGGGTGTGGGCCCCTCGGGTCGCTCCAGCCGCCGCCCTTTCGCCTATTTATTCATCTTCACAGGAAAACCCTAGACACCCGAGCCTCCATCCACGAAAAGTTCCGTAGCCGCCGCCGTCATCAACCCTAGCTCGGGAGGGTTCTGAAGCTCTTCCCGGCACCCTGCCGGAGAGGGGAATCATCACCGGAGGGCTCTACATCACCATGCCTCCGGAGTGATGCGTGAGTAGTTCATCTTTGGACTACGGGTCCATAGCAGTAGCTAGATGGTTGTCTCTCCACTTTATGCTATCATGTTTAGATCTTGTGAGCTGCCTATCATGATCAAGATCATCTTATTGTAATGCTACATGTTGTGTTTGCTGGGATCCGATGAATATTGAATACTATGTCAAGTTGATTATCAATCTATCTTATATGTTATTTATGATCTTGCATGCTTTCCGTTACTAGTAGATGCTTTGGCCAAGTAGATGCTTGTAACTCCAAGAGTTAGTATTTATGCTAGATAGTGGGTTCATGCCTCCGGTAATCTGGGAGAGTGACAGCAACTTCTAAGATTGTGGATGTGCTGTTGCCACTAGGGATAAAATAACCGATGCTTAGCTTAAGGGTGCGCCGTTAGGTCTAATGCATTTGTTTACATTACGCACATTACTTAATGCGATTATCCGTTGCTTGCAACTTAATACCAACGGGGAACTCGGTATGACAACCTGGAGGTGGATTATTAGTCATAGACGCTGTTGGATAACGGTCTATGTATTTTGTCGTAATGCCCACATGAATATCATAGTAATCATCATGTCATATATATGCATTGTCATGCGCTCAATATTTTGTCAATTGCCCAGCTGTAATTTGTTCACCCAGCATGTTAGTTATCTTTTATGGAGAGACACCACTAGTGAACTGTGGACCCCGGTCCATTCTTTTACACTGATAATACAACCAACTGCAATCATTGTTCCTTTTCATTCTCTGCAATTAAACACTATTTTCCACACCATACGTTTAATCCTTTGTTTTCAGCAAGCCAGGAAGATTGACACCTTCCTGTTTCGTTGGGGCAAAGTAGTTTGATTGTGTTGTGTGCAGGTTCCACGTCAACAGCCGAACTCCCTTCCACACGCAAGTACTTTTCTGGCACCGTTGACAACCTTCAGAAGTGCTTCTTGCTCCTACTGGATCTGATAACCTTGGTATCTACTGAGGGAAACTTGCTGCTACACTGCTTCATACCTTCCTCTTGGGGTCTCCCAACGAACGTGTGTCCCACGTCATCAAGCATTTTTCTGGCGCCGTTGCCGGGGAGCAAGAGGATTTCTGCAAGGGGAGTTTCACGCTTCCAATCTCTTTACTTTGTTATTGTCTTGCTTAGTTTATTTTTATCTTGTCTTGTTTGCTTTATTTATCAAAAACACAAAAAAATTAGTTGCTTAATTCAATTGTTATTTTTCTGTTTTGTTTTAATTTTGCTAAAATGAGTACCCCTGAGAACACTAAGTTGTGTGATTTCACTAGCACGAACAACAATGATTTCATTAGTACACCTATTGCTCCACCTGCTTCTAAAGCAGAATTCTATGAAATTAAACCTGCACTTTTAAATCTTGTTATGAAAGAGCAATTCTCTGGTGTTAGTACTGATGATGCTGCTGCTCACCTTAATAATTTTGTTGAACTTTGTGAGATGCAAAAGTATAAGGAAGTAGATGGTGATATTATTAAACTGAAACTTTTTCCTTTCTCTTTGAGAGGACGTGCTAAAGAATGGTTGCTATCTTTGACTAGAAATAGTATTGATTCATGGACTAAATGCAAAGATGCTTTCATAGGAAAATATTATCCTCCTGCTAAGATCATATCTTTGAGAAGTAGCATTATGAATTTCAAACAATTTGATAATGAGCATGTTGCTCAAGCTTGGGAGAGAATGAAATCATTGGTAAAGAATTGTCCCACCCATGGACTGACTGCTTGGATGATCATCCAAACCTTTTATGCAGGATTAAATTTTTCTTCAAGAAACCTATTGGATTCGGCCTCTGGAGGTACCTTTATGTCCATCACTTTGGGTGCTGCAACAAAGCTTCTTGATGATATGATGATAAATTATTCTGAATGGCACACCGAAAGAGCTCCACAAGGTAAGAAGGTAAATTCTGTTGAAGAAACCTCTTCCTTGAGTGATAAGATTGATACTATTATGTCTATGCTTACAAATGGAAAAATGCATGTTGATCCAAATAATGTTCCTTTAGCTTCTTTGGTTGCTCAAGAAGAGCATGTTGATGTGAACTTCATTAAAAACAATAACTTCAACAACAATGCTTATAGGAATAATTTTGGTAATAACAATTATAAGCCCTATCCTTCTAATAGTGGCAATGGTTATGTTAATTCTTATGGTAATTCCTACAACAACAATAAGAGTGTACCCTCTGATCTTGAAGTCATGCTTAAGGATTTTATTAGTACACAAACTGCTTTCAATAAAACTGTTGAGGAAAATTTGGGAAAATTGATGTTCTTGCCTCTAAAGTTGATAGTCTTGCTCTTGATGTTGATTTGTTAAAAATTAAAATATGCCTCATGATGTTAAAGAGAGCAAAACTCTCAATGCATTCAAGTTAAAATTGACAACAATGTAGGATGTTAGCTGAGTTGCATGCTAGGTGGGAAAGAGAGGATGAAATTGCTAAAAAGAATAATATTGCTAGAGTTTACACTATTACTACTAGCAATGCTGAAGTTCAAATGTTAACAAACCTCCTACTATAATGGTAAAGTAATTGGTGTTGGCAATGTCTCTACTTCTGTTGCAAAACGTTTAAAATTGCCTGAAAACACTGAAACTGTTCTGATAAAAGTGCTGAAATTTTTCAAAACATGGGAGACAATGGTCCCATTACCTTTGATAATAATGATTTTGATTTTGATGGTTGCAATATTTCTGAAGTAATTAAGTTCTTGCAAAAGCTAGCTAGAAGTCCTAATGCTAGTGCTATAAACATGGCTTTTACTAAACACATTACTAATGCTCTCATGCAAGTTAGGGAAGAGAAATTAAAACATGAAGCTTCTATCCCTAGGAAGTTAGAAGATGGTTGGGAGCCCATCATTAAAATGAAGGTGAATGATTTTGATTGCAATGCTTTATGTGATCTTGGTGCTAGTATTTCTGTTATGCCTAAGAAACTTATGATATGCTTGATTTAGCACCTTTGGAACACTGTTATTTGGATGTTCACCTTGCTGATAATACTATAAAGAAACCTTTGGGGAGAGTTGATGATGTTTTTATAATGGTTAACAATAACCTTGTCCCCGTTGATTTTGTTGTTTTGGATATTGAATGCAATGCTTCTTGTCCTATTGTTTTGGGAAGACCTTTTCTTAGAACTGTTGGTGCTATTATTGATATGAGAGAGGGGAATATTAAATATCAATTCCCACTCAAGAAAGGTATGGAACACTTCCCTAGAAAGAAGATGAAGTTACCTTTTGATTCTATTGTTAGAGCAAATTATTCTGTTGATGCTTCTTCACTTGGAAACACTTGATTCTTACTTTCTGCGCCTAGCTGAAAGGCGTTAAAGAAAAGCGCTTATGGGAGACAACCCATTATTTTATTTCTGCAATTTTTCTTTTCTTTTTGAGTCAAGGAGTTGTTTACTTCTGTAACAATTCCTTTGTATCTTTATTTTATCGCATTGTTGTGCCAAGTAGCCTCTAATAGGAAGATGATGCTAGATTTGGATTTCTGCGCAGGAACAGATTTCTGCTGTTCACCGTTTTACTTCTGTAAAATCACAGAAAAATTATTTAAATCTGCAAATTTTTGTGCGTGATCCTCAGATATGTACGCATCTTTCGTTAGTTTTAGTTTTTCGATCTGAGCAACGTAAGTGCCTCGAAAAAATTCGTCTTTACAGACTGTTCTGTTTAGACAGATTCTGTCTTTTATTTTTCGCATTCTCTCTTTTACTAGTGTTGAGTGGAATTCTTTTTTAGGGTGAAGAGCTTCACATAACATCAGTGGCAGTAGTTAATGTTAAAAGTAACGGTCATGTTTGTGTCCTTATAGAACATGTGAGTTTTTGATTGTGCACTAACCCTCTAATGAGAATTACTCTGAGTTTGGTGTGGCGGAAGTTTTCAAGGGTCAAGAGAGAAGGATGATATAATGTGATCAAGAAGAGTGAAGAGCTTAAGCTTGGGGATGCTCCCATGGATCACCCCAGCATATTTCAAGAAGACTCAAGCGTCTAAGCTTGGGGATGCCCAAGGCATCCCCTTCTTCATCAGCAACTTATCAGGTCATCTCTAGTGAAACTATATTTTAATTCTTTCACATCATATGTGCTTTACTTGGAGCGTCTGTGTGCTTTTATTTTCAGTATTTTATTTTTCTTATGGTCAACTTGATTGGACCCTAGCATTCTTGATTGGGAGAGAGACACGCTCCGCTTTTTCATATGAATACTCCTATTCTTCACTTATACTTGTTGAGTATTCTTATCTAGCTATTGCTATGCTTTTAGCTCCTGTTTTGCATGCATCTCTTATTCAGAGCTGTTAGTTCTTTTAAAGAAAGTACTCTCTTGCTTCACTTATAATTGTTTGGAGAGTTTATGTTGAAATAAATTGATTGGTGTTTGGTTGGAACAGAAAATGTTGCATGTGGTAGATGGTATAATGGAAAAAGCTTACATATTCTTGTAGATCACTGTATTGGATAATTTGATACTTGTCAATTGTTTTGAGTTATCAAGTAGTTCATGTTTAAGCTTTTGTATCATGTAGTTAAAACCTATTAATGAAGAACTACCGTAAAGCTCGTTGAAATTTGGTTTGCATGATTGGTATCTCTAAGGTCTAGATATTTTCTAGTAAAAGGGTTTGGTTAACAAGGAAGACAGTGTAGAGTCTTATAATGCTTGCAATATGTTTTCATATAAGTCTTGCTGTGTCGGTTGATATCCTGTGTTTGCTTCAAATAACCTTGCTAGCCTAAACTCTGTACTGAGAGGGAATGCTTCTCGTGCATCCAAAACCTTGAGCCAAAATCCATGCCATCTGTGTCCACCATAACTACCTATATGTGGTATTTCCTTGCCATTCCAAGTAAATTTTTCATGTGCTACCTTTAAACTATTCAAAAATTATTACTCCTTTTTGTGTCAATGTTTACCAAGCTCATGAGGACGGGGTGGATGTCTTTATGTCAACTGTCAAACAGACTTTACCACCGGACTAGCGGCATATACATCCGCTTATCCATTAATTTTGCAAAAAGAGCTGGCAAATGGGGTGCCCAGTCCCAATTAATTACAACTTTAACCGCTTAATTCTCTTCACATTTTTGCCCTGATTTATCAGTCAAGCAATGACAAACAGTGAAATATCTGCATGTGTAAACAAAAGAGAAGAGGGATGATCTGCCTTGCTGGTAGAAATAACGTCCTTCATGGGAGCCGCTCTTAAAAGTCTGGTTGGCAGGGGTCATATTGTACTTTCCATTTTCTGATTCGTTGACAATTAACAAACACCTCCCAAAACTTATTTTTACTCTCTTATGATTTCAAAAACTTAAAAAGCTCTAGCACATGATTTAATCCCTGCTTCCCTCTGCGAAGGGCCTTTCTTTTACTTTTATGTTGAGTCAGTTTTCCTACTTCTTTCTATCTCAGAAGCAAACACTAGTGTCAACTTTGGTGCAACAATTTTTATATGCTTGTATATTGCACTTATTATATTGCTTTGTGTTGACAAATATCCATGAGATATATATGTTGAAAGTTGAAAGCAATTGCTGAAGCTTAAATCTTCCTTTGTGTTGGTTAAATACCTTTTACTTAGAATCTATTGCTTTATGAGTTAACTCTTATGCAAAACTCTTTGATGCTTGTCTCGAAAGTACTATTCATGAAAAGTTTTTGCTTATATGATTCAGTTGTTTGCTCATTATCTACTTGCTAGCAAACTATAGACCATTGACCTGGATCACTTCATTCATAACATGTGCTTTACAATACTATTTGATCAAGATTATGATTGTAGCATGTCACCTCAGAAATTATTTTGTTTTTATCGTTTTACCTACTCGAGGACGAGTAGAACTAAGCTTGGGGATGCTTGATACGTCTCAAACGTATCTATAATTTCTGATGTTCCATGTTGATATTATACCAATTGTTACATGTTTTATATACACTTCATAGCATTTTTATGCATTTTCTGGGACTAACCTATTAACAAGATGCCACAGTGCCAGTTCCTGTTTTCTGCTGTTTTTGTATTCAGAAAAGCTAGTTCTGGAAATATTCTCGGAATTGGACGAAACTGGACAGGACCTCCTATTTTTCCAACACGTACACGAGTCCGAAGGAGAGACGGAGGCGACCGAGGAGGGCGCCACACCCTAGGGCGGCGCCCCCTCCAACCCGCCGTGGTGGGGTGTGGGCCCCTCGGGTCGCTCCAGCCGCCGCCCTTTCGCCTATTTATTCATCTTCACGGAAAACCCTAGACACCCGAGCCTCCATCCACGAAAAGTTCAGAGCCGCCGCCGTCGTCAACCCTAGCTCGGGAGGGTTCTGAAGCTCTTCCCGGCACCCTGCCGGAGAGGGGAATCATCACCGGAGGGCTCTACATCACCATGCCTGCCTCCGGAGTGATGCGTGAGTAGTTCATCTTTGGACTACGGGTCCATAGCAGTAGCTAGATGGTTGTCTCTCCACTTTATGCTATCATGTTTAGATCTTGTGAGCTGCCTATCATGATCAAGATCATCTTATTGTAATGCTACATGTTTTGTTTGCTGGGATCCGATGAATATTGAATACTATGTCAAGTTGATTATCAATCTATCTTATATGTTATTTATGATCTTGCATGCTTTCCGTTACTAGTAGATGCTTTGGCCAAGTAGATGCTTGTAACTCCAAGAGTTAGTATTTATGCTAGATAGTGGGTTCATGCCTCCGGTAATCTAGGAGAGTGACAGCAACTTCTAAGATTGTGGATGTGCTGTTGCCACTAGGGATAAAATAACCGATGCTTAGCTTAAGGGTGCGCCGTTAGGTCTAATGCATTTGTTTACATTACGCACATTACTTAATGCGATTATCCGTTGCTTGCAACTTAATACCAACGGGGAACTCGGTATGACAACCTGGAGGTGGATTATTAGTCATAGACGTTGTTGGATAACGGTCTATGTATTTTGTCGTAATGCCCACATGAATATCATAGTAATCATCATGTCATATATATGCATTGTCATGCGCTCAATATTTTGTCAATTGCCCAGCTGTAATTTGTTCACCCAGCATGTTAGTTATCTTTTATGGAGAGACACCACTAGTGAACTGTGGACCCCGGTCCATTCTTTTACACTGATAATACAACCAACTGCAATCATTGTTCCTTTTCATTATCTGCAATTAAACACTATTTTCCACACCATACGTTTAATCCTTTGTTTTCAGCAAGCTAGGAAGATTGACCCTTCCTATTTCGTTGGGGCAAAGTAGTTTGATTGTGTTGTGTGCAGGTTCCACGTCAACGGCCGAACTCCCTTCCACACGCAAGTACTTTTCTGGCACCGTTGACAACCTTCAGAAGTGCTTCTTGCTCCTACTGGATCTGATAACCTTGGTATCTCACTGAGGGAAACTTGCTGCTGCACTGCTTTATACCTTCCTCTTGGGGTCTCCCAACGAACGTGTGTCCCACGTCATCAGTGGAGATCAAGATGGAGAACACGCTGTTGATGGTCAACAATACCGTCGATTTTAAGAAATCCGGTGGGAAGGGAAAGAAGAACTGGAAGCCGAGGAAGGATGGCAAGCCTATTGCCCGATCCAAGGCCAACAAATCTGGTCCCAAACCTGGCGTGGAATGCTTCTACTGCAAGGGAGATGGTCACTGGAAGCACAACTACCCCAAGTACCTGGAAGACAAGAAGGCCGGCAAGATTGCCGGGAAAGAGAAAGGTATATGTGATATACATGTTATTGATGTTTACCTTACATGCGCCCGGAGTAATACCTGGGTATTTGATACCGGTTCTGTTGCTCACATTTGTAACTCTCAGGTGGAGTTGCAGAATAAACGGCGGCTGGCGAAGGATGAGGTGACGATGCGCGTCAGCAATGGATCAAAAGTTGATGTGGTGGCTGTCGGCAATCTCCCTCTACATCTACCATCAGGATTAGTTTTGGTTTTAAATAAATCTTATTTTGTACCGTCCTTGAGTGTAAACATTATCAGTGGGTCTTGCTTGTTGCGAGACGGATATTCGTTCAATTCAGTATCAAATGGTTGTACTATTTCGATGAATGATATCCTTTATGTTAATGCTCCCGAGAGTAATGGTTTATTCTTGTTGAATCTCGATCGTAGTACTCACATTCATAAGGTAGATGCCAATAGGATTAAACTTAGTGGCGATACCACCATGTGTATGTGGCATTGCCGTTTTGGTCATATTGGTATAAAGCGCATGAAGAAACTCCATACTGATGGACTTTTAGACTCGTTGGATTTTGGATCCCTCGATACATGCGAACCGTGCCTCATGGGCAAGATGACCAAGACACCATTCAATGGTTTCATGGAACGGGCGTCGGACTTGTTGCGAATCGTACATACAGATGTGTGTGAGCCAATGAGCGTGTAGACACGCAATGGTTATCGTTACTTTGTCACCTTCACCGATGACTTGAGTACATATGGGTATATCTATTTGATGAAACACAAGTCTGAAACGTTTGAAAAATTCAAAGAATTTCAAAGTGAAGTTGAAAATCAACTCAACAAGAAAATCAAGCACCTTCGATCCGATTGTGGTGGCGAATACTTGAGTTTTGAGTTTGGCACACATTTGAAGGCATGTGGCATTGTGCCACAACTTACGGCGGCTGGAATACCGCAACGCAACGGTGTGTCTGAGCGACGTAATCGTACCCTATTAGATAGTGTATGGTCTATGATGTCTCTTACCGACTTGCCCGTATTGTTTTGGGGATATGCGTTAGAAACAGCCGCATTCATTTTAAATAGGGCTCCGTCCAAATCCGTAGAAACGACACCGTATGAGATATGGCATGGAAAGAAACCCAAGTTGTCGTTCCTGAAGGTCTGGGGTTGTGAGGCGTACGTTAAGAAACTACAGTCTGACAAACTCGAACCGAAATCGGAGAAAGTCATCTTTGTAGGGTATCCGCGGGAAACCATAGGATAAACCTTCTACAACCAAGCCGAGGGCAAAATGTTTGTCGCGAAGAACGACACCTTTCTCGAGAAGGAGTTTCTCGCCAAAGGAGTAAGTGGGAGGAAAATAGACCTCGACGAGATCGTTGATCCTGAACTCGAAATTCCGAGTGGCGCAACGGAAACTGTTCCGGAACCGTCCTCCAAAGATGGAGTGGGAGCAAATGCGAGGATGTTATTCAACCTCGTAGGTCTGGAAGGACCCGTACCACTCCAGAATGGTACGGCAATCTTATTTGCACCGTCATGTTAATTGAACAAGACGAACCTACGAACTACAAAGAGGCTATGGAAGGGCCCGAGTCCGAGAAATGGCTTGAAGCCATGAAATCCGAAATAGGATCCATGTATGACAACAAAGTATGGACTTTGATGGAGATTCCCGAAGGGCGCAAGGCCGTCGAGAATAAATGGATTTATAAGAAGAAGACTGATGCTGACGGTAATGTGACCGTCAATAAAGCTCGGCTTGTCGCAAAGGGTTTCCGACAAGTTCATGGAATTGACTACGATGAAACGTTTTCACCGGTAGCAATGCTAATGTCTATTCGGGTTTTGCTAGCACTTGCTGCATATTACGATTATGAAATATGGCAGATGGATGTCAAAACAGCATTCCTAAATGGCAACATTGAGGAAGAGCTGTATATGGTACAACCTGAAGGTTTTGTCGATCCAGAAAATGCTGGCAAGGTATGCAAACTTCAGCGTTCCATTTATGGACTGAAGCAAGCATCTCGGAGCTGGAATCTCCCCTTTGATGAGGTGATCAAAGGTTTTGGATTTATCCAAAATGCGGAAGAGACCTGCATTTACAAGAAAATGAGTGGGAGCTCGGTTGTGTTCCTAGTTCTATATGTGGATGATATATTACTAATTGGGGATAATGTGGATCTTCTGAATAGCGTGAAGAAATATTTAAACAGTAAATTTTTTACGAAGGACTTAGGAGAAGCTACATATGTATTAGGCATTAAAATCTATCGTGATAGATCAAGCTAGGCGTCTATTAGCATTAAGTCAGAGTACTTATCTTGATAAGATACTGAAAAGGTTCGGTATGGAGACGGCAAAGAAAGGTTTTCTACCTGTTATCAAGAATAAGGTATTGAGAAAGTCTCAGTGCGCTGTGATGGCACATGATAAAGCCGAGATGGCTAAACATCCCTATGCCTCAGCCATAGGTGCGATCATGTATGCCATGTTAAGTACTCGACCCGATGTAGCGTTGGCTCTTAGTTTGACGAGTCGGTTCCAAAGTAATCCTGGAAAGGATCATTGGATAGATGTTAAGAACATTCTTAAGCAACTCAAGAAGACAAAGGAAATGTTCCTTATGTATGGAGACTGTGAAGAAGAACTTGGCTTAACAGGTTACGTTGATGCAAGTTTCTGCACAGATCCAGATGACTCGAAGTCACAGACAGGATATATTTTCAAGGTGAACGGTGGTGCTGCAAGCTAGAGAAGCGGGAAGCAACCCATAGTGGCCTAATCTACAATGGAATCGGAGTACATCGCTGCTTCGGAAGCTGTGAATGAAGCTGTCTGGATGAGGAAGTTCATCATCGAGCTTGGAGTGTTCCCTAATGCGCAAGACCCCGTAAACATCTACTGCGACAATACGGGTGCTATTGCTAACGCGAAGGAACCAAGGTCTCACTCAACCGCCAAACACATTCTTTGACGCTTCCATGTGATACGACAGTATGTACAGGAAGGCGATGTGAAGATTTGCAAAGTGCATACGGATCTGAATGTGGCAGATCCCTGACAAAGCCTCTTCCACTAGACAAGCATGTAAAACACCAGAATGCTATGGGTGTTAGGCTTTTACCAAGTTGTAATCTAGAATAAATTTTACTCTAATGCAAGTGGGAGACTGAAGGAGATATGTGATGACCCACAAGTATAGGGGGTGTATCGTAGTACTTTCGATAAATAAGAGTGTCGAACCCAACGAGGAGCAAAAGGTGTTGACAAGTAGTTTTGATCAAGGATCACTGTAAATACAGCAGACAAGTTTTTAGTGGTTTTTGATATTGCAGATAAATAAAATACAAGTAAATAAAAGACAGTAATAATAATTGCAGCAAGTGGCCCAATCCTTTTTAGAGCAAAGGATAATCCGGTTGGTTTACTTATGATGGCAAAATGTTCTTGAGGACACACGGGAATTTTGTCAAGTGCTTTCGCTTCCTACAGCCGATTAATCTTTATTGTTTTGATAAGTGTTGTGTGGGTGAACCTATGCTAATGCACTGCCCTAACTTGGACTAATACATACTTGTGATTAAACCCTTTGCAAGCATCCGCGTTACAAGGAAGTAATTAAGATAAATCTAACCACAGCCTTAAACTCTGAGATCCTACACTCCCTCATGCACCGGTTTACTAACGGGGTTTAGTTTCTGTCACTCCGGCAACCCCACAATTAGTAGCCGAATACACAATGCATTCCCCTAGGCCCATAAAGGTGAAGTGTCATGTAGTCGACGTTCACACGACACCACAAGAAGAATAACACCACAACTTAAATATCAAACCATTAAATATTACTCAACATAATTCCACTACTAACAGCATGACTTCTCCCATGTCCTCAAGAACTAACGAACTACTCACAAGACATCATATGGATCATGATCAGAGGTGATATAATGATGAATAACAATCTGGACATATACTTTAATTCACCGATAAAACTTAATAGCATCAACCACAAGTATTAATCAACACCAGGAAAGTTTCCCCTATGAACTACACAAAGTATAACCCTAGATGTTACAGCGGAACGAAGTGGAGCGGTGGAGATGATGGTGATGGCAGTGTATGATGATGATGATCCCGATGAAGTCCAGCGTGATGACGATGACGATGGCGATGATTTCCCCCCTCCGGGAAGGAATTTCCCCGGCAGATTTCTCCCTACCGGAGAACTTTTTCTGTCTCTGTGGTTTCCGCCTCGTGGAGGCGGCGGAAATTTCCTCGATGGCTCCCCGTCTTAGGGTTTCTGGGGGATGAAGTACGCGAAGGGGGAGCCAGAGGTTGGCCAGGGCCCCCACACCCTACCACGGCGTGGCCAGGGGGACCCGCGCCACCCTATGGTGTGGGTCCCTGTGGCCCATCTCTGCCTCCCCTTTTGGCTGCCTCCGGTTCTGATAAAATAGGAGCTTCAGCATAATTTCCCTGAATTGACGATCTTCAGAAATAGGGTGTCTTGACGGTGCTTTTTCCAGCTGAATCCTGACTCCGGCAGTTAATTCAAATATATAAAAAAGATAAAATAACATAAGTATATCATCCAAATATGAAATATATCAATGAATAGCAGTAAATTATGATATAAAATAGTGATGCAAAATGACGTATCAACTCCCCCCAAGCTTAGACCTCGCTTGTCCCCAAGCGAAAACTGAACTCAGTAAACAAGACCACAGTTGAAGCGTCGATAATAAAGAATACGGACAAGAAGCATCAACATGTATTAATACACAAATCATTTAGACAGCAACTTCCCCTCATATAACTTATCTTGAAACGAGTAATGGAAATCACAATAAAGGTGCATAAAGAAAATCATAGTTTGGTGACGCAAACTTCGTTCTTGGTCAGAGAACAATTAACAGATTGTACTTATCTTTCGAGTAGAGTCCTTATATTGGAGCTATATTGCAGAACTTACATGCTCAATTATCACAATTTCTTTACAGTCATTGATAACTTTCAAAGTTATATTCCTTCAGATAAAAGACTTGTGCAAAACAAGGAAGGATAACAGACATGATTGATAATATTAATATATAGATGGTTGAATCACAACAACTCAAATGCTTGCTTAAGAAAGAAGGGAATAGGTTTACTGACTCAACATAAAAGTAAAAGAAAGGCCCTTCGCAGAGGGAAGCAGGGATTAAATCATGTGCTAGAGCTTTTTAAGTTTTTGAAATCATATAGAGAATAAAAATATAAGTTTTGAGTGGTGTATGAGAATTGTCAACGAATGGTAGTGGGTGAAAACAATATCTCTCTTGTCAACCAGACTTTCAAGAGCGGCTCCCATGAAGGACGTTATTTCTACCAGCAAGGCAGATCATCCCTCTTTTTCTCTTTTGTTTACACATGCAGTTATTCACTGGTATCATTGCTTGTCTGATAAATCAGGGCAAAAATGTGAAGAGAATTAAGCGGTTAAAGTTGTAATTAATTGGACTGGGCACCCCATTTGCCAGCTCTTTTTGCAAATTTAATAGATAAGCGGATGTATATGCCGCTAGTCTGGTGGTGAAAGTCTGTCTGACAAGCTAAATAAAGAATAACCCACATACTTCCTCATGAGCTAGTAAACAGTGACACAAATAAGGAGTAGTAGCTTTTGAATAGTTTAAAGGTAGCACATGAAGTATTTACTTGGAGTGGCAAGGAAATACCACATATAGGTAGTTATGGTGGACACAAATGGCATGGGTTTTGGCTCAAGGTTTGGATGCACGAGAAGCATTCCCTCTCAGTACAGGTTTTTGGCTAGCAAGGCTGGGTAGCAAGCATAAGAGTGGAGGGATACAAACAAATATAAATGTAATAGAAACAATCATGCAATCTTCCTTGTAACACAAATAATTTTAACTTAAGAATACTAAGCTCATGAGCCAACAAGAAAGAAAGATAATGAGATAATGTATCTACATGCAATCCCTCTTTTCTACTTAAGCCTCAAAGTATTGTTGCTACTGACCAATGCTAAGTTTGCCAAAACCAAATAGATTTACTTGATGCTCCCAAAGTGATGCCAATACTAACAACAAGATCATTCATATGACAGAAATTTGCAAACTAAAATAAAGTGTGCAGAAAGTAAATGATAAAACTTCTCATTAATATTCCAATAACGGCAACTCACACCAAGGGATACATAGATAACCAACTAAAGGAGAGATACTTCCACACTGCAAACCATCCTATATGATAACTTCTCTACTCATGATATGACTCGACTGAAAAGTAAAAGGTAAAGATAATGGTGATGATACCGCGGCACTCCCCCAAGCTTGGAACAAGCTGAGGGGATGCCAATACCAATGATGAATTACTCCTTCGGTGGTGATGGTGAATTTCCATCATCAAGCTTCCAAGGTAAAGGCTCTCCATCCAGAAATGACGACTTGGTTTCGAGTATCCTGAAACTGGCAGCAGAGCTTATTCGTTTAAATCTGGTCTCATACTCACAGTTTTGGTTTTGCACGTCGTAGAGTTGTGCTTGTAATTTGTTGGTGGTCTCGTGGAGTGAGAAGATATCATCCCAAAGCTTGGCGGTCTCCTTTTTGTGCTCGGCAATAAGTTCAGCAACTATCCTGTGATAGATGTCCACTTCACGTTCCGCCATCTTCTTGTACCTAAAAACTTCATGCTCCAATTCTTCCATCCTGGCTTCCAAGCTTCCTTCTCCTTTAGGACCCCGGACATCTTCTTTCTGCACCTCTCCATCCTTCAGTAGCAACTCCTTGGGATGCATCTTCAGCTCATTGATGTAGGGTTGACGACGTTCACGAAGAAGCTATCCTTAGAAGGCCCCGAAGAGGACATGGTGACTCTAAATCCCAGGACGATATCTGGCAGAAACAGGTCGAAACGAAAACACGACGAGAAAACGATATACGGACCTCGGGGGATCCGGGGGATTATATAGCAAAAAGTTTCATAACCAAAGGAAAGTCCAGGTCGAAACCGGGCTGGAGACGGGCTCCGAGGCGCCCTCACCATACCACGGCGCGGCCAAGGGTGGGCCCGCGCCGTGGGGTGGTGTGGTGCCCTCGGGCACCGTTTCCTCCCCGTTTTTGGCTCGTAATTTTCCATATTTAATAAAAACAACAAAAATATAAGTTGGGAAGTCGAACGCAACTTTTTCTTACCAAAACTGTTACTATTCGAAAACAGACTCTGCAGTTTTCTGAATTTGACTTTTAATAAAATCTTCCGGAGTCACTACTTGAATAATATCAACGTCTTCGTTATAAGAATCCCCAGAAATATAATGCTTGAGTCTTTGACCATTAACCACTTGAGATTTGTCACCATCAAGCGAAGTAATTTTGATTGCACCTGAACGGTAAACCTCTGAAACAACATAAGGTCCTTCCCATTTCGAAAGTAATTTACCTGCAAAAAATCTGAGACGAGACCTATACAATAGAACTTTCTCACCAACATTAAACTCTCTCTTTAGGATTCTCCTATCATGCCATTGTTTCACTTTCTCTTTAAAAAGTCTAGCATTTTCATAAGCTTCACTTCTCCATTCATCTAAGGAACTCAAGTCAAGTAACCTTTTTTTACCGGCAAGTTTAAAATCTCTATTAAGTTCTTTTACGGCCCAATAAGCTTTATGTTCTAATTCTAGAGGTAAATGACAAGCTTTTCCGTAAACCATTTTATAAGGAGACATACCCATAGGATTTTTATAAGCAGTTCTATAAGCCCACAAAGCATCATTAAGCTTCCTAGCCCAATTCTTTCTAGATTTATTAACAGTCTTCTGCAAAATAGATTTAATCTCTCTATTTGATAATTCTACTTGTCCACTTGTTTGAGGATGATAAGGTGAAGAAATTCTATGATTAACATCATATTTAGCAAGGGTTTTTCTAAAAGCACCATGGATAAAATGAGAACCACCATCAGTCATGAGATATCTAGGCACACCAAACCTTGGAAAAATAATATCTTTAAGCATTTTTAATGATGTCTCACCATCAGCACTAGATGTTGGTATAGCTTCTACCCATTTAGTAACATAATCAACAGCAACAAGTATATGAGTATAACCATCAGAAGGAGGAAAAGGACCCATAAAGTCAAATCCCCAACAGTCAAAAGGTTCAATAACAAGAGAATAATTCATAGGCATTTCATTGCGTCTAGTTATATTACCAACTCTTTGACATTCATCGCATGATAAAATAAATTTTCTTGCATCTTTAAAAAGAGTAGGCCAATAAAAACCTGATTGTAAAACCTTTTGTGCAGTTCTATCTCCAGCATGATGTCCTCCATAAGCACTTCCATGGCATTTTCTCAATATTTCTTTTTGTTCAAATTCTGGAACACATCTTCGCATTATACCATCCACTCCTTCTTTATATAAGTGTGGGTCATCCCAAAAATAATGCCTCAAGTCATAAAAGAATTTCCTTCTTTGCTGAGCTGTAAAGGTTGGAGGCAAATACTTGGCAACAATAAAGTTAGCATAGTCAGCATACCAAGGACTTTCTCGCGAGCTTACCTTTATCACAGCCAATTGTTCATTTGGAAAACTATCGTTAACAGGAACAGGATCATAAGAAATGTTTTCCAATCTAGACAAATTATCAGCGACAGGATTTTCAGCACCTTTCCTATCTACAATATGCAAATCAAACTCTTGTAATAAAAGCACCCATCTTATAAGTCTAGGCTTAGCATCTTTCTTTTCCATAAGGTATCTAATAGCAGCATGATCGGTATGGATAATAACTTTCGAATCAACAATATAGGGTCTAAACTTATCACAAGCAAAAACTACTGCTAAAAACTCTTTTTCAGTAGTGGCATAATTCTTTTGAGCAGCATCAAGAGTCTTACTAGCATAATGAATAACATTCAACTTCTTATCTACTCGCTGTCCAAGAACAGCACCTACAGCAAAATCACTAGCATCACACATAATTTCGAAAGGTAAAGTCCAATCAGGAGGTTGAACAACAGGAGCAGTGGTTAAAGCCTTTTTTAGAGCCTCAAAAGCTTCTTTACAATCATCATCAAAAACAAAAGGTACATCTTTTTGGAGAAGATTAGTAAGAGGTTTTGAAATTTTAGAGAAATCTTTAATAAACCTTCTATAGAAACCGGCATGACCGAGAATACTACGAATACCTTTAACATCCCTGGGACAGGGCATTTTCTCAATTGCTTCAACTTTAGCTCTGTCCACTTCAATACCTCTTTCAGAAATTTTATGTCCAAGAACAATCCCTTCATTAACCATAAAGTGACATTTCTCCCAATTAAGAACAAGATTAGTTTCCTCACATCTCTGCAAAACTTTATCAAGGTTTTGCAAGCAGTTATCAAAAGAAGTTCCATAGACGGAAAAATCGTCCATGAATACTTCCACAATTTTTTCACAAAAACCATGAAAAATGGCAGACATGCATCTTTGAAACGTAGCAGGAGCATTACACAAACCAAAAGGCATACGCCTATAAGCATAAGTTCCATAAGGACAAGTAAAAGTAGTTTTCTCTTGATCTTTCGCTCTAACAGCAATTTGTGAAAATCCAGAATAACCATCAAGAAAGCAAAAATGAGTTTTCTTAGACAACCGTTCTAACATTTGATCAATAAAAGGTAAAGGATAGTGATCTTTCTTAGTAACTTTATTAACCTTTCGAAAATCAATGCACATCCTATATCCAACAACTACTCTTTGAGGAATAAGTTCATATTTTCATTTGGCACAACAGTAACTCCTCCTTTCTTAGGAACACAATGCACAGGACTTACCCATTTACTATCAGCAATAGGATAAATTATACCAGCATCGAGGAGTTTTAATACCTCATTTCTTACCACTTCCTTCATTTTAGGGATTAAACGACGCTGGTGCTCCACAACAGGTTTTGCATCATCTTCCATGTTGATGGCGTGTTGACATACAGTAGGAGAAATCCCTTTTAAATCATCCAGAGTGTATCCGATAGCTCCTCGGTGTTTCCTCAATACTTCCAATAACCTTGCCTCTTCAGTACCTGAAAGTTTAGAACTAATAATAACAGGATATGTTTTCTTATCATCAATGTGAGCATATTTAAGATTATCAGGCAAAGGTTTTAAATCAAAAACAGGATCTTCTTTAGGAGGTGCAGGGGTACCCAAATCTTCCACCGGCAAATTATGCTTAAGTAATGGTGGTTGATGAAGAAAGATATTGTCAATTTCATTCCTTTCCTCCATAAAGACCTCACTTTCGTGTTCCTCCATAAATTGCTGCAAGGCATTGTTAGGAGCAATAGCAATAGCAGCAAGTTGTTCAATTTTGAGTCCTCATTAGGCAAATCAGTTTCATAAAGTTTCTTACCAAACTTAGAGAAATTAAACTCATAAGATTCTCCATTAAATTTAGTGTAAATTTTCTCTTTCTTACAATCTATAATAGCACCACATGTATTCAAGAAAGGTCTACCGAAAATAATAGGACAAGTTTTACTAGCTTCAGAACCAAGTACTAGAAAATCAGTAGGATATTTAGTTTTACCGCATAAAACCTCAACATCTCTCACAATACCAATGGGAGAGATAGTTTCCCTATTGGCAAGTTGAATAACCACATCAATATCCTCAAGTTCACAGGGACTAATTTCATGCATAATTTCTTTGTAAAGTTCAAAAGGAATAGCACTGGAACTTGCACCAATATCACATAAACCATAATAGCAATGTTCTCCTATCTAACTGAAAGCACAGGAACACTTGTTTTCCTAGATTTACCAGGATGCGAAACAATATTAGAAGCATCTTCACAAAAGATAATATGTTCTCCATCTACATTTTCAGTTACCAAATCCTTTACTATTGCTACTGCAGGTTCAACAGTTATTTGTTCATCAGGCTCTAAAGGTTTCTTGGCACTTTTATTAACCACACTAGCTATCAGAGAATGTTCCTTGACTTTAACAGGAAAAGGTATTTTTTCAATATAAGGTTCTGGCAAAATGTGATCAACAGTATGAACTTCAATACTTTTACCAATGGCCGAATTGGCTTTATCTTTATAAGGTTCATGATATTTATTCAAATCCTTCTTAGGCACATCAAGATAAGAGGCAAAAGCTTTGTAATAATTTGCAACAACTTGAGAATCAAGACAATAAACAGCACTAACATTACGGAAATCATCAGTCTCCATAAAAGATTTAATGCATTCGTAATCATAATTTATACCTGACTTTCTACCTTTGTCGTTCTCCCATCCTTCAGTATTTTCCTGAATACGGTCAAGAAGGTCCCATTTAACTTCTTCTTCAGTACGTGTAAATGATCCAGAACAAGAGGCATCCAATAAATCCTTATCATGAAGAGAAAGCCTTGCATAAAAATTATTGATAACAATATTACTTGGGAGCTCATGAATGGGACATTTGAGCATTAGTGACTTCAATCTCCCCCACGCTTGGGCAATACTCTCTCCATCATGAGGCCAAAAATTATATATGCGATTTCGATCTTGATGAATCTCACTAGGAGGATAGAATTTAGAATAAAAGAGAGGTACAATTTCCTCCCAGCCAATAGATCGGCCATTCTTCAGCATCTTATACCATTCCGCAGCTCGGCCCTTCAGTGATATAGAGAATAACTTCCTCTTGACTTTTTCCATTGAAATACCTGCACACTTGAACAACTCGCATAATTCATGTATAAATAGTAAATGATCACCAGGATGGATGGATCATAGCGGTTCCATTTCAGGTATTTTAAATGGATCTAATTCAGCAGGCGGCGGTTCATCTACTACCTTAGCAGTGGCAGTAGTATTCCCAAATAGGGATTCGAATGGAGATCTCTCCATAATAAAATAAAGCAGCAAGCAGAAATAAAAAAGCACTTACAGTAAAGGTTTCCCTTACCAATTCCACTTACCAATAGCACTTCACTCCCCGGCAACGGCGCCAGAAAATAGTCTTGATGACCCACAAGTATAGGGGGTGTATCGTAGTACTTTCGATAAATAAGAGTGTCGAACCCAACGAGGAGCAGAAGGTGTTGACAAGTAGTTTTGATCAAGGAATCACTGTAAATACTAGCAGACAAGTTTTTAGGGTTTTTGATATTGCAGATAAATAAAATACAGTAAATAAAAGACAGTAATAATAATTGCAGCAAGTGGCCCAATCCTTTTTAGAGCAAAGGATAAGCCGGTTGGTTTACTTATGATGGCAAAATGTTCTTGAGGACACACGGGAATTTCGTCAAGTGCTTTCGCTTCCTACAGCCGATTAATCTTTATTGTTTTGATAAGTGTTGTGTGGGTGAACCTATGCTAATGCACTGCCCTAACTTGGACTAATACATACTTGTGATTAAACCCCTTGCAAGCATCCGCGTTACAAGGAAGTAATTAAGATAAATCTAACCACAGCCTTAAACTCTGAGATCCTACACTCCCTCATGCACCGGTTTACTAACGGGGGTTTAGGTTTCTGTCACTCCGGCAACCCCACAATTAGTAGCCGAATACAAGGTGAAGTGTCATGTAGTCGACGTTCACACGACACCACTAGAAGAATAACACCACAACTTAAATATCAAACCATTAAATATTACTCAACATAATTCCACTACTAACAGCATGACTTCTCCCATGTCCTCAAGAACTAACGAACTACTCACAAGACATCATATGGATCATGATCAGAGGTGATATAATGATGAATAACAATCTGGACATATACTTTAATTCACCGATAAAACTTAATAGCATCAACCACAAGTAGTAATCAACACCGGGAAAGTTTCCCCTATGAACTACACAAAGTATAACCCTAGATGTTACAGCGGAACGAAGTGGAGCGGTGGAGATGATGGTGACGGCGGTGGAGATGATGATGATGATCCCGATGAAGTCCAGCGTGATGACGATGACGATGGCGATGATTTCCCCTCCGGGAAGGAATTTCCCCGGCAGATTTCTCCCTGCCGGAGAGCTTTTTCTCTCTGTGGTTTCCGCCTCGTGGAGGCGGCGGAATATTTCCTCGATGGCTCTCCCTATCTTAGGGTTTCTGGGGGATGAAGTACGCGAAGGGGGAGTGCCAGAGGTGGGCCAGGGCCCCACACCCTACCACGGCACAGCCAGGGGGGACCCGCGCCGCCTATGGTGTGGGCCCTCGTGGCCCATCTCTGCCTCCCCTTTTGGCTGCCTCCGGCATCTGATAAAATAGGAGCTTCAGCAAATTTCCCTGAATTGATGATCTTCAGAAATAGGGTGTCTTGACGATGCTTTTTCCAGCTGAATCCTGACTCCGGCAGTTAATTCTCCAATAATCATCAAACATGCAAAACAAGATAAAATAACATAAGTATATCATCCAAATATGAAATATATCAATGAATAGCAGTAAATTATGATATAAAATAGTGATGCAAAATGGACGTATCAATATGCCCTAGAGGCAATTAATAAAGTGTTTTATTTATCATATCTCATTTGTTCATAATACATTTTTGTATCATGCTATAACTGTATTAAGCGGAAACATTAATACATGTGTGGTACGTAGACAACCAGGTCCCTAGTAGCCTCTACGTGACTAGTTCATTGTGCAATCGATGATCGAGGTTTCCCGATTATGTGATGATGTTGCCCGAGTCACGTCCATCACCCTGTCAAGCACTCCAACACTCCACAACATGGACATCAAACGTGAACACCTTCCTCTACAAGAACTCATTTTGTGCACCATTGGATGGTATACTACGTGAGCATCCCCTTTACTATGCTAGGTTTCATACGACGAGTACGGATGTCAAGGGAGATGCCGAGCAAGCCCAAGACTCAAGATAATCCAAGGCGTATGCATGGAAGAGGAGGAGAAAGCGCCAAGACGAAGGAGAAGAAGCTGGCGACGACAGCACAGCCGGCCTCCCAGCCGGTCCTGGCCGGTTCCAGGGCCGGTCACCCTCCAGTGCTTGCCGGCCAACCAGCCGGCCTAGGCCGGGCCTCCACCCGCTTCTGCCGGCCCCCGGGCCGGGCATGCCCCCGCAGCCTCCGGCCTTCCAGCCGGCCTAGGCCGGCCCCTGGGCCAGACCACCTCCAGCTCCAGCCGGTCTCCCCGCCAGCCTTGACCGACCCCTCGTGTTCTGCACCCGTTTTGTGCTTAGACTATAAATAGCACTTCGCCACCTCCTTTCTAAGGGAGAGTCTATGATGAGAGAGAGTGGAGCATAGGCTCCTTACCCACCCCTTGTGGTGTTGCCTCCCCTTGTGGAGAAGATCCCCTTGTGGATTCAAGGCCTCCTCATGTGGAGAAGATCCCTCTTGTGGATTCAAGACCTCTCTACTTGTAGTTTGACTACTTGCTAATCTTTCATCTTAGGGTGACTCTATTGGATCAGTTTGGTTAACCGTTGGAGAAACAACCATTCAAGATCCCTCCTTGTATTTGCTTGCCAATCTCTCCCTTTGGGATTCTATTGGACCGGCTTGGACCAACCGGTGAGGGAAACGTGTCTTTGTATCGTGTTTGTGTTCTTGGCGTTCTTCGTGTGATTCTTGCGTGAGTTCGCCGAATTCCGCCGTCAATCCGTGAAGATCGGGCACCCCTTGAGGTCCTAACCTCATCATATGGTATCAGAGCTCTAGGTTGCCACGGATTCGACTTGTGTTTCCACCGAAATTCCCCAAATTTTTCTTGTTCTTGAGAAATTCGGAAATTTCACCAAAAATAGCCCCAAATTGCTTTTGGATCGATCTGTGAATCTTGTGTGTTTTAGTAAGTTTTGATCCGTAGATCTATTGCTAAACTTGTTGATCTTACTTACTTTGCGTTCCCATGGCCAAATTCCATTAATTTCCCCTCCGATTTGAGGTTTTTCGGGCCGTTTTTCCGCCAAAATCGTGGATTTTCGAGGGTCAACTCGAAGTGGGTTGCCCGGCCTCCCAGCCAGCCTCAGCCCAGCCTAGGCCGGCCTACCATTCGACCCCGACCTCCCCGGAAACTGAAAATTTCAAAAAAAAATTGGCCATATATTTTGATTCCGAATTCCGTTTTGAGTGATCTTTGGCTCGTTTCGAAGGTACGGACAAGGCCTACATCACCAACACAGTTGATCCATCATATCTTGAAGCCAAATTCCGTGAGCAAGGACGGAACCTCCACATCAACGGGTGAAGATCGTCGACGAAAGGTATAAACATCACGAATTTTTCCCCCTTGCCCCTCCTTTGATAGCCATCATACCCTTGTATTTATCTTGTCCTATTGAGGCTAGCTCTTGATGATTGCTTTGGCTTTGCACATTTGCACCGTGTAGTTTCCGAGCAAAAGTTGTATGCGCTAGTTGATATACCTTGTTGTTGGCATCAAAAGTGGATGAGTAAAAAATCAAAAAGAGAGAAGAAACAAAAAGAGCCAAATCAAAAGAAAAGAGAAAGAAACCACCACTTGCCATACCTCTTATAGGAAGCGCGCAAGCTCGATGAACATCTTGTAGGTGGTGCTTTTGGAGCAAATCTGATAGCCCACCAAATAAATTGCAATCGAGCTAGTGCTCTCCTTGTACTTGTGCAACACGAGCTTGTAGTCTTCGCTAGGAACATCTTGGTTCTTTAGCTCACTTCTTGGTTGCATGAGTCCCATTTATCTCTCCGTACGTGTCATTCCTATATTTTGAGATTGACTTGCTTTGGCTTTGTGATCATCATGGTTCTCTACTTGCTTTGACAATATCTTGGTTTCTGGTTGGTTCAATTTGCTTTCCACCTGCCATATCTTCCTATCCACTTTTAAGCCGTGTGTGTTTTGAAGTTTGTTTTGGATACTTGAACACAAGCACTTTACTTTGTGATCGTTCCCTTTGGTTGTCCACGACGTCCAATACTATCTACAAAGGTGAGAGTCACTAGTACAGAACGATACTAAGGATACCCCCCTATGGAAACGACAGCAAAAAAACAACGGCAAAACGACACTGTGCGCGGAAAATTAGAGCCCGCGACCGCAAATCGCGACACATCGGAAATGGTTAAATTAATTCAACCGTTTGCAATGTGAATCCACGATATCAGACACGGTTAAAATTCTGACCCGTATGCAAACTGAATCGGTATATTATAAAAACTCTGAAACCCTAGCCACCGATCTTATCCCATCACTCTCCTTCCTGTCCCACAGAGCCGCACGCGCCTGATCCCCCTTCTCCATCCATCCTCGCACCTATCTCGTCCTTGTTGCCAGCCACCTCCGTGGACGAGGTGGTTGTCCCCGAGCAGATCGACGAGCTCCTGCAACGGCGGTCCTCAAGCAGATCCATTAGCTCCGGCGGCGGTCCACAAGCAGATCCGTTAGCTCCGGCGGCAATCCCTCAACGTCGCCGACGAGCATGGACGAGGCGTCCGACGATGGCCTCCCACGAGAAGGATGGCGCGGCGTCCAGATCCGCGCGGGATGAACACGCTACTGCTGCCAGGGCGGCCGATCTGGCGCGAGCCCGACCGGCGATGCAAAAGGCGATCGACTACGCCCGCGAAACAGCGACCAGATCACCTCCAGCAGGACCTGATTCAACCTGGTCCCGCGACAACTACGCCCACGCGCTGCTCCAGTTCGGCTACCCGCCACCGCTAGATCCCTCCACCTGCGGCTTCTTCAGCACAAGGTACACAACCAGAATAATTTTAGTATTTAATCAAGATGTAGGATGCACGATATGATTTTTTAAATTGATCTGAGGAATAGCGTTGTATAATCAAGTCGGCCACCAGGTACCACCGTAAAAGTATTCCACTGCTGGCCGAGAAGAGTACGTACACTTCGTTGAGTAGTACTGTGTAGCTAATCGATTTAGCTAGCTCACTTCGTTGAGTACTGCCGTACTAGTAGTAGCTAATCGGTTTAGCTAGCTAGTTTAAGACCGATACTGGTTGTCCGGTTGGTTTTGGAATTGCTTCAGGGCACATTAAGTACTTATAAATTCGTCCTAGTTGTCAATGGAATTTGTAATCGATTCAGTTGTACTTGTAATTTAATTTGTAAACTTGTAATCTGTAGTGAATAACTGAATATTGATATTACTTGTTGCCCTCTGGACAATTATTTGTGTGAAATCCTTAATATTTGTGTTGTAGGCACTTATCCAGCTGCCTGCTTGGGTGCTTCTGCCTTTTTGATCCAGCTGCTTGCTTGGGTTTCCGCCTTTTTGATCCAGCTGCTTGCTTGAGTGCTTCCTCCTTTTCAGATGCTTGCTTGGGTGCTTCCTCCTTTTTGATCCAGCTGCTTGCTTGGGTGCTTCCATCAAAAAGGCGGAAGCACCCAAGCAAGCAGCTGGATCAAAAAGGAGGAAGCACCCAAGCAAGCAGCTGAAACGGAGGAAGCACCCAAACAAGCAGCTGGATCAAAAAGGCGGAAGCACCCAAGCAAGCAGATGAAAAGGAAGAAGCACCCAAGCAAGCAGCTGGATCAAAAAGGCGGAAGCACCCAAGCAAGCAGCTGGATCAAAAAGGCGGAAGCACCCAAGCAAGCAGCTGGATCAAAAAGGCGGAAGCACCCAACATTAGACGCATGACTCCTAGTTTGACTTACAGAGACCTTGTAGAGATAGTACTTTAGGTTCTTATTAGCATGTTCTTTCTTGCAATTGTTCTTTTAGCTAATATGAAGATAGCTTCTATATTTATTGCAACTAGTCTATTTCCATGCTTCTTATACTTAGTTGTTGCTCCGACCTGTCTGATGTTTCATCTTATAACTTGTTTTGCAGTGTACACAAATGGATACGGATGCAAGAAGTCTTTTGCAGAAGTCTTTTGCGGTGCAGTTTAGACTACGGCAGCAACCTGAGTGGATTGCCTAGCGAGTCAGCTGTGAGCCGGCTGAATTGAATGTCCGTGAGCCGGCTAATTCCTGCTATGAGCCGGCTACGAGCCAGCTATTTTTTTAATATTTAATAACCACATCAGAAACGGTTATATATTATGTCCGTTGCTAAACTTATTGCAAATGATCAAAATCTCCGTTGCCATTGTGAGGCTTCACATCAGTGACAGAGGCGGGGACACGGACCCTTTCTCCGTTGCCGATAGGCTTTTTGGCCCGTTTCCGATGTGTCGTTCTGTACTAGTGAGTTTGTGCTCTAGTTCCTTTCCACTCCACATATACACTTGTCTTGTGAGTTAACATGTCTAGGGAGAGCGAATCCAACTACAGAGGCAAAGATCATAACGAGTACATGATGAGTCACATGGACTATGATGCCTCATGCTTTGAGGACATGGGGGACTACTACACCGACAATGACCCCCATGACATGATGGATCATCACCAAGACTTCCGCTACAACTACTCCGACTACGACTCCGACTACACAAGCGTCCACGACATGGAGCGGTACCAAGACTTTGAGCAACCTTCATCATATGGTATCCACTCCAACTACTCAAGCATCGATGACATGGAGCGGTACCACGACGACGACTACACAAGCTCCAACAACAATGAGGCGCAAATCTCCTCATATGCCTCATCATATGGTACTGACTTCGACTATAACGACATGGTGGAGCGCCACTACGATGACTACAACTCCGATGACATGGTGGAGAAAGTCTACGACTACCACTCTTCATGCATGTGCGATGACAAGGATGACTCCTTCGACAACATGCAAGAGGAGAGGACTCCCATCACCACCATGTTAAAGAGCGGCACCACCAAGCGTCATGGCACAACCTATTATGGTTCAAGCTCAAGATGGAGCAACAAGACGACCACCATGAGTTCATCCTATGAAGCTCCATCAACTTCAAGGAGCCATGACAAGGACAATGCCAAGAGTGCCAAGCCGCGACACTCTACATCAACCCAAAAACGGCGCCACAAGAAGTGCATCAACAAGGCTACCCCAAGCCAAGGCCAATCTAGCTCATCGTGGCGCCACAAGAATGATGCCACAAAGGCTCATGACATGGACAAGCTTCAAGACGACATCGACACACTTGCCAAGCTTCGGGACATATCACCAAGCTCAAGTGGAAGCTCCAAGCCAAGAAAGCCAAGGCATCCAAATGACTTCCGGCGACACCCCTCCACTCAAGAGCGTCAACGTCGACATGAGAAGAAGGCGGCGACAAAGGCGCATCCTATGGTGTCCCCTCGTGCTACCACTTCATTGGCGCCAACAAGACCTACAAGTTCCACATTTGATGAGATCATGGCCGACATCGATAAATTCTTCAACCAATGCTTACGTCGATGCCGAAAGAAACATGGTCACAAACGTGAGGCCACAACTACATTGGCGCCACTCTCAAGCACTTTTCTTCATATGGTATCTACACCAAGTGCCACCACTACATGGGCGCCCTTCTCAAGCCCTCACATGATATGGTGTCTACACCTAGTGCCACCACCACATTGGCCCCCATATGGCAAGATGAAGACCTCATATGCGACAATTGTCAAGGCCAAGACCATGATCCACGAGAATGTCCCAATCTTTTGTGCCCAATATGCAATGAAGAGGTCACCTGATGTGGGAGTGCCCCAATTGAGACCAGGATGGTGAGAAAACGGTCGAGCATGGGATTTTCCCTTTGACCACGGAGGCGAGCATGGATGATGCTATCACTTTGGTTGATGCACCAAGTGAGCTTGCCGAGCATGGGATTTTCCCTTCGGCAATGGAGCCGAGTGACGATGCCTACAATATGGCATTGACCTTTGGAGGCGACATGGTTGAGGAGGTTGAGCATGGGAGTTTCCCTTTAACGTTGGAGGCGTTTGGAGTTGAGAACATTGAGCCTGCCCTCATGTGTTTGACTTATGAGATGGTACCAATCCCATGTGAGAATGAGAGCCACTTAGCCCACTTGAGTGATAGTGAGAGTGAGTTGAGTGCCTCCACCATATGTGAGTTTGAGTGATTTCACTTTGAGGGAATGAGTGTTACACCACTTGAGTTGAGAGAGGTAGTTGATAGGTTTTGTGAGGCCATTTCGAATTTTAACAACTTACCACCTTCCTCTAGTGTGTTTTTCTCATTGTGTGTTAGGTTCCATGGATGATGAGACGCCACTCCTCGACATGACGGTGCCTCAAATGGAGAAGATGTGCATGGAGGATGAAGATGATGCCACCCCATGTCTACTTCAAAATGAACAAGTTGGCTACATGGAAGCCCCTACTACTTCAACACCTACTTCACATGAGCGGGAATACCAAGGTATGGGTGTTGATGTGACCATGATCCCACTAGTGGACATGATGAATGTTGATTGCTTGCATGATTTGGATGATTCTCTTGATGTCACATATGAGTCATTCATATTCACTTGTGATACCTTCCTTCAAAACAATGTTGACCATGTGGATTCTTCTATTTGCGATGATGTTGCCATACCCATGCTATGCAATCGATGTTTGCGTTATTCTCCCATTGTTGCTTGCAATATGTTGAACAATTTTTCTTTCACATGTGTTGCTTGCAATAATGTTGAAATGCTTGTTAATGAGATTGCCCCCATAGCTTTCTCAAATTTTGGAGATGTTTCGTTTTCTCTTATGGACCTTGTTCCATCCTTCACTGTGCATAGTGACCATCCACATATGTCATATTTTCCAATTGATTTTGGTGTGTTTGGTGATGAGCAAATGAAGAGACGCGTCATGATGGATGATGTGTTCATTTACCGTGCACATACTTTCTTCATATGGTGTCTTGTGTGTGCCGGTAATCGCATGATAATGTCAACCTCAATTGAGCATGAGTTGACAACAAGAGCTCTTGAGAGCATACATGTGAGTTGTGGTTTGAATCCAACTCTAATTCTTTGCCCATGTTTTGCATCGAACAAGTTGAATACTTTCTCTTGCTTTTGGTTTGTTTGCAAACATGTTTGTGATATTGGTTTTCCCTATGGCAAGAATGTCTCCTTGATCTTTCATATGAATGATTTGTGTGTTGCAACAAAAATGATGAACTATTGTTCTTTGAGAAGGATTGTTTGCAACCATAATAACATTTTGAGCATGTCTTGCCATGAGTATAATGGTTTCTACCAATTTGGTGTTGCAACAAATATGTTGAAAACGTGCTCTTTCATGTGCTTTGTTTGCCACATGATGATATTTTGGACATTCTTCATTGTGTGTTTTTCATGGAGTTTTTGTGTGCCTACATTTTGAAGATGTTCCATTGGATGGTTTACACATTGACCTTGCACTTGCACTACCTTTTCATATTCTTGTGTTGTGCTAACGGTGCTATGACAAAGAATGGACATGTCATTGTTGATATGCTCCTCTTTCTTGCACACACATGGTTTGCTTGGTCTTTAGTGTTTATAGGCATGGTGAATTCCAATTCTTCGACAACATATCTACCTCCTTTGCATGGTGATGAAGAGCAAGAGTCGAGGACGACTCTTTTTTAAGCGGGGGGAGATGATGTAGCCCGAGTCACGTCCATCACCATGTCAAGCACTCCAACACTCCACAAGTCACCATGGACATCAAACGTGAACACCTTCCTCTACAAGAACTCATTTCGTGCACCATTGGATGGTATACTACATGAGCATCTACCCTTTACTATGCTAGGTTTCATACGACGAGTACGAATGTCAAGGGAGATGCCGAGGAAGCCCATGACTCAAGATTATCCAAGGCATACGCATGGAAGAGGAGGAGAAAGCGCCAAGACGAAGGAGAAGAAGCTGGCGATGACAGCACAGCCGGCCATGGCTGGTTCCAGGGCCGGGCACCCTCAAGTGCTTGCCGGCCAACCAGCCGGCCTCGGCCAGCCCCAAGGCTGGGCCTCCACCGCTACTGCCGGCCCCCGGGCTGGGCATGCCCCCGCAGCCGCCGGCCCTTGGGCCGGACCACCTCCAGCTCCAGCCGGTCTCCCGCCAGCCTTGACCGACCCCCTCGTGTCCTGCACCCGTTTTGTGCTTATTCTATAAATAGCACTTCACCACCTCCTTTCTAAGGGAGAGTCTATGATGAGAGAGAGTTGAGCATAGGCTCCTTACCCACCCCTTGTGGTGTTGCCTCCCCTTGTGGATTCAAGGCATCCTCGTGTGAAGAAGATCTCTCTTGTGGATTCAAGACCTCTACTTGTAGTTTGACTACTTGCCAATCTTTCATCTTAGGGTGACTCTCACTAGTACAGAACGACACATCAGATACCCCTCTATGGAAACGGCAGGCGTTAGGCGACGGAGAATCGCGCTTTCTGCGCGGCCAGTGAGTACAAACCTGACCTGGGCCGCGGCTGGCCCGTCAACATAGGTAACGGAGAAAATATGAACTCCGCTACCCATAGTATTGACAACGATCATAATTCTGGCTCCGTTTCCGATATGTGCCTCTATGGCAACGGAGACTTTTGTGTGTCCGTGTGCAATGTGGACACGTTCCATTTTCGTGGAATTCGATGCGAGCGGAGTAACTGCTATGGCGTAGTGGCGCCGTGGCACCGCCGCCCACTACTCCTTAGAAACCGCCGATCTCCCTGCTATCTCAGTATGCCACTTCGCCGCAGCCATGGATACTCCTAGCAACTCCTCGGACGTTCGCCGCAGCAGTTTGCCGCTTTCGCTGAATTGGAACCGCGTCGTCGTGCCAGAGGCCGTCGCGCTGAGGCACTGGAAATATAGGAGGCCAGTGCCCTGGTCAAATGTTAGCCTCCCCGGTGGCTGGCGCGTCAACCACAGGAGGGTGCCTATGCCACCGGAAGAGGACGCGGGATCCTCGGGCGCCCGCGATCGCAACCGCTCGCCGCGGCGGAGAGAAGCTCGTCCATGGTCGCCTGGATGGAACCGCGTCATCGTCGGGCAGGCCGTCGCGGAGCGGCACTGGCAATATAGGAGGCCAGTGCCATGGTCAAAGGTTCGGCTACCCGGTGGCTGGCACCTCAACCGCGCGGCGGTGCCTATGTCGCCGGAAAGAGTTGAGCTGCTTCTCCTCCCGCCGGAGCTGCGTGACGATCCTGCCAACGACGATGACGAGATGTGGGAGGGGCGCATGGGCGGCGATGACATCGTCGGCGAGGAGCCGCGTGACGACACGGACGACTACGCAGCTCTCCTCGCATACGAGCAGGAGAAGGCGGAGGCCGAGAAATAGTTATTTATTTTTATGTTCTTCAATTCTCCATAGTAGTAGAGATCTGTTTCTAAAAAAAACAGTAGAGATCAGTATAAGCCCATTGTGTCAGTGAAAAAATCAAAGGAAACGGTTGTTTATCCCCTCCATTTCCGATGTTCTACTTTGCTACAATGTGCCATTCACACAGCCCTAAACTCTATCGCTCTCAATCTCAGCCTCACTCTCAAAGTGTGGTGGCGCCTCCACGCAGCACCAGATCTTAGCTCCACCGTGGCGGCGCGCATCTCCCTCCCTCCGACCCTGGCGGCGCGCATCTCCCTCCCTCCGACTATGGCGGCGCGCATCTTCCTCTCCTCCGACCGTGGCGGCGCGCATCTCCCTCCCTCCGACCGTGTCGGCGCGCATCTTCCTCTCCTCCGACCGTGGCAGCGCGTACCCGTTCTTTGCTCCACCCGGGCAGATCTCGTCGCCTGATCTGTAGGTGGAGGGCGCATGGCGTGTCGATCCGAGGACGACGAGGACGACTACGTACTCCCGCCGCCAGATCCAAAGGTAATACATCTATTTGTGACCAGCGAGGGAAACGTGTCTTTGTATCGTGGTTGTGTTCCTGTGTTCTTGGCATTTTTCGTGTTCTTCGTGTGATTCTTGCGTGAGTTCGCCCAAATCCGCCGTCAATCCGTGAAGATCGGGCACCCCTTGAGGTCCTAACCTCATCATGTGACAACGGTGTCAGTTGACAATGGAGTCATATCATTGGTAGAATGATGTGATGGACATACCCAATATTTGTAGGACGTAGTCATTACGCCTTTGACCGTGTGATCAACTCTTATCGCTATTCCTGGAAGATGGTTCGATTGCATCAAACGTCATATCTAATATAGTATGACAATAACGGTGTCCCTCTCGGGTACTCTGGGGCCCACTCGGTGAGATTATGTGAAATAAGCTTGCAAGCATGTGACTAGGTCACGGGGACATATTATCACGGACGAGTAGAAGATAGTGTTGTCGATAACGAGATCAAGCTAGGTATCATGATATCTATGAACGAGTCTCGGACACGCTAAGTATCGCCAGACAAAAGGTTTAAGACTCGACGTCTAAGGTTTGAACGACAAAGTTATTCGTTATCTCACAGGGATTAATTCTAGGTATCCAAGGTCCACGAATTAATCATTAATCGGAGAGCGTGTCTCGATTATGTCTGGCGAAATCTTGAACCGCTAGGGTAACACACTTAAGGGAGAATGACATCTTATATTTACTAATTGGAGGCACCATACGAGGCACCACGTTAATTCTGGAGATTATAAATTTTATCCGTCCGATCTAACCATAATCTATCTAAAGCCGTTAGATTAATGTCTTTGTCAAACGCACAGGCGTAACTCCTCTCGGACGTATATTTCTCCGCTTGAGTTCGAATCCCAAACAATGCATTCTCCGATCAGTACATAATTAATTCGTGCAATCGTGCATGCACAAGATTTTTCCCATTGGCTAATCGTGATCAAACGGTTTACGTCTCTGCACCTGTGATGGCCGAAGTTCGGACGACCAGACTCTAACATACGCCACCCATCAGCCCTAGCATATAAGGTAAGGTTCAGGTCCGTCCAATACTCTGATCTATAAAATTCAAGAGAAAAAGTTATGTTCGTTTATGAATGCATTGGTTGGATCCTCTCACGGTGCAAACACCTAATTATCGATTGGGTGTGATGCAATGTGTACTTTCCTAAGGTACGTCGCCAGCGCCGCGGGTTTGCGTTCAGTAGATTTCTTTTCGTTTTTCCTGCTGCAGATATAAACTCACAGCTAGATTAATTATTTTGCCAGCAAGGTTATTCGTACGGCTATTTCCGTATTCTATGCATCAAGACTTAAAATCCTTTAGGGGAAATAGGAGCTGCGCAGTCATACGAGAGCACGCACTTAAAGTCTGTATTCTGTGCGTTGGCATGTCAGCCGATTGCATCTTTTGTGTGTGTGGTAGTCCTATTTTTTTGGCGGCCATAAGTCAATATATTATCTGAAACCAACCCTAATATTGTCCATATTTAGTTAACATTGCGTGTCAGATTTAAATCCAGCGTGTTGTCATTCCTACAGCGTATATCCCAATTCTTTACGAACCAGCTGCTATCCAAGGTACGCTTACTTCATCCATGGTTTTACTTAAAGCATTGTTTTCTTATACATCTACTTATATTCGATGATAATACAAAGTAGAAAGTTTCAGGTACATTAGGATATATATTTAATGCAAGTCATTTATGTCTCTGTAGTTTTTTCCACGAAAGTGTTGTCAGTTGTGAACAAGACAAGTTAGTACACATTTTTTTGTTAGCACGAACGGAGGAGATAGATAGATATAGATATGCACACACCTTAGCACACTCCTTGGACTAATATGGACGATGGAATTTTTTCTAATACCTTCTATTAAATCGTGATGGATGGAGTCAGAAATGATAAGGAGAAATAAATCTAAGATTTTATTATAGCTTATCACCGAAGGGTATTTTTAATGCAAATAAATAAAATGTACAGGCACATGCCATGCCGTTTGCTCATTTTCTAAATAATTTTGAATAAATAACGCTTCAGTTTCAAATAGGGAGAGATAGATATAATATTGTACGAAAAAATAAAGCATTTTAGTGATTTTAAAATTACGAAGATGGTCATTTATAAGTTCAGTCAATAGTAGAGTAGATCACGCAAAAGCTACACCTGTAGAATTTAAAATTCTTATTCGGAATATTTGAAATTTCACCGTCATATTGTAAGAATGTTTTTACTTTCTAATTATAGTTAGTTTAACATAGGTTCAAATTTTAAACCAAGTTGAAAAACCGCAGTAAGCTTAAAAATCGGAACATAATACCAGCCCGTGCGAATGCACGGGTTGTCGACTAGTTTATAATAGATTGGAAATAGAAGAGAAAATAAAAGAGAGCACCGGAAGTGTTCCGGGAGAGTTCCGATGAAGATCCGAGAGCGACGAAATAGTTTTCGGAGCCGGAATAAATTGGATAAAATATATTTCATATTAATTAGTGTAATTAATAATTAAATATATTTTTTATTTAATTAAATTCGAATTTTAAAGGCTGCATACCTAGATGGGCCTAAAGAGGCCCATGAGGAGGGGGAAGTCCCCCCTCTTGATGCGAGTTGGGAGGGGCCAGCCTAGGTGGGCTGAATGGGGCCCACCTAGGGCCGGTAGCCCCCTTGGTGCGGCTGCTGTCATGGGTTTGTCACGTCAGATGTCATGGATGACTTCGTAGGTGTGGGATTTGCGCAAGTCAATCGTCTCTGAGTTTGGGATCGCAGGAACAAGGACGAACACAGATTTACCCAGGTTCGGCCCCTCAATGTGAGGTAAAGACCTACTTCCTGCCTACCCTAGATTGGTATTGATATGATATATGTGGTGTTACAATGGAGGCGATCCGATCTGGGAACTCGCCGTAAGAGCTAGGGTTTTAGGGCTTGATAGCTTGACCCTGTCTAAGTCCTGCGAGTCCTCTTTATATACACAGAGGCTCGCTAGGTTACAAGAGTTCTACACGAAGCCGATTGCAAGCTTGTCTCCAAGGCAAGTTTTACCACCGACCTTCTGGAGCCTTCCTTTGGCAGGCCGCGATCCTTGATCGGCCCATCTTTTACGTGGCCCAATAATAGCGTGATCATGAAGTCGTGTTTTGGCCTTGAATAAGTCGCGGGTTAATTATTCCCCCGACATTAGCCCCCAAGTGTAGCCTGAACTTCATGGAATATCTTGATATGTTTTCTTGACTTTGAAAGGTTCCTTGGACGTTTAGGCTGCACTTTTTTCTTTCTAGCTTGCACTTCCTTGCTCTGCGACTCATGATCACGTTGGACTGGCTTTTACTCGCACTTTTGGGGCGGCCTTGAAAATGCATCTGACTTCGTGAGCTTCTTACTCTGTCAAGGTTTGCCTGATAGCTTCAACACTTGATGATGACCAATCTTCAAATTTTTGATAACAATATGCTGTAGCCCCCAAGGATTGAGCTGATGTGATTTGACAATCATCTCAATTCTTCTCAGGAGGTTTTGAAGATCGTCACCTGTAGCTTGATGTCATAGATAAGAAACAATTGTTAAGATATAAGCAATTGCAATTGGTGTTGCCGTACTATAAGCAGTACATTGACCTCTAGTTAGGCCTTTCTGAGTCCATTAAGTGGGCACTCGCGCGACTCAGTATTTCCTAGGAACATGTGTGTTCAGGGTCGAGAGCGGCCATGATAGGCAATCAAGCTCGATTGACGCCACACCCCAGTACTTTGGACGCATAATGCAAGTTGCAATCCGACTTAAGGTAAGTTTGATGGTTGCCAGTAGGTTGGCTGTTTCAGGGTACAAAGCCCCCAAGAAACAAATGATATATAGCTATAAACAGCTTTGTTTATGATGACACATAAGGTCGCGCCTTGGTGGCAACCGAGTGTTATACATAGGGTTGGGTCGCACGTAGGCGGCGATCCCAGTTTGAGACATACGGCCGCGCCTAGGTGGCGGCCGATTTCTGATACATAAGGTACGGCCGCGCCTAGGTGGCGGCCGATTTCTGATACAGGTGTTGCAGGTCGCGCCTAGGTGGCGACCAATTTTGAAGCAAGAGCCCTTAGTGGCTAGGATGATACTCAGCTATAGGCAGCTGGAAAAGATGAAACTTAGCTCTGATTAGCTTTTTTATGTGTAGTAAGGTCGCAGTTGCGCGACGTTCCAAGGGCGAGGCGCTTCTAGACGATCCTCGAAATCATGGCGATCACTGCTTTCTTCTCTCACATCCAGCAGATAGTACGATCCATTGTTTAGTTTTTTGCTGATGATGTAGGGTCCTTCCCATGGAGAAGATAGCTTGTGCATTCCCTTATGGTCTTGCTTGAGTCGCAGCACTAGGTCTCCTTCTTGAAAGGTGCGGGTTCTGATGCGTCTGGCATGATAGCGTCGCAAGTCTTGCTGATACACCGCTGACCTTGATGCTGCCAAATCTCTGACCTCTTCTAATGTGTCCACAGAATCCTGCCGAGCTGCTTCATTATCTGCTTCGACATAGGCCGCAACTCTTGGTGAATCATGTATGATATCGCTGGGCATAACCGCTTCTGCTCCATAGACCATAAAATATGGTGTAAATCCTGTGGATCTATTAGGGGTTGTTCTTAAACTCCATAGCACGGCTGGCAGTTCCTCCACCCAACATCCTGGAGATGCTTCAACCTTTTCAATAAGGCGCGGCTTAATCCATGGAGAATTTCCTGGTTAGCTCGCTCAGCTTGTCCATTGCTCTGCGGATGTGATACTGACGTGAGGTCCAGCCTTATCCCATTGTTCGCACAAAATATTTGTGTAGCTCCTTCAGAGGTGTTGCTTCCGTTGTCTGTAATGATACTATGGGGATATCCAAAGCGGAATATGACCTTCTTCAAGAACTTGACTGCTGTTTCAGCTTCACAATCTCCCACGGGTTCTGCTTCTATCCACTTTGTGAATTTGTCCACCACGACCAGGAGGTGAGTTTTTCCCGTTGGGACCGTCTGAAGGGTCCTACCATGTCAAAACCCCATACGGCGAAAGGCCATGTGATGGGTATTGTACGAAGTGCTTGAGCTGGCATATGATCTTGCCTGGCGTATCTTTGACATCCATCGCACACTCTGACAATCTGCTCAGCGTCTGCTAGCGCCGTTAACCAGAAGAAACCATGTCTGAACGCCTTTGCCACCAAAGATCTTGACGAAGCATGATGGCCACAATCGCCTGCGTGAATTTCGTGCAAGATTTTTCGTCCTTCTTCTGGTGATACGCATCTTTGGAATGTCCCGACGCTGCGCTTGTATAGCTCATTGTTTATTATTGTGTAGGCCTTGGATCGCCGTGTTATCTTGCGCGCCTCTACTTCATCCTCTGGTAGCACTCCGCGACTTAAATATGCCATGTATGGCTCTGTCCATGCCGGCTGTTCATGCAGGGCTGCGACTAAAGTTGAATCATCCTCTGGCTCTGCGATGTCAATCTCTGCTGGAGGCTTAACTGATGGGTTATGCAACTCATCCAAGAAAACATTGGGCGGGACTGATTGCCTATTGGATCCTAGCCGAGACAAGGCATCTGCTGCTTCATTTTGTCTTCGATCAACATGTTCAACTTGGAAGCCAGTGAAGTGTCCAGCAACTCTGTCCACCTCTCGTCTGTATGCAGCCATGTTTGCATCCTTACTGTCCCATGTTCCAGAAACTTGTTGAGCTACCAAATCTGAGTCTCCAAAGCAACGGATGCGACTGACATTCATCTCCTTTGCTATACGGAGTCCGTGAAGCAATGCCTCATATTCTGCTACATTGTTTGTGCAATTGAAGTGTATTTGGAGCACGTATCTTAGCTTGTCTCCCTTGGGGGAAGTGAGTACAACTCCAGCCCCCGAGCCTTGTAGCTGTCTTGACCCATCGAAGTGCATGGTCCAGTATTTTGTTTCTGCCATGGTGGGAGCGACTTGAATTTCTGTCCAATCATTGATGAAATCTGCGAGAGCTTGCGACTTAATTGATGTGCGCGGCTCGTAGCTTATATGGTGTGGACCCAGCTCGATCGCCCACTTGGCTACTCTTCCTGTTGCTTCTCGGTTGCGGATGATGTCTGCCAGTGGTGCCGAGCTGACCACAGTTATTGGGTGTTCCTGGAAGTAGTGCTTCAGCTTGCGACTCGCCATGAATACTCCAAACACTAGCTTCTGCCACTGAGGGTAACGCTGCTTTGAAGCCGTGAGCACCTCACTTACGTAGTATACTGGCCTTTGGACTGGGTACTCCTTGCCTGGCTCTTGTCTCTCTACAACCATCACGGCGCTTACGGCACGAGAGTTTGCAGCTATGTACAACAGCATGGGCTCCTTATCTTTGGAGCTGCCAGAACTGGAGCATTTGTCAACTGAATCTTCAGGGCTGTTAAAGCTTCGTCGGCTTCTGAGTCCCAAACGAAGGTATCTGATTTTTTCAGCAGTCTGTATAAAGGCAGGGCTTTTTCTCCCAGTCTTGATATAAAGCGACTTAACGCCGCGACGCAACCGGTAAGTCGCTGTACGTCCTTGATCTTTTCTGGTTTTTGGAGGTCCATTACAGCCTTTATCTTGTCAGGGTTGGCCTCGATGCCTCTTTCTGACACTATGAACCCCAATAGCTTCCCCGCTGGTACTCCAAAGACGCACTTCGTCGGGTTGAGCTTCATGTTATATCTTCTGAGATTTGTGAAGGTTTCTTCCAAGTCACTGATGAGATCCTGGCCTACTTGCGATTTAATGACGATATCGTCCACATAGGCGTGAACGTTGCGACCTATCTG